>CM045735.1:5504660-5527160 GCA_024760905.1 Plotosus lineatus | reverse complement strand
AGCTGGAGACGCAAAGGAATAGTTTCACAGCCGAGATCGAGAAACTGGTCAAGAAGCACCAAGTGACCATGGAGAAAGACGTAAGCAGCGGGGTTATTTCTGTAGCTCAGGTGTGCGTGTGTGTGCACGTGTGTGCGCGTGTGTGTGAGTGTTTGTGTTTCTGCATGTGTTTTGCTGATTGGATGACATGTATATTAAATTTTGTTTCTAAAGGCCAAGTCATTTGCCAACGATGAGAAGAAGTTCCAACAGCACATCCAGGTCCAGCAAAAGAAAGAGCTCAGCAGCTTTCTCGAGTCCCAGAAACGAGAGTATAAACTTCGCAAGGAACAACTGAAAGAGGTTTGACATGCTTTTTTGAATAACTTGATGCTGGTGTGGTCAACATGCCACTGTGTCGGTTTAAAGCAGCTCAAAGCGTCGTCATCTGGTTAAAAATCTTCATGACCCATACGGATATAGAGTACCCTTTTGGTACTTCTCTACATCATAAGAGTTGGACAATGCTACCTCACCTTACGAAAAACCCAACAAACGAAAAATCCAGGTTACAAAACGCATTTACCTAAAATTTCCGTCTCTGGATACGAAACAAATTCATGTTACGAAACGCGCCATCTCAAAAATTCAAACAATGCCCGATTTTCTCTCCCATTGACTATCTCCCAACATCCCACCCCGCTGGCCTCCCATTGGTTAGTATGGTACTGCATCTTCATAATACTCATGACGCAGCTCCCCCCCATTGGCTGTTATGGAGCTGCATCTCCATAATACTTAATACCCATGATGCATGAGTTACTGTTGTTTTGTGAGTTTTTCGAGCATGCTCATTGCAACGTTATTTTTTGTCTCAGGCTTTTAACCTTGCATAAACATTTGTAAGATTATAACTGTGCTAAGAAGACATGGTCAACACATACACACACACACACACACACACACACACACACGCGCATGTGATTCCCGGTGGAGTGAAGAAGCGGGCTCGTGGCATGCGGTTGAGTGATATCGTAAATGAATATGGCCAAGCCCGTCCACCATCGGCACGATATTGAAGCAGAAAGAGGCCTTAAAGGGTATACAGTTGGCCCTCTACTTACGAAATTAATCCGTTCCAAAGCCTTTTTCATAACGTGGGGATTTTGTAAGTAGGGATCGCACATTACATGTTAAACGCCCAATTCGTTCCAAGGCTCCAGTCTTTGGACTGGATAAACCCCATAAACCCTTTTAAAATGATAAAAGTACACCAATTTTGTATGACATATGTGTGAAAAGTAAAAGAAAATTATTTATTAAACAATTTAAACATTTTATTAACATATTAAACCATTTTATTAAGATATTTATTAATTAAACCATTATTAAACATTTTTTATTAACACACACACACACTTCTCTCTCGCCCTCTCTCTCTCGCTCTCTCTCGCACGCGCACTGCGGGCCACGCCCACAAGACGTGGAATTCAAAGCGCATTCCCTGCTTGACAAACTCGACTTTAATTTGGTTCCTTGAGAGATCGGAATTCCAGATAAGCTCAAATGCGCCCACATTTATTAAACATTTATTGAATTAAACAACTTAAAAAACTAAACTAAAGAGTTAAGCTTCCTTCTGTCTCTACCTGGGAGGCCAACGGGGCGGGTTATTGAGAGACAGCCAATGAGAGCGCAACTAGCGCGTAGGGTGAAATTTTGATTGACACGTTTGAATTTTGAATTTCTTTTCGTAAGAGGGGGTTGTTTTCGTATGGGGACCTAAACTTAAATTTTTTTACACAGGGGTCTTGGTAAGTAGGGGACCAACTATACTTTTATAATTTTTAAAGGGTTTAGGGGGTAGTATTGGGGGGCCTTGGAAGGAATCAGGCCTTTTACATGTAAAATGCGGTTCAATTTACGAAAAAATCAGATTATGAAACCACTTCTTGAACGGATTAATTTCGTAAGATAAGGTACCAGTGTATTTAGAAAGAAAAATTATGTTTCCACCCACCGGTTTTAGCTTCACCCCTTACTGGGAGTCTGTGATAATGCTCTCATTAGAAAATTTTTAATTTATTCTGATCAAAATGCATTATTTCAGTAGGCCTATCCCACCCCAGCCCCCAGGCCTATACCATTCCTCAGCCCTGTTTTAGCATTGTGTGGGATTATGCGGTGGGTGGAGTTAAGCTTGAACCTAGGGATGAGGTTAGAGATCAAAAGGCTCTGTTATAATATGGGTTGCATTTTGTCAACAAGCTTTAGGTCTACTTGTTCCCTTAAGTCCACATTTTACAATATTACAGCCTGCATGTTGTGATAGCATGTAGATTTTTATGCATATAGATTAAGAGGAACATCCATCGCCTAATTGTTTAACAAGGCCAAAACATTACTGTCCGTCACGTTTCCATGCCGACCTGGACCTGTCCTCAGGAGTTGAACGAGAACCAGTCCACCCCCAAGAAGGAGAAGCAAGAATGGTTGTCCAAGCAGAAAGAGAACATCCAGCACTTTCAGGCGGAGGAAGAAGCCAATCTACTCCGCCGGCAGCGGCAGTACCTAGAGCTCGAGTGCCGCCGCTTCAAACGCCGCATTCTCATCGCCAAACACAACGTCGAGCAAGACCTCGTGCGAGAGGTATGGTTATGATTTAGATTAAACAGCTGCTGTGATGTGATAACAGCTGTACATGTGACTCGTAGTTTTTACTGTTGAATGGTCTTTCCTCCAACACAGGAGCTGAATAAGCGTCAGACACAGAAGGACCTGGAGCACGCCATGCTGCTGCGTCACCATGAGTCCATGCAGGAGCTGGAGGTGAGGCAGCTGGGCACCATCCACAAAATGAGGACCGAGCTCATCCGCCTGCAGCACCAGACCGAGCTCACCAATCAGATGGAATACAACAAGCGCAGAGAGAGAGAACTGCACCGCAAGCATGTCATGGAGGTCCGGCAGCAGCCCAAGAGCCTAAAGGTTGGTGGGACGTAAATGCCTTTGTTAAGAACAACAGGTACTCAGGTAATTCATCAGACGTTACATCACCTGTCTTTCCCTTGCTGTTGTTTTTGTCCACCGCTCCCCCACTGACCATCCCCCTTCTCTGTCCTTTTCACTGTTACTCATCCGCCCACTTTTGTATCTCAGTCCAAAGAGCTACAGATCAAGAAGCAGTTTCAGGACACGTGTAAGATCCAGACACGGCAGTACAAGGCCCTGCGGAACCACCTGCTCGAGACCACGCCCAAGTCGGACCACAAAGCCGTGCTGAAGAGACTTAAGGAGGAGCAGACAAGAAAACTGGCCATTCTCGCCGAGCAATATGACCACTCCATCAATGACATGCTCTCCACACAGGCTGTAAGTAAGCAGGAAGCTGCAGTACATAAATAAAATGTGAGATTATTGTTGTTGTTTTTTTAAATCAATAAAAAAAAAAAACAGTGCTGTGAGCATCTAAGCCCCTGTCTGTGTCCCACCTCTCAGCTGCGTCTGGACGAAGCGCAGGAAGCGGAGTGTCAGGTGCTGAAGATACAGCTTCAGCAGGAGCTAGAGCTGCTGAACGCGTATCAAAGTAAAATCAAAATGCAGACAGACGCGCAGCACGATCGCGAGAGGAAAGAGCTTGAGCAGAGAGTCTCACTACGCAGAGCCCTCCTGGAACAGAAGGCACGTGTGGTAACGTCACGGCACTTTTTTTTTTTTTTTTGGGTTTTATTGGGGATGTAAAGTCAGTGAATTAATTTAATTTTAATGCCCCCTTTTGTGTCTCAGATCGAGGAGGAGATGGTGACGTTGCAGAACGAGCGTTCGGAGCGAATCCGTAGCCTGCTGGAGAGGCAGGCACGCGAGATCGAAGCCTTTGACTCGGAGAGCATGCGATTAGGCTTCAACAACATGGTGCTGTCCAACCTGCCCTCGTCTGATGGTCACAGCCACAGCTTCCCAGGAGTGCCAGGTGCATGGGGTTCACCGCACAGTACCGGATCACAGGCATCACACTGGGGAGGCCAGCAGGGCCATCATCATCACCACCACCACCACCACCACCACCACCACCACCATCAGCACCATCCCAGCCAGAGTGGCTCCGTTCAGCAGCCCTGGGGACATAGTGGTCATCCTCCCTGGGGTCACCACAGTGCAGGTGGCAGCCAAAAGTCAAGCAGTGGCGGGGCACGGAACAGCCCTCAGGCGGCGCGGCGAACCTCAGCAGGAAGCCGCAGCGAGCAGGGAATGAGCAGAAGCGCCAGCATCGCCTCTCAGATCTCCAATGGCTCGCATCTCTCCTATACATAAGCCAGTCCACTCTAACACCCAAAACACACACACAACACATTGACGAAGAGGGGCATGAGCTACACCATGGTCAGAGAGCGGACATAGAGTCCTGAGGGGTATTTCCCCCCACCCCACCCAATCTTTCTTTATTTTTGCAGGTGTTAAAATGCTCCAAAAATAAATGCACCTTATATTTACTCCCCTTGCTCACAGCTTCACAGACATGATCAGTATATCTGAGGACGGAGCAAAGTGTTCTCGCAGTGTATTAACGTATATGATAAACGGAATGCGAGTCGGCGTGTTCGTGAAAGTTTGAAGACAGAGCGCGGTCTTGTTTGAGCATTTATGAAAACAGGGAAGGCATCACGCATCATTTCTTTCCCTTCCATGCGCATTATAAAACTTCTGGGTCCAAAAAGCTGTTTGAAAGATCTCAACCACGAGGACACACTCATGACCCAAAAGTAACGAGTGGGCGGAGACCTAACGAGTAATGCTTTAGTTCCTTTATGGATTTTGGGTAAATCGTTGTTTGTGTTACAACGGAGCTATCGAATACAATTTAAGCACATCATCGCTTCGCGTGATGTCCTGGGGTTTTTTTTTTTTATTTGTTTGTTTTTTAATAACAGTAAATTCCTGCAAGAACAGCCAGGATGAGTCAGAGAATGTTATAATGCGCGTGTCATCTCAGTGAGAGCCGTTGGCGTGATGTAGAACGGTTTGGTGATCTGAGAGGATTTTATGACTTTTTAATGGTGAGATTTTAAAGGGAAAGGAA
This sequence comes from Plotosus lineatus, assembly GCA_024760905.1. Classification (NCBI taxonomy): domain Eukaryota; kingdom Metazoa; phylum Chordata; class Actinopteri; order Siluriformes; family Plotosidae; genus Plotosus; species Plotosus lineatus. The sequence goes on along the minus strand of CM045735.1, from coordinate 5,522,104 downwards.
GCTGACAGAAAGTCACGCAGGAAGCCGAAGGAAATGGAAAGGTCACAGTTGATAGTGAGGAAGTAATGCAAGTAAGTCATTCGTTTCCCATCTTACCTTCAGCTGAAATCGTGCATTGTGGCCTTTTTTTTTTTTTGCTAAAAAGAACAGCACAGCTTATGATTAAAAATAATAATAAGTACTAAAGGTTCTGAAATGTTTTATTTCACTTCAATGTCTGGCTCTGTTAGGGGAAAGAATCATCTGGATACCTTCAGGAAAGCCAGAGAAGCACGGTTAGGTACTACTGGTTACACCGTTGAAACTAAAGCACCACAGGAATCAGATAGGAAGTGGGAGGAAGTGAGTAATTGTCAAAGCCAGTGAGTATTTTTTTTTTAATTCTGTGAGCCTCGCCAAGTGATTCTCGGGCGTGGTTCACCATTAAACACTACATCATACACTTGGAGCGTGCCTTTGCCGAACACTGACCGTCTCAACGTGTGCACGCTCGCACAAAAATGTCTTTATGCATACAGTAGAACCTCAGAAACAGAGTTTTTAAATTTATTTTTTACTATTTTTTTTTTTTTTTTTTTACTGTTTACACTAATTCTCAGTACAAGCACACTAAGAACTGTCATGGAGCCCTGTTGCTTCAAAAAATATATTTTGCCTTATAAGGAAAAAAAGTTAACTAGAAGCGCTGAGCGAAGCTTTGTAGGTGAGACGTCCCAGAATCGTCGCTGTGACATCACCAAGTGTACAGTTCAGCTGCTGGGTGATGATATCAGCGTGCGTGGGTCATGTGACACTGACAGGGGACACTGCAACAAAAGCTGCTCTTACATTGGGCACTTGCGCTTGGAACAAGTTGACCCAGTATAACTAACAGCCTGTGTAGGAACAATTTATTACGGACCAGCCTTACACCAGTCCACTTTTCGATGCGGCGCAAGTTGTTGCCAAATGTTTTATCCCCTGCACTACTTGCTGTGAACACAATCAGTGACCAGTGTCCACCGTGGTCATTAAGTCGTTTTTTTCAGAAGTTGGGTGGTTGGTCTCCAGTGGTACGATTGTGTATTTTGTCTGTAGCTCAATACTTACCAACAATTTGATAGTGACTGTGTCAATACATCGGATAGTGGGCGCATGCTGTTCCTGGGACCCGTGTAAAAGCAGATTAGGAGATTGTGGGACATGGAGACTGTCCCATTATATGGGACATCCCTTAATAACAAAGTTGGAAATGTTTTGGAAAAAAGTTAGAATGAATGAGTGATATTGTTTATTGAGGTAGTGTAGGGAAGTGTGGTAAACGCAACAGGGGTGTGTGTGTGTGTGTGTGTGTGTGTGTGTGTGTGTGTGTGTGTGTGTGTGTGTGAGTGCGCGCGGGCTCGTGTTGTCTTCGTGCTAAGATAAATAGAGGAAATGAAATATTTGACTGTTGTCGGTATGATTTGATTTCTATTCCAAATGCCAAAGTTAACTTGGTTTCCCAGCTATGCAAAGACGAGGTTTATGAGCATCTGCAAAGACTAAATGAATCATTTCATGCTGCTCTGTGTCCTCTCGCTGCCTCTCAGACCTACCACATGTTGTCTCCTGCCCCTCTTTTGGGTTCGGCACCAGGACAGTACATGTGGGTTCGAGGGTGGGAATGTGTCTTTCGGGCAGGCTTGATGTGTTGTTGTTGTTGTTGTTGTTTTTTAGACTCTTTCAGACCGCTGAATGTTTTTCGCTGGGTAAACAGGTGCCGCTGCTGTCATGTCCACAATGCCTTCATCACCGTCACACACGTCCCAGAATTCCGGACATCTCCCACCCAACATTTCCCCTCAACCACCTTTTATAATTGTGTGTATAAACAAATGATAAAGGAAAAAAAAAAAAACGCACCAGAAAGGATCTATAATAAATTCGTTTATGGAACATAATGAGGAGACGACTTTAAGCGCGGTGTATAGAGATCGTTTGTGTATATTGTACAAATAGATTTTTTTTCCAAAGAATATTATTATAAATCTGTCTACCCAAGAAATATCCAAATTTCACTTCAAACTAGTTTTAAAACAAGCTGCTTGAATGTGTGTGTGTGTGTGGGAGGGGCTAAGTTGAAATATTAAAAATAATGCACGATATCCAGAGATTATAGGAATATTACACTGCTTGCATCCTCCCTTGCATAAATAACACCCCCTACACACACACACACACACACACACACAAGGTTGCTCCTCTGTCCTGTGCTCTTATGTTACAAACACCAACAGAGACTTTTGTGACGCTTTATTACATGATCTGTGCACACAAGATTAACATCATGTTTAAACAACTTCCATCAAAATTATTTTTTTTTATTTTTACTTTTATTTTTTTTTCCATCTGCATCCCAGACCCTGAATGCTGGTCTTTTGTGGTCATTTAATGAACGTCTAGTGTTGTATATGTTCGAGTGTGCACCTATTATACCTACTACATTGAGAGGTCAATAAACTCGAGCTTAATTTAGCCTATACACTACGAGCCGACTGAGCCATTGCACTTTCAGGCCTCAAAGGATCGGGGCCAAATTGGGGGGGGGGGTTTAACAGAAGAGAGCTAACATGCCAAAATTACTTCATAACCTCAAGAATGCACTGATGGGATCAGGAGAGCAGCCACAGACCCCAAACTTCAAGAGCTTATCCTTACAACCTGACACTAGTTAAAGGTCCGGCTCTCTCCTGTAAAGTCCAGCAGAATGAAATGAAGAGGAGAGAAAGGCGCCCTCTGGTGGAAGTGTATCCCGTCACCACCCTCATCATAGCATAGCATAACATAGCATAGCTGGTTTAATTACCCTTTTTAAAAAGTGTGAGATATGAACAAGAGAAACGAGCAGTAAAGAAACAAAGGGGGTTGGCGGGTCTGTACAGTTACAGTGTGTTCACCAGTATTCCTACAATTTCGTGATTTTTTTTTTTTTTCCTTCCTGTTTCAACATTACCATAACAATCCATATATAACCTGTATTAAAATGTATAGATTGTGAAAAGCTGAATGTCAAAGATTATAACAAGAAAATGTATGGCTATTCACAGGAATAAAGAAAAAAAACAATTGAAATGTAAACAAAAATTCAGAGAACTTTTACGGGGGGAATGTCATGTTTTGTTTGTAATTACTTCTTTTGTTGGCAGAGGGCTACTGGATAAATCATCTGTAATAAAGTAATTTTAATATACATTGCTTTCCGAGGTTTTTTAAAGGAAATAATTAAATTGGGCCTGTGATGGCCTGATGAACTGTTCAGGGTGTACTTGCCTTCAGCCAGATTCAGCTAAAGATGGGTGCGATCCTCCCCACGACTAATTAGGATACAGCAGTTTGGAAAATTAATGAAATTGGTAAATAAATACAAATTTAATAGTTTAACATAGCACAACATTCATCCTGGTATGAGCTAAAAATATATATTGGTTTAGTTAATCTGTAACTGCTTAATCCTAATTAGGGTCACGGGGAGGCTGGCGCCTATCCCACCCGACTCCGAGGGCAGAGTACACCCTGGACAGCTCACCAGGCCATTGCAGGGCAGAAACACGCTGATGGCTTTGCAGCCTACTCTTGTCAAAAGTCAGCAATGGATTTTACATGAACCTCCCACCACAGACAGTGAGAGACATGGCCGGCCTTTGATAACCCAGTTCGCTGCACTCAGGCATGGGGTGGGGGGGTGGGGGGGTCAGAAACAACCTGTCGTGATCCCCAACCTTAGGATCAGTGATCCAGCACCTATACCACTAGGCTACCACAGCCATGATATATATTGGTAATGGAGGAATGTATTAAATATCTATTAAGAAGTGAATACAGGTGAATGTAATATCTCATTTAGAAATAAGGTGGTACACACTGGTGGGGTGGTTACAATGTCCGCCTCACAGCGAGAATGTCCTGGGTTTCGAGTCCCGGGTTTGGTTGCTCTCTGGTTTCCTCCAGGCACTTCGGCTTTCTCCCACAGTCAAGTTTCCACATTAGGCTGATTGGCTGTTTTAAATTGCCCCTAGTTGAGACTGTTAGTGTGTGGGTGTTGACCCTGCGATGGGCTGGCAAACTGTTCAAGGTGAACAATGCCTTCACCCAGAGCCAACCGAGATGGGCTCCAGCTTCCCCGTGACTTTAATTCCCGACTTGGCAAATGAATGAACTAAAGCCAATGGTTCGTATTCTAATCACGTGAGTTGTATGTACAGTACTTTATTTGTGGGAAGTCGACCATAGAAATAAAACTAAACTTTGCCTTGAGCCTGAGACACACAACAGAAACTGAAGCTGCTTGTCAAATTTTAAGCTATATATTTCCCCCGTGGATCGGTTTAGCTATTTAATGAAATATCTTTCAGCAAAAGAAAAGTTTCCACCTTCAGCCTCACCCAGGTTCAGGTCAATCCTTGTATTTCTGCTTGTCATTTTATACCCTGCTCACAATTCAGACAGTGTACGATCTGCTTCAAGGGAACTTCTCTTACTCTTCAAAAGTGAAAAGTTGAGTGGGGTGAATCTTGTCTCAGAAAAACCCAACACAGCTTTCCCTCTCTCCGCAGCATGGTTGGTCTCCTCTTCCTGTCTGATATGGCACCCGTTTCTTGCCTGAGCCCTTCAGCAATATCCCATCCACCAAACTCTTCCATAAAGCATTTTCTTTCCTCAGTTCTGAAGAACTCTGACCTGGAAATAGTCCAGTACAACCATTGCTGTCATTTAGCAGAACTTTTCTGACTTAAAGAAAGGTCATGTTAAAGCTCATGGTTCCCTCGGTTATATTTCTTTTCCCCATAAAGATGAGATTTGACAACCCTGCCCTTGTTGGCCAAGTTTTACTGACCCACTATAAACCCATATAGACGTTATTTAACAACGTTTTTTATTTTGGTGCATTTAAAATCCCTTGTTAAGTGTTTGCTAACACACACACACACACTCTCTCTCTCTCTCTCTCTCTCTCTCGCTCTCTCTCTCTCTCTCTAATGGTAGCACTAGTGATATATTGAGTTATGACATACAGTAGTAAAAACATCTCATCTTTATGGATCTTTTTATCTTTGACTATAGCGGCCTTACAACATTTATTTCTATCCAGTATCTGGATTTATTTCTCACCTGCCTTTTGAATCGATGAAGGAAAAACTGCTCCACTCCATAAAGTCTTCTCCAGCATATCCTGAATACTTTCAATAAGGTCCAGGTCAGGAATCTCTGGTGCCGATACATATGTCAAAATGATTCCTCGTGCCCCCTGAACCACTCGTTCATTATTGGAATCCCCATTTTATATCCAAGCCATCAAGGAGGATAAACCCATTGATGTGATTACCTGCTGATTCAGTATATTCAGCTCATCAGCTGCTTTATTTTAATGTCACATTAATGTTGCTGAGCCTCGACCGAACCAATCAAAACAACAATGACATGGAGATTAACATGCTGTGATAAAGACTAAGCGCATCACATTCTCATCAATTTTATTCTAGTCTCCTATAATTATCTTATTGTTTTGGTGGTGTAGTGAATAGGGTGCTGGGCTCATGATCTAGGGGTCATGGGTTCAAATCCTCATTAGTTCATGTGCACCTCAGGCGATATTTTACTGCTTTCAAATTAACACCATGATAATAAACTACGTGAACAAAGTGGGGTGGGTGGGCAGGCGCGCACGTGCGTGTGCAGGAATAACCAGATAAAACATTTTTTATGTATAAAAAGATGTTTTTATTGATATCATCATTCTGACAAATCCATTATAGAACACACAAAACTCATAGTTTATGTTTTTTGGTTTGATATCCTGCTAGTTTTATTTTTCGAAAAGAATATTTACATTTTTAGAGCCACATGAGACCTTTCATTTTGGTCAAACATGGATGAGTGGGAGTGGGAGTAGGAATGGGAGTGGGACTGGGAGTGGAATTGGGAGTGGGAGCGCTCAGAAAACGGACGGACCTGGTTTAGTGTAGGAGCTGCACAGAGGATCTCACGGAGTAGACGCTGGGTAATTATTAGGGGTGTAAACATCAGGCTTGGGCACGAGATACAAATCATGAGACAACGATATGATATTTAATGATACCACTGATTCCAATCGATGTGTGGAATTTTTTTCTGTGATTACAGTGTAGGCCTGGCAGTAAAGTATCTATAGCAATGACACGGTGAATATTAATGAGTATCGTATTCAGTATCAGCATCTCTTGTTTCTCTTTATTGAATCCAGTTCTTACTGAATGTTGATTCTGAGTGCAGTACTTTCTGGACTCTCTATTATCTTTATTAAAATCATTTAAAATCATTTATAGACATTACTTGTTTCACTAAAAAACAGGGGGACCGTCAGCTGATGTGTTTTGTACCCGAGTTTGGCATGTTGCTATTATTAGCATTAGCTTAATCCTGGGTGTGACTGTCACTGGGAAACCACAACACATCGAAACACTCTGGGCATTACTTCAGATTCGCACCATGTCCACGTAAATGCTTTGATGTATTGTTGGCGTTTTGTCCAATCAGCACACGTTTTTAAATTTTATTTATTTATTTATTTATTTTTTAATGACGCTGAGCCAAACTTTGCAGAGGTTTTTCCCTTGAAAGTTTCATGAAGCATCTCTTGTCGCATTTTAGGTCTGTGTGGCAGGTCCTGGCTGCTAAATTTAAATGCACACTGCAGGTCGAACGGGACGCGACTGAAATATGCTAAATATTCTTACGTCTTATCAGATCCCTGTGAAGTCTAGCAGGTGGTGGTGTTTTGATACAGTGGCTCCTACAGAGAATGCACAACGCTGAATTTGATTATTGCCTGATTAAAACCTGCATAAATACAAACTCACCAGCCAGCTTACAGGGAATACCTGTACACCTCGTCATCCCTGTGGTTATTCAAACAGCCAATCATGTGGCAGCAGTGCAGAACAGAAATTCGTGCAGATAAAAATCTGGATAATGTTTACATCAACATTCCAGTGACTACAACCTGCCTGTTGGTAAAAGTTTGAATATCTCAGAAATCTCCAGGGATTCTTCCATGCACAGAAGTCTAGTCTACAGTAACTCACTGTAATCGCTCTTTACAAACGTGGTGAGCTGAAAAGCACCTCAGGACACCTCAGACCATGAAGTTGATGGGCTACAATAACAGATCATCATACTGGGTTCTTCTCCTGTAAATAAAGAACAGGAAACCGAGGCTCCGGTGGAAACAGGCTCATTAAATGGACGATGTGTATGGTTTCATGAGGCGGCAGGGCGGCATATTGGTCACAGCAAGGAGGTCCTGAGTTCGGCTCTGGCATTTCTGTGTGGAGTTTGAATTAGCTTCCCATGCAAGCATGGGATTCCTAATAAGTAATCCAGTTTCCTCCCATTGGTGGCGTAGTGGTTAGGGGTAGCTATGTGTAGAGCTTGCATCACCCCCCCCCCCCATCCGCCGTGCTTGCATGGGTTTCCTCAGGGTACTTCGGTTTCCTCCCACAGTCCAAAAATATGCACAGTAGGTTAATTAGCTGTTCCAAATCACCCATAGGTGTGAGTGTGAATAGTTATGTGAGTGTTGGCCCTGCAATGGCCTTGCGAGCTGTCCAGGGTGTACCCTGTCCTTTCCCAGAGTTTGCTGAGATGGGCATCAGCCTCCCCACGACCCTAATTAGGATTACATGGTTCAGAAAATGAACGAGTTTCCTCTCACAATCCAAAAACCATGCACCTTTCGCAAAATGACTTTCAAATTGCCCCTGTGTGAATATGAGAGTGAATAGATGGGTGTGTCGGTCTGAGTTGGAGTAGCCCAGGGCGCACACTCCACCTTAGCTTAGAGTCGGCTAAGACCTGAGTAGGTATAAAGGGGTTTCGGCGAAGGAATAAATGAAGAATGATTTTATGCACCACACTGTTGCTCATTTGATTGGCTGATTTTTTTATGTTTTATTTTGATTGGCTGATTTGGTCAACGTCTGATTATGAAAGTGTACAGGTGTCCACAGTACAGAGGCTGGCGAATGGAGATTATTTTAATTCAAGTTGTCACTGGTATAGTGTACGTATGTGCAATACTAATCCCGTTATATTTCACAATCGGGAAAGATGTAAGGCATTTAAAAGTCTAACTACTGCGCAAAGCTTCATTAACAGAAGCCGTTTCATCATGAATGCACTTGGGTGGATGCTGTGCTAATGAGGAATACATGTGTGCGTGTATGGAGGTGGTAGAAGAGTTGCAGGGTGGTTGTGTTGTGTATACAGGGGATATTGTGCATCACTCAGACAGTGCCATTGGTGTACTTGGAGAGCTTATTCTCTAGGTCACAGATTCGCTTTTCTTGAGACAGAACTGCAGCCTTCAGAGTCTGAATCTCTTCTATAAGCTTTTCCAACAACTGAGGCTAGCGAGTAGAGCACAGGAAGAACAGCAGAGACGAGAAGTCAAGGTATGGCGTGACAGTCGATGGCAGAAAGGAGGAGAGAAAGAACAAGGGGTTGGGGCAAGAGAAGAAGAGAAAGGAGAAGCCAGAAATGGAAAGCAGGAAGGATATCAAAGCTCTGAAGGAAGGTTCCTTGAGAAACAGCATGAGGAGATAGCATGTAGAATGGAATTTGAGAAGAGTGACAGAAGAACAGGGTACTACTCACTGGCAAGATGCTTCCATCAACAGACGACATGCTCCTGCGGGGTGCAGGCCTGCTGTCCAGAACATTCTTCTTGGCCACCTTCAGCTCTCTGCTCTTTGGGGGAATGTAGCCATCCTTCAGGGAGACTAGAATGGGGTCTTCGTCTCGTCCCTCCAGCCACTCTTCAGGCTCCAGGGCAGGGTCTGGTCCAGCTGTGTTCGGGTAGAGGTCATCCTGGAACAGATCTGACTGCAGGAGAAGGAAGACTTGTTAGGATTGTTCTAGGATTCAACATGTGGCATTAAACAAATCCCAGATTTACATGGTAACTAATAATGTTTGTTTGGTGAATCATGTACCTTTCGAGGAACTGTCATCATGATAGGCTCACATTTCCTTTCATGAAGTTTGTATAATCTAAACACAAGGGAAGCAAATTTGTCTGACATCAACAGATATTTTCTTCTCTATCAATATTTTATAAGTGACATTAGTCCTGTGCGTACAATTATCCAACCCACCAATCATGTGGCATCATTGGAGAAAACAAAGTCAGATCCCAAACTTCGCTTTATGTTCACATAAAAACACGACTCGGTGACACTGACTAGAACACGGTTGGATGTTCTAGGTTAAGTATTTCAGAAACTGTGGATCGCCTGGCTTCTTTATTCATTCTTTCATTTTCTGAACCCTAATTAGGGTCGCGGGAAGGCTGGCAACCACCTCAGCTGATTCTGGACGAGGGCGGAGTCCACCCTGGACAGTCTGCCTTGCTACCGCAGGGCAGAAACATGCTGCTGGCTATGCAGCTACTCTTGATTAAAGTCAGCAATGGTTCTGACTTTGCCCAGACAGTGGGTGACACAGCCAGCCTTTGATAACCCAGTTGGCTGCACTGGGGGAACAGCAGTGACAAGTCATTGATAAAGGGGCATGAACCCTTGACCTTATGATTAGTAACCCAGCACCTTACCACCAGGTCACCACTGTCCCCCTGAGCTTTTCAGAGTTTATCATTTATTGAGATGAATCAAATTTTGATCAAAGCTTTTTTTTTTTTTTTTTTTTTTTTTGCCGTCCCTACACGCCGTAACATCCATCTCTACATATACATAGTTCAAGCTCACCTGGCAATCTCACACTTGCTGACATCGACTCCTCTCTTGGGCATGAAACCCATCCCTCGCTGTGGCTCCTTACTACTGTATGTGCTGAGGTAGTGCACATAGGGCGGCTCCTCCGTGATCTCAAAATACCGAATACTGCTGTCACCCTGCAGGCAGCGACAAGAAAAGATCATTTCGACCCGGGATACACTACCGAGCATTGGGATTAAAATGATGCACAAATGCTGCACGTACCTTACCACACAGATATACCAGGTTGGTGTCTGGATCATAAAATGGCAATAAGACCCCATTACTTGTGTCCAACTCTAAAAGAGCAATGGGTTCCTCAAAATTTGTCTGCAGTTAAAAAAAAACAGAAGGAAAATTTACTGTGTGAATTTTGGACATTGCAGCGAAAGGGTGTACACTTTCTGCACGTCTAATGGTTGTGTTTTCTTCTACTTTCATTTTTAAATAATTTAGACATGGCTCCCAAGTGGCACATACATATCAGCCTGTAGATTGTAGGTTTGATGCCACAGCCATACTCAACCTGAAGTCGATGAGAGCTAATTGGCTGAGCTCACACGTGACAGAGGGATGAATGCACTCGCCTTCCTGTCACTCATAGTGATCACCAGCCAATCACAGGCATCTGTGAGCTCATTTACTGTATACAAATGGGTGGATAGCATGTGGGCGTTTGCATGTGCATGTTTACGACCCTCCCTGGCGGAGGTCTTGAATATTGGAAGCAGATGGATGAAGGATGTGTTCTCCTACCGGGTCCCAGAGGCCGAGCTCCCTCTGGCTCATCCTGGTAAAGCCTGTAGTGAAGATGTTACCCTCTTTGGTGAAGATGGCTCTCATAGGCCTGATGCCTTCATGTGGTGCCAGTCTTTCCTGCAAGACATCATAGAGACATTTCCAACTGATAACCTTTATAGTCTGTGAAACCAAGAGACCAAACTGGTGATTGTTATCAATTAGATTTCCTTAGAATGATTTTGAGGGCAGTGGTGTCCCGATGGTAGGTCCCAAGGTCAGGGGTTCAAGCCAGACTAACAACTGGTTGTCACTACTGTCCCCCCCAGTGCAGCTAACTGGGTTATCAAAGGTCAGCCATGTCTCTCACTGTCTATAGTGAGAGGTTCTGTAAAAGAACCATTGCTGGCTTTTGTCAAGAGAAGCTGCATAGCCATCAGCGGGGTTCTGTCCTGCGATGGCCTGGTGAACCATACAGGGGGTACTCTGCCCTTGCCTAGAGTCAGCTGAGATGGGCGCGAGCCTCCCCTAATTAGGGTTAAGTGGTTCAGAAGATGGCTAGATGGATTATTTTATTCAGTGTCATTTCACAACAGAAATAAAGGTGTTGTGGTTTTTTTTCATTTGCCAAACCGCTTCATCCTTCTTGGATCACGGGGAAGCTGGAGACTATGACACCCAACTCAGGGCGAAGGCAAGGTATAGCTTGCCTATTCATCTCAGCATCAACACATACATGGCCAACTTACTATCTGGAACATCCTGAGGAAACCATCCAATCCATGGTGAGAATATGCAAACTCCTGACAGAAACTCCCTTGTATACAGACTCTTCTTGTTGGTGGATCTCAAAGAAGTACACGAACAGTCACACTGTTTTTGTTCCAAAAATGTCCTTTTCTCTATACTCACAGCCACCACCTCTCTCTTGCGGGGGTCACAAACACGAAGACGGCGGTCTTTGCAAGTTGTACAAAAGAGGCTCCCATTATAGTTCCAGCTGACGTTGTAGATGAGGTCGGGGTGATCCTCCATTGAGATCAATGGCTCTCCGATGCCCACATTCCAGATTATGATCAGATTATCACTGCCTGTGGCACACACACACACACACACACACACACACACACACGCACACACATCATGACAACATAGAGCAAAAGACAACTGAGAAAGATTTTCACTGAGCACAGAGACTGGTACGAGTGGAGCTTGAACACCTGCAGTGAGAAGGATGTTGCGGGCAGTGGGGTGCCAGCTGACAATGCCCACACGTTTGGAGTGGCCCTCCAGCACCACGATGGGCTCGCTGATGGGCCGTGTTGGAGTGTGGTCTGGGATCTGCCATACCTGCAGAAAAAAGACAGAACATTTGTGAAGCGCTCCACCGAATGTAGGCCCTTGTCGCAAGTGATGTATGGTGCTTGGGAGACAAAGCGCGGCTTATTCGGACTTCCGATCTTTCAAGTGAGCAAGTGCCCGTTGAATACTTGTTTAGTAGTCAACCTTCACTTGCTCACTTGAAAGATCGGAAGTCCGGATAAGCCGCGCTTTGTCTCACAAGCACCATACATCACTTGCGAAAAGGGCCTACATTTGGTGGAGCGTCTCACATTTGGTAACAGTCCAGCACAGAGGCAGGATACAGATGCTTTTCACTGATTTCCATTTATGGAAAGTCCTTTGGCTGCATACAGGCCGGAATTCTGGAACGGGGTCTGTAATGGTGTCTAAAACTTTTGCTTGGTACTGTATATTTGTATCGTTTGTGTTCGGTGATAAACAAATTGCTTTTGGGCAAATTGTGACAGTTGGATGTCATTAATACTAAAATAAAAAGTTTCTGGCTTGCGATGCTCAGTGCCTACCAAGACGACCAGTGTGCATTAAGTGCATGCGTTCACTCACTCACTCATTTGCCAAAATGCTCTCAACCGACACCGGGTGAAGGCAGGGTACACCCTTTCCAGCCCATCACACTTGCCAAGACACACAACCAATTACACTCACATGCACACCTCAGGATGATTTGGCAACAGTTGATTATCCTAGTATGCAAGTCTTTGTACTGTAGGAGGAAACCAGAGTACCTGGAGGAAACCCACACAAACACTGGGAGAACATGCTAACTCATGCATCCGTTTTCTGAACCGCTTAATCCTAATTAGGGTCACGGGGAGGCTGGTGCCCATCTCAGGCGACTCTGGGCGAGGGCGGATTATACCCTGGACAGCTCGCCAGGTCATTACAGGGCCAATGCTCACACAACCATTCGTACTCACACTCACACCTAGGGGTGATTTGGAACAGCCAATTAACCTACTGTGGATGGTCTTGTACTGTGGGAGGAAACCGGACTATTTGGAGGAAACCCACGCAAGCATGGGGAGAACATGCAAACTCCACACAGAAACGCCCAGGCTGGGAATCGAATCCAGGACCTTCTTGCTGTGAAGCGGACATGCCAAGCACTACATCACTGTGCTGCCTAAAATGCTAATGCTATATAAAATGAATAAATTTTTTTTTTAAAAAGTCCTCACTGAGCCCGGAACTCGAACTCAAAACCTTCTTTCTATGAGATAGACATGAAAACAACTACACCATTGTACCAACATGCATGTGTTCAGAAATGTTTACATACACTGTAAGTAGGGACATGATGGTGACGTTTACAACAGACAGGGCGTATACACATTTTCTTTGTGCTCAGAATGCTCCAATTTCCTCCCACAGGCTGAAGACATGTACATTAGGCTAACTGGCAGTTCCAAATTGCCCTTAGGTGTGACCATAGCCTTCCTGTGACCCGAAGATAAGAAAAATAAATAAATGATGAGGGACAGGAATGGTATGGCCATGTAGTGGTCAGAATGTCTGCCTCACAGCAAGAAGGGCCAGAGTCTAAGGTCTGCTATCAATGTAATGAACACCCAGAGCTCACAGCTTACACGACAGTGGTTCTGTCCATTAGCTGTAGCCACATCTTATATATTCTTTTTCTTTTGGCTGCTCCCTTCAGGGGCTGCCACAGCGAATCATCTGCCTCCATCTCACCCTATCCTCTGTATCTTCTCTTACACCAACTACCTTCATGTCCTCCTTCACCACATCCATAAATCTTCTCTTTGGTCTTCCTCTAGGCCTTCTGCCTGGCAGGTCCAACCTCAGCTACCTACTACCAATATATTCACTATCCCTCTGTACATGTCCAAACCATTTCAAACCAGCCTCTCTGACTTCGTCTCCAATACCGCTTACATGTGTTGTCCCTCTGATGTACTAATTCCTGATCCTATCCATCCTCGTTACTCCCAAAGAGAACCTCAACATTTTCATCTCTGCTACCTCCTGTCTTTTCCTCAGCGCCACTGTTTCTAAACCATACAACACGGCCTCAATACCGTCTTGTACACTTTTCCTTTCATTCTTGCCGATACCCTCCTATCACACATCACACCAGACACTGTTCTCCAACCTGCCTGCACATGCTTCTTCACCTCTTTTCCACACTCTCCATTGCTCTAGACTATTGAGTCGAAGTACTTAAAATCCTCCACCTTCTTTATCTCTGCTCCCTGTAACCTGACCGTTTCTCTTGGGTTCTCGTTCACACACATGTATTGTCGTATTGAGGTTAACCTTCATTCCTATCCTTTCCAGGGCATACCTCCACCTCTCTAGATTTTCCTCCATTTGTTCTCTGCTCTCATTATAAATCAAAATGTCATCTGCAAACATTATAATCCATGGAGATTCTTGTCTAACCTCGTCTGTCATCCTGTCCATCACCATAGCAAACAAGAAGGGGCTCAGAGTTGACCTTTGATGCAGTCCCACCTCCACCTTAAACTCTTCTGTCACACCAACAGCACACCTCACCACTGTCTTACATCTTTCATACATGTCCTGTGCCACTTTAACACACTTCTCTGCCGCTCCAGACTTCCTCATGCAATACCACAGTTCCTCTCTCGGCACCCTGTCATATGCTTTCTCCAGATCCACAAAGGCACAATGCAGCTCCCACTGGCCTTCTCTGTACTTCTCTATTAACATCCTCAAAGCAAACACTGCATCTGTGGTGCTCTTTCTTGGCATAAAACCAAAATGTTGTTCACAAATGCTGACATCTCTGCCCTTAGTCTAGCTACCACTATTCTTTCCCATAACTTCATCGTATGCTCTTCAGCTTTATCCCTCTGTAGTTGCCACAACTCTGCACGTCTCCCTTGTTCTTAAAAATGGGCACCAGCACACTTCTCCATTCCTTCGGCATCTGCTCACTCTCTAAGACCTTGTTGAATGTTCTTGTCAGAAAGTGTACTGCTATCTCTCCTACTCTCTCACTTTCATACTTCCACCAGTATGTCATCAGGACCAACTGCCTTTCTATTCTTCATGCTCTTCAATGCCCTCCTCACTTCACCCTTACTAATCTTTGCTACTTCCTGGTCCTCAACGGTCACCTCTTCTACTCTTTTCTCTCTCATTTTCCTCATTCATCAGCTCTTCAAAGTACTCTTTCCATATTCCCTGCACACTTTTGTCATCAGTCAATACATTTCCCTCTCTGTCCCTCTAACTTGTTGCACATCCTTCCCATTCCTATTTCTCTGCTGTGCCAAACTGTATACATCATTTTCTCCCTCCTTACCGTCCAACTTCGCAGACAAGTCATCATACGCCCTTTGTGCGTCCTTTGACACCACCACCCTCACCTTACGCTGCATATCCCTGTACTCCTGTTTACCCTCTTTGATCCTCTCAATGTCCCACTCCTTAATAGCCAACCTCTTCCTTTGTACACACTCCTGCACTTCCTCATTCCACCACCAAGTCTCCTTATCTACTTTCCTTCCAGAGGACATGCTAAGTATTTTCCTACCTGTCTCCCTGATCACATTAGCTGTAGTTCTCCAGCCATCCGGAAGCACTTCCTGACCACCCCAAGCCTGTTTCATCTCCTTGAAGACAACACGACAGTCTTCCTTTTTCAGCTTCCACCACCTTGTCTTCTGCTCTGCCTTTACTTTCTTCACCTTCCTCACCATCAGCATCATCCCGCACACCACCATCCTATGCTGTCTGGCAACACTCTCACCCACTACTACTTTTCAGTCACTGACTTCCTTCAAATTACATCGCCTACACAAGATGTAGTCTACCTGTGTGCTCCTACCTCCACTTTTATATGTCACCCTTTGCTCCTGTCTCTTATGGAAGAAAGTATTCCCCACAGCCATTTCCATCCTTTTTGCAAAATCTATCAACAGCTGTCCTTCTGTGTGCCTGTCCTGGATACCACACCTGCCCATCACTTCCTCATCCCCTCTGTTGCCTGCACCAACATGTCCATTGAAGTCTGCACCAATGACCACTCTTTCACCTCTGGGGGTACTCTGCATCACTTCATCTAACTCACTCCAGAATCTCTCCTTCTCTTCTAGCTCACATCATGCCTGTGGGGCGTAAGCACTAACAACATTGAATACCATGCCTTCAATTTCTAACTTGAGACTCATCACTCTGTCTGACACTCTTTTCGCTTCTAGAACATTCCTGACAAACCCCTCCTTTAAGATGACTCCTACTCCATTTCTCTTCCCATCCACACCATGATGAAACAGCTTAAACCCTGCTCCTAAGCTTCTATCCTTGCTACTTTTCTACCTGGTCTTCTGAGCACAACTCCGCCATGGCCGGTCCCAAGCCTGGATGAGAAAGGAGGAGGGTTAGGCAAAGGGCCAGCACCCCATCCCTGTAAAAACAAGCTACAAAAATGCCAACAAGAAAGCAAAATCCAAATCTAACAATGCTCCTGGGAGAGGATGGACTTCCAGCTGGAGGACCTATGACGATGAGTGGTGAAATTCAGAGCCATCTGGAAGCCTTCAGCTGACCTCCATCCTCACAACCAGAAACACCACCACCATCGGTACATGGAATGTACGGACCATGTATGAAGCAGGGAAAACAGCACAGGTGACTGCAGAGATGAGGAATTATGGCCTCACCATCCTTGGGATCTGTGAGTCCCGATGGACAGGCAATGGAAAGAGGAGACTCGAATCTGGAGAAACCTTGCTGCTTTCCGGTCATGAGGGAGAGGATGCTCCACACACCCAGTGAGTAAGAGAGAGCACTGATACTCTCTAAAACAGCAGAGAGAGCAATCATTGGATGGGAAGCCCATGGGCCACGCATCTTAACGGCATCCTTCAGGACCAAAAAGAAACGGCTCAACATGAACATCATTCGGTGCTACGCCCCTAACAACGAAGACAATGATGTAGATAAGGAGGAATGTAATTCTACAACAGACTCCCGACCATCATTGAGACTTTCCCAAACAGAGACCTCAACATCGTACAATGGACTCTCTCTTCACAACTGGATGATCTGGACTTTGCTGACGACGACCTGGCACTGTTCTCACATGCTCAACATCAGATGCAAGAAAAAACAAGCATTGTGGCAGAGACCTCATTCCAGCTAGGTCTGAACATCCATCGAGGGAAAAGCAAGGTCCTGAAAGTCAACACCACCAGCACATCCCCCATCATTCTGGGTGACGAGGAATTCGAGGAGGTGAACAGCTTCACCTACCTCGGTAGCATCGTCGACTCTAAGGGAGGGATAGATGCAGATGTAAAGGCCAGAATAAACAAGGCCAGGATAGCATTTTTACACTTCAAGAACATGGGGCTTCAAGAGACCTATCAGCCAACACCAAGATAAGGCTCTTCAACACCAACGTGAAGTCTGTTCTACTAGATGGAGCCGAAACATGGAGAACCACTGCCATGACCACAAAAAAGATCTAGACCTTCATCAATGGTTGCCTGAGATGGATCCTCCGGATAAGATGGGCTGACAGGATCAGCAACAGGGAACTGTGGGAACAAACAAGGCAAAAGCCAGTAGAAACTGAAGTCA
>CM045735.1:5452160-5499660 GCA_024760905.1 Plotosus lineatus | reverse complement strand
CCAGACTGCCCCTAGGTGTGAGTGTCAGTGCAAAAGGTTGTACATGCGTTGATCCTGGCGAGTTGTTCAGGATGTACCCAACCTTCAGCTGAGTTAAGCTCCAAGCATCCATGTGATCTTCGTAGGATTAAGCAGTTGAGTGTTGAGTGGCAAATGAATGAGTGTTTAATGTCATTGTGGTTATTATCATAATATCATCATTTTAATATCACTCATGTCAAGGACACCTGCGGATTTTAGCGTTACTGGTACATTAGTTACTGGTATAAAATATATTCAAGTGCTCAAGCTATTTATTAATAACAGTTTATCTACCTTAATATAATTCTTTATTCATTCAGTCGCCAAACCGCTTAATCCTACTGAGGTCATGTGGAGGCTGGAACATTTTGTTGAAGGTGTGACACACCCCTAACAGTTTGCCATCCCATCTCACTACATTCACACCTAGGGTCACTAAGCGGCAAATTATCCTAATGTGCATGACTTTGGACTGTGGGAGGAAACTGGAGTACCTGGAGGAAAACCACAGACTATGCAAACTCCACACAGAATCACCTTTTGCCTGGCCCAGGACTTGAACCCAGGACCGTTCTGCCTTGCTAACCACCACACAACCTGAATTCTATATCGAGTAGTTATTTCTGTCATGGTTGTTTTACTCAAGTGAAAAAAAAAACTTTTTTTTTTTTTAACATGTTTAAAATCAGGTGAGAATCTGTTCCAATTTATTCTTCTTACCTTGGAAAGAGGCAAAACTAGAAAGGCTCCTCCTCCACTGGACTCCACTATAACGGCAAGGAACTTCGGGTTTACTGCACAGAACGAGCTGTCCCACGTCACCTTGGAAACCCGGATGTCATCGTAACTCTGCTCCGCCTTCGCAGCTTGACCAAAAACATGCCGGAACTTACTCTGGCGCACAATACTGCGACTCATCACTACAAGAAATAGAACAGAAAACCAGTAAGTATAAAGGTGACGTAAAACATTTTACCAACCGTTATTACTACACGAACAAAAAAAATTAGGTGTCAGTGTACAGCATGAAGAGTAAAGTTAAAAAACACATCTTATAATCTTACAACGGTACTGAGGAACCATGGCTGTATCCAACAACCATACAGAGACATTCAACATATAGTGGTACCTCACCTTACAAAATTAATCCATTACAGAGCTTTTTTCGTAACCTGCAAATTTATCGTAAGTTGAACCGCATTTTACATGTAAAACGCATGATTCATTCCAAGGCTCCCAATACTACCCCCTAAACCCTTTAAAAATGATAAAAGCATACCTTTTAAGACCGCGTTCTGCTTCAATATCGTATCAATGGTAGATGGGTTTGGCCATATTCCTTTGTGATAGCACTCGAGCCCGTTTCCTCTTCTCACTCGCACCGGAAATCACATGCGTGCGCGTGTGTGTGTGTGTGTGTGTGTGTGCACGTGTTGACCATGTCTTCTTAGCAGAGTTATAATCTTACAAATGTTAATGAAAGGTTAAAAGCCTGAGTCAAGAAATAAATCATAAAACAACAGTAACTCGGTCTTTTACATGAAAAGCATCATGGTGGATTCAGCTCTATAATAGGCAATGGGAGGTAGCTGCGTAATTCCTCCTAGGCAATGGGATCCCTGTCCAAGATGGCGTCAGGTGGACCTATCCAAGATGGAGCTCGAGTCAAGGCAACATGAACGGCAGCTCAGTTGTTAGCCAATGGGAGGCCAGCGGGGGCGGGATGTTTGAACGTCATTGATTGGATAGCAGCTCATGCATTGTTTGAATGGCGCTTTTAAATTTTTAAGATGACGCTTTCGTAACGTGAACTTGTTTCGTATCCTGAGACAAAAATTTTAGGAAAATGCTTTTCAACACCTGAATTTTTCGTTTGGTGAGACTTTCGTAAGGTGAGGTATCACTGTATTTATTTATTTAATTATTTTTAACTGTCCATACCACTTATAGTATGTGGAAGCTGGCAACAATCCTAGCTGACTCTGGGAAAAAAGGTAGCGTACACATACTGTATTTAATGTGATAAGTGCCCTGCTCCAATAAACACCCCTGGTGGGTTTTTTTTTTTTTCCTCTCTCTACATCTAATAACCGCCCATGTGTACTGGTCGCAAAATGGTAGATCAAGATTACCAATTTTATTCTTTTTTTTTTTTAATTATGCTGTTTTCTGTTTATTTTCAGCTTTCATGTAAGTCGTTTGGTTGATACCACAAAATGAATAACACAAATACCAGTAAAACTCTTTTATTGTTCTGTTATTATTTATGTTTTCCACCTCGATTGTAATAAGCACTTACCGTTACACTCCACTGGTAAAATTTTAATAAGTGCCCACCCACTCCAATTTTTAATGCGCCCTGGGCACTTATCACGTCGAACACAGTATACGGAAACCGTAGTCACACACTCACTCACCCATTTCTGAACCTCTTAATCCACCATTGTGGGGCCGGTGGACTAGTGGTTAGGGTGCTGGGCTCATGATCGGGAGGTTGCGTGTTCAAATCCCAGTTAGACCCTCCACTGTGCTAAGACCCCTGGGCAAGGTCTTAACAAGTGTGCCTCTGTTAACCAAGCAGTATAAATGGGTACCAGTAAAATATACTGGGAAGGTAACCTGCAATGGACTAGCGTCCCATCCAGGAGGAGTTTTACTCCTAGTTGCTTCACACTATGAAAACCAGGGATCAGCACCGGCCTAATGAGCCACTAGGCTCGGGTGTAAAAAGCCCAATAGACTTTACCGTAGTCCACCATTAGGGTCGCGGGAACATCGGCATTGCGTGAACATCCCAATCATCTCACCAGACCATCATAGAACAACCTTTCACACTCACATTTATGGGGAAAGTTGAAACATCCAAGTAGCCTCATGTGTATGCCTTTGGACTATCGGAGTAAACTGGGGTAACCGGAGGAAACCCACGCAAGCATAAAGAGAACATGCAAACTCCACTCTGAAACACTTGAGCCTGGGACTCGAACGTAAGATATTCTTGTTGCGAGTCGTACGTGCTAACCAGTCTTGAAGAGAGTAAGCTGATCAAGCTACAGCACGTATTTCAAAAAGGAACAGCAAAAGGACTATTATATGAAACGAACACCCCAGCCAAGCATATAATGCACCTGACCTGCTGAGTGAAAACAAGGTCTTCAACAGGGTATTGATGTTACACAGTAGCTGGCATGGCGTTCGTAATTGGATGCGCACTACAATCAAAATAGTTGTGCTCATTCCTGAAGCAATGAGCAGTCATCAGATTTCTGTGGTCTGAGGGTATGAAACCTCAAAGTTATAGAAAAGGATCACAGTGGTATGAAGTTGCCTGGATCTGCCGCCCTAGGTACTATTCTTACTACTACATTTACTTTTACCTTTCATACTCAATTTGTAATGCCGAGTTGATTTAAAATGCACCCCAATTCTTGAAAAGTTGGGATGCTGTCTAAAATATATATAAAAGAAGAATACAACAATTTGGAAAGCTAATAAAGCTGTATTTTCTTCACAGAAGAACAGAGGAAAATAATCAGATGTGGAAACCGAAACATTTAATGTATTTACATAAAATAATAGCTCACTTTGAAATTGATGGCAGCAGCATGTCAAAAACGTCAGGACGAGGTAACAAAAAGCTGTAAAAGTAGGCGGTACTAAAAGGACACAGTAGGAAGAACATTTTGCAAGTAATTTGGTTAACTGACAGCAAGTTAGCAAAACATGATTGGGTGGAAAAAAAAGAGTATGTGGTAGAGGTTCACCAATCTGCAAAAGAACAATTTCAGGATAAATTTCGTGTAAAACTGTGAAGACTATGAATCTCTCGTGTCCAGAACTACATCAACAGATTCTGTAAATCTGGGGAAAGAGCTGTGCGCAAAGGCAAGGTTGAAAAAATCCATTTTGGATGGCTGTTACTTCGGTGGAACTGCAATATAAACAGGCAGGATTCTCTCATGGAAATCACTGCTTGGGCTCAGGAACACTTCCAGAAATCTTTGCCTGTAATACAGTTTGCTGTGCCATCCTAAACACAGGGTAAAGTTCCATCATGTGAAGTCCCCCCTCTCTCCTTGTACAATGGCATGCATTACAGAGACTGGATATAAATAAATAGACACCCAAAGGGAGTATTTACTGGTTGAAGAAGAGGCTCGAGTCTTGCTACTCGACTGTAAAAGCAAATTTGATGAAGATAGCGTGTTTGGGTTGGTTTGGTCTTAAAACGGAAATTTTTCTTCGAAAGTATCTGTCTGATGGTCCAGGTCGACCTGGTCGTGGATCTTTGGTGGTCTTACCTTCACTGTTGAACTGCACATTCACTCGGTTTACTGTTGGCAGAAGAATACAGTCCAGGGATCCCTCGCTATTTCGTGCTTACGTTTCTGCGGCTTCGGTGCATTGCGGGTTTTTCAAAAATATTCATCAAAAAATTTAAAAAATAAGGAGATTAAGGAAAAATAGGGAAAAAGTTAAAGAAAATACCATGAAACGAGGCCAATAATGAAAAAAAAAACCTCCAAACAAACAAAAACAAAAAAAACAACCCAAAATTCGCAAACAAAACTACTTACATTTTTATGAGGTGCGCATCTGTGTGCGCGTGCACGTCGATATGTGTGTGTATTTACATTTTATTTACATCTTATGCATTATTTTTGAATGTGTAATTGTTCATATGAGCATGTATAGCATTGAAGATGTATTTATTAATATTATATACACATATACATGTACGTATATGTCAACCAGGGGGGTGGGGGGGTAATCAATCCTACTTCACGGAAATCGGCGGTCACGCGGGAAGGGGGGGGGGGGGGGGGGGTCCTGGTCTCCATTAATTGCGGAAAGTGAGGGATCCCTGTATTCAACTTGTCGCTTACTTGCCACTAACTGACCCACAGTTCGTCCTCTCTGAATATCGGACAATTCTTGAGCTCCTGAAGTGCGAGCCATGATCACGTAACTTCAGCACAATTTTGTGCACCTTCATACAGCACTCTGACTTTTTCCTTTTTTCACCACAGTGAATCATCTGATTCGCACATTTGATTTGGCGTAGGTTTTTACGTCGGATGCCGTTCCGGTCACAACCCTTTAGCGAGGGACAGAAACACGCTGACGGCTTTGCAGCCTCCTCTTTACGAAAGTCAGCAATGGTTCTATTACATGAACCTCTCACCATAGGCAATGAGAGACATGGCCGGCCTTTGATAACCCAGTTAACTGCACTGGGGGGACAGTGACAACCTTGTGGAGAGTGGGACTCGAACCGCCAACCCTAGGATCAGCGATCAAGCGCCCTATACCACCAGGCCACCACCGCCCCATACAGCAGTCGGACTAATGTTCATTACATTTTAGCCATTGTATTGACTGATGATGACAGTTCCGAGGGTGTCCATTTATTCTGTCCGGTCTCTATAGATATATATATATATATATCTTACTGTAATTACAAAAAATAAATAAATAAATAAATAAAAATAATCAATGGAATCCTCGTCTCTGGTTCAGATTTTTGTCCAAGTTCATCTGGCATGCTGCAGATCTCAAAGATCCAGGGAAGCCCAAATTAGCAGTGTGCGAGTCTACCGCGCCGTTAGCTTTAAATTAGTACTACCGTCACAACCAAATCTGTTTCAATATCAAAACAAACAAACAAACAAACAAACAAACAAACAACCACCCACAGTGAACAGAGAGAAATCAGGGCACTGTGTGGACTAAGTGACACGGGAGACTTAGTCTTTTCACCATGTCAACTATTATTATTATTATTAATGTTAATATTAATAAATATTTTTGACCTATGGCCTGATGAGCTGTCCAGGGTGTATCACCCCTTGCCCAGAATCGGCTGAGATAGGCATGGCCCTCATTAGGCCAATGATGGTCAATGGCTTAGAAAATGAATTAAAAAATTATTATTGTGTTTACCATTATTATTTGTAAATAATCATAAAAAGAGTCGTTCTTAATCACACTGTGGGTCCAAAGGAAAAAAAATCAAAAGTAAAAATATAAAATACGCAAACAGTTATGACCTTGAGTGGCATATAGTGCTTAGCTGGGTTCGAGTCCCGAGTTCAGTGAGGGGGTTCCAGTATGGAATCTGCATGTTCCCCCTGTGTGCTTGTTTGGGTTTCCTTCCAATGGTCCAGTTTCCTCCAACAATCCAACGTCGTATACATTCGGATAACTGGCTGTTCCAAATTGCCCCTAGGGGGAGTAGGAGTGTAGGTGCGAATGGTGGTGTGTGTGTGTGTGTGTGTGTGTGTGTGTGTGTCTGGCAGGCTGTTCAGGGTGTAGCTTGCCTTCGCCACGTGTCGGCTGAGATAAGTTGTACCCACCCGACCCTACTAGGATTACGAGGTTCAGTGAGAGAGTGAATATAAACGCGACAGATTAATAGTTTTGAGGCGAAAACATCTCATTCATATTATACCTTTAATGAGTTCTATCCAAACTCCGACCCGTAATGAAGTGTACTGGTGCCATCACGGATCAGGACCGCGCATAGATTCCCATTTCCGATGAGGAACAAAACCGTGAAACTATGCTTCAGGTTTCACTCGCTGGTTCTTCCTAGTGCTTTGGTTCAGGAGCTTTTTCACGAAGCCTCCAGCTCGCTTTCAAGTTTTCCGTCCGACTGTACAACACGGCGGTGCGTGTGTTTGTGTTTCGCTGTTGCCGAGCCGTCACACAACTGTGTTAACCCGTCATGAGGTTATTCTGGGAAGCGACATGACAGATGACCAAAAAAAAAAAAATCCCACAACAACAAAAACCGGTTTATCAGTCACTAAGAGCCCACCTTCACCGAGGCTCACACAGAACCAGTAATGAACGAGATGGACCTGCTGAGCGTCTAAACTCGTCCTTCATTGATTTTGCTGTCGTTATGTAACGTTTTGAGAGGTTGGTCCCGGTGGCATGGTAAAGCAGATCTGTTTATGGGGCGGGACTAATTAAATTTAAGCGCGAATCAGTTTGGCTGTGATGAGAAGCAACAACGACGCCACTCGGATACCGACACTCAAACACGGTGACCCACTAACCAGTGCCTCGTTAATCAGAATCTGCCTGGGTCTCGTCATTCCATTTCTGAACTGCTTAATCCTAGTTAGGGTCACGGGGAGGCTGGCGCCCATCTCAGCCACCCTTGCCCAGAGTCTGAGTACACCCTGGATGGCTCACCAGGTCATCGCAGGGCCAACAATCACATGACCATTCGTACTCCCCACTCACACTTGGGGGGGGACATTTGGAAGAGGCAGAGACCATGCAAACTCCGCACAGAAACACCCAAGCCGGGAATCGAACCCAGGACCTCCTTGTTGTGAGACGGACGTGTTAAGCACTATGCCATCGTGCTGCGTCTCATATATATATATATATATATATATATATATATATATATGCACACACACACACAGGGACTGGATATAATAAAATTTTGAGAATTAATATTTGCTGGTTGAAAAAGAGACTTGTGTCTCACTGCCGACCGTAATAGCCCGGTGTCGGACGTCGTCTGCAGTATCTATGGCCTTCGGAATGGGGATTTTTCTCCCCCGCTCCCTTCAGGGAGTGAAGCCATCTTTCTGGTTTATACAAGATCATACGTCACAGGTTTCTTATTATATAATGTGGTGATCATCACACAGTACATAGCGGGAGGTGGCGCCGTGGTGAAAACACTGGGTTTCTGATTTGAAGGTTGAGGGTTCAAACCCCCATTACCACCAGGCTACTGTTGGGCCCTCGAGCGAGGCTGCTCAGTTGTATAAATGAGATTTACTCTGGATAAGAGCTCCTGCAAAAATAAAAACCCGTAAATGTCAACGATTTGGCGATGAGACTTGATCATAACCATATGATCTGCAGTTCAGATTAGAAATCCTGATGTGAACCAAATCACACGTGGTTCATTTCAACCAGAGTCTGGAATCCATGGCCTGAGCAAATGACAGGGTCACTTTCCTAATATAGTAATGCTGAACTGCCGCTTACACCCCAACACCCCCCCCCCCCCCCCCCCCCCTCACACCCACACCCACCCACACACACACACACACACCTCACATCAAGACAAAACAGCTCCGAGAAGGAAAAGCCACACAATAACATCCCTCACACACACACACACACACACACACACACACATACACTCTCACACACTCACATACACACACATACACTCTCACACACACACACATACATTCAAATACACACACACACACCACACACACACACACACACACACATACACTCAAATACACACACATACACCACACACACACACACACACACACACATACACTCAAATACACACACACACACACACACACACACACACACACACTCAAATACACACACACACACACACACTCAAATACACACACACACACTCACATACACTCACACACACACACACACACACACACACACCGGGCCATTCGCCGGGAATATTCTTACCCTGGAAACCCAGTTCTATATACCGTGCGCGTGCACAGCGCGCTCAGGCGTGACGGCCCAAAAAGAAGTGCGCGAGCGCAGGGTGAAGGAAGCGCAACACCCGCCGCGCGCGCAACTGCCGCAGGTTCGACGCACATGCCGTGAGATGGCAGTTTCAAAATAAATACTTGAAATAAGGGTATTTAAATTCTTATTGTTATTATTATCAACAACAACAATAACAACAACAACAACAACAATAATAATAAATTATAATAATGATAATAATAATAATAATAAATAATAATAAATTATAATAATGATAAATTATAATAATGATAATAATAATAATAAATAATAATAAATAAATAATAATAATAATAATAAATAATAATAATAATAATAAATAATAATAATAATAATAATAATAATAAATAATAATAATAATAATAATAATAAATAATAATAATAATAATAAGACGCAACTAGTGAGTAATTTCTTTGTAAGTTGACTTTGGGTTTTTCTCACCTTTGTGTTCGGCTTTTAGTGACACCTGGCGTTGTTTGTCAAATTCTCTTCTCTTTAGTTTCTGCTGGGTTTTCCACAGAAGATCCCCGAATCCTGTTACTATTATTATTATTAATATTATTATTATTATTATTATTCCAGGTAAGAAAGTTGCTCAAGTCCTAAAACACTTCGTGAGCTGAACTCCAGGCTTCTAGTGAAAGAAAAGAAAGAAACTGAGAGGGGCGTGTGTGTGTGTGTGTGTGTGTGTGTGTGTGAGGGAGGGGGGAGAGAGAGAGAGAGAGAGAGAGGGAGGGGAGATGACATGGTTGTACACTCGGTCTATTTTCGGCACGCCTCCATATCCCGCAATGGCGGGGTCACATGCAGCCGGCGTGACGTCACCTCACTGATCAAAACTAAAAGTAAATAATACATGGCGACCAACAGCTCTCTCTCTCTCTCTCTCTCTCTCTCTGGTTGTTTGATGGTTCTTTTACATCAACCTCTCACCATAGACAGTGAGAGACATGGACGGCCTTTGATAACCCAGTTAGCCACACTGGGGGGGACGGTGACAACATTGTGCAGAGTGGGACTCGAACCCCCAACCTTAGGATCAGCGATCCAGCACACTAGACCACAACTGCCCCCTTTATATATATATATATATATATGTGTGTGTGTGTGTGTGTGTGTGTGTGTGTATACACACCTCACCCAACATCATTAATTGGTTCCAGGAGAGACGACTTAAGTCGAAAAATGACTTCAAATCTCAATGAGTTGTCTCTAGGCTAGACCAGGCTAGACCAAATGTAGTTGTCTAGGCTAAACCAAAAATCATAATTCCTAGTTCTGTACTTTATTCATGAATGCAATTTTCAATAATAAATAGTTATTAAGAATCTATTTTATTAAACTTTTAGTAAACTTTATTGATTTTTTCAAAAACCAACATATAATCGAGAACAACTTAACCCGAAACGACTTAAGCCGTGGTATACCTGTACACGAATCCCTCACTTTCCGCGGTTAATGGGGACCAAGACTCCCCCGCGACCGCTGATTTCCGCAAAGTAGGATCGACTTCCCTGACTGACGTACACGTACATATAATATCAATAAATACATATTCAACACTATAAATTCTTATAATCATCAAACATTCAAAAATAATGCATAAGATGTAAATAAAGTAGAAATACACACACATACAGACGCGCGTGTGCACACATACAGACGCGCGGCCTCGCATAAAAATGTAAGTAGTTTTGTTGGAGGATTTTGGGTTGTGGGGGTTTTTTGTTTGTTTTTGCATAATTGGCCTTGTTTTGCGGTATTTTCCGAAACTGTTCCTCTATTTTTCCTTAATTTCCTTTTTTTTTTGATGAATATTTTTGAAAAAGCCGCGATGCACTGAAGCCCTGGAACCTGAAGCAGGAAGTGGCGTGCGATCGCGGTACTGTATATATTGCACTTGTTGCTCTCTGCACTTCTATTGGATGCTAAACTGAATTTTGTTCCCCTGTATTTATACAACATTTATACAACATTTTAACAACAACAATCTCATCTAATCTGATCTAAATGAATCTAATCTCATCTAAGCGCCATGTGTAGAGTTTGGAAAGAGTGTAAATTGAAGTTTTGAGCTTTGTTTACATTTTGTGTCTGGTTTAATTGGATTTTTTTTTTGCTGTAATCCTTTAGATTTACGTTGTTTAGTCCTAGAATAGTTTCCAGAGTTATAATTATTCATGTGTTCCCAGAGTGTGTGGGCGAATCCATGACTATTAAAAATAAACAATAATATTTTGAGATGTTTTTTTTTAACCTGGCCACTATAAAAAAAAAAAAAAAGTGTACAGAAAGCAATAAATAATTATTTGATCCAAACGGACTGGAATTTCAGCGACTGCACATTGTGACTGGTTCCTCTGCACCGGGACATTAACTCATGTACTGTAAATACAGAGGAACAAAAATGGTGAAGCAACCTGCCAAATCTAATCTATTTAATATTTTCAGCACTATAGGGGGGGGAAAAAAAAAAAAAAAAATTGTCTTACACCTCATAATTATGACTTACAAATTCATAACCATGACATTAGCATCACATAATTACAACTTAGCATTTCAATTACAACTTGTTAATCAATACTTACGACTTATGAATCAAGTCATAATTGATTAGTAAGTATGATTTAGCATCTCAATTACGATTTACCATGTCATAATTACGACTTAGTAATTTATAATTATGAATGGTATGTCAGAATGAAGATTTAAAATCTGATTTTTGACTTCAAATACAAATCTAAAAAAAAAAATAAACAAAAATATGGAATGAAAGAATTTTGAAGCATACAAGTAGAAATCTTTTGGGACAGACATATCTGTGATTTTTTTTTTTTTTTTTAATGTTCTTTAATTGTCACAGTTTAAGCAGAATAAAAAGAAAATCCAGTTTTACAAAGACGGGGGATGATTTATAATAAAAGACTAAATTGCACATTGCATTATACAGTCGACCCTAAATACACACTCAGCCAGCATGCGTCCAGATTACAAACCACAGATTAAAAAATGTAAAACGTAATAAAAAAGATAAAGTGCATAAAAACTCCCTCGCATTTGTTTATATATTACTTAAAAAAAAAAAAAACAAAGGAGAAACTGCACTTGAGAATCGAACGTGGAAAGAAAAGTACGGACTCACATTAATATACAGTCGTACACTTCCATAGAAAATTAATCTATACATACAGCCGCTAAAGCCCCAGATATCTACACGCTACGTACCACATGACGTCCGTCCTGCTCTTAATTCAGCGTCGTGTGCACACCGAGCAGCTTTCCAGTACAACCTCTTTCTTGTTTGTTTGTTTTTTTGTTGACGTTTCCCCATTTTCTCTCAGATTTATTCGTATCCAATTCCCACCCACCAGGTATTACCTTCCCTATCACACGACCACCACCAACCAAGCGAGGCGCAAAAGCATGCACACGCCCCCTCCGTGACTTGCGATGCCTAGCCACCCGCCTCTTTTCGAACTGTGGCGCGTGCGTATTTGGGGGCCGGTCTAACACGCTCGGAGAAGAAAGCGCTATCCGCCACCTCGTACTAATGAGCACACGGACACTTGTGATTGGCTAGCGATCGGTGTGAGTGACAAGGGAAGAAGTGAGCGTATACCGTCACTTCCTTTCCGTTGAGCGCTCGGCCAAATTCGCTCCCGTGGACTCCCGGCTCCGGATGGCTGTGGCATTAAACCAGAATTGAATCTCCAGGTTAATTAGTCGCGCGGCTCGTCTATGGACCACTCAGGAGCTCCGGGCTTCCAGAACAACTTTGCACTCTGTCATGTTCCAAACATATCCGAATGTATTTTAACAGGAAATCATCCAGGTTGCTTTGACGCTCGTGCGTGCACGCGCGCGCACACACACACACACACACGCTCACGCACACACGCTCACGCACACACTTCCGCAGTACAATACTACAGGCTGAGAGGAAACGCTGCGTTTATCACACGTCTGTAAGAAATCATGAAATAGATATTGTGCAAAGCAAAGTGAGGATCAGTCGTCAAACCCTTTGCTATTCTAATTGCTATTCGTTACCGACGGGTCCGGGATTAAAACCTGCCCCATCAACCCCATCATGAATTCCAGTAACTTATTAGAGAAGTTTATGCTCCTTATTGGGTATCGTGGAATGACAGGCTACAAAGCCACCCGGCAGTTTAGTTTCATTTCAGGTTTTGTAAGGCCCACTGAGGTATGTGTGAACAAAAACTTTATATATATATAAAAAAAAAAAAAAAAAAAAAAAAACACGCACGCAGCACTGGCTGGGTCACATGGTGTTATAGTAGGAGTTTGAGGTCCGTTTTTTCAGATTCCTCAAGGGATGAGTCCTTCCGTACTGCTGCCGAGTCGCCACAGATATTAAGGCAGGCGCAGACATCGGAGCGTATGCCAGATCTGGGACCTTTTCTTGCCTCCAGCTCTCATTGGACGGTGCGGAGACTGGCAGTGGTATAGGGACCTTGTGCTGTGCTTCTCCAGGCTGGTGGTTTTCCAACCTTTTATCCAAGTGGGATCCAGTAGAAGGGACTCGAGATGTGTAAGAGGCAGGGAGGGAGGGTGTCCGTCTGGGGAGAACACGCTTCTTTTTTGAGGTATCATCGGTAAAAGAGTGAAGGCGTGGCTTTGCAGTGCGCGGGGTTGGTGATGAAGATAGCGATGATGACGCGGGACTCAACTCTAGCTCGCTCAGATCGTTAGCCGACAAGTCGAGGGAGTCTAGCTTAGCTAGAGAGGCTGATCTTTTGATCAGCGAAGGTGGGGTCAGACCAGCTTGACGCATTCTTGCCTTTACTTCTTTGGCTCGGTCCTGAACAGTCGACCCTCTTATCTGTTCTGTTCCAGCCCATGAATGGCCGAGCCTGTTGTCTGATCCGCTGCTCAACTGTGACAGGAAGGCCCGGAGCTGTCTCAGAGTCTCTAGCATCTCCTTCAGATGGTCCTGGGAAAGGCAGTCAGTGCTCGTCTCTCTCTCTGTGGCGCCCTCTAGATGAAAAACTGCATTTGGAGAGGACCTGGATGGAGCGGAATGGCTTTGCTTCAAGTGTGACAGGCTTGTGTGCGTCTCGAGAAATCCAGTGTTCCCACGGCCTTCTTCTTCTTCTTCTGCTTCTGCTGCTTCTTCTCCTTCTTCTTCCCTGAGTCTTATTTTGCACCCTTTCCCCATCCCTTCCTCTACAAGTAAAGGTTCTTCCTTCTGTACGTTTATCTCTGCCGTGTCCTCAGGCTGATGGTGGTGGGCTGGCACAGTGCTCGAATCAAGAAAGAGGTCTATTTGAGATGAAGTGTTCTCAGTTGTGTCTCTGCTGCTGGTGCTATCTACAGAACGCTGTGAAGGACAGTCGAGAGCACTCGATAGCAGCGCTGGTGATGAAACGTCTTGCTTCATCTTCTGTTCCAGCTGCTTGGTGGCCCGTCGCACGGTACCCTTTGACCAATCACCTTGGAGCGCTTCTATCAGCTCCATTTTCTCCACTTCTGGCGACTTTTCTACTAGCTCCTCCTCCTCCTTTAAACTACTTGAATTGGGTTGACTGGCAGGAGGAGGGGGAGGAGTTACACTCGGCAGCAGGACCTCCGGTTCTGAGGCTGTGCTATAAACCAAAACACTGCAGTTAACCTGAAAAGAAAGGAAACAGAGAGAGATAAAAAGAGATCATTAAGGCTGAGGAATGAAATTGTAGCACTGCAGGCAAATTTCCACCTCAGGAACCTTTTCAAGAACTCAAGAATTGAAATTGGTTCCTGGAACTACTTCCAGTAACCTTTTTTGACTAAATTTGAGCTTCACAGAATGATGATTCACGAGTCTCAAAATTGAGTTCATGAATCAACTCGGGCTGCACGGATACAAAGTCCCATCCACTAGGCTGTTATTTCCAGGTCACATGCATGCAACATGCCCCAGTTTACCCTCAGACCCAGATCAAGCTCGGCGTTTAAAGGACAGGCCAGCACAGCACTGCGTCGCATTGATGCATCGTTGGTGCTCTTTTACTCAGTGACACGAGGAATAAGTCCGTTCTATACACTTGAACCCAAGTTGTGCCCGGGGTTGCTTTTTGTCGTCCTCAGAAACGGCGTGAGATCCGTCTATCGAGCTGGAGCCAATCCCAGCTGACTTGGGGTGAGAGGCGGCGTTACACCCTGAACAGATTGTCAATCAATTGCAGAGCTAACCCAGCTGTTAGTAATCGGTTGTAGCCTTTTGATCCAATGTGCAGATCTTGAAGGAAACCGAAGCACAAGGAGGAAACCTCCGGAAAGCACGGGGAGAGCGCCACAGAGACGGGCCGCAGTCAGCTGCGAGGGTCAAAGCTGTAAGATGACGGTGCTGACCATTTCACCTACAGTCCATCACATGAAATTTCATTTTATTTATCCTTAATTAGGGCTGCGGGACGGCCAGAGCCTATCTCAGCCGGCTTTCGGTGATATAAAGGTAGGCCATGGACAGCTCGCCAGACCATCTCAGGGCCAACACACATACAACCGTTTATACTCACGTTTAACAACTAGGGGCAAGTGGAAACACCAAAGCTAGCCTAAATGTGCATGTCCCTGCACGCATGGAGGGAACCGGAATCCCCGGATTAAACCCACACAAGCACGGACAGGACCTATAAACTCCACACAGAAAATCCCTCACCAGGCCTGGAGCTTGAAGCCAGGAGCTTCTCGCAGTGAGGCGGATGTGCTAACCGTGACACCAGTGTGCATCCATTCTGCAAATTCTTTTTTATTAATTAAATAAAAATTAAATAGAAAACTATCAATGTGCATAATCTAGGAAACGAAATTAGTGTATAGAAAAACTAAAAATCAAAACTGTACGCCAAAGTAAACCTGATGGTGTTTCGACCAAATCTACTCATTCACCTCAAGTCAAATGCTAATTATGCTAATTCTTAAAATTATTACAATAATATATAAAAAATTACTTGACGGAGTGTTCCGGTAGAAAATTGGCCCTGTTTTACAATTCCTTCTGCAGACAAGTATTATTTTTGTAAATTATTTGCAAAGTCAAACATTTTGATCAAACATTTTAATTTCAGTGGTATCTTGACTTACAAGTGTCTTTTATAACGAATTTTCCATGATACGAGCTTCGATCCCACCAAAAATCTGCCCCATCTAACGAGCAAATTTTTGATTTACGAGCTCTGCTGGGGAAATGGCTTTTCCAGGCCGATTAGCCTCGTATTCTTCCGCGTATACTTCTCGGTGCTCCAAGAACGCCATGTGCAGTGCTTCTCAATTATTTTTCCGAGATGCCTCCTGGTGTTTGTGGCACTTCATATCGTTTGCTCGGTGCTTTTTCCCTACACCATAGCCCAACAATGAGAGCGCCACTGCCAACTATTGTAGTGTATGTGCAATTATACTTAATTCTAGTACAGTATGGCAAAAAAGCATATTCCCGAGGTTTATATAAGCCCCCTCGGAATCACACCACTCTTCCAAGGGGGCGCACCCCACTATTTGAGAAACACTGGCCTTGTAGGAGCTCACGACGAACCTTTCGTCGCTGGCATTCGTAGCATGCACATACCCAAAATTCTCCTCCTCCGTTAGGCACCACCTCCTGCCTGCCCATTCAACATCTTTGCCACAGTCGATGATCAGAAGGGTTAGTTGACCTATTCTATTCTTTATTCATGTTTTATTATTATTATTATTAATTATTATTATTTATTATTATTATTATTAAATATTTATTGTTTTTGCATGTTTATTTTTAATATATTAGGTGAAATATACGTGTTTGTGTCAGGTTATATGAATTTGGGAGGGGGTTGGAACGGATTAATTGGTTTTCCATTATTTCTAATGGGAATTTTTGTTTTATCTAACGAACATTTTGACTTACGAGCTCGCCCTCAGAACGGGTTAATTTCGTAAGTCAAGGTACCACTGTACATGCTTTTATCATCATGTCATCCAGGGGGAAAATGCAGAAAAAGTCACACAGCTCCAAATCCTTTTCCTGTCATGTGCTGAAAAGCTGGGTTGGTTGTACACTTGACTTAAAGTAATGTTAATGTGAAAGGTCATGACCCCTGTGTTCTGGTTCCAGGACCATTAAAATTCTCAAAAGGTTCTGCAGCCTCGGTGGAAACAAGCCTTAAGTAAAGAAAACTAAAGGATGACGGACAGCATATGGACCACCAACACCATAATGGAAATGGGGAACCCCATGCAGCATTCCTTTTCACCACAGGGTGGCAGCCATATGTTCAAACTCAAAGCACGGTTATGGTGGGGTACGGGAGGGTGGTACACCTGAGGGTAATAAAAGTGTCGGACTTACTCTCAGCAACACTACTCCGTTGCTGTAAGCAAAAATTATAAAAGTGATTTAAGCAGAGTTCACAGAAAGAAAAAATATTTTTAAAAGGTTTGTGCGATTATTATAACATATCAACAATCATCAACTGGAATATTGAACCCATTCAATTTTTTTATATTGAATTTTCTTCTTTTAAAGTCTAAAAATACATTCACCCACTCATTTTTCAAACTTCGAATAGGGCTGCGGAGAGGCTGGAGCCTATCTCAGCCATCATGGGGTGAAGATCGAATACACCCTGAACAGCTCACCAGACAACACAACCATTCACACTCGCATTCTCACCTAGGGCGAAGGCGGAGTGGCTTTGAACAACCTGTCCGTCTATCACGGGGCCAATGCTCACACCTATTCATGCACACACACACACACACACACACACACACACACCTGGGAGCAATTTGGACAAGCCAGTTAGGCTAATGTGGCCCTGCGATGGCCTGGTGAGCTATCCAGGGTACACCCTGCCTTCACCAAGGGCCGTCTGAGATGGGAACCAGCCTCCCCTTGACCCTAATTTGGATAAGAAAATGACTGAAATGACGGGTTAGGCTAATGTGCATGTTTTTGGAGTGTCAGAGGAAACCAGACTATCAGGAGAAAACCCAGAAAAGCACGGCGATAAAAAGCAAACATTACAGAGAAACGCCCGTAAGACGTATGTTCTAACCACGATATCATTGTGTGGCCCCACTTTTACTAGTGCAGAATACAAATCATTTCTGGATCGAAAGCTTTCAGGCAGGACGTATACTTATATAAACTTAAAACTGCTGTATAACTTGATCAGTAAAAGAAAAATCGATATCGCACAAGCCTTCATTTGGTCAAAACATGAAGAAGGACAATATGAATTCTGCACACACACACCCCTACACACACACACACACCCCTACACACTCTCACACACACATATATATATATATATATATATATACACACACACACACACACACACACACATTATATATTATATATATAT
Organism: Plotosus lineatus; assembly: GCA_024760905.1. Lineage (NCBI taxonomy): Eukaryota > Metazoa > Chordata > Actinopteri > Siluriformes > Plotosidae > Plotosus > Plotosus lineatus. Next base: position 5,481,738 of record CM045735.1, on the reverse strand, counting down.
ACACACACACACACACACACATACATATATATACATACACACACACACACACACCCACACCTATATATATATATACACACACACACACACACACACACACACACACACACACACACACACACACAATATCCACACTACCTTTTTCTGTTCCTCCTCCCCTTTAACCGAGTTCTCAGGAAACATGAGCTTCGATTCCTGGTTTGGGCTTTTATCTCGAAGCGCCTGTTGCTCGGAAATCCCACGGCTTTGCGCCTCCTGAGAGAGGTTGAGGAATTTCTCTCTGGCACTGAAGAAATCGATGCTGTCGGTGCTCTGAGCTGACGGCGGTGAGGCAGAAAGGCCCGCTTCCTGTACTGTGGCACTGGGGTGTTGGTGGGGGTTATCGTTCTTGGCGTGACCTTGTCCTGTGCAGTCTACGCCTGCGTCAGGCACTTGCTGGCTGAATTTTTGCCTGAGCTCAGGCACCTGTATGTGCTGCCCTGCAGCGGTGGGGGACACGTTCGGGGCTTGTCTGCTTGGCTCGGGTGTTCTGCTCCTAAAACACCCTGTTTTGTTTGGAGAGCACGCCACAGGCTGCTCGTGGCTCATAAGTGCTTTGGCCTCTGCATTCGGGTGAAACGTAGGCGATGATGCAGGATCGTGAAGAGCAGGGGGTGGATGAGGCCGGCTCACCAGGACCGTTTCCGCGATGCTTACGGGTGCCGAACTGGGACGGCCTCCAGGCACTACTGTTGCTGCTCGGGGTTTAGGGAGAAGGGACGATTCATCAGCGGTAAGGCTTTCGTCAGAGTTTCCGAGCCCGTTCGCAAAAGTCGCCTGTTGCTCGCGATCCCTTTTCCCTGCCGCAGAAGGGCTGAGAGTCTTGAGCAGCTCTTGCAGCGTCAGAGACACCTGGCTCCCGCCTTGGTTTCGGGGGTTGGAGCGGCCCAGCGACTGCGCCCCGGGAGTCTTAACCAATGGCTCGTGGTGCTCAGAGAGGTTGCTGTCCGAATGGGAACGCCACAGTTTGTTGTGCCTCTGCCTGCTATTGAGGGAGGAAGGAAAGAAAAGGGGATGGATGGATGGATGGAGGTGGGGGGGGGGGGGAGAAGTGAAATTAAACCGCACGTCTGGATTTCACCTTTATAGCGATTCCCCGCAAGCTCTTACTCTCAGTTCTAGGTTTTCTTTGAAAGGCTGACCTATCAGAGACGAATGGTGTTTAATAGTTTGATTTTCTTGCAGTCTGATCATGAAAATAACAGGAAATGACCTCGCCCTGTCAGTTTACAGCCACGTTTCAATGTGGTTTGAGCAGCCAAATCTGATTTCTTTTTACCCTCTCATCGTTTTCATCGTGCACAGCCCCGTGATCTTCACACGCTCTTCGGATACACGTGCGAATGTGCAATGTAACCTAACAGCCGCTAGCTAAGCCAAGCTCACTCGGAATGCATAGAACTCATGACACGTTCATTTAAAAACACGCATACATTGTCTGTACGCACCTCTGAGATATCATACATGCTCATCAGGTACACGTGAAGGTGACCCGACGATCGATGAACACCACGTCCCTTTAATGTTCACGTAAATATGTTCGATTGTAGTAATATGGGCGTGTCCTAAGCCTCCTTTATGTTTTGTATGGAGGTAAATAAAGCACATACCTGGCCAACAAGATGCCCTGGTACTCCTCTAGCTGCCTCATAAAAGAGGGGTTGGGCTTGGTCACAGCACGGCGCTCTTTGACGTAATCGAAGGCTTGTTCCAGGTCCCATCCGTACTCCTTCATGGCATAGGCGATCACCGTCGAGGCCGAGCGGCTCACGCCCATCTTACAGTGCACCAGACACTTGCCTCCTGTTTTCCTGCAGAGAGAATTTAGTGTGTGTGCGTTTGAGATAAATGACTGTAACAGCTGTGACAGCGAGAGAAGGATTAAAACCGCCGACTCCAGTGAGCAACGTCAAATCAAGACTGCTACTCGGGATGGAAAATCCCCCGCGGGCTTCTTCACTTCCTGTGTCAGATACATGGCGTGAGAAGCAGCAGGTGGACTTACTTGGCCCTGGAGATGAATTTATACGTGTCGTTCCAGTAAGCCAGCAAATCCGTCGCTTCTTCGTCGTACACGCGGATGTTGTGGTACTCGAACAGACCGGGGAAGAAGTTATCGATCTCCCGTGTGACATTGAGGATGTACTGAACCCTGAGCATGGAGGAGGGGTGGAAAAGGAGGCGGTTGCTTATTTGACATGCATTCGCGTTAATGATTGTATCTGAAGGGGTGGGTGTGAGAGCTGCGTCCAAGCGTCAGTGTTTTACCCGCTGTCCTGTAACTCTTCCAGATTGCATGCGTTCCATTCTGAACCCTGAAACCGAGACAGACAGACAGTTCAGTGATGCTCCGCTACGGACAGAATCAGAGATTGAACTACAGATTCCTGAACATGGAAGGTATGAAATCGGTGTTACCAGGTACACATGTTCAAAGATCTCAGTGGGGCTGTCCATCTGACCCAGGATAACAATCATCTCGTTATCGATGTACTCCTTAAACTCCCGCAGGTTACACGCCATCTGCATCTCCAGCTCCGTACGGATCTGATGGGACAGAGATGAAATCGGTCGCTGGCAAGGTACAATTTCACAACTCGGAGTGTGAAGCGAACATCTCCTTATAAACCTTTTTTTTTTTTTTTAGCTGAAAAGCATGATTGTAGAATGATGTACGTCATTAATGGAGCCAACTATTTATTTATTTATTTATTCACTTACTCGTTTTGGAACTGAGAAGAACAATTCATTCATTTTATGAAACGCTTAATCCTAATTAATGTTGCAGGGAAGCTGGCGGCCATCTCAGCCGACTCTGGGCGAGGGTGGGGTACATCGTGGCCAACTCACCAGGCCCATCGCAGGGCCAACACTCACACGCATGTTCACATTCACACCCAGGGGTGATTTGGAACAGCCAGTTATCCTACTGTGCATGTTATTATACTGTGGGAGGAAACTTGAGCACCCGGAGGAAACCCACACAAACACGGTGAGAACATGCAAATTCCACACAGAAACAGCCCAGCTGGGAATCGAACATAGGATCTGCTTGATGGGAGGCGGACGTGCTAATCGCTACACCACCGTCCCACCCCGAGAACAACAATAGAAGCATGCCCCACCCAAGGTCATCGATTGGTTCCAGGAGTGACAACTTAAGTCGAAAAATGACTTAAATCGAATTAGCTTGTCTCTAGGCGAGGCTACGCCAAATTTACTTGTATAATATATATTTAATATACTAAATACAGCCGGTCCTTGACTTACATGGTTCTCAACGTTAGACTTTTTTCGAAACCACTAAATATATGCACGTAAGAGAAAGAGAAGGATTCGAAGTTACATCGCTCTGTTCGTAAGCTCCTATGATGCGTACCAGTTTTTGATGCGGAGTGTGTATGAATACACAGCTAGGCGGTGCTAAACGGTCATCAGCATCATCCTTTTTGTCTCGAGGCGCGTCATAATGTAGATTGTGTGTGGTTGTGCTCCTTTTTCACATCATGGCCACAAAAAAGTAAGCAAGACAAGGACATCGGTGATGGTGAGTACAGTATCTTATTTTTATTTTTTTAATTTACTGTATTTTATTACATTATATATTTATTTTAATTGAAATGTTTACTTTAATTGTCTTTACTGTTTTCCCATGAATATGAAGTATAATACATGTACTTGGATAGTTATTTAGAGGTTTAGGGGGTATTTAGGGGTAAAAATCCGACTTTCACGGAATTCCGGGTTACGATGCGTCATAGGAACGGAACTCGAGGCCCATCTGTATATATAATACTAATATATGATTATAATGATGTAAACTTTTTTTTTTCCATTTTTTCAATATATTTTTTTGAAAACTGACATATAATCGAGAACGACTCCACTCGAAACGACACAGGTCGAGGCATCCCTGTATATTTTTATTCTGCTATACTTTATAAAAGGACATGTGGAAGCAGATATGTAGTCTCACTCATTCAGTCACTTATTCACCAAACCGCTTAATCTTACTAGGGTCATGGGGAGACTGGAGCCTATCCCAGCCGACATTATTCAAAGCCTGCCTGGACGATCACAGAGCCAACACACACAACCATTTCACCCTCACATCCACATCAAGGGACAATCTGAACCAGCCAGCTTGCTTAATGTGTGTGTCTGAGGAGTGCGGGAGGAACCGGCATACCCAAAGGAAACGTACACATCCGCGGGAAAAACATGCAAACTCCACACAGAAACGGCAAAGCTGAGCCTGGGACTCGAACTCAAGATGTACTTGCTGTGAGACATGCTAACCACTCAGTTATAGAGTCTAATATTTACTTTATATACGTTTCATTAAAAAAAAAAAAAAGTTCCTCGTGTAAACACGTCTAAAAAATGTTTATTAACACATACACACGCACACACACACACACACAAACACAAACACACACACCCACACATGCACATTACACACACACCTCCTTAGAGGTGACATTCTCCAGGTCTTTCTGCATCATGATCTCTCGTAGACATGTCTTGATCAGCCTCTCGGTTCTCTCTCGCTCTGTTGGCCTAACAACACACAAGACATAATTTCCACATGCATTACTTCTACAAACACCATAAATGCTAAACAAAGTGTGCCACATGGCAGCCTAGCTGTGATAACATGCCCACAAACAGGAAGTGGAATCGAGCACGTCTATGTGCCTGCAAAGTGGGAAGTGTCTGATCTCGATGCTCTCTGCCCTTGTTGTGAAGAAAATCCATCTGCATCGCTACCAGACGTTAAAGACTTCCTTTCTGATACGTAAGTAACCGCAGTCTCACACTTGAATGCAGCCTCGTTTATACTGTTAACAACGTGAGCGCTTCTGTGGCCTTTAACCTGAGCTTAACTGTTAAACAACAGTTATTACCGTATATACAGTATGTACACGGCAGGTATATTTAGGTCGGTGGCTATTAATGTGTAATTACACACGGTCAGATTATTATGAGTGCATGAGATGAGTAGTTAACAAGTGTAAATTAAGGTCACAAAAATTGTTAATTTTGGCTCACGATCATATTGTATTATAACTTCAGTGTGATTTCATTAAATCTACGTTTATTTCTTGCCGCCATCATTTTCCCAGCGAGTCGAGGCTCCAACTGAATTGTTGGAAGTGCAGTGTAGTAGATTCGCATACAAAGGATTCACTATGTCATACAGGTAACTTGATTACTAGTACAGACGCTTCCCAACTTACGTTTTAGTTAGGTTCCGGACGGCCGAACGTAAGGTGAAAAAAAAGTTAGTTGTTATTGTATGTTCCAGTGACGTATGACGTTCATACTGTACTATACATCCATAAATACCATTACCGTACGGTATCTCATAAAACACCCCTAAATCAATTATTATAAACATAACATTGTAAAATAATATCAAATAATAACATTAATTTCAAATAAATTAAATTCAAGCAAAATAATTTAGAATAGATAAATTTTAATCAAATTCACTCATCAAATACCAAATACAGTATCAAATATAACCTTGAACATTCTCTGTGATGCGATTTTTCTGCTTGTAAGTGGTTCCGATGGTCGACGGAGCCATTTGGAAGAAACGTGCAACATTCACGTGTTTTTCACCAGCATCAATTTTCTTGATAATCGCCATCTTCATTTCTAACGAGATGGCTTGACGCTTTTTCTGATTACCACTATCACTAGTAGGCTTGCTTTGGGTTACAAAAGTCCGCAAAACAGTGGAAACGCAAAGATCACAGAGACGACGTCTTAACACAAGGGTAACACGCGGTGAACTGGGAAGAAGGAGGGGCACGTTCAGTGTGTCGTTTGTAAACAATGAACGTAGCGTCATTAAGTCATTGCGCCATTACGTCAGCGTACTACGTAGGTATGTCTCATATGACAGAGAGCACGCTTAAATTTCAATTTTTTTTTTTAAACGTAAAATAAAAAAATACGTAAAACGAATGAACGCAAGTCGGGGAGCGTCTGTAAATGCATACCGAGCTTCCTGAAGTCCTACATACTGTTTTTTTTGTTAATAGTTGGACGAATGCGTATCTGTATTTACATTTATAGCATTTGGCAGATGCCTTGATCTTAAGTGACTTACAAAAGTGCTTTAATGTCAAAATCTGTCAAACACTGATCCCAATTCATTAGAAACAGGTTACATTATACCATCATTCAAATCACAGTGTGTAGGGGTCGTGTGTGTGTGTGTGTGTGTGTGTGTGTAGCATTGTGCTAATTCAAGCACTTCTGAAAACAGTAGGTTTTCAGCCATTGTTTAAAGACATCCAGTGACTCAGCTGTCCATACATCTAGAGGAAGTTCATTTCACCATCTCAGTGCCACAACAGAGAAGTGTTTACATGTGTGTATTCCTTGTCCTTTGACAGAAGGAGGGACCAGTCTAGTAGTGCTCGTGGAACGCAGTGCAGAATGGAGTGTGAAAAGTTTTCTCTGAGATTTGAGGGTGCAGATCCATTTTTGGCATTTGTAGGCAAGTATTAGTGTTTCAAATCTAATGCGAGCAGCTACAGGAAGTCAGTGGGGAGAGCATAGTAGTAGTGTGGTGTGGGAGAAATTGAGAACTATATTTAATATATTGGCTATAAATAACAACAAATCAGGAGACTTCTAGTGAGTGTACGTACACATCAGAGAAGAGCACAGGGGATTCGGCACGGTGCGACTGCACATCCTGCATGGCATTCCACTCGTTGATGTGGGCCTGATCTGAGGACACGTGGCTCTGGTAGTAGCTGACCCATGTCAGGAAGAGGCTACCTGGGAAGTAGTTATGGCAGCGTGCTACCTCACATGCTTTGTGCAGAGATTGTAGAGAAGACCTGAAAGGAGGAATAAGGAGAATTCAATAAACAATAGCTGTAGTTAAAAATCAATGTTTCTTCACGTCAACTTACCACATGGCCTGGACAGAGACGGGCTTGAAAACATGGATCCTGTTATCTGTGGACACACTGAACCCCCTATGAGAAGAGACAGACAGAGAGAGAGAGAGAGAAATAATATATCCATTAATATAATAACTAGAGAGAAACACACATGAGAATAAGATACCGCCGATACACAGCGCGGGTGATGTTACACCTAAGCCATTAAAGAGTTCTGGTTTTAACTGCCCAAATGCTTGACATGGTCTACATTTCACGGATGTGATCAAATTAGCAAAACTCTTGTTTGAAGGATTTATGAGATGGGTGGGGTGTGTCAGGGTTTTGAAGGTCACTCAAGGTCAAAGGTCTTATTTGAAAGTCCATGTGTGCTTTGGCAATCGTTTTGAAAAATTTCTGACCTTTGTCCTAGGATGCTTTGATCTTTAGGATACAGGTAGGGTAGCATACCCACCAAGTGTGATGCATAGGTGTGGTCAGGATTTTGTTCACAAACAGGCGAATGGACTCACAAATGCCAGCGATCACGATACCACCATCAGAACGTTTTGGAAGGAGGAAATAATAATTAAGTTCAAGAACTAACTTACCCGTCTCCATCCAAATGGATCCGTGTGTCGCTCCATAGAGGAAGCACTAGGCCTAGTGAACAGGAACTACTACACACATACACATACACACACACACACGTCAGCATTCAGGTATAACTTTTATAATTCATATTCGCATCACTTCCTGTCACTTCTAATTTAAAATGCATGCCAAATTACTGCAGTAATACACATTCACCTGTCGGAGGAGCTGAAGTCCATACCCAGCACTACACTCTCCTCTGTGTCCTGTCGTCCATTTGTGGTCACTATAACCATGTAGCGTGTGCACTGAGGGCGCACGCTCTCCAACCGCACCGCCTGTCAGACACCACCATGTCAATATAAGTGCTCATACTGATCGGAGGATTACTGAGCTGCATTATGATACCGCTATTAAATGGTAATTTGAGATGCTGCTAAAATATGTTTTTGCATCATTCACCAGGCGGATGTTGTCCTCTGGCCGGAGCTGAGTGAACATGGTCTGCAGGTGCTGCTGGAGATCCCCTAAACAGAGCAAAAAAACCCCAAAAACAACAACAACAAAAAAACACCACATATGAATGAGTAAAAGATTCAGCCAAGATGCAACACATCCTCAAGCGGTAAAATTACTCCTGCCATGTGATTCATCACCTAGGATGATATGATTTTATGCAAATTTGATTGCGAATACCTGCATGTTTATTCCGCTGTCCTGTGATCCTCGACGAGCAGATGGATGACGATGACGAGCCGTTTCCTCTGGGGAGGAAGAGTGCGGCGCCTTTCACTGTTAAAAAGCTCTCGCTAATGCTGCAGGGAAAATTAGAGACAGAAAACAATGCATCATTCATTCATTCATTCGGCTTTACAAACCGCTTGGTGCTGATTGGGCCTATGCTCGGAACATTGTGTCCAAGGACAGAATACACAGCTGATGGAACACACACACCCACAAACACTAGCAATTTAGAGAAGCCAATAGGAGATGCAAGGGATCATATTAGTCTCTCTCTCTCTCTCTCTCTCTCTCTCACACACACACACACACACACACACACGCCTCAGAATCAAATCAATCTATTATACCAATTTGTCCTTCATCCTCCTGTCTGATTAGATTTTGGTGATAAATGTAACCTCTAACCCAATAAAAGTCCTGTTATGAACACTAGGGTTTCGCGATATGACGATATAAAAATCAATATCCCGATAAATTACATCACAATATGATTTCATACGATATCATGATATTGTTTGCTGAGTTGACCTTAAAATTTAATTCAATTTTCAAATTCAAATAGTAAAACATTTATAAAGAAAAGGTTTTTTTCTCCTTTTCACTTTTTACTCTTTCAAATCTGCCTAACTCCACTAGGGTCGAGTTGATTGCCCTGCCCGGAGTTGGCTGGTATGGGCGCCAGCCTCACCGTGACCCTAATTAGGATTAATCAGTTACAGGAAATGAGTGAATTTTCATGGGTCATGTTGAGACTGTGCTCCTCTACCGAAGACATGAAAACACTCAAGTCTTTACTTATAGAACTGAATGTTAAAATCCTTTCAATCCTGCAAAGGTGTCACACAGGGTAGTGATTCGCACGTCCACCTCGCAGCCAGAAAGTCCCGAGTCTGGTTCCTGTGCCTCGGGTGTTTCTGTGTGGAGTTTGCATGCTCCTCCCATGCTTGCCTGGGTTTCCTCTGGGTACGTTGGTTGCCTCCCACAGTCCAAAGCAATACTTTTTCAGCTAATTGGCTGTTCTACATTGACCCTAGGTGAGAGTATCAGTGCGTTGGGCCTGAAATGGACTTGTGAGCTATTCAGGGTGTACCTTGCCTTAACGTAGAGTTGGCTGAGATATGCTCCAGCCTCACTGCAACATTAGTTGGATTAAGCGGTTGGACAAATTGTGCATAAAGTTACAAACAAACCAACAAACATGCCAAAAATAAAACAAAAATAGAAACCATACGCTTCTTGCCAGCGGTAACGATACAGTGTCCTTCATGATAAAATTAAACAGCACTATGTCGGATTTGTTGTGCTGTATGTCCTGACACTGCCATTTCACTGCCCCTGACGGCTCTCCAGAGGGACAAAGCAGAGCCATGGGTGGTTGTTGTTGGCTTTTTTCGGGACGTTACCTCAGACGATAACCCTCTGTGCCGCCTGCTTATACATAAGGACACACTGTTCCAGCGTGGCTCCATTTCCGCAACACCACAGCAGCTGTGATCTCGAGGAGACAGTGAGCGAGAGTTCTTCCTGAAATCCGCTGTTATCATACGTACATGCCGAACAAACAAGAGGAAGTGAATAGAAACCGGTGAACCGTGTTTACAAAGAGTAAAGCAGAGTGTGTGAGGACGTGAGTCACTTTCCTGCAACTGATGCTGTGGCGTCCGGTGGGGCATCCCAGACACCACATGACTGTTCTCCGATTATGCTGCACTACCAGTCGTATTCCCGACATTCAGATTTGGGCTCAGCTCAGAAGACTTGTCAGCAACAATAAGATTATATCAGTATCAAATTGTACGTGCGGCGTTATAAACTCCAGGTTGCGATGTTTCTACTTTGGGCTTTGGGTTTAGATCACCTTCTACGTAAAAGGTTTTGCGTGTTTGTTTGAACCGTCTTCTTCAGTGAGGCGAATAAAAATATGAAGATATGGCCCCCGAGCGACGAATCGACAAGCTGCTTGACTGTTAATCCGGAGATCTCACGGGAATGAGGGATAGCGTATGCCCACTTCCCGGTCACTCACAGTGGTCGACAGCCAACCACAGGCATCTGTGAGCTCATTCATACATGCATGTCACGAAGGTTCGGATGCATGCTTTCGCCCCTCCTTGGTTGGTGGTGGGCGTGTGATAGGGAAGGTAATACCTGAAGGGTAGGAATTGGATACGATTACTAAAATTAGGGAGAAAATAGGGTGTGGGTGGGAACATATGAATACAGGGATCCCTCACTTTCCGCGGTTAATTGAGACCAAGATCCCGCCACGACCGCCAAATTCCGTGAACTAGGATCAACCCCCCCGACTGACGTATACGTACATGTATGTGTGTATAATATATCAATAAATACATATTCAATTATATAAATGCTTATAATAACAATTAAACATTCAAAAATAATGCATAAGATGTAAATAAAATATAAATACACACATACAGACACGCGCACGCAAATGCGCACCTCACATAAAAACGAAAGTAGTTTTAATGGGGGTTTAGGGTTGTTTTTTGTTTGTTTTTGTTTTTTGTTTGCATAATTGGCCTTGTTTTTTGGCATTTTCCTTAACTATTGTCCCCTATTCTTCCTTAATTTCCATATTGTTTAATTTGATGAATATATTAAAAAAAAAAAAAAAAAAAAAAAAAAAAACACGATGCACCGAAGCCGCATGAATTGAAACACGAAGTAGCGAATAATCGTACATCTCTCACTTCTGCTCATGAGAGGTGTGACCTATCAACCTGGAGATCGCAGTTTGGAATCCAGGGTGATGTCTCCGGTATTCGCGACCGGTAGTCCACGTGAGCCGATTGTCCGAGCTCTCAGGAAAGGAAAGGTGGCATACGCTCACCTCCCAGTCACTCACAGTGATCATCAGCCAATCATGGGTGTCTGTGAGCGCATTTGTACAAAGGAGTAGGTAGTACTTTCCCTTCACGCGTGTTAGGCCATCCCTGAACAACAGTGCGTAAAAGATGTGGATGGCAGCAATTAGGGCATGTGAATGTTTACGCCCCTCCCTGGTTGGTGGTGGTCGTATTTGAAAGGAAAGTGATACTTGATGGGTGGAAATGAGTAAAAGTGTGCATTTGTGTGTGTGTGTGTGGGGGGGGGGGGGGGGGAGGGGTTGATTATAAACCAGTTCTGGAACAACTTCTGGAAATCTGGAGACGTGAAATTGGCTTTCTTTATCCAAGCAATCTTGTGTGTCTCACCCATGTGAGTCAAATCAGCACAATTTAATTCGCTGGTAGGCAAAGCACAGCCTCGAGAAAGTACTGTTCTTGCTTTTGAACCTGCACCAATAAAAAAAAAAAAAATCATGAAAATTACCGTTTATTATACACTAAAGGTTAAAATACCTTATGAAAACCTAAATATTCTGGGGCAGTACAATAAAAGTCAGCAAAAAAAAAAAATCTTCTCTTCTTAACAAATTTGTTATTGTTAAATGTGACTAACTTTCTGTTGTGCTTTATATAACAAACCCCACAAGGGCAGAATGCCTCAGAATGCACTTGTTGGTCATGTGGAAACGGCAGATAAGTGACAAGCACACGCAGGCGTATACGAGTACAGATCACCCTGCTGTATATACCGTAGACAGGAAGTGCAGCAGCTTTGCATGCACAAAGTTTTAGAAGTCTCCAGACAGAAGAGTCTGTTCCTTATCGAGGTTATTTCCATATCAAAATATGCTACACCAAGGAGGAAGACTTTCTTCAGAACGCAACAGAGTTTGATTGCAATAGAAAGTAATAAAACTACAGTACTTTTGTCTTGGGGAACGTATTAGTCTGTCAAAATACTAAAACGTAGTTATAATTAAAAAAAAATCAAAAAAAAAATAAAAAAAAATCAAACAATCAGTAATTGACTATTGGGGCCAGCAGAGCTCAGCGATTGGTTACTGGGAGCAAAGGCAGTCAGTGGTTGGTTGATGGGAAAAATTGTGATCATGGATTGGTTACTGGGGCAATGGCAGTCAGTGGTTGCTTAATGGAAGAAACATGAGTCAGCGGTTGGTTGATGACTTTACTAAAAACAGAATGTGGAGGCTTCGAGCCTTGGGCCCTTGAGCACAGCCCTTAACCCTCAATTGATCAGCTGTATAACAGTGAACAATGTTATTCGCTCTGGATACCGGAGTCTGCCATTAATGTAAATTTGTTAGTTATCCACAGAAATATGTGTCCAAGAGTCCATGGAACCTAATTGGAGATCTCACAAGAGGGGGGGGACGGCATACGCTCACGTCCCTGTCACTCACAGCAATCATGGGCGTCTGTGAGCTTATTGATATGAGGGGCGGCGAGCGCTTTCCCTCCAAGTGTGTTAGCCCCTTCAAATACGCATAAGCCGCAGTTCAAAAAGAGGTGGGTGGCTATCATTGCATGCCATGGAGAGGGCATATGCACGCGTTTGCCCCTCCCTCGTCAGCAGTGGTTGTGTGATCGGGAAGGTAATACCTGATGGGTGTGACTTGGATACGAATAAATTAGGGAGATAAATGGCGAAAAAAAATTTAAATTTGTAAATTTATTAAATGTGGTGTTTCATATATTGGTGATATTTTTCGGAAATATCACCAAAACAAAAGTGTGTTGGCCACAAGCAGAAATGTTTTATATCAGAACTGCACAACAGCCTCCTGGTTGATGTGAGTAAATATGAGTTTTATTCACATGAGAAAAGGAAGCAGGGAGTTGAGCTGTAAACAATGTACTGTATACAGGAAAAGGGTGGCGACTCTGATATGAGGTGCCAAATAAAACTCAGCACCTACCGCAGTATTAGCACACGACCTGCGTAAATATAAGCAGTAGCGGATTCACACCTTTGTACATGACACACCCTGGTTTTGCCGGAAAATCAACAAAATTGGACTTTGAGCTCTCTCTCTCCCTCTCACTCGCTCGTGCTCTCTGCACGAGTTTTATGTCCCCACAGCGATATTTAGTAGGTCACTATGAGAGAAAAAAGAAACTTTAACCACAAAAATCACACTGTAAAAATAAGGTCTATTCTTTCTCTCATCTCTTATTCATTTTAAGACAACAGTAAAGAATGAAGGGAAAAGTGTACAAAACGGTTTAGAAACAGCGGCCCTGGGGAAAAGACAGGAGGCAGAGCTGGACGTAGCACAGATGAAAATGTTGCGGTTCTCTTTGGGAGTAACGAGGATGGATAGAATCAGGAATGAGGACATCAGAGGGACAGCACATGTAAGAGATTTTGAACACAAAGTCAGAGAGGCTAGATTGAGATGGTTTGGACATGTACAGAGGAGGGATAGTGAATATATTGGTAGTAGGATGCTGAGGTTGGAACTACCAGGCAGAAGGTCTAGAGGAAGACCAAAGAGAAGATTTATGGATGTGGAGAAGGAGGACATGAAGGTAGTTGGAGTAAGAGTAGAAGATGCAGATGATAGGGTGGCGACCCCTGCAGGGAACAGTCGAAAGGAAAAGAAGAAGATTTTAAGACAACAGTAAAGTTTCGTATACGTGCGTAGCATAAAATCACTCACTCCCTCCTCTACCGAACCTCTTACTCCTATTGGGTCGTGGTGAGGCTGGAGACTATCTCAGCTAACACGGACGAAGATGGGGTACACCCTGAACAGTTCACCAGATAATTGCGGTGCCATCACACAACCGTTCACATTCACACGCACATCTAGGGTCAATTTGGAAGAGCCAATTTTCCAAATGTCTTTGGACTGTAAAAGGAAACCCGTGTACTATGAGTAAATGGGGAAGATGCAAAATCCATAGAAAAACACCCTCACCAAGCCCGGGACTTGAACCCATGACACTTTTGTTGTGAGGTGGATATGCAAAACTCCACGCTATTGTACTGCCCAACATACTAATAATATTAATGTGCTGAATTAGTAACTATGTTAGTGTAAGATCCTGGTGAGAGAGCGAGAGTTGCATGTTTGAGAAAAACAGAGTGCATCTGTGTGTGTGTGTGTGTGTGTGTGTGTGTGTGAGTGAGTGAGAGAGAGAGCAGGAAAGAAAGAGAGAGCAACAGTGTGTGTGTGTGTGTGTGTGTGTGTGTGTGTGAGAGAGAGAGAGCAAGAGAGGGAGAGGGTGAGAGAGAGAGTGAGAGAGCGAGACAGGATTTAAAAGCTCTGCTTTAAAAACAAAACACCGCTCATAAGCAGATAACACACGGACAGGAGCAATAAAAGCAAGAGACTGGAGGATCCCGGCAGTCGTAAAACAACACCACGTCCCCTGCATGACTTCCTCTATGCTGACGATGGAGGTGGTGATGATGATGATGATGATGGACTCAGGTAGTTTCAGGGGAAGCCCGTACACCCTCTACCTCCTGGTTTTGTTTATTCTTTTATTCAACCTAGAGTTACAGACTCATGAGACATCACTGTCTTGTGAGTGAAGTCCTGTTTCCTTCATTTACTGTGTGGACATGTCTAGGAGAGACACGCCGTGAGGTCATTAGGAGTATAAATCGTTTCTCGGAACTGCTTCCTAGATGAAGACTTATGATTAGGACATGCGATGTTTGATATGAACTTCAAATTACATTGCGATATTTTACCTCTTTTTGATAACGATATTTATCATGATATACGATAATACATCATTCATTTTCTGAACCGCGTAATCCTAATTGAGGTCGCGGGGAGGCTGGTACCCATCTCAGGTGATGCTGGACAAGGGCAGAGTACACCCTGGACAGCTTGCTTGGCCATCGCAGGTACTAAAGTTTCCTCATGATATTCCAGATAGTAAGTTGGCCATGTACAGTGATCCCTCACTACTTCGTGCTTCAGTTTCTGTGGCTTTAATGCGTCACGGATTTTTCAAAAATATTCAACAAAAATTAAAAAATAAGGAAACTAAGGAAAATGTTAAAGAAAATGCCGCAAAACAAGGCCAATTATGCAAAAAAAAAAAAAAAAACAAAAAACAACCCAAAACCCCCCAACAAAACTACTTACATTTTTATGTGACGTGAGCATCTGTGTATTTATATTTTATTTACATCTTATGCATTATTTTTGAATGTTTAATTGTTATTATAAGCCTTTATAGAGTTCAATATGTATGTATTGATATTATATACATGTACGTATACATTAGTCAGGGGTGGTTTGATCCTACTTCGCGGAAATTAGTGGGGGGGGGGTGTCTCGGTCCCCGTTAAACGCGGAATGTGAGGGATCCCTGTATGTGTTGACCCCGAGATGAATAGGCAAGCTGTACTTTGCCTTTGCCCTGAGATGGAGGTCACGGTCTCCAGCTTCCCTGCGATCCAAGAAGGATGAAGCCATTTGGTGAATGAAAATGAAAAAAATAACCTTTATTTCTGTTGTGAAATGATACTGATCAAAATCATCCATCTTCTGAAACGCTTAATCCTAGTTAGGGTCATGTGAAGGCTGGCGCCTGTCTCAGCTGACTCTGGGCAAGGGCAGAGTACACCCTGGACGGCTCGGCAGGCCATCGCAGAGCAGAAACGTGCTGATGGCTATGTAGCTACTCTTGTCGAAGGTCAGCAATGGTTCTTTTACATGAACCTTCCACTATGGACAGTGAGAGACATGGCTGGCCTATGATAACCCAGTTACCTTCACTGGGGGAGGACAGTGACGACCCGTTGAGAGATAATACGTCAAAGATCCTCATCAATTGATATAAGACAGCATGTTTTTCTGTATACAGTCTCCAGGGCACCGGGGGGCAGCACTCACTGGCATTAGCTTTCCTTTTTTTTCTCCATAGTGTTTTAGTATTGGATTCATGGGTTTTTTTCATTCTTTCATTTTCTAAGTCGCATAATCCTAATTCAGGTCGTGGAGAGGCCGTCTGAGCCATCTCTGGGCGAGGGCGGGGTACACCCTGGACAGCTCGCCGGTCCACCGCAGGGCTCAACCGTTCACACTCACACCTAGGGGAGATTTGGATGAGTCAGTCTACTGCGCACGTTTTTTTCTGTGACACAGACTTGCCAATCACGTCAGCCTACGATCTTGTATTACGATGATACCGACGTTACTCCGTCATTCACTGACTCACGATTTTTTTCATTCACTTGTAATTTCTCGTGTTAAAACTTTCCCAAAACGTTCAAGGAAGACACGACGCACTAAATAAAGAGCCTTTTGTGAGCAACACAATGAGTATTTGTTCCCAGCCAAGAGCACAGACAGTTTTTAAGCCTAAAGTCACTTGATAAGCTCAAAGTCTCAACACAGACCAGAATCATGTGCAGCAGATAAAAGCCAGAACTTCACCATATTTAATAATGGTTAAAAAAAGAATAAAGAAAGAAAAATCACAGTGATGTCTTCAATTGCACACTTACACATAGTCGACTGTGTTCGGTGGGAACGCGTCACGCCGCACCATTGTGGCTTATTCCGGAGAAACAGCTGCACTACATCAGTCTGTAACACGCCACAGATCCGCTGTAACCACAGCTCAGACGCACAATGAAGTAAAATGCTACGGACTTCCTTGTGTTCTCATGTTAGATGTTTTGTTTTCATGTCGTCACGGCTGAGAGGTGACGGGAGGGAGGCGCCGAGCCTCGTGCACTCGGGAGAACGTGGCTCGGTGTCAGCACTGACGTCAGAAAACAAACCGTCGCTCCAGAGCTTAATTACCCAATCATTAATCATTAAACTTTGCAGGATATTGATGGTGTTATTATAGCGCTCAAAAGTTTATACACCCCACAATAGGGTTTGGAAGGGCAGCAAGACTTCCTCATCACAAACATGCTGATAAAAAGGGGGACATTTACATAATGACGGAAGTTATAAATAGCAAAAGAAAAACATTCATGGCTTCAACCTTGGCGACAGAGGTTAGCATGTACACCTCAGGGCAAGAAGGTCTCAGGTTCGAGTCCCGTGCTCGGATATTTCCGTGTGGAGTTTGAATATTCTCCCTACGCTTGTGTGCGTTTCCTCTAGGTAGTGGGGCCGGTGGTGTAGTGGTTAGGGTGCTGGGCTCATGATCGGGAGGTTTTGTGTTCAAATCCCAGTTAGAACCCACTGTGCTAAGACCCCTGGGCAAGGTCTCAACCACAAGTGTGCCTCTGTCCACCCAGCAGTATAAATGGGTACCAGTAAAATATACTGGGAAGGTAACCTGCGATGGACTAGTGTCCCATCCAGGAGGAGTTGACCTTCTGGTCGCTTCACGCTACGGAAACCGGGAAAAAGCACCGGCCTGATGAGCCAATTGGCTCAGGTGTATAAAAGCCCAACAGACTTTACCCTGATTTCCTCCCATAGTTCAAGGACATGCACATTAGGCTAACTAGCTGTTCCAAATTGCCTTCGGTTGTGTAGGTGTCGCCCTGTGATGGCCTTGCGGGCTGATCAGGATCACCCACGCCAGTTCGACAAGTGTGTGATTCATCCCCTTTTAAAACTTGTAATGTACGTTTCTATCCACTTCTGTATCCTCTATAACAGCGGTTCTTAACCTTGTTGGTGGTACCGAACCCCACCAGTTTCATATGCACATTCACCGAACCCTTCATCAGTGAAAAATAAAAATATGATTTTTTACAAATTCAAGAAATAGGTACTGTTGTGTTCTTGTATTCCCATCTCCATGCAGTTTCACGAAGTGTTCCTTTAGTTTTGCTGGTGTGAGACTAGAGTTGCTCAACTTGGCATCGCAAATCATTCAGATAGGATGCTGAGTCCCATCACGTTTCGTGATGCATGCGAATCCATGTTGTACATATTCGTCCGACCACTTTCTTTATTTGCTCGACATAGTATGGATTAAAATATTCCAAAAAAAATCTCACGACTTCACACATTGACTACTGAGCGTGCTAAATTCCCCGCGGCACTGATTGGCCAAGCAATGTAATGTGATCATCTGCAGCCAGTGATGGCCAAGCGGGACGTGTCATCACTAATTGACATGATGAGTCGGGTGTGTCCTGACCTTCGTGGCAGAGGCTCCGCCGAACCCCTGAGACCGACTCACCGAACCCCTAGGGTTCGATCGAACCCAGGTTGGGAACCACTGCTCTATAATATTTATAGAGCGATATTTATACACACACTCACTGCACCTGCGCATTCCTGCAATTATCCAATCAGCCAATCAGCAGCTCAATGTATATATGCTTGCCTATTGGCTTGTATGCATTATGCGTAGCAGTTTTATTGCAGAAGGCCTGACACCAAGAAGGTCCTGGGGTCGAGTCCCAGGCTAGGTGAGTTTGCGTGTTCCACCTGTGCTTGTGTGGGTTTCCTTTTGTTTCGGATGCCTGGGTTTCCTTCCGCAGTCCAAATACATACAGATGAGGATGACTGACTGCACCAAATTACCCCTTGATGTGAGCAACTGTGTGTCTGTGTTGTCCCTGTAATGGATTGGTGAGCTCTCCAGGATTTACCCCACCTCCATCTATTGGCGGCTGGGATAGGCGCCAGCCTCTTCATGACCCTAGTAGGATGAAGCGGTTCAGCAAATAGCTGATGAATTTCATGCCTGCTGTCGGCCAGTTTGTTTTTTGATTTTGAATTACTGTATGAATCCCACAAGGGAACTTATTTCCAAAAGGTGAGTACACACACATACACACATATACACACACACACACACACACACACACACACACACACACACACACAGGAACATTGAGCACACACACCTGGAGCAGTGGGCAGTCACACAATTGTGGTGCCCAGAGAGCAGTTGGGGGTTGGGTACCTTGCTCAAGGGCACTTCAGCCATGAATTTGGAGGAAGGGAAGGTGCAGCTCAATCCCCACCCCCACCACCCCGTTACACATTTTTCCTGCTGGTTTGAGAACTGAACAAGTGACGTTTTGGTCACAAAGCCACTTCTCAAACCATTAGGCTACGGCTGTCCCATAGGGGGCTAAAGTTACTATTTAAGTTTGATACATTGCCTACCTCCGCAACAGGAAACCCTCTGTAACAAAGCCATGCCTCCTAATATATACGTATACGTAAAGTCATTCGCTGTTTCCCAGATGAGCGTACTGTAATCCCGACTTTTCAGATCAATCATTGGGGAAATTACTCAAATTCTGAGCAACGACGCCCCACTTCCAAAGGAGTGAAAGAACCAGGAAACTGCAGAGGACGCGTATCCTGATTAAAGTGTAATCCCTGACCTTGACAGTGGAGTTACAGAGGCTTACGCAATCCTGACCTTCCTACACTCCATTGTCTTCATGGGGTTGGCGTGGTGGCCGTCAGAAGATCTGGAATTTCACTTAGAACTCAGACGAAGCTTACAAGATGATAGGCAAGATACACACACACACACACACACACACACACACACACACCCTCCCCCATGAAGCATAACTGCCCTTGCACACTCCCATTCTGACTGGACTAACGAAATCCAAAACCCAGTGTGAAATCCAAGGCGCCTGAAAACGTTCCGTCATCTTAGATGATGGTGCTGTGTCAGTGAGTCGAACTGTCAGAGCGCACAAAAATAACTAATCCAGCTGTCTGAAGTAAAGCCAATGACTTCTCACACACACACACACACACACACACACACACACACACACACACACACACCTTGACCAACACTGACCAGTAGGATTTAATCTCTCAATGCCTGTACCTTTAATTTCGCCATCCTGGAGACACTACATGTATATTACCAAAAGTATGTGGACACCTGACCATCACGATCATATGTGAGGCGCGCCACCAAATGTAGGCACTTGTCGGAAGTGACGTATGGTGATTGTGAGACAAAGTGCGACTTATCCGGACTTCCGATCTTTCAAGTAAGCAAGTTAAGGTTTAGTACTAAACAAGTATTCAACGCGCACTTGCTCACTTGTAAGATCGGAAGTCCGAGTCAGCCACGCTTTGTCTCACAAGCACCATACGTCACTTGTGACAAGCGCCTACATTTGGTGGAGCACCTCACATATGCGCTTTTGGTAGTCTCATTCCATACTGATCTCCTCCATTACATTTATCATGAGCTCCATTCTTCTGGCAAGGTGCTCCACAAGATTTTGGGGTGTGGCTGTGGGGATTTGTGTTCACTCTCACAGCTCACATAGCGTAGGATATGAGTGATGGACCTCAGGGATAGTTACAACATGAATGAGCTGGGCAGCACCTCCGAAAAGTTCGAGGTTCTAAAACGAGTGTTTTAGGTCGGCGAGGTGTTGAGAGTCCAACTGTGACCCTGTACGAATGAGATCACCACTGACACTTCAATATACATATTTAAAATACATTTACGTTAACGAAATACGTCTTGGAGACCTGAAAATCGAATAAGTGCAGGAATTTCCCCATGTAAATTTGCACTGGAATGTATTTACATGACTGATCGTGTCCTCTGTGTGGAGGAGCAGATAAAAAAACTAAAAAAAATATATGCTGGCAATCTTGACAGGACAACCAGTCAGGAGATCCTTTACCTCATACATGCAAAAAAGTACAAAATAATCCCTGTGCTTGTGCGACATAGGCGTCATGCTACGAACGCACTATATGGAAAAAGCGAGAACATCGGGAGCCAAGGTCACGGGCCCTGTCCTATTAAAACATTTCACTTTAATATCATCCAACAGCTGGAGTGACGATGTCCAGATGCAGATAACATCATCTCAAAATTACATTTCTCAGTAATTCGAGTCTCAGACATGCAGAAACGGTTTGGACAAACTTCCCTGGATGACTTGAAGGACCAGTACAGGGAAGAAATCCTTTGCCGTGAAGTTCAACAAAATCGGCAACAAAATATTCAAATATCTGATGGGCAGCGTCACTGAACCAAGGATGCTTTCAACATCCATCGGGTCAGAATTGGGAGGTCTGATCTATACTTGTTTCTCAGTTACAAGCTAGCATGGATGCTTTTATGATAGCGTGTGCTTCTCAGCAGCAAGCTGTACACTCGATGTTAAACACTGCATGACTTTATTAATCACTTTGTGCTGATCGATCTTCATTCAAATCCATTCTATACTGTAAATGCTTTTAAAGCATTGGTCACTTATTTATATTATATATATATATATATATATATATATATTATTTATGACGTTTGGCAGATACCCTTATCCAGAGTGACTTCAATCTTTATCATCATCTTTATAAACCCATGACTTGAGGGTTAAGGGCCTTGTTGAATGGCCCCAACAGTGGCAGCATGGTAATAGCGGGACTTGAACCCTTCATCTTTTGATCAGTAACCTCGAGCCCACTGGTACTGGTCATCCTTACAGCATAATGAGTGCATAAATGGAGTTATTTTAACATAAATGACCATTAAAAACCACTATCCTGGGCAGCTATACCTCTCGGACTACTAGCGGCGACTGAACCAAACCAAAGCGGCGCAACTTTTTTTTTTTAACCTGGAAGTGACACCAAACTTGTTGGGTCGGGTCGTCCGGCGAAAAAGAATAAATAAACAAGCAGATTTATTCAGCAGGTGACATTTGAGAAAGTAAAAGTAATGCTCTCCAAGGCGACACGCAGCCCAGTCAGTAAGACAAAACAGCGGGTTCCCATCACTACCAGGGCTGGAACAGCCAATAAATGTACTGCGAATGCCTAGCAGTAGTAGTATTAGTAGTGTGGCAGCACCGGCACATACTTTACAAGGCCCAGTGTTATCTGTCGGAACCACCGATGGCATGTGTGATAGTTTTAAAGAGCCAGTATTACAAATTCACTATAGGTACCCTTTAACCTCAGAGCCAACAGTATTCCGAGTTACTAGGGCTTGGTGATATGACCTAAAACTAATATCACGATATTGTCAGATACTTTCACAATAAGTGTTTCTCCAGATATAGAAAAATTCAGTGGTACCTTGACTTACGAGTGTCTTTTATAATGAACTTTCTATGATACGAGCTTCGATCCCACCAAAAATCCGCCCCATCCAACGAGCAAAATTTTGATTTATGAGCTCTGCTGGGGAAATGGCTTTTCCGAGCCGATTAGTCTCATATTCTTCCGTGTGTATTCCTCCGTGCTATAAGAACGCCTTGTGCAATGGCTTTTCAATTATTTTCTGTAATGCTCCGTATAGGAAGGGGGGGGGGGGGGACAAAAAAATAAAACACATTTCATGCTTCCCCCAGTGCGACTATAAATAGTGTTTACTGCACATCATATCGTTTGCTCGGTACTTTTTCCCCTACACCATAGGAAACACAGTGAGAGCGCCACTGCCACCTACTGTAGAGGATGCAGAATTACACTTAATTCTAGTACAGTACGACAAAACATTTTCCTAATGGGCATTTTTCCCCCCAGCATCGCGCCCCACTATTTGAGAAGCACTGGCCTTGTAAGAACTCACCACAAGCCTCTCCTCGCTGGCATTCGCAGCGTGCACATGCACAAAATTGTCCTCCTCTGTAATGCACCACCTCGTGACTGCCCACGTGACATCTTTGTGCCCACATGACATTGCTGCGGTCGATGATTGGAAGGGTTATTTGGCTTATTGTTGTTTTATTATTACTGTACATGTATTATTATGAAATATTTATTGTTTTTACATGTTTATCTTTAATATATTCGGTCAAATATACGTGTTTGTGTCAGGTCATAGGAGTTTGAGAGGGGGTTGGAACGGATTAATTGGTTTTTCATCATTTCCCATGGGTAATTTTGTTTTATCTAACAAACATTGGCTTGCCCTCAGAACGGATTAATTTTGTAAGTCAAGGTACCACTGATATATGGTGTGTTGCTCTATAAATTTATCTTCACAGACAAAAAAAAAAGAACCCGACAGCATCCAGAGGTTGTTTATTAAACTCAAAGCAATTCACCCCATGTGTGAGAATGAATGATTGTGGATGTTTGTTGGCCCTGTGATGGTCTGGCGAGCTGGTAAGAGTGTACACTGCCTTCACACATTGTTCGCCGAGATAAGCTCCAGCCTCCCAACAACCCTCAAAGGACTCTGCAAATGTGTTATTTAGTGAGTGAGAGAGATTTTATACTCGTTATGGTCATATTTCAACATCTGTAAATTCAGTATCGAAGCTCTGTTGCTCAATGGAAATGGTGGCTGAGTGGCTCCTGAGCAAGGCCCTTAACCCTCAATTGCTCAAGTTGTATAAAAAAAAAAAAAAGATAATTGTATGTCGCTCTGGATAGAACATCTGCCAAATACTGTCAATGTAAAAAAAAAATTTTTTTGTAAATTACCCAAGCTCCTGCCAGGTATGTACCAGCACTGATTACGCACACATTGTTCCTGGGGAGAAATCTAAAAATACCCGCTGTATCATGTCGATCACATGCTGTCGCAATTCATTCATCTAACATTGTTAACATGAGAACTGAGCAGGTGCTAAAACAGCGACCCATATATTACACAGTGCAGGAAATTCTCGATTCATGCTGGGTTCAGGAAACTCGAGTAAAGCCAGAGACTGGTTCGACTCGCTTGCTCAGTATAAGATGATACGGAAGGGGAGCAACAAAGTGCGATGTCAACACAACACAATACAGATGCTTGAGCATAATACACTGAACATAATGCACTGCAGGGCCACGTCATAAACAAACAGGCTCGCTCCGGGGCGCCTCTGCAAGTTCACCGATGATATCTGAAATCTATTGGCACAAGGACACACCCAGACGAGCTGATGACCAGATTCTGTCCATGTACCAAAAAAAAAAAAAAACCCACTAAACATTATTATAAAGTTAAGAACTGATTTTATATGATCTTCATTCATGTTCTGAACCTCTTAACCTTGTTTAGGTTCATGGGGAGGCTGGCGCCCATCTCAGATGATGATCACTCGTTCATTTTCTAAGCCACTCTCTCCTAATTAGGCTCGTGCGGAGGATGGTGCCCATCTCAGCCGACGCTTGGCCAAGAGTGGACTACGTGTCGGACAGCTGGCCAGGCCATCGCAGGCCAGCAGTCGCACAACCATTCACACTCACACCTGGGGTTGATTTGGAGCAGCCAATTAGCCTACGGTGCATGTTTTTGGACTGCGGGAGGAAACCGGAGTACCTGGAGGAAATCCACACTAGCATGAGGAGAACATGCAAACTCCACACAGAAACACTCAAGCTGGGAATCGAACCCAGAACCTTCTTGTTAGCCTGGATCATAACAACCCTAAACTATCCAGTGCATCAGGTCCTCATAGAAAGTAGTACGTTCTGCTCCTGATGGTGCCGTTTGTGTTTTGGGTGAATCTGAGGGGTTGGGGGGCACTAGAAAAAAAGATCATGACAGATGTTTTTGGTACCTTCTGGGGTGAGATCTGCGTTCATCCTCCCCGCTGCCAGACTCCTGATTGAAAGAGAAAACAGCAATTAAAAAAAAGACATTATGTTCATAACATTTAAAAAACATTGTAAACACCTTTGCTATATAGAATATCTACAGAACATTGCTAGTTGCTCATCACATCACATGGAACATCTGGAGAAAAGGGGGGGGGGGGGACAAAAAAAAAAAAAAAAAAACAACAAAAAAAAACAATCCAAAACATAAAAAGGTATTTTGATCATCTTTCTGATCTCATACTCATGAATGCGAATCACTTCAGTTTGTTTTTAGGGACGAGATGATGTAATGGCAAATTTGGTGTGTTCGCTTCTGCTGGACCTCGAAGTGAAGCACACGGATTTCCGGACTGATTTCCAAGCCATGAAAAACCAGTCAAAGCTCACTGCGGCTCTGCTTTGCATGAAGCCCTATTTGCATCCAGAGTCACGTTGAGCAGCAAAAGAAGCTGCACCTGAAAGGGTGACATTGCAGACGGCCAGAGAGTTTTCACCCGACCTCCCGCGGGTACGCGTACGGGGTCCTAAACACATCCAAAGGGAATTATCCAAACGGATCGGTAATATTCGCAAGATATACACCAGCAGGACGTTACCGGAGCCGTCAATCCCGACTGGAACAGATGCAGTCAAGTACATGGCATGTATATGGCTAATTATAGCATCTTTAATACAGTGCCTGTGATTACAGCTGTTATACTCCAATAATCATGACATCGCTCATCACCTGGTGCCTGTCTCAGCCGACTCTTGGAGAAGCTGGGGTACACCCTAAACGGCTCGCTAAACTATTCCATGGTCACTCTCACACCTGGGGTCAATTTAAAACAGACGATGAATCTGAAGTGCATGTCTCTTGACTGGGGAAGGAAATCCGAGTACCCAGAATAAACCTGCACTGGAACATGCATATTCCACACAAACACCCCGACCTGGGATTCGAACCCAGAATCTTCTTCCTATGAAGCAGATATTAATTTTTAGACGCGAATAATCCCAATTAAGGTCTCCGGGAGCTCGCCAGGCCATTGCTGGGCAGAAACACACCGATGGCTGAGCAGCTACTCTTGACGAAAGTCAAATGGTTCTTTTTTCATGAACCTCCCGCCACAGACCGTGAGGGACATGGCCGGCCTTTGATAACCCAGTTAGTGCACTGGGGGGGGGGGGCAGTGACAACCCGGTGATAGTGGGGCTTGAACCCTTTGACCTTGGCATCAGTGATCCAGCACTTTACCACCGGCCCACCAGTGCCCCTATATACACAAAACTAAAACGAGATTTTTATGGGATTGTTTTTCTATATTAAAAAATGACAATGACGACATCACCTGCTCCAAGTGACCCTGACAAATTGTGAGTGTCCATCATTTTGAATCAGGTAATAGATACTCTGAATAATGATTTTAATCCCAGGACAGTGGACCAATCAGATCGGGCTGTTCCTATATAGTACATAAAAATAGACACCATTATTAGTCACGCGCTCATTCACTTGCCAAAAAAATCACTTATTCATACTACAGTATTAGAGTCATATGGAGACTGGAGACTATCTCAGCTGACACTGGGGGGAGGTGGGTACATGTAAAAAGCTTGCCAGACCATCATGGGGCAACACACACACACACACACACACATATATATATATATATTTACATGGCCATTTATGCTACACATTCACATCTAGGGGTAAACTAAAACAGTCAGTTAGCCTGATATGCATGTCTTTTATAATAAAATAAAATAAAATAAAATAAATAAATAAATAAATTTTAAAAAAGGCAGGCATTGGGAGAACATGCAAACCTCACACATGCCGAGGACTCGAACCCAAGACCTTCTTGCTGTGATGTAGGCTTGCTAAGCAATCATAAATAAGCAATAACATCCCTATGCCACCCTTATTATTATTATTATTAATTCAGATATGTTCTCATATTAGATTAAGAACGCCATCCAATAATTCTTGGCATTCCTCTCCGACAGTGGTCCGTGGATCAATTGGTACCGGGCCGCAGAAGAAATAATTATTTATTTCTGTTTATTATCTGAGTCTGAACGATCTTTTCTTTTTGAAAAAAAATTTATTTTGAAAATGACCGGATTCTCTTGGTTACATGTCGTTCATTCGAGCACTAAAATGTAACCCCACAAGGGGACAGCACATGAACAGAGGCGAGTTGAACACGTTTCATACAATAGCAGGGATTTTGGGTGAGACTGGCCCTGAGCCTTCATTCTCCCAGCTGGTGCACCATCACCTGTGTTTTTTTGTTTTTTTTAAGGAGTTTGAGATCGATTAAAAATGTAACACTTAATCCTGATTAGGGAAGCTGGCGCACATCTCAGCCGCCTCTGGGCAAGGGCGGGGTATTATATTTACAATATAAACATGCTGCCCCCCCCCCGGAGTAAAATTGTCAAGCGTTGACTGGTCCACCGTGATAAAAAGGTTGGGGACCACTGCTCTATACGAGCCGAAGTATCCATCACTGACATCAGAGAAGTTGAAAAGCTTTGAAATATTTCCAATGAATAAAAAAAGCAATAACAAATCCCATTAAGAAGAATTATTCAGATCTCCGATTGAACAGATAAACCCCGCCTCGATTGGAATAATTCTCCATATTCTACTTCACCCCATTAAATAAACCCTTATACCACTTAATAAAATTCAAAATAACACTTGAATCTAAACAGCGAATTAAAAAAAAAAAAAAAACATTTGGCTTGGAATGACTACAGAATGTAAAAAAATACGAAGAAAATTATGTAATAGTCTCTCAGGTTTAAAAAAAAAAAAAAAAAAAAAAGCACGTTTCGGACTCCCGAGTGGGGCATCGATAATGTTGCGTAACTATCAACCTGGATATCGCAGGTTTGAATCCAGTTTGATGTCGAATCTGCGATCTGGACTCCAACTGTCCGAGTTCTCATGGGATGGAGGGATGGCATACGCTCACTTCTCCGTCACTCACAGAGATCTCTGTAAGCTCATTTGTACAAAGGGGCGGAGAGAGAATTCCCGCCGAGTGTCTTAGGCCACACTCGAACGACGCGTACATGCTGCCGTTCATAAAAGATGCCCATGGCAGCATAGCACGTCATGGCGGGAGCATATGTATGGTCACGCCCTTCCCTGGTCGGTGGCGGTTATATGAGACTCTAACACTTGATAGCTGAGAACTGGAGCATGTGTGACTACGGTCATGCTTTATCAATATTTTTAAAGATTGTTGTCGTTTGCTTTTATTTTGTTTCTGAGTAGCGTATACTGAAAGAATTATTCACCTCTGGCTGAGTGGATATAGTTGAATATCCACCTCATCTTCAGCAAATACTAGCTGTGATACGCATGGATAGAATTCCTCGTTTTATTTATAGCTTGTAGTAAAATTTCAAGATTAAATGGTGATTAAAAACTATCTGGCCTCAGGGAGTCCATGAGAGCTAACTGGTTGAGCGCTCACTGGAGGGAGGGATGGCATATGCTCACTTCCCTGTCACTCACAGCGATCACCAGCCAATCACATGTGTCTGTGTCTCCTTCTTAAGAGGGGGCGGATAGCGCATTACCTCCGAGTGTTTTAGCCCTGCCCCCAAATAATCATGCACAGCAGTTCAAAAAGAGGCGAGTGGCTAGCATTGCATGTCATGGAAGGGGTGTGTGCCTGCTTTCACCTCTCCCTGGTTGTGTGATGGAGAAGGTAATACCTGATGGGTGGCAATTGGATACGAATAAATTAGGAAGGAAATGGCAGAAATTTTTCAAAAAAAAAAAAAAAAAAAAAAGCAACACGACTTTACATGATGCAGCATTCACAATCTGAGAATAGCAAAAAAACCTCAGACTATTACAGAAGCGTAACACGTATACCCCCATTAAACCCCCACCCCACCCCCTTCATCCCAACCCCCGGATACAGGAACACAGTCTGTTGAATATATTAAACCATCTGAACCTCGCTACTGAACGAATGAATGTTTGGCATGTACACACCTCCAGGGTCAGGAAAGCAGCGCCAGCCCTCACCTGGTGTTTTGCATTAGGGAAATTGGTGAACCTGAAATTAATCTTCGCTGCCGTCCTATTTTATTTATTTCAAATTTGGGGTGTGTTTATACTAATCCCAGTGTTTTGCATTCGTAAAACGTAATCAAACTTTGGGATTATCCTTCTCCCCGAAATGTTCTCTTAGTCTTGCGCGCCACGACACACACATCAACTGTAACATGATACTCAGTGAGATATTATTTTTGTTAAAAAAAAAAAAAAAAAAAAAAAAAGGTGACAGGTTTAGTACTGGTGGCAGCATGTCCACTTCACAAAGAGGAGGACCTGGGTTCAATTCTACGAGGAGTTTGTATGTTCTCCTCGTATTTGTGTGGGTTTCCTCCCACCCTATAAAGACATGCAGGTTAGGGTAGCTAGCTGTTCCAAATTGCCCCCGGATGTGGATGTGAGTGTGAATAATAGTGTGTATGTCGGCCCTGCGATTGTCTGGTGAGCTGGACAGGGTGGATCTCGCCCTCGCCCCGTGTCGGCTCATATAGGCTCCAGCCTCCCCGTGACTGGTCCTGCTTATTATTCACGTTTATTGAACATCAGACAGGCATTTCCACGGTTAGGCGAACAAAGTGAGTCCACTCTGTCGTCTCAGTCTGACGGTAATCACACTATACGATATGAATCTCGTTAACATTGATCGCTACGGTATCACAATTAGTGCCATTACTTCTTCTGTGTCTTTGTGTAAAAAATTGGTCAACATTACAATTTGACTCTGACCAATCAGCGTTCACATCTCTGTGCGTCGTTGAACAGGCGGGTCAGGAAAGCACGGTCAGTCATCACTGAGAAAGGAACATCAAAGAATGTGTTATAGCAGTTGCGATGTCCTGGCGAGCTGTCCGGGGTGTACCCCGCCTTTGCCCAGGGTCGGCTGACCTGAACGCCAGCCTTCCCCGCGACCCAAATCAGGAT
>CM045735.1:5362160-5439660 GCA_024760905.1 Plotosus lineatus | reverse complement strand
CTCAGTTTACCCCAGAAAAGTGCTTCGAAATCAGCTCCCCTATCACGACCTTCTATTTTTGGCGATGACTCTGATGATGAGGTAATGAGTCCGACATCGTTTCTTGTTATTTCCCTTGTTTATTGCTTTGATCCAGTGTCCTCACGTCACACTAACACCGTTCTTGTCTTGTCCTCAGATGTCTGTCACTGAGAGTTTGCAGAAGGAGGCGGTTAAGAAAAGGATGATGAAGCAGGTAAACATCCCACTGAAGTAGATTTTTGGTTCCAGCACCGGGCCAGGTGGTTTGGGGTTGTGTGTGTCTTTCATGCTACAGTGCATTATAAATTTGGTTCCCATTTCAGACGCGACTGGAGATGGAAAAGGCTCTGAAGGAGGACAGCAGTGTTTATGAGTACGACAGTGTGTACGACGACATCAAGAAGCAAAGGCTTGAGAGCAGTAACAAGCTGCTGGGAGGCACCGACAGGAAGGTATGTGTTTTAGTCCCTCAGTCCAGGCAGTATTTAATATGAATTCTGAACACAAACGGTATTTGATCTGTAAGAATTATTTTAAACCTGACTTATTGGTCTGATTTAGAGTAAAGCAGCAGTCACACCCTGCCAGGGAGCGCTAACGGGCGTCCGAAAGAAAGGAACGTTTCCGATCCCTTCGTCTCTGTTCTCTTGTGTTTCTTCTTCGATTTTCTTTTTGAGAATGCGTCCTCGTCACGCGAAGGTCCGTTCAGTCCACAGGAAAGTCTTTGAACAAGCGTCCGCCGGGTATACGGTTGTTGTGCACTGTTCACGGGTTTGGTTTGTCACTCATCTGTTCCTCCATCTGTACGCATCAGTTTGCACCGTTGTCCAGTCGACGTAATTCATAGGTGGTCGACTACCTGACACGCGTCGGGTGACGTAAACATGTGCGGGACAATAGACCTTGTGTTCAGCAGATGCTAACTGATAAATATCAGAAGTGTGACTGGGTTCATGGGACAAATTTAAAAAAAAGAAAATGTACGACTTCAAGATAAATGTTGTATGTCTACTGGACATGGAACCGGGCTTCGCCAGATCCGTAACCAATGGCAACATACATTCTCTCGGGTTTCGCGAAAGCGTGGAGCAGCAAACAGAGACAACTTTCACCACCGGATAATTCAATTTCGCAAAGGTTCTATTAATTGGACGTCTTTATATCCTGCCGGGACAAGTGTGACTTTGATCTCCAACAGAAATGAAACGCTGAACCAAACCTTTTCTCTCTCTCTCTCTTTTTTTTTTTGTAAGCCCAAGTACATCCACCAGTTAATGCATGCTGTAGAAGAAAGGAAGAAGGAACAAGAGCGGCGTGATGAGCGGAAGATCCAGAAGGAGAGAGAGGCAGAGGGAGGAAAGTTTGCCGATAAAGAAGCCTACATTACCTCGGCATATCGGCAGAAACTCAAAGAGCGCCAGGAGGAGCTGGAGAGAGAGAGGAGGGTAGAGGAGATAGAGGGTAACGTTTTATTGCTCTCAGATTTGTTTCATTATTCACGAGATCCTCAAAGTCTTTCAATTAAACTTTATTCATTTATTAATTACTGCTTTTTGTACATCAAGGGTAAGTCTATTGGGCGTTTTACACCCGAGCCTAGCGGCTCATCAGGCCGGTGCTTATCCCTGGTTTCCGTAGCGTGAAGCTACCAGGAGTTCAACTCGTCCTGGATGGGACACTAGTCCAGCGCAGGTTACCTTCCCAGTATATTTTTACTGGTACCCATTTATACTGCTGGGTGAACAGAGGCACACTTGTGGTTGAGACCTTATCCAGGGGTCTTAGCAGAGTGGGAGTCCAACTGGGATTTGAACACACAACCTCCTGATCATGAGCACAGCACCCTGACCACTATGCTGCCGGCCCCACTCTGTACATCAGAGACTACTTTTTCTTTTTGGAATAATTCTTTATTATTAGAAAGCAATAGTGGCCCGTTGGTGAAGGTGCTGGATTGTCGATCCTAAGGTTGGGGGTTCAAGTCTCACTCTCAAAAACACTTTGTCAATGCTGTCCCCCGAGTGCACTAACTGGGTTATCAAAGACCGGCTGTGTCTCTCGCTGTCTATGGTGGGAGGTTAATGTAAAAGAACCATTGCTGACTTTTGTCAATAGTAGCTGCAAAGCGTCAGCGTGTTTCTGCCCTGTGATGGCCTGGAGAGTCGTCCAGGGTGTACTCTGCCCTCGCCCAGAGTCGGCTGAGATGGGCTCGACCCTAATTCGGATTAAACGGTTAAGAAAATGAAGGAATGAATAATTCTGTATTGTTCCTTCCGAGTGGTGCAACGGAAGAACGTCCGCCTCGGCGCATCACGGGTGCGAATTCCAAACCTTTATATTGTAATAAACGTTTATAAATTTTATTCAGAAATTCTGTGGTGTGATAAACGTATTTCCAGGAATCAGAGTTTTTCTTATGTAGGAAAAACATCTCGATAAGAACAAATGTCCAGTTATGTGAGGGCATCGCTATTTATTTATTTTAAATAGTAAAATGCGGGTAAATTTATTCAAACGCAGCAGTGTTTCGGTGACCTGTAACGTTTTCTGCCTCACTGAAGGTTTTGTTGTTTTCGATTCTGGGGTAGATGTATTTATTACGTGTAAACAGGTAATGCGTCCCAAAATTTTCAATGTCACAGTTTAATTTCATGAATGGGACATTTTAAGGCTCTGTAGAGGTGGGTGGTGGGAGGTGGGGGGTGGATGGGCGTGGTTGCACGTGTACACATTTTCTCCCACAAACTGTGTGAACATCTCTGTACATTTTGATGAATGACGCACGATCATGGGTTGGTGAACTTACTGGAAACCTTCTTATTTATCAGCCGCTTTGGACGTGAGGAAGCAGAAGGACCTGAGTGGCTTCTACAGGCACTTTCTGAACCAAACAGTCGGAGAAGAGCCTCTTCCTGATCGGAGCACTGCCAGGTAAACATGTCGATCCAAGCTTCTGTTGTAATCGTACGCTCGATGATCAGCTGCTAATCTGCACGGTCACAGGCCATCACTGGCCACTTTAATAGGGACGCCGACCGTCACCATTATACATCTACAACACTGCTCTGTTACACACTGTTTGTTACTTGTCAGTCACTTTTCTAATCACCATCTGAATCTTGTGACAGACGAGATAAATCAAAGTCCCCCATCGAAAACACGCCTCCCGGAGCGAGCGACAGCGAGGCAGAACCGCCCGAGGGGCAGAGCTCATCGAAAGCAGAGTTCAGCAAAGGCAGCACCAACAGCAGCCACTCCAAACGTCAGTACCGCCAACGGTCGCCGTCATCCAGCAGCGACGACGAAAGGAAGAAGGAAAAGAAACGAGAGAAAGAGAAGCGCGGCCACGGCGAGAGAGACAGAGCCCGATCGAAGGACGGAGAAAGAGATGATAAACATAAAGAGGACCGGGACAGGCACCGGAAAGAATACCGCGAGAATACGAGGGAGAAGGACCGACACCGGGGGAGGGACGGAGACCGAGGTAGAGACAGGAAGGATAGAGACATGGAAGACAGGTACAGCAAGAAGAACAGAGCAGACAGTGAGCAGGAGAGACACCGAGAATCCCACAAAAACGACGAAGATAAAGGACGACAGAAGAAGGACGAGACGCAGAAGGACACACCGGCTGAAGGGGGCGCCGGAGCCAAAACAGCTCAGGAACCGAGCAAATTTGCGAAACGCAACAGCGAACAGACCGTGAGTTCGGCCAGGGAGAGATATCTGGCGCGACAGATGGCTCGCTCGGCCGCCAAGACCTACATCGAGAAAGAGGACGAGACATGAAGCAGGGACTTCACTGGAGAGATATTTGTCTTGGATTTCTGTTGTTGTTTAATTTTAATAAAACAAAATAATTCATTGAATGTCTTACGACTTACAAAGTGTTTTTTGTGCAGACAGGACCAGTGCAGTATTTGTCAGTTGCTTAATTTGACATTATTGTGTTTTTTTTGTTTTTTTTGTAAAATAGCAGCAAGGTAAAGTCTGCTGAGCTTTTCCAGCCGAGCTGAGGGGACATTTATTTATTCTTTCATTTTCTAAGTCACTTAATCCTAATTAGGGAGGTGGGGAGGCTGGTGAACATCTCAGCCAACTCGGGGTGAGAGAGGGGTACACCCTGAACAGCTTGCCAGACTATCGGAGGGCCAACACATGCAACCATTCACACTGACTCTTGGAGGACACTTCGATTTGGAACAGCCAATTAGCCTACTGTGCATGTCTTCGGACTGTCGGAGGAAACTCCACACACAAACGCCTCGAGCCTGGGAATGGAACCAAGGACCTTCTTGCTATGAGGCGAACGTGCTAACCACTGCAATACCCAGAAATTTTTTTGTTGGGGGGGGGGTTAATGTCCCTGCATAATCACTGAGACAGAACCCCGAGGCCATAAAAATCTCATTTTAGGGTTTTCTCCCCTTTTTCATTCATTACTTTTCTGGGAACCACTTAATCCTAATTAGGGTCGCGGGGAGGCTGGCGGTCATCTCAGCCGACACAGAGAGGGCAGAGTACACCATGGACAGCTCTCCAGGCCATCTGGGGGCAGACACATGCTGATGGGTATGCAGCTCCTCTCGACAGAAGTCAGCAATGGTTCTTCTACATGAAGCTCCCACCACAGCGAGAGACATTGTCGGCCTTTGATAACCCAATTAGAAACAGACAGAACCCAGCTCCTCGGGTTTTCTTTTTTTGCCTCCAACCACCCCGGTGGTCCCAGAATCATGTTATCACCATGTCCATCTAACCAACCCGACTTCCTTGGGACCGCCCCAGCTTCTGAATTCAACAGAATTAACCGACTCACTGAAGACTCGTGAACCGATAACGGTTCAGAGATTAAAAAGGCGGTAGACATAGCCTAATAGTTTGAGAAGAGGCTTTGGGACCTAAAGGTTGACATTCTCAAGAGTTCAAGAAGCCAGATCGTACCATTCGTCTGCAAAACAATTCAAAACCATCGGCAGGAATTTGGACGCCACAGGGCCAAAAAAAATATTTGCATCAGTTTCACATCATGCATGAAAATCAGGCCTCACCTCGTACCGCGGAAAGCAGTCAAATCATCTCCCATCCCTCCCAGTACGTATCTATTTTTAGCTTCTACTGCCTTTTGGTTGGGAGCTATGGAAATGGCCCCTGTCCTGGCCAAGTTAAGTGTTTGGCCTGCATTAACCTGACAAATGCTGAAGCTGGACTGCTAAATTTTACCAATAGCGACCACTCGAAGGTCTTGGATGAGTTTGAACAAGAATGACCTTGAAAATTGAAGGTCACAGGGGTCATTCTACAAAATTTTTTGACACACCATAACTTCAGAACTGCTGAAGCTGCAACTGCCAGTTTCTGTACATGGATGCATCTCATGAACTTGGACAAAATTCAGGGATCTCAGCGAGGTTTAGAAGAAGAAAAAAATAAAAATAAAAAATCGAGGACACAGGTTCAGAAATAGAGGAAATTAACTATTTCAGCTGGGGATCAAGGGGCCTGCAGGGACCCTGAAGCTGAAAAATAGCAGAATTCCACCAAATAGCGCAGATCTGGGATCCCTGAAGGTTGAACATGGATGACCTTGATATAATTCAGGGGTTGGGAACCTATGGCTCACGAGCCAGACGTGGCTCTTTTGATAACTGCATCTGGCTCGCAGATAAATCAGGTGGCCTTTATTAACAGAATAACTAATGCATGATTTCGCTGTTCTTTAAATAAAAATACAGAAAAAAAGCCATCAAATAGAACAAAAACAAATTCAGTACTGTAGATTGAAATGCATGAGATTCATCCATTTTCAATGCCACATGTGGCTGTGGCGCACAGCGGAGAACCAATCCTTTCTGTACTCCAGTGTGCGGGCAGGGCTGATACCTGGAAAATCAAATTTTATTGGATTATATGCAACAGCTTGTGCGAGTTGTTTTGGGGTGGAGATGTAAATTTCCCTCGTTTTGATCAGCTCATGTGCAAGTCGTCAAGCAAAACACAAATGGACAGACATGGAAAAACTTCAACCCACAGACCAGCTGATTGCCAAAACTTGGGACGCACTTCCTGTCAAACACTGCAGTGTGCAAGTCCTGTCGTATTGACCATGTTTGGCTCCACATGCGCACACAAGCAGTCCTTCTCACCTGAAAACCATGAAGCCCAACCTGCGGTCACGTGTAATAGATGGAAGCCTAAACACCAGCATAAAGCTGAACCTCATCATGCATCAACCAGATTACAAATCCATGCAGCACCAGAAGTCACATGACCAGTAAGTAGTATTTTTAGTAATAAATAACTTAATGTTGTTTAAAATATATTCAGTCTTATATGCTCAAATTGTCAGTCTCCGTATTACAATATATACAGTTGGCTCTCAGAGGATTAGATTTTAATTTTTTGGCTCTCTTGCTCAAAAGGTTCCCGACCCGATATAATTTAAGGTTTTATGAAATTCTTTGACAGAGGAACTTGAGAACCACTTGAGCAGCAACTTCCAAAATTTGCTCATGAGAGGCAGCAGCTCATGGAGAGTGTGGTCCATTTTTAAAAGAAAAACACTGGAGTATTTCTTGTCCCCCAACCAGCGTGTCTGAAACCCATTTGGCAGGAGAACTACATACATGAACAAGGAGCCTCAGGCCCCTTTCATCCCGCCATAAAGACCTAATCACAATAAACTCCTCCCCATTTCCCCAACTCACTTCAGTCTACAATATCTTTCCAACTTATAACATTTAGTTATTCAAAGTCCACAATTTAGCAATTCCAGGATTTCTTTATTAAGCATCTCATTAAATCACATTTCATATTCCGGTCACATCAAGCAGCCAAGTCTCGAGTCCTGCACGTCAGTTTTCACATCATCCACTGTGGAAACAGAAGAATTAAATAAGTCACGTCTCACTTATCTGACCCTCCCCCCCTCAAGAAAGTCTGAAAACCCACCATGAAGACGCCGTAGCCCAGAGCATCAGATCCGTAACGGGCTCAACACCGAACTCAGATGGTCATTTTAAATCCTATTAAAAAAAAAAAAAAAAGTTCAAAATGAGTTTCCATCCTCAACACATTTCATACTGTCTAAGGTAGGGGTTCCCAAACCTGGTCATGGAGGGTTCCCAAACCTGGTCATGGAGGGTTCCTCCACCCCCCAAATATCTTGCATATTTTAGTGTCTTCCTGGCTCCAAACACACTGGTTTTACTCGGGAACAAACATCTCCTTTTGACTTAGTTAGCATGACAGAGCAGGGAAAACACCCAAGTGTGTAGGGGCAGGGCCCCTCCAGGACCAGGGTTGGGGACCCCCATCTTCAGGCTTTGAGGTGTGTTCTTCAGCAGGAAGTACGTGTTCAGAAAACCGATGATCACCACTGAACAATCTGCCGGTAATTCCAGCTCGTTATCAGTTTCAGTTCTCATCATGACACCAGCTGAACCATCAACACACTGAAAAAATCACTCACCTCATCGATCCTCCAGGTTGATGGACTTGAGCACCATGTCATTCAACCTATAGGATAAAGAAGGCTGATGAGAACAGAGCGTACAAGACACCACTTCATACACAAAGGATCCCAGATGCTTAACGTTACAAGGATACAGCAAAGACAGAAGAGCCAACACTGATTGGTACCAATACTAGAATGGTGTAGTCTTTCAGCCAATGACCTTTTACGGGGTAAATATGCCCCCCCCCCCAACTATCAGTCCAGTCACACCCTTCAGGAAGCACCTCCATCATGATACAGCTAAAAACCAGGGAGAATGAAGGAGAGCCAGCCACTCATACGAATGAGCTCACAGATGTTACTTGTACTGGACTGGGCAGGAAGGTATGGGTTCTCTTCCCTGAGAACTCAGCCTGTGGGTCCCAGACACGCTGCATCTGGTGTGAACACGGCCATCCATCACTCATGAGTCTGGACCACAACTAAACCAATTTAAAAGCAGCAGCATACAGCACTGCCGCATATTGGGGTTTTGAAGTCATGCGACCTTCATGCACCATCTTGGACGGCAAGTGTGATCCAGAACACACACACACACACACAAGATTCACCAAGTGTGGCTTCAACAACAACTGATAATGACAGCGAAAGCGTCAAAGGCAAAAGCGACAACACTAATATTGTCAGACTGTGTCAACCATCTGACATGTGACCACAGGGCGGGGTATCTGAGGAAAATAAAGCAGCTGGGGATTGCCGATCCAGATCCAATGCCGCAGCCAATGTTTAGGAATGTGTTAAAATGCAACTATTCTTCCCTTCCTGCTTGGATCTTTGTACATATCTTGTCCACGGCCCATCACCATGTACTGCAAAGAGTTAAAAGCTTACAAATCAATGGAAGCCTACAAGTATTTAGTTGGCGGATTTGTAAGCTGTATGCAACAATGGGAGCCGGGAAGAGAGACGCCCACCTCATAACGGCTAAGGTGTGTGTTCTATCCCCAAATAGAGCTACAGAAACAAGCGCTTATGCAATAATACATTACAATTATCACTGCTTATCATGGTTTTATAAATTCACATTTTATTTATATATCTTTTCCTTTCGGCATTTTCCCTTTCTTGGGAGTCACCACAGCGAATCATCCGATTTGCACATTTGATTTGGCATAGGTTTACGTCAGATGCCCTTCCTGTCACAACCCTTTAGCAAGGGACAAAAACATTTTATTTATATACAAGCCTATGTATATTTACCCGATGCAAAGTGTTCACTGCATATTCTACTGTATTCTGTTGGATTCCAGTGTTTCCTATTTCCTGCTGCGATCGACTTTACTTTCCTCTCCGGGTCCGATGGAAAACGATAAAATGACAGTGCAGGCTTTAGATAGACTTTGTCTATTTGCACAGCCAACATGATATAACCCTACTCACTGCTTATTTTCCATCACTCCAGGGAAGTTGGGAACTTACAAACACCCAGTTGGGTAATGTTGAACCACAATTATTTTAAAATGTTTAGCAACGTTGAATGAGCGAGCGCCGTCCAGATCATGCTGTCCAATATGGCATACAAACATAAGTCACATGACCCTGTGATGTCACATGCAAAACCTCAATACAGGCCACACCTTGCCATTTGAGGCAGTTGGACCACATGGAAACTCGGCAAAACAAAAGCTGAAAGCTGCTGTATAACAGGACGAGGAAAAACTACATGGGCTGTTTCAACAAAGAAAAACTGCCAAAATTAACTTGGTAATTTTTTTTCTTTGCCTTTAAAGGGTTAAAGAGGTGTTTACAGTTGGCCAGAAGACAGGCATCAGTAAAAAGGAAGAAAAACTGGGAAGGATCGACACACCTGTAAACGTACAGCTCTCCGGTAAGATGAACCAGGAAATCATTATTTTTGTGAGCGGTGTGCAAACAGGTTTGTGGAACGCAATGCGTGTCGTGGACCATGGAGAAATAGACATGAAGTTCTTTACCATGGGATCACAGGAACCGCCCCCAATTTGTTTTCTGCAGGGCCCTGAATTACAAATTCTTTTCAGTTTGCCCAACACCCTGTACATGAAGTGTTTGCAACAGTTTGGCACCATCACTACAGCCCACAATTCCTAGCAGCATGTTTTGGTGTATCAGGAGCAGATCTCCAACATGTAAGGTACAAGGTACTCGCTGCTTGCCATGACAGATGCTGACCTCAGATAAAGATTTTCAGTATTCTTGAAAAATGCTCAGGAACACTTCTACACATGAATTAGCAACAAATGTATTTTTCAGTACTTAAAATCTAGGTCAGACGGCAACACTATCATGACTCGCATGCAAAAACAGGAACTCGATAGGAAAAGGTGCGAGTCGGGATCAACAGTCCTCACAACAAAGGGAAGTAGCTTTTCGTTATTGTTGCTGCCGTCCATCGGTATGGTAAACAGCGACCTTCGCATAAGTTTAATTTTTCACTCGTTTCTGCAGCCATGTCCATTATCATACATTGCAACCGATTGGTGATTGTTGCAAAACAGTCGGCCTCCTGACTTGCGAAATTAATCCATTCCACCGCCTTTTTCGTAACAGGTGTTTCGTCAGTAGGGGTCGCATTTTACATGTTAAACGCCCGATTCGTGCCAAGGCTCCAAAGACCCTTTAAAAATGATAAAAGTACACCAATTTTGTATGAAATGTAAAAGAAAATTTACTAAACCATTTAAACATTGACAAACAATTTTATTAACATTAATTAAACTATTAGTAAACATTTCTATTAACACACACACCCGGGGCGGGATGTTGAGAGACAGCCAATGAGAGAACAACTCGCGCATCGTGTGAAATTTTGATTGGCGCGTTCGAGTTTCTTTTCGTAAGAGGGGGTTGTTTTCATAACCCAGGATTTTTGTACCCAGGGGGTTTCGCAAGTCAGAGGCCGACTGTATAACCAAAATTCCAATTAAACGACGGCAATGATCACACTATATAGGCCTAAACAAAACCCCAGGATATGAAGTAAAACAAATCACATTCACGATTTTCTATTTTACTGTACAAAATAGCACCCTGTAACACAACACCGTGTTTACATCAACTTTCCATAGAAAATACGGAGAATTCGTACTGGTAGGCATCTCTGACACGATCATGTACAACTCAAAACTTGTACGCAGCTGGGAAACAACCCACAGTCTCACATCTGCACTACCGGAATCTTTAAGCTAAAATACTGTCAGAACAGCATCTTGAATTTATTTTGGTTTTGACCCCTATAATTCCAGTCAGGACCCGAGCAACAGCATCTTATGCAAAAGTGTTCACAGCACATCACGTGATTATGATTTCGCAAAACCATGTTCCTTCCTGAACAGCTCAAACACAAACATATAATGAGGCACTTCGGGTCCTTTATTGTCCAGTTGTACCCTGCGAGTCCACAACAGATTCAGGAGGCTAAATCAAAAAAAATTTTCCAGAGGATTCCACACAAGAGCCAATTGGAAAATGTATTTTCCCCATAATAACGTGCCCACTTGCTTTTCTACTGCAATCATTAACCGTCCCCCACCCCCAAAAGCAAGCATGCAGTTCTATAAAATCATGTAAAGATGATATTCAAATATCCTGGTGGTGGTTTGCACTCTAATGAGGGGGGGGGGGGTTAATTCAGAACATGCTGCCCTATTCATCAACTTATTTGGCCAGGACATCAACACATAGGATTTGAATTCTCCATGTGTTTGTGTGTTCAGAAAACCGATGATCACCACTGAACAATCTGCCGGTAATTCCAGCTCATTATCAGTTTCAGTTCTCATCATGACACCAGCTAAATAATTAACTTCCAATGCTCTAAACGCAATTTTAAAAATAACGACACCACTTGCCTCACTGGCATCTGGTGATCAGCTGATGGAATATAGCGCCATGATTTTCCACCTAGAGAACAAACAAGGCATGTAAGAATGGACAGTGTATGGTGTACACGTGGTTCATAATTTATCATTTCTCTCAGATTTATAGTGAATAAAATCGTCAGTTATCGCATAAGACGGCACTTCCTACTCAAGGTTTTCATCACAGAGATAATGTTTCTAGAAAGAGCTTCATGATGGGAACTCACCTCCTCGAGATCGTTCATGAAGGAGGGAAAAAAATACCCGAGCCCCATTGGATTTATGGAGTGAAATGACTTCATGCTATCGCAGCAGCATGGCGACCAGACGGCTAATGCTATTACGCATCAGGCCTTGTTCAGTCCTAACAGAAAAACAACAAAAAATCATTAATACTGTATATAAAAACACAGCAAAACACGTCGGTTATAATCGTTTAAACACCACTTGTTTGTGTCTAGGATTACAAAACAGAAAATGTAAATATTAGCACATTATTAGCATTGCGGCCTCACGAGCCACGTGCTCCAACAACAAACAACACACAAATTAAACCTGCTTAACGCTTCCGCACAAACCATAAAAGGAGGTGTATATTGACATTTCTGCAATAAACACCCAAATACTGACGAAAAACCTCTCACCATGCTTAACCAAAACTCCCGTGACTGACTGCTCAGCAGAAGAAAGACTGAGGTGTCGCCTCGTGTTGAAATATATTGGGGGCTGAGTGACGACGTCTTACTCATGTTTCGATGACGTCGTACGCACGCATGCGTACTGCCAACCAGCATATTGGAAAGCTAAAAGGAAAATAAGAATCAGACTACTGTAAACACCATCTAACCTTTTAATATAAGGTTTATCGAACTAAA
This sequence comes from Plotosus lineatus, assembly GCA_024760905.1. Classification (NCBI taxonomy): domain Eukaryota; kingdom Metazoa; phylum Chordata; class Actinopteri; order Siluriformes; family Plotosidae; genus Plotosus; species Plotosus lineatus. The sequence goes on along the minus strand of CM045735.1, from coordinate 5,427,409 downwards.
CCTATATTTATTTCGTAATACATTATCTTACAATTTTACTAAAATGTTAAAGAATAAATAGCAGGTAACCACATGCATAATAAATGAATGGTAATGCTCATATATTTATTATTTAAATATTTAATAACTTAAAAAAAAAATTATATATATATATATATATATATATATATATATGTGGCACCTATCTCAGCCGACTTAGGGTACACCCTATACAGCTCGCCAGGCTATCGGAGTGCCAATATTCACACATCTATTCACACCTCAGGGCAATTTGGAACAGCCATGTGCATGTTTTTGGACTGTGGGAGGAAACTGTAGTATCTGGAGGAATACTATGCAAGCTCAAGTAGAACATGAAAACTCCACACAGAAACACCCAGACTGGGAATCGAACCCAGGTCTTCTTGCTGTGAGGTGGACACTCTCCTACCACTTAAGAATGAAGATTAGTCCAGACCCTAACGCTGAAGTGTAGGAAGCTTCTGTCTGTTGCTCCTGTTCTGGCATTCAGGATGTTTAGAGCATGTGGTTGAGCTTGAAGAACTTGCGTGGGTAGAGCATGTGGCTACTTGTGGTTATACATTTTGTAGAGTGCAGTGGCTGCTGCTAGGTTACAGTGATGTTGAAGAACTGCTAGTGTGCCTATTCAGGATGAAGATACATCCTGTACTCCATAATACTGTGAACTTCAGATTTATAAACTCAAGTGCAGTTTATTCTGGTTTCTGAAGTGTGAATTGACTAGACGTAGTCCAGCACAGCTTATCTTTCCGCTACTTTTACTGTATCCAGTGGGGGGTGATGGGGTGTCAGGGAGAGGTAGTACCTTTAGTAGGGAGCACGCCATGTCCTTTTCAGGACAGCTCGTCTGCCACTGGTCCTCACTTGTCACCCAGCTTTCACCTGTGGCTCCTCGAAGCTGTTGCATGCAACAGCGGCCACCCCCTGGGCAACGGCTTTGGTGGGCCGGCTAAACAGGTTGAGGGTAGTAGGTCGGGTCTAAAACCCTCTTTCGAGTTTAGGAACGGGCAGTGTCAGCCTACTGCATGTGAAGACTGACTCCCGGCGGAAGAGATGATTTAGTTATCCAACGGTTGTGACGACGGTGGCAGCAAGCATTCGTGGAGTGCCTTAGAGCATGGATGTGGCATCTTAAGAAGTCCTGGTCATCCACTGCAGTCTGGCAGTCTCTTGTTGTAACGGTTTTCTGTGCCACTGGATTAAGGCTTCCCAGACCGAGAGAGTGGGATTGTCCCCGTGCAACGATCTTCCTACTATAAAATTTTCACGCACAGGTCTGTTTTTGGAAACTCATCTTAACACTGATCTGTATGCACACCTTCAAGTCCTGCGGCCATGGGCACGTGGCGAAGCAACAGGTGGCGGTGACCACTGGCAGTTGTAGTCACAATCCTGCATGTAGGCAGTCCATGGGCAAGTGGTCGTTCTTTTTTTCCTGAATCCAAGGGCAACAGGAGAGTCCGGCAGCACCCGTGGACGATTGGGCAGCCTCTTTAGGACAGCACTGCCCACCCTCACATGGGGGATGGGACTAGAAAAGGTGTCTCAAACAAATGCTTGCCCTTCCTAGTCTGGTCAGCTTACCACGGATGACAGACTCACCCTCACTGCGGTCGAAAAAAATCAAAACAAAAAACAAAAACTTTTCCTGGGAGCATGGAATGTCCGAACACTACTGGATAGAGTCAACACATCAAGACCAGAAAGGAGAACAGTGCTTGTTGGAAATGAACTTCAGAGATACAGAATCGACATTGCTGCACTGAGCGAAACAAGACTTGTCGATGAAGGTTCACTCAGAGAAGGGGGTGGTTACAACTTTTTCTGGAAAGGAAAACCTCAAGATGAAGACAGAATTCATGGCGTAGGCTTTGCCATTCGAACATCTCTGCTCAAATGCATCCCAGCCCTTCCAGGTGGTATTAACGAACGCTTCATAAAGCTGCGCATACCTCCGAGCAAATCAAGATATTTTACCATAATCAGTGTGTATGCACCCACTCTCACTAGTCCTGATTACATCAAGGAGCAATTCTACGAACAACTTGATGAGGTTATCAGATCCACCCCTCAGAATGACAAACTTATAATCCTTGGAAATTTCAGTGCAAGAGTGGGAAGTGACTCCAAAAACTGTGAAGGAGTTCTCGGCAGGCAAGCAGTAGGCAAGGTCAATAACAACGGACTGCTGCTCCTCAACAAGTGTGCACAACACAGCCTGTGCATTACTAACACCTTCTTCAGGATGGCCAAGAAATATAAAACCACATGGATGCACCCGAGGTCCAGACACTGGCATATGATTGACTTCATCATTGTACGTCAATGCAACATCAGTGACGTACGCGTGACATGCGCCATGAGAGGTGCTGAATGCTGGACTGACCACAGACTTGTCAGGGCCAAAATGATGCTGCACATACTACTGCCTCACAGAAACAAGCCCAAGACTGTCAGAGCTTCATTCAACATTGCTCGGCTAAAAGACCCAGCCTACCTTCTAAAGTTCCAGCAGCAGCTTGATGACAAACTTCAAGCTGGTCTTTCCTCTGAGAGCGGCACTGCAAAATGGTCCTCGTTCAAGGAGACTGTCTCTGAGACTGCTAAGGAGGTTCTTGGGGCAAAAACGAGAGTTCCTGAAGATTGGTTCAATCAGAATGATGAAAGAAATCAAGAAGGCTCTTAAGGCAAAGAAAATGGCCTATATTGAATGACAGAATGATCATTCTTCTGTATCTAAACGTGAAACTTTCAAAACTCTGCTGGCCAAAGTGCAATTCGATCTATGGACAATGCAAGACAAATGGTGGCAGGAAAAAGCTTCTGAGGTCCAACACTATGCTGACACACACAATGCAAAGAAATTCTTGAGTTTGCTGAAGACAGTCTACGAACCATCCACATCGGGATGTTCTCCCTTACTATCTTCTGATGGCTCAACTCTGATCAAAGACCAAGAAGGGTTGAGCAAACGCTGGCAAGAACACTTTAATAATCTGCTCAACCAGCCATCTTCAGTCAACACAGAGGCACTCAATCAGATCCCTCAGCAACCAATACAAGATACTCTTGCTGAGACTCCAAAAATGGCTGAAATCAGGAAAGCAATCCTCCAAACAATCTCAGGCAGAGCATCTGGAAAGGACGGAATACCTGCTGAAATCTACAAGGCAGCAGGCCCAAATGCCCTAGAGGCCTTTCATAACGTACTGCAGAGCATCTGGGAGGAGAAGAAGATGCCAGACGACTTTCGTGATGCCTTGATAGTCTCCCTGTATAAGAACAAGGGTAGCAAAACTGACTGTGGAAACAACAGAGGTAGATTACTTCTCTCCATCCCCGGGAAAATATTCGCCAGAGTCATTCTCAATCAACTCATTACTGTCTCCGAAAAGAACTTGCCACAGTCTGAAGACAGTCTACAGACTGCCATTGTACTCTGTCTTCATTGACCTCACAAAGGCTTTTGACAGTCAACAGGAAAACTCTCTGGACTGTGCTTGAGCATATTGGATGTCGACCAAAATTTGTTTCAATGATTAGGCTCTTCTATGATGGCATGACAGGACAAGTTCTCTCCAGCGGAAATGTGTCTGAGACCTTTGAGATCAGCAATGGAGTAAAGCAGGGCTGTGTACTAGCACCAGTCCTCTTCAACATCTTCTTTACCTGCATGCTGTTCCACACAGTGAAAGACCTCGAGCAAGGAGTCTACATTCGCTACCGTCTAGATGGCTCCCTCTTTGACCTGCGTCGACTCAATGCTAAGTCCATGAGCCTTCTAGATCTTATCCAAGAAGTCCTCTTTGCTGACAACTGCTCTAGTGGCACATGTTGAATCCCATCTGCAACTGATGCTAGACCGCTTTTCAGAAGCCTCCAAACTGTTCGGCTTAACAATCAGCCTTGGTAAAACTGAGATACTTTGCCAACCTGCACCAACAACAAACCCCCAAGCTCCGACAATCGTCATTGAGAACACTCAGCTGAAGAATGTGGAACATTTCAAATATCTAGGAAGCACCATCTCCTCCAATGGCTCCTCAGACAAAAAAAATTGATGCTCGGATCAGCAAAGGCGAGCCAAGCTTTAGGAAGACTCCGAAACAAAGTGCTAAACAAAACATAACATCCGATTGAGTACAAAATTGAAAGTGTACAATGCAGTGGTTCTGCCCTCCCTCCTCTATGACTGTGAGACTTGGACACTGTACCGTAAGCACATCAAGAAATTGGAGAAATTCCACATGCGTGCTCTACGTTCCATCCTTGGAATCCGCTGGCAGGACCGCATTACCAATCTTGAGGTCCTGGACCAAGCTCAATCAATAAGCATAGAGTCCATGCTCATTAGGGCCCAACTGCGATGGGTAGGACATGTCATCCACATGTCAGAATACCGCTTGCCAAGGTGCTTGTTGTACAGAGAACTTCAGAAATGAATGAGAAACCAAGGTCGTCCAAAAAAGCGCTACAAGGACTCAGTCAAAGCCAATCTCCAGTGGTGTGAACTCAAACCAAAGAAATTGGAGGACTGTGCCAGTGATCGATCAAGCTGGTAAGCCACCATCCATAAAGCCACTGTTACGTTCGAGGATGCTCGTCGCCAGACGCTCACTGCTGTCAGAGAACAACGCCACAGAGCATCAGCCGCAGTGAACCACATTACGGACTTTCAGTGCCCCCACTGTTCCAGACTCCGTGCCTCCAGCATGGGGTTGCGCAGCCACCTCCGGAAACACAGATGAGTTGACAAAACAAAATGTCTTCTTCGGACACAAAGGACTACCCACCACTGTATCCAGTTCTTCTGCTGGATGGACAGAGGTACAGTACACTTGTGGTTAAGACGTTTTCCAGGGTCCTCTTCATGGCAGGGTGGTCCAAAGGATATTCAAACGCATGACCTTTCAATCACGATCCCATCACCCTCCTTACTACACCAGCGGCCCAACAATAGTCATGAGATAAGAGTTCAGTAGTATGAGATCTTACCTGTTCTGTTGAGAAATAAATTATATTTAAGTGATTATATACTGTCTAGCTATAGGTGTGGTTTAAAAGTAGATAAACAGAGTTAATATATTTGGTTATGACTATTATTATGAATATTATTATTTCATAGATTTGGTTGCAACACAGGAAATCATTCCTACATATGGCCATTAAACTGTACAACTCCTCCATATAGAAAATTACACCATTACACTATATTACACAATTTCCTCCGGGATCAATAAAAATATTCTGATTCTGAGAAAGAAAAAACATCCACTGTTATACATGTACATTCCACTGTTAATCATATAGGGCAGTGGCGGACTGGTCATAAGGTGCTGGATCACTGATCTTAAGGTTAGGGGTTCAAGCCCCACTCTCAACAGCTTGTCACTGCCCCCCCACCCCTCACCCCGGTGCAAAGGCAGGTCATGTCTCTCACGATCTGTGGTGTGAGGTTCATTTAAAAGAACCATTGCTGACTTTCGACAAGAGTCGCTTCATGGCCGTCAGCATGTTTCTGCCCTGCAATGCTCTGGCAAGACATCCAGGGTGTACTCCGCCCTCGCCCTGATGGGCGCCAGCCTCCCCACAACCCTAATTAGGATTAAGTGGTTACAGAAAATGAATGAATGTTAATAATATTGATAAACTGTACATATCACTTACTCACACTATTCATTCTCCATCTGCTTATATAAATATTACTTTCTTCTAATTTCAGATTTACATATATGTAGATAGATTTACATACAGTATGTTATATATGTTGATTCCTGATGTACATTTGTACAAACATATAAATAATTGTCATTTTCTTTAATTTTCTTTATCAAGACTTTATCTCACTCTTATTTATATGGAGCAACTGTGTGCACACAATTTCCTCCGAGATCAATAAAGTATTCTGATTCTGATATAAAATTAAAAAGACTCACAGCTTCTTCATAGGTTAAATATGTTCAGTGATGATTTATCCTCATTGGAAAACGAAACGATTCTTCAGCTATAATGATTTTAGCAACAGGTTTCAAAATTACTGTCTTTCCATTCATGACTTTCCTTCCTTTGCTTTATTGTCTCATTCATATAACAGTAGAATCACTTCTATCATTAATATAATGTATTTTATGATACCATAGTGGTTAGCACAGCCACCTCAGCGCAAGAAAATCCTGGGTTCGAATCCTGGTCTCAGAGAGGGCATTTTTGTGTTGAGTCATGCCCCCCCGCCCCCAGGCGGGGAGGGGCCAAACGACAACTCCGGCGCTTGGGATCACAGGGGATGAAGGCTGTGTAGCCAGCTGATGCAAGCGACTCGTCGGGTGTACTCTCCTCGAGCCAGGTTTCACAGAAAAACAGCATGGAGCAATCCTGTAGATCCTTCTGCACTGCAATCCGAGCATGAAGCTCGTCCATCTTGTTTCGCAGAGACTGAACATTTTGTATGCAGTAAGATCGGAAGTGCTAATCTTCCACTTCTAACCAAGCGCCGGAAACTCTGAGAACTCCGCCTGGGCTTATTGGTCGCCGGGGTGTGGCTAGCATTGAGCTATCATAGCATATTAGCTCAGGATAGGAGTTGAGCGTGCTCAGTTGTACACTCCCAAAGACTCCGATCTCATTGCTGTAGTAGGGTTTTACGGTCATAGACGAGCATAGTGCAAAACATGAACAAACAAAACAACAAATAAAACAAATTAAAATGAACAAAGAAACAATTTGACTCTGAGAACTCCACGACGTCGCCCTCTAGGCAGCGCCATCTTGGAGACAAGTTCAATACAAAAGGACATGAAGCGTAATAAAGTTTATCTGTATTGCTTGTTAAACATGCTACAGAACATAAAATCTCACACACAAACTTCTAAACATTAACTTAGATACTGTACTGGAATAATAATTGAAAAAGACTTTAATACAACAGTTCAGAGGAAACTGTCATTTCTTCAGGAGAAAGTCTTATTTCTTCAGAAGAGACATCCAGCGTTTTCTATCGCTTAGCCAGAGAAGACGCACAGCGTCTGAGTGGCATCAGAGAGCTTAACTGGTACTTAAAACACACTAAAAAAAGAGGCTCATTGACAACTTGTGTGCGAATGAGGAAAAAGGGGCGTTACATCATCTGAACCAATCACCAGGAAGGAAGATAGCCATTGGCTGAATTTGAGTGACGTGTCAGTTGCTTTGGCAGTCCGCGAATACTCAAACAGTAAGTGCAAAACCGCGAATAGTCAAGGGCCTACTATATATATATATATATATATATATATATATATATGATTTTCTGAGTAGACCCTTCCGTAGGAGAGTGCTCAATACTTTTTGGTAGAGCAAATAACAATAAAAATAAAAGGACAGGACAAAGACTTTCTATTGAAACTCCATTTATCACTACAGATCTGTTTCGAGGGGTGGTGAAACCATCCTCTCTCTTCAGGTGATTATAGAAGAAGAATTCTTATATAAGTAAGAAGTATATAGTAGTATATAAGAATAGTAGTAGTATAATATATAGTATATATAGTAATATAATATATAGTAGTAATAAAAAATAAAAAAGTAGTAAGTAGTATGTAGTAATATAAGATATAGTAAGAAGAATTCTTCTATAATCACCTGAAGAGAGAGGATGGTTTCACCACCCCTCGAAACAGATATATATATATATATATATATATATATATATATATATAATTATATATATATATATATATATAATTATCTGAGTAGATCCTTCCGCAAAAGAGTGCTCAATACTTTTTTGTAGAGCAAATATAAGTAAAATTAAAAGGACAGAACAAAGACTTTCTATTGAAACTTAATTTTCACGACAGATCTGTTTCGAGGGATGGTGAAACCACCCTCTCTCTTCAGGTGATTACAGAAGAATCTGATTACAGGCAAAAATGAAGTTTCAATAGAAAGTCTTTGTTCTGTCCTTTTAATTTTACTTATATATTTATATGCTTTTTAAATTTTTTTAAATTTTACTTATATATTTATATTTATATTTTATATATATATATATATATATATATATATATATATATATATATATGTATATATATTTATATATATATATATATTAATACTGAATACAACTAAATTGAAAAAGAAGACTAACAATTTTAGAGTATAATAAGACTGAATTTATTTTCAACTACATCTTCCTAATGAAGTTATTTATTAATAAGAAAAATACTTCTTAAAATTAATGCGACTTCTGGTGCTGCATGGTTTTATAGTCTGGATGATATGTGCTGACGTTCAGATTCATGCAGGTGTTTCGGCTTCCATCTATTACATGTGACCGCAGGTTGGTCTTGATGTTCATCAGGTGTGAGAAGAACTGCTCGTGTGCGCATGTAGAGCCAAACATGGTCAATACGACAGGACTCACATTGCAGTTTTGCAGTTTTCAGTTTTGGCAATCAGCTGGTTGAAGTTTTTCCAAGTCCGTCCATTTGTGTTTCCTTGCCAGCAAACAAAGGACATTTACCTCTTTACCCAAAAACAACATGCGCAGTCTGTGGCTGTTTTTATAATCCAATAAAATTAGAGTTTCAAGGGGATTGGACCCGCCCACACACTGGTGTACAGAAAGGATTGGCTCTCCGCTGCGCGCCACAGTGACATGGCATTGAAAATAGATGTATAGATTTAAATGCGGGAGATTTATTCATCTGTTTTTGTTTTATTTGGTGGCTTTTTTGTATTTTTATTTAAATGACAGTGAAACTACATATTCATTATCCTGTTAAGGAAGGCCATCTGATTTTTCTGAGAGCCAGATACAGTACAGTCATCAAAAGAGCCACATCTGGCTCGCGAGCCATAGGTTCCCGAACCCTGGTCTATGGTGTGAGGTTCATGTGAAAGAACCATTGCTGACTTTCAATATGAGAAAACTGCATAGTCGTCAGCTTGTTTCCACCCCGTGATGGCCTGATGAGCTGTCCAGGGTGTACTCTGCCTTAGCCTGGAGTTGGCTGGGATGAGCACCAGCCTCCCTGCGACCATAATTAGGATTCAGTGGTTACAGAAAATGAGGTCATGATGTCCCGAGAAGATGCGCAGCTACGAAGTGTTACATCACAGAGAGGGGATTTCTTTTCTTTTTTTTCTTTCTTTTTTTTTTTGTTTTAAATGAAAGGATCACGTGTCAGTGACGCTGTTCGAACGTTGAAAAAATAGTGCGTCGTTTCCCTCGGAAAGATTTGAAACGAGGACCGTTTCTGAGACCCTCAGCGGTGGAAAAAAGTTCTACTCTTTGAGATCAGAGGATTTCTGGTTTGTACGTTTTTTAACGACCTTAAATGTGTGGAATTGAAGGTGGAAGTGGTGTTGAAGTGCTTTTAATTGTAGTGAACTGTCCTGTCTCGCGCACTCCCACGTTAGCTATGCGATGTTATCTCCCTTGCTAACCCAACATGTGAATCCAAATTTACGACTAATTTTAAAGATAACGCTTGGAATTAGTGTACATATCATGTTTGTATGGTCATCGAAGTAACATATAAAGTGAAATATCCAGGTGAAGGCGTGTCTTGTTGAAATAAAATGGTAAAAACTAAGGGTGAGCTAATATAGTTTAGCTAACATCCTCTGAAACGCCTCACTTATGACGCGCCAGCATTAGCGTTAGCATTAGCATTAGCATTAGCATATGATCCTGAAATTCGAATAACACACCAGAACATAACATTAGTTCCACAGCATTGCTAATAAAATTACACGACAAGATATAAGAAGTGTTGACGTGTTTTGTATTTTCATTTATAATTGTATAAAATTAGTGTTTTGTGTGACTGGTATGGACATGTTTGACCCGGTGGATTTCAGTACACGCTTGTTGTTACAGGATGAATCCGGTTTTAGCTCCAGATTATCATTCCACTGTTGGTTGGATTGTTTGTCAGTGACCAAAACCAGTATCCTCGCAGTTATGTGTTTTGATATTAACAGACTCCTATTACCACATATTTATCTAAAACCCAGTCAGGCCTTGGTTTAAGTCAGCACTAGGCCTCTATCTGGCGCCCACAGAACTTTTCACTGTTACTTTTTTAAGTGCAACACGGTTCAAATAAGATATTTTTCTGAAGATATGACCTGTTGGTATTGATGTGTTTATATGTACTGTAGTCAGATTTTAGCCCCAGGCAACATTCACTGTACAGGCAACATTCACTGTGCCCAGTTCCTGTAATTTTGGTAGTCATACTGCACAAGACAAAGCGAATAGTTTTTAAAACTCTGAAGTCGTCAGCGTGTTTCTGTCCCTTGCTAAAAAGGGTTGTGACAGGAAGGGCATCCGACAAAACCTCTGCCAAATCAAACGTGCGAATCAGATGATTCGCTGTGGCGACTCCCGAGTAAAAGGGAAAAAGCCGAAAGGAAGGACAGACAGACTCTAACATCACATCAAAAGTCATGGACCTAATTTGAAACCAAAAGATTTCGGTTGATGTTACAGGGATCCCAGAATTCCGCTATTTTTTTTCAGTTTGAGGGGCCCTGTGGCCGCTTTGACCCCCACCTGAAATATTTAATTTCCTCTATTTTTGAACCAGTTTCCTCTATTTTTTTTCGAAACCTCGCTGGGATTCCTGATGTTAGAAGAAGGAAAAAAAAGAACATGTCAAGCCAAAATAATTTTGTCCTAAAACAAACGACATGGTACAGCACCATATTCCTACGAGGTTTTGCTATTTGTATGGCATCTCGAAAATAAGATTTTGCACAAGTGCGAGCTGATGCCAGTCATGTGGTCAAAACGGCGATGGAAGAACATGTGTTCCATGTTGGGGATAAAATTGTTGTCAGGGTTATGGTTTAGAGCTACGGTCATATGGATGTCATCTGCTAAACACACAGCAGAATGAGTAATCTCATTTTGATAGTAGGTTCCGCGTCAACACACATGCACAAAAGGTTTGCTGTATGAATAGCAAAAAATAAATACCGTACGGGTAGCCACGGCGTAAAACAAAACTGCATCTTTAACTCGTGTCCTTATCCCGGATTTTGTATTTTGTTCCATCGATTTAATTACAATATTTTCTGTAGAATTCAAAATCAATTAAAAGCAGTTCGGTATTATGTCAGTAGGTTTGACGCGATTAAAACGGGAAGATGTTTTTGGATCTTTGTAAAATCGGGTTGTCACAATTGCCACGTTTCCCCTGCCATATTAATTAAGACATGTATCACCTGCCTTATATTTTGCAAAAGTGCTGCCTCACCGCTTTAAAATTTCAATCGAAAATGTATTTTCTTTAAAAATACAGGGATCCCTCACTTTCTGTGGTTCATGGGGACTGAGGACCGCTGAATTCCGTGTAGGATCAACCCCCCGACTGACATATACGTACATGTATATGAGTATATAAGATCAATAAATACATATTCAACACTACAGGGATCCCTCGTTACCCCAGTGCAGCTAACTGGGTTATCAAAGGCGGGCCATGTCTGTCACGGTCTATGGTGAGAGGCATGTGAAAGAACCATTGCTGACTTTCGTAACGAGTAGGCTGCAAAGTAGTCAGTGTATTTCTGTCCCTTGCTAAAAAGGGTTGTGGCAGGAAAGGTATCCGAGGTAAAAACCTCTGCCAAATCAAACGTGCGAATCAAATGATTCGCTGTGGCAACTCCCGAGTAAAAGGGAAAAAGCCGAAAGGAAGGAAGACAGACAGACAGGGATCCCTCGTTACTTTGTGCTTCAATTAATGCGGCTTCAGTGCATCGCGGTTTAAAAAAAAAAAAAATTAATTGAATTAAAAAAATAAGGAAATTAATAAAGAATAGGTGGAAAAGTTAAGGAAAATGTCACAAAAACAAGGCCAATTATGCAAAAAAAAAAAAACCCTAACAAAAAACAACCCAAAATCTCCCATCAAAACTGGATACATGGTGGTTCTACTTGTTCTTCAATTCTATTTCACTTTCGACCTCTGTTGGTATCTCCGGATGTTTGCAAAATCAATGTTGGTGAGTTGGAGAGCGTCTGTATTTGTATTTTATTTGCATCTTATGTTATTTTTTCAATGTTTAATTGTTACTATAAGCATTTATAGCATTGGATATGTATTTATTGATATTATATACACACATACATGTACGTATACATCAGTGATCCTACTTTGCGGATTTCGATGGTTACGTGGGGATCTCGGTCCCAATTAACCGTGGAAAGTGAGGGATCCCTGTAAATGCTTATAATAACAATTAAAAATTCAAAAATAATGCATAAGATGTAAATAAAATACAGATGCACACCTCACATAAAAATGGAAGTAGTTTTGTTGTGGGTTTTTGGTGGGGTTTTTTTTTTTTTTTTTTTGCATAATTGGCCCTATTTTGCATTATTTTTCTTAACTTTCCCCCTATTTTCCCTTAATTTCCTTATTTTTTTAATTTTTCGATTAATATTTTTTAAAAACTCGCCATGCACTGAAGCCGCAGAAACTGACGCACGAAGTAGCGAGGGATAACTGTACACAAGAAAACGATTAAACCCGATTCAACTCGACTGATAGGAAACTAATGTCATATTGATGTAATCAATGTGCATTTCTTTCTGCGCAAACATCTATATCTTGTGATGACATACGGAATCTCCCAGCATTCCTGTAAATATCTGAATTAAAACTTGCCGGTATTTGATTAGAAGTGAATCAGAGTGCTGTCTGGCATTTCAAAGCTACCTTATATCCGTCTTATTTCACGAGAGTCTTGTTTCAATAAATATTTTGGGGATCTTGATCAATTACTTCAAGGTGACAAGACCACAGTGTCGTTGTGTGGTCTTGCAAATGTAAATAAACACGCTCAGAAACACACGGCAGCTTACAGCTGTTTTTCAGCAAAGGCATGTATAGCATCACAATATATAATGTTTACAATGTATAACGTTACTGAGGTACTCGGTTAGTTTCAAATGCGAGAAGCGTTTAATTTTAGATCAACCTGATACATAAAATGATTTAAATTAAGTTTAAAAAAATTCAGTCCATTCCGGTTATTTGCCGATTGCAGTATGAATTCATCCATTTATTTTCTGAAGCGCTTAATCCTAATTAGGGTTGCTGGGAGGCTGATGCCCACCTCAGCCGACTCTGGGTAAGGGCAGGGTAATGGTTAGCACATCTGCTTCACAGCGAGATGGTCCTGGGTTTGATTCCCAGCTTGGGCACATCTATGTGGAGTTTGTATGTTCTATGTGTTTGCATGAGTTTCTTCCAACAGTAACACCTAAAACTACAGGAGAATGAACCGTTTTTTTTTTTTTTTAAATTTTTATTTTTAATCTATTTATGCAAAAAGTTTCTCGACCTTCACCTACAAAGTCAGGTGACCACCTTGCTCACAATTCATCAAAGGTGAAATGCCACAATCGGTAAAGAAGTCTGTTTACCAAAAGATCCTTTGTTGATTTCGAACCTGACTTCCCCAGGAATGCGGTATGACTTCTCTTTTATAAACATCAAAAATCATCCTGACTTCAACTACATGCACTGAACGTAGTGCTACGTCACGCACAATAAAAGAGAAAAAAAAAATTCAACATGGTGTGTAGAAACGTTACTTTCTTTTCAGAAAACTGACGCAGGTGTATTTTTAGAAAATTTTATCATGTTGTCAGATATTTCTAATAATACAGTATTGGTGAAAAACCTGGTTTATTTTATCAGTAGGGTTTCGGTATATGTTTTATGTCTGTCGGTTATAGCGTTCTAAAGCATCGTCCGCACAGGAAGTGATGAGCGACAAGCAATTCGTATGGTCATCTCTCGTTGTCTTGGTAACCTCTTGTATATTGAGTGAAATCGTGAGCAGTGAGCAGATAGATCACTACTCATTGTCGTGGATTGTTTTAGCTTGTAGAAGCTGATATTTATTCACGAGATATTTGACACTGTGGCAAGTATAGAACAGACTTGTGTGTATCATGAACCAGGAAGGAATAAATGTATATTAGATACTCATGGGTAGTGTAGGGGCAGTGATGGTCTAGTGGATAGGGTGCAGGATCGCTGATCCTAAGGTTGGGGGTTTGAGTCCCCACAAGGTTGTCACTGACCTCCCCAGTGCAGCTAACTGGGTTCTCAAAGGCGGGCCATGTATCTCACTGTTTATGGTGAGAGGCATGAAAAAGAACCATTGCTGACTTTCGTAAAGAGGAGCTGCAAAAGCTGTCAGCGTGTTTCTGTCCCTTGCTAAAAGGGTTGTGTCAGGAAGGGCATCCGACGTAAAAACCTCTGCCAAATCAAATGTGCGAATCACATGATTCGCTGTGGCGACTCCTAGGGGTGTCATTGAAAACCTATTATTAGTATCGATATATTGATTAAAAAAAATTCCGATACATTGGAATATCGCTGTACTGTTCCATAAATGCATTAAATAGAACAGACTAAGATATATTACAGTAGTTTGTTAGTTTAATGCATTGAATACAGTGAGTCGTCGACTTACGACCTATGCGAGTTTCGTCTGATCAACTCTACGACCAGTGCGAATGTTGCGTACGACGGTTGTTTGTGGTGCCGTCATCTGTCCAGGCAAAGTTAGCTGATAAAATATTTTGTTGCAACTGGCCGCACACTGAAACGCATTCTCATTGGCTGCTTTTATCAGTCATTAAAAAAACCATGAAGCTCAGTATAGGTCACTGTGACGTAAACGATATAACTAGCTGGCAGGTGCTGCAACGCATAAAAAATAAAAATAAAAATCTGAATTTCTGTGGTCAACTCCGATTGGTTGTTGCAGAAAAGTTCAGCTCAGTTGAGCTCCGTACCCACTCACTTCATACTGCTTGAGGAAATTTCACTGCCGATTTGAATGCCTGTCGCATGGATACAGCTTCACTCGTACCGGACTGTTCTCTTTCAGACTGTGATCCCGAATGCCTGCCACAAAACGCTTTATATGCTTGGAGCGCACCACAACGCTAAAGAAATTCTTGTTCTTCCGATACAGAAACATTGTCTTGAACAGTACAATCGCTGCTTGGGTTTTAAGACCAAAATTAAGAAATTTATGCAAGACTCGCCAACATTTTAGTGCTCAAATGACCGACATGTAACCGAGAGAATCTGGTCATTTTTCAAAATAAAAGATTATTCTAAAATAAAGATCTTTCAGACGCAGAAAATAAATAAAACGGAAATAATGAATTATTTCCTCTGTGGACCGGTACCAATTGAGTCGTAGACCAGTACCGGTTTGTGGGCTCTACAGAGTCTTTTATGTGCAAGTTATAACACATGGCTAATTTTAAGTGTATAAAAACATTGTCGTGTTGTTAGTGTTATATGAGGCAGGTCCTGTCTTCATAATACTTTTATTTTCAAGCTCATGGTAGCTCATACTAGCTTGAGTGGATCCAGTGGAATAGCTCTTTAGCACTTTTGCTAGCTCGCTAGTTTAATCTACCGCAAATAGTCATTCTGGTAGCTATTCTTTTTCCATACCTTTCGTGTCCCTTTTTAAATTTTATTGAATTATCAATGACATTTAACACAAATTGAGAATAAATAATTACCTTATGATACTGGTCTGAAGTTGTTTGTTCCTTTCATGAAGATGTCGCTGATGTTTTCTTGACAAATTTTTTGACCCGTCAAATCGGAGCCACGTATATTTGGAAAGCAATTCATGTTGGAATTTGTTCTTAATTTTACTTGTATCTCCTGTAATGTCATCCAATTCTGATTCAGATCCTTGCGTCTGCTTTCCCGCAAAAAAAATTTGTAAGTTTGTCTTGCGCCATGCTGCTGTAATAAACAAAATGCCAACTCATTTATAACCGGAAACGGAAACGATTTCTTACAATGAACGTCATTGGATAATACGAACACTACCAACCAATCAGAGGGGCACTTACAAACCCGGTTGAATTTTTTGAGAAGCAAGTACTAAAATTCACCTATTGATCTTTTTAAATGTTTGTTTCCATTTAGGCTAATTTTTAATCGTTGAGAATGCTAAAACTGTCTTTTTAAACTACAACACTTTTTTATTGAAAGAGAAGCCCACCATATAATTTGAGATGCGGCCAAAGGCCCTTGCAGTGAAAATCCTGATATCTGTATGTTTATATTTTTTAAGAATCAATTTATTAAAGCCTTATTTTACAATCAAGTGATGAAGGCATGACGACGTTAAATATCTACTTGTAGGTCCTTACGGACACGTACCAGTAAAATACCATTTTATTTTAAAAGTGGGAGAATCATATTAGCACTTAGCCTCATGCTAGCAACCTTTATTTTAGCATCAGTTACATCCAACTTTTAAAATTAGTGCGGAAGTTGTTGGTGAACACCGCAGTACTAATAATGTAATAGAGGACTTTATAAATATCATTGTAGCAACTCACCGTTAAGTCACTGTCTGGCTGAAGTCTGCTGAACATCTTGCCTCGTGGTCGACGTCCTCATGTTAGTATTTGTACAGATGGATTACTCCGACATGGCACCTTTGCTATTTCTTGCTTATTACTCCGAAAATACAGACATCAGACATATAGCTTCGATGAATTTCATTTATCTGTTTATCCCGATTCAATTATTCACGTTATTGCGACGCATCTTTTACTATCGTGCTAATGTCACCGCAGTCGAAGAACTGTAAGGAACACCTAGTGCACGTGACCGTAGACAGCTTAACATGGTTCTACAAAGGGTAGTGCCACCCATTGGAGAGTTGGTGTATTGCAGCTCCTGTAATCGTCACAAATAAGTAATTGTTACCCCGGATTTCCGTGTTCATTCAGACCTTTTTAACCCTTTGAACACTGGCCCCCTGACTCAGTTCTGAACCCCCCCCCCCACAAGCGTCCTGGGAAATGTATAATAATTAATAAAACAAATATCTGTAATTTTTTTTCTGTTGTTTATCATGCATTATTATACTCTGAATTAATAATTAAACTTTACCAGCTGCCGGATGATATGCCACACTAACTTAGTGTCTGGTAAACCTGCCGCTTGTGTTCAAAGGGTGAAACAAAACAGCCTTTCTCCTTAAGCTAACATGCCAATCATTTCCCTTTCATATCGCAGCGGTAAAAGTTCTCTTTACGTGTCAGTATTAGCTTTTGCTTTGTTTTTCTGTACTATGAAGATGCACCATGCTACATTTTTACACACAGACACTCCCCGCTTTACGTTTATTCATTTTACGTATTTTTCGATTTTGAGTCAAAATTTTGATTTTAGCGTGCTCTCTGTAGTACGAGCTGTAGTATGCCACTTGCGCATGACGTTGCGTCCATTGTTTACGAACGACAGACTGAACGTGCCCTGCTTCTTCCCAGTTCACCGCGTATTACCCTTCTGTTAAGACGTCGTCTCTGTTATCTTTGTGTTTACAGTACACTATTTTGCGGACTACTTTACAAATATTAGGTCAGAAGCGTAAGCCTACTAGTTATAGTGGTAATCAGAAAAAGTGGCAGGCCATCTCGTTAGAAACGAAGATGGCTATTATCAAGAAAATTGATGCTGATGAAAATCATGAATGTTGCACGTTTCTTCCAAATGGCTCCGTCGACCATCGGAACCATTTAAAAGCAGAAAGATCGCATCACAGAGCATGTTAAATGTTATATTTGATGCTGTATTTGATGAGTAAATTTGATTAAAATTTATCAATTTGAAATGATTTTGCTTGGATTTAATTTATTTGAAATTAATGTTGATGTTATTTGATATATTTATTATTTTACAATGTTATGTCTATAATAATTGATTTAGGGGTGTGTTATGAGATACGGTAATGGTATTTATGGATGTATATTATGCAGTATGAACATCATAAGTCACTGGAACATATAGTAACAACTTGTTTTTTTTCACCTTGCGTTCAGCCGTTCGGAACCTAACTAAAAAATAAGTCGGGGAGTGTCTGTATGCATGTATATGTGTGTGTGTATATAAAATATATATATTAATATTACACACATACACACACACGCATAAGAATCCTTCACTTTCCGTGGTTAATTGAGCCCAAGATCCCCCTGTGACCACCGAATTCCGCAAGGTAGAATCGACCCGCCCCCCGACTGATGTATACATACATGTTTGTGTATATAATATCAGTAAATACATATTCAATGCTATAAATGCTTATCACTAACATTAAATAATAATGCATGAGATGTAACTAAAATATAAATACACACATACAGACGCACACGTGCATGCACTCAGATGCGCTCCTCACAAAAATTAAGTCGTTTTGATGGGAGGTTTTAGTAATTTTGTGTTTTAGGGTTTTTTTTTTTTTTGCATAATTGGCCTTGTTTTTGTGGCATTTTCCTTAACTTTTCCCCCTAATCTTCCCTAATTTCCTAATTTTTTAAATTTGATGAATATAAAAAAAAAAAAAAGTGATGCACTGAAGCCACATGAATTGAAGCGTGAAGTAGCAAGGGATTCCTGTGCATGTCCCCCCCCCCTTTCAAAGCAACCAATCAAACTTACAGTAACATTTTTAGTCTTTTTTTTTTTTTTTAATTGGAAATATTTATAAGAAAGGGTTGATTCTAACGAATCTATAACTGTTTATGTATGGGAAGACTCGACCACAGTTCGCCACATTTCTCGAGTACACTGCCATGAGCCGCCGGTATAGCGGCTCCCTGCAGCGTAGCAGTTTAAGAATTCAGTATCTTAATTGGAAATTATTTAAGCACATGAAACCCATTTTGTGAGTTTTGACTACACACCGTTTCCATGTGCTTTTCCTGGCTTTGCTCTTAAACTGTTTCTCAAGTTTCTCAGCCAATATTGTCATGTGTGATTGTTTTGTATGTATCATTGTTTTTATTTACGGCAGACTTATGCAGTGTTTATAGCGGTGCAAGATGTTCAAGTCGTTCGGAACTCCCTTTGGGGGAGGAACAGGAGGATTTGGGACTTCGTCAACGTTTGGACAACAGAGTGAGTTTTCAGGACGTCATTCATGCTAAAGTTTTTGTCTTATTTTTATAATCTTATGAATAATAACCCAATAATAGTTGTTCATTTACATCAGGGTCCATGAAATGCACATAATGAAGGATTGTTGCTATTACGGTCATGGACCGTATGGATAGCAGTAGTGGTCTGGTGGTAAGGCACTGGATCACTGATTCCAAGGTTTGGGGTTCAAGCCCCACTCTCAACGGGTTGTCTCTGTCCTGCTCTGATTTGTCCAGCTGGTTAATCTTCCTAGGGTCAATGAGAGGCTGGGGCTTATTTTAGCTGACACATGGTGATGGCGGGGTACACTCTTAACAGCTTTCTAGACCATCGTTGAGTCAACATCCACATCTGGAGGTGGTTTGGAGAAACCAATGCCTGATGTGCATGTGCTTGGACTGCAGGAGGAAATCATTGTTTTCTGCAAGCATGAGGAGAACATGCAAACTTCACATGTGCATAAATAAATTTACATATACAGAGGGTAAGAAGTGGGACTGAAAGGTGGTCAGCCATTGTTGCCAAGTGCTCTAAAAACCTTTGAGCCCCAAATGGAACTACTTTTAGCCATATGATATTTTATCATGTGGGATTATGGTGGTGTAGTAGTCAGCGCAGTGGTCTCGTTTCACAGCAAGAAGGTCCTGAGTTTGAACCCTGAACTTGGCGAGGACGTCTCTGTGTGGAGTTTGCATGTTCTTTTTGAGCTTACATGGCGTTGTCTCCAGGTACTCTGGCTTCCTTCCACAGTCTGAAGACATGTGCGTTACATGAATCGGCTATACCAACTTGCCCCAGCTGCGTCTGTGAATGGATAGCAGTAGTGGTCTGGTGGTAAGGCACTGGATCACTGATTCCAAGGTTTGGGGTTCAAGCCCCACTCTCAACGGGTTGTCACTGTCCCCCTAGTGCAGCTAATTGGATTATCAAATGCCGGCCATGTCTCTCACTGACTATGGTGTGAGGTTCATATAAAAGAACCATTGCTGACCTTTGTCAAGAGGAGCTGCATGCGTAGCTGTCAGCATGTTTCTGTTCTACGATGGCCTGGCGAGCCGTCCAGGGTGTACTCTGCCTTTGCCCAGAGTCCGCTGAGATGGGTGCCAGCCTCCCCATGACCCTAATTAGAATTAAGTGCTTCAAAGGATGAATGAATGAAACAATTAGTATTGGCCTGATGATGAACTGGATAGTTGTTCAGGAAATGTTTTGTGAATGAGAGGCAGCTAACAATTTTCACCATAAAGTGATTGATTGATTGATTTAATTAATTAATTAGTGCAGGACTGTTTACAAGTTATTGTTTTTCTCATGTCAAACATTCATTCATTTTCTGAACCGCTTCATCCTAATTAGGTTTGCAGGGAGGCTGGCACCCATCTCGGCCAACTCCGTGTGAGGGTGGTGTACACCCGAGACGGCTCACCAGGGCACCATAGGGCCATGTGAAACATGTGGAGAATAATATTAATCAAGAAGAAAAGTTTAATTGTTGTTCATATGCAATGAATATTATTTTGAGCCGCGAACATCATCAGATCAACTGTTAAAATAACAAATATTTAACATGTGTAGTATACCGGTCAAGCTGCTGTGACACCAGCTCAATAGATTTGCGGTCCGGTGACTGCCATTATTGATGGAATATCAGCTGACCGCTTTTTCTCGGGTTCGTTCTTGCATGGTTTGGGTTGATGTTCTGATACAGGAAGAACGTAGCTCAAGTGTCGTCCACAGGGTCTGGCATACGATTACAAAACAGTGGAACAGCCTGCATTGTTAAAAATCCCCCCTTTTATCCCGTACAAATGTCCCACTTTAACCTGCAAGCACTCCTAGACCATCACACTTCCCCCATATTTGACAGATGGGAGTCAAGCACACCTTCAGCATCTTATCTGTTATTCAGAGCCATACAAATGTGAAAAGCTAGTAGAAGTATTGGAGCACAAAATTAAAGGGAACCTGTACCCAAAATTGACAGCGTTATTTTTATATTTATATTTGCTGGTTGTTTGCTCTGATTTTCCCGTGTAAGAGCTTCTGCCGACTCTCCAATATCGTCCTCCGAGTCGTCACTTTCCTGGTCTGATTTCACTAAATGTGGATAGTCTTTCTTCAGTCTTCTTCTTCTTTTCCTTTCGGCTTTTCCCTTCAGGGGTCGCCACAGCGAATCATCTGCCTCCATCTCACCCTATCCTTTGCATCATCTTCTCTTACACCAACGACCTTCATGTCCTCCTTCACCACATCCATGAATCGTCTCTTTGGTCTTCCTCTAGGCCTTTTGCCTGGTAGTTCCAGCCTCAGCATCCTATTACCAATATACTCACTATCCCTCCTCTGTACATGTCCAAACCATCTCAATCTAGCCTCTCTGACTTTGTCACCAAATCGTCTTACATGTGCTGTCCCTCTGATGTGCTCATTCCTGATCCTATCCATCCTCGTTACTCCCAAAGAGAACCTCAACATTTTCATCTCTGCTACCTCCAACTCTGCCTCCTGTCTTTTCCCCCAGGGCCACTGTTTCTAACCCATACAACATCGTTGGCCTCAACACCGTCTTGTACACTTTTCCTTTCATTCTTGCCGATACCCTCCTATCACACATCACACCGGACACTTTTCTCCAACCATTCCAACCTGCCTGCACATGCTTCTTGACCTCTTTTCCACACTCTCCATTGCTCTGGATTGTTGAGCCTAAGTACTTAAAATCCTCCACCTTCCTTATCTCTGCTCCTGTAATCTCCCACCGTTCCTCTTTGGTCCTTGTCATTCATGCACATGTATTCTGTCTTACTGAGGCTAATCTTCATTCCCCTCCTTTCCAGGGCATACCTCCACCTCTCTAGATTTTCCTGCACTTGTTCTCTGCTCTCACTACAGATCACAATGTCATCTGCAAACATCATAGTCCATGGGAATCTTGTCTAACCTCATCTGTCAGCCTGTCCATCACCATAGCAAACAAGGAAGGGGCTGAGAGCTGACCCATGATGCAGTCCCACCTCCACCTTGACCTCTCGTGTCACACCGACAGCACACCTCACCACCGTCTTACATCTCTCATACATGTCCTGCACCACTCTAACATACTTCTCTGCCACTCCAGACTTCCTCATGCAATACCACAGTTCTTCTCTCGGCACCCTGTCATATGCTTTCTCCAGATCCACAAAGGCACAATGCAGCTCCTCTGACCTTCTCTGTACTTCTCTCTATTAACATCCTCAAGGCAAACACTGCATCTGTGGTGCTCTTTCTTGGCATGAAACCAAACTGTTGTTCACAAATGCTGACTTCTGCCCTTAGTCTAGCTTCCACTATTCTTTCCCATAACTTCATCGTATGGCTCATCAACTTTATCCCTCTGTAGTTGCCACAACTCTGCACGTCTCCTTGTTCTTAAAAATGGGCACCAGCACACTTCTCCTCCATTCCTCTGGCATCCTCTCACTCTCTAAGACCTTGTTAAATGTTCTTGTCAGAAAATCTACTGCTACCTCTCTAGACACTTCCATACCTCCACAGTATGTCATCAGGACCAACTGCCTTTCCATTCTTCATCCTCTTCAATGCCCTCCTCACTTCACCCTTACTAATCTTTGCTACTTCCTGGTCCTCAACAGTCACCTCTTCTACTCTTTTTCTCTCTCATTTTCCTCATTCATCAGCTCTTCAAAGTACTCTTTCCATCTTCCCAGCACACTTCTGTCATCAGTCAATACATTTCCCTCTCTGTCCTTTATCAATCTAACTTGCTGCACGTCCTTCCCATCTCTATTTCTCTGCTGTGCCAACCTATATAAATCATTTTCTCCCTCCTTACTTTCCAACCGAGCATACAAGTCATCAAGCAGCGCTCTGTTTGGCCTTTGACACTGCTACCTTTGCCTTACGCTGTGTCTCCCTGTACTCCTGTTTACTCTCTTGGTTTTCTCAATGTCCCACTTGTTCTTAGCTAATCTCTTCCTTTGTACACACTCCTGCACTTCCTCATTCCACCACCAAGTCTCCTTATCTACTTTCCTTCCAGATGACACACCAAGTATTCTCCTACCTGTCTCCCTGATCACATTAGCTGTAGTTGTCCAGTCATCTGGAAGCACTTCCTGACCACCCAAAGCCTGTTTCAACTCCTCCTTGAAGACAACCTGACACTCTTCCTTTTCAACTTCCACCACTTTGTCTTCTGCTCTGCCTTTGCCTTCTTCACCTTCCTCACCATCAGCATCATCCTGCACACCACCATCCTATGCTGTTTGGCAACACTCTCACCCACTATGACTTTGCAGTCACTGACTTCCTTTAAATTACATCGCCTGCACAAGATGTAGTCTACCTATGTGCTCCTACCTCCACTTTTATAAGTCACCTATGCTCCCTCTCTCTTCTGGAAGAAAGTATTCACCACAGCCATTTCCATCCTTTTGCAAAATCTACCAACATCTGTCCTTCTGCGTTCCTGTCCTGGATACCAAACCTACCCATCACTTCCTCGTCCCCTCTGTTTCCTGCACCAACATGTCCATTGAAGTCTGCCCCAATGACCACTCTTTCACCTCTGGGGTACTCTGCATCACTTCATCTAACTCCCTCCCGAACCTCTCCTTCTCTTCCCGCTCACCTCCTGTCTGTGGGGCATAAGCCCTAACATCATTGACCATCACACCTTTAATTTCTAACTTGAGACTCATCACTCTGTCTGACACTCTTTTCACTTCTAGAACATTCCTGGCAAACTCTCCTCCTTCAAAATGACTCCGACTCCATTTCTCTTCCCATCCACACCGTGATAAAACAGCTTAAACCCTGCTCCTATGCTTCTAGCCTTGCGACCTTTCACCTGGTCTCCTGAACACACAGTATGTCCACCTTCCTCCTCTGCATCATGTCAGCCAGCTCTCTACCTTTTCCTGTCATAGTTCCAACATTCAAAGTCCCTACTTTCAGACCTAGACTCATGCCTTTCCTCTTCTCTCTGGCAACGGACACGCCTCCCGCCTCTCCTTCTTCGACGTCTTCGACCAACAGTAGTCCAATTTCCATCAGCACCCTGTTGGTTGACGGCACTGATGGCGGTCGTTGTTAACCCGGGCCTCGACCGATCCGGTATGTGGTTCTTTCTTGTGATTCGCATAGTTTATTTGGCATTTGTTTTACGCCGGATGCCCTTCCTGACGCAACCCACTGCATTTATCCGGGCTTGGGACCGGCGTGAGGGAGAGACACTGGTTTGTGCCCCCCCCTCACGGCTGCATTAGTCTTTCTTCAGTGGTTCATAGAAATAACCTTCTGCTCCTTCTACGAAATTGTCTTTGTCCATGGTTAAAAAAAAACACTACTATCATGTCTGTTTGTTCCAAGTTTTTGTGAGCTTGTGTTGTATATAGCCTTACGTTTACATTGCAATCTCACAGTTCCGGTCGAGGCTTTGTCAACGATGTGACGTCACAGGAAATGCGCCGTTGCAAAACCCCTGTGCTCTAAAGCTTGACGTTAGTGAAGCCCTTAAATCGGTAAAGGTGATTTGTGAGAGAATATAACAAATGCCTTATAGGTGTATTGTCACTAGCTATACACAATACATCAAATTAGGTATATGAGCGCTTTCACTACAGGTACCTTTTAAATTGTTGGTTTCGCCAAGTGCGTCGTTGTTGTTTTTTTTTGTGACGCACTACTTTGAGTTCTTGCTTTGCACTTATCATATTGTGCTTTGTGATGGTAGCTCAGATGATCAAAATTGCTGTGGCAACATGAGGCACTGTCGGCACATTTTTGGTCCACATCTCTCGGAGATATATATATATATATATATATAGATTTACCGTATTTTCTGGACTGTATTTTCTTGCTCTGGAGTACAAGTCACAGTGGCCAAAAAAAATGCATAATAAGGAAGAAAAACATATACAAATTTCACTGGACTATAAGTCACAAACTTACGGAAACTGTTTACCTTGGCTTGGAAATCTGCAGGCAGTTTTTGTGACATTGTATGAAGTGATAACACCAAGAAGGTCCTCACGCAAAGTCATTCCTATTCATCTCCTTGACAAGTACCTGGGCGTGGAGATGCAACTGCACTTCCTGAGGCATGTTGCTCAAGCACCCATGTGCGAACTCATTCCTCTGGCTGTGGCCATCTAGCTTTTAGCCCGCGCAACTTGCTTTTTTTTTTGTTTTCTTTACTGCAGTATAATAGTAATCTCTCCGCTTTTCTGCAGTCCCTCACAAGATTCTTGTTCACTCTAAACTAACTTTCTGCTTCTCAATTACCATTTTCTGCTGAATATTCCACTACTTGCAGTTTATAATCCACAGAATAGGATTTTCTTTTTTGGGACTTTTCTTCAGTGGTGCTGGACGAGCAGGCACTGGTACCCAAGCCTAGAGTGCCCTCTTGTGAGTGCGAGTGTAAAAATAAACATAACAATTATATTAATTATTTATGACAAACAGAATTATATGTAATAATTTCACATATAAATCGCTCTGGAGTATAAGTTGCACCTTCATCCAATGTATGAAAAAAAAGTGTGACTTGTAGTTCGTAAAATACGGTATTTCCATAATCAGGATGCTACCGGTCTTTTGGGGACTAAACCGTTCTTGACAATCTCCCCCTCTTGTTTATTGCTCAGAGTGCATGAGTGCAGAGGAGAGGGAGAAAATGTAGAGCACAGAGTCAATTCAGATTCCCTTCTGAAGCAAAACAAAAGTTGACTTTCTCAAAAAAAAAAAAAAAAGAGAAAACATCATGTCCTTTAATGTGATTATTGTAAATGGGCTCGGTGCAAACTATAGTTTTATTGTGCTGCCACTCGATGTATGCACATGGATAAACTAACACTGAATTCAGCCTGAAGTAACATTTTTATTTAAAAAAATAAATGAAATAAAGTTTGTTCACAATCTCTTTGTTTATTTTTCCAGACACTGGATTTGGAAATACAGGTGGGTTTGGTGCTTCTGCCTTTGGAGCCACAAACAACACTGGTGGTCTTTTTGGAGCAACGCAGAACAAGCCTGGTACGCCTACTTTAATTCCATTGTCTCTCTCTAATGTGTTTAATCAGTGGATTTTTATTTTATTTTATTGTTTTTGTTGTATTTCTAAATGCACCTGTAATTGATGGAGTTGATTTCAGCTTCTGGAGGTGCAGTGGAATATAAAGTATGATGCACACAGGCTGGAATTCCAGGAGAAGAGGAATCATGAACACACCGCACCACTTGTACGAGTGATCAGTGTGATCTTCTCTATCTTAGGTGGGCTTTTTGGCTCCAACACATTCAGTCAACCAGTCACTTCGTCCACCGGCAGTGGATTTGGGTTCGGTGCAACAGGCGGCACCTCGAACAGCCTGTTTGGGAATACTAATACCGGCAGCGGTGGCCTTTTCTCTCAGCAAGGCAATGCATTCGGGGCCAATAAACCCGCCTCTTTCAGCAGTGAGTTTGCTTCTATTCTTTTGGTGAGAATTTGGAGATGTTAATGTGAACCAGTTAGGAACCCGGGTGTTTGTTATTTAACGGTAATTGCGGACTGTACTAGAGCATTATCGCGCTCTTTGGTCCGGTGTTCTCTGCTCTGGGTACGCGTCCGTCACAAAACCTTCATCTCTGTGACATTTTTACAGGCACTTTCCCTCCTCTGTGATCTCATCATTCCTTATCTGTGATATAATCACTCACTTGCAATAACATTTAATATGTGAAGAGTCTTCATGTCATGTTTAACACCTCGGCATGTATGAGAATATATTCTATAATTTTATCTTCCCTTCTACTTTTATTTCCTTTTAGTCATTTTATCCCCTTTGCTTGGACCCCGGAGTCTCTGCTTGCAGATATACAGTAGGCCCTTGACCATTCGCGGTTTTGCACTCGCGCCCCCGCATACTTGCGGATTGCCGAAAAACCCGGAAGTAACTGGCACGTGATTCAAATTTAGCCAATGGCCGAGAGCTTTTGTTTTTCCCTCCTGCTGATTGGTTGGGATGATGTGTATGCCCCTTTTTATTCATTCACGCACAAGTTGTCAATGTGCGTTTTTAGTGTGTTTTCATTACCAGTTGAGTGGCACAGTGGCGTAGTGGTTAGCGTGTCTGCCTCACAGCAAGAAGGCCTGAGTTCGATTGCCGGCCTGGGCGTTTCTGTGTGGAATTTACATTGTTCTCACTGTGCTTCCTCCAGGTGCTCCGGTTTCCTTCCACAATCCAAAGACATGCACAGTAGGTTAAATGACCGTTCTAAATTGCCCGTAGGTTCGCATCGTGCAGAAGGCAATGGCAAACCACTGCACTAATCCTGCCAAGAAAAACCTCCATGAAGATGATAACCAGGGCGTTATTCTTCATGACTGGTCACCAATGGTTGTCCTACGACTCAGACACTAGATAGATAGATAAATAAATAGAATTACCAGTTAAGCTCTATGATGCCACCCAAATGCCCTGCATCTTCTCAGGCTTCTAGTAAGGAGCCTAAGTGTCAGAAAAAGGTAATGACGTTGAATGTCTCTTCTGAAGAAATAAGACTTTCTCCTGAAGAAACGACAGTTTCCTCTGAAGTGGGATAATCATCTGAACTGTAGTAAAGTACTGTAGTATTACGGTGTTTTTCAGTTGTTATTCCAGTACAGTACAAAGTTAATGTTTAGAATGTTTGTGTGAGATTTTATGTATTGTGGTGCAGCATGTATGTCCGTTTGTTTTGTTTATCCAATTTATTACACTTTATGTTTTGTTGTTTTTGTTATGGTCTGTGTTTTTGGGGGACTTTGGTTTTGGTGGCTCCGTTCTCTAACTCTATTTTCTCCCCGCTCTGGCTGCGGGGTGTGGCTGACCTTTGCAGCAGCGAACCTGAATTCACTCCTCATCTACTCCCGTTAAGCACGAGCCGCATGCTCGCTCGCCGCTGCGCCAGAAGATTGTGTTTGCACTCAGCACAACATTCTTTGAATAACAAATCGACTCTGTGCCATCTCACACCATCTCCTGCATTCTGGGTCCGGCTGTAAACTGTGTGTGTGTGTGTGTGTGTGTGTGTGTGTGTGTGTGTGTATATATATATATATATATATATATAAAAAAATCACAGTACAAAATTAAGTTTTTACTTACTACAAATTACTACACTTTACTGCATTATTACTGTATTAATGAGTAGGACTTTTAGCACATGTAAAATGATTCATGGGATTTTACTTCCGGGTTGATCATTGGCGCGTGTGATATGATGCATAGGGTTTACTTCCGGGTAAAGAATGCGTGGATTTTCTTCACACGTGGGAAGGGCTAGAGCTGAATCCTGGGGCCTGCTGTATTTGCTCTGAACCCGGAGTCTGCTTGAAGATAGTTGGAATAATGTTGAAAATTGAAATATCTTTAACAGGCTTTGGCACCAGTACCAGCAGTGGGGGGCTGTTTGGGACGACCAACACCACCTCCAATCCGTTCGGTGGAGCCTCCTCTCTGTTCGGATCCTCAGGCTTTACCGCCTCCCAGCCTGGCACTACTATTAAGTTTAATGTAAGTTTAATCTTGTTTAATATAACTTTATTTATGCATTTTTTCCCCTTGTTTTATTATGAAAATGTCGTTTATCCTTCTTTTTTCTCCTCCGTTTTGAAATTTTCAGCCACCAACAGGAAGTGATACAATGGTCAAGAGTGGTGTGACGACCAGCATCAACACCAAGCACCAGTGTATCACTGCTATGAAGGAGTATGAGAACAAATCTCTCGAGGTCAGACGCAGGTTTATTTCCTTTTTTGAGAATATTTGAGTGGTGATGCTTCAGCACTTTGAGGTTAATAATTGAGTCTCGATTTTATTTATTTATTTTTATTTTATTTTTTCAGGAGCTGAGGTTGGAGGATTACCAGGCAGGGAGGAAGGGACCCTCAAACCCAATGGCCGCCAACGCAGGAGGACTCTTCGGGGCCACGGCCACAGCGACTCCCAGCACCGCTACCGGACTTTTCGGCTCCACGGGCAGCGGCTTCAGCTTCAACCAGGCCAAGCCGTCCTTCAGCGCAGGTACGTCGGCCTGGCAGCTATACATGACGTTTAACAGAACACATTTTCCCCCCCCTCGTACACACAGAGACTCGTGTTTCTCTCATATGTACACATTCTAGTGTGTGTGTTTTGTTTTTTTTTAATATGTAAATATTGTGGGAACTTGCGGAACCCGTTTTACGCCAGGTGCTTCTCCACTGTTACTGTTGTTCTAGGGTTGGAGTCCGTCAAGGCTGTCTTTTGTTACCGATTCTGTTCATAATTTTTATGGATAGAATTTCTAGGTGCAGCTGAGGTGTTGAAAGGGTTCTGGTTTGGTGGCCATTGGATCTCGTCTCCAATTTTTGCAGATGACATTGTCCTTTTGGCTTCATCAAGTCGGGACCTCCAGCTCTCATTGGAGTGATTCGCAGTCAAGTGCGAAGCAACTGGGATGAAAATCAGCACCTCCAAGTTCAAGACCATGGTTCTCAATTGGACATGGGTGGAATGCCCCCTCTGGGTTGTGAATGAGGTCCTGCCCCAAGTGGAGGAGTTTAAGTATCTTGGGATCTTATTCATGAGTGAGGGAAGGATGGAGCGGGAGATTGACAGGTGTATTGTTGTTGTCTCTGCTGTAAAGCGAAGCCTGTTCTGGTGAAGAGGGAACTGAGCCACAAGGCAACTCTCTCAATTTACCAGTCCATCTATGTTCCTTCCCTCACCTATGCTTGCGAGCTTTGTGTAATGACCGAAAGAACAAGATCATGGATACAAGCGGCTGAAATAAGCTTCCTTCTCTGGGTGGCGGGGCTCTCCCTTAGAGATAAGGTGAAGAAGTTCTACCATCTGGGGAGAGCTCGGAGTAGAACCGTTGCTCCTCCGCATTGAGAGGAGCCAGTTGAGGTGGCTCAGGCATCTGGTCAGAATGCCTCCCGAACACCTCTCTGGTGTGGTGTTTTGGGCATGTCCAACTGGGAAGAGACCCCGAGGTTGACTTCGAACATGCTGGAGGGACTAGGTCTCTTGGCTTGTCTGGGAATGCCTTGGTGTCTCCCTGGAAGAGCTAGAGGAAGTGGCTTGGGAGAGGGACGTCTGGACCTCATTACTTAGGTTACTGACCCCGGAAGAAGCGGATGATGATGATGATGATGATGATGCTTCTCCACTGTTTCTCTAAAATTCACAAAGTGTAACAGTCGTTCGCGTAATTGGTTTGCAGGTGCGAGTGGCTTCGGGACGACCCCGGGCGGTTTATTTGGTCAGCCGTCACAGAGTAGCAGTCTCTTGAAGCCCTTTGGTCAAGCCACCACCACCCAAAACACAGGCTTCTCGTTTGGAGGCGCCAACACCAGCAGCATGGTGAGTACACGCAACTGTCAGCTTTATACCTGATGGAGCTGAACTGGATATTTGTGATTTTTGTTTTTATTTTAATTATTGTTTTTTTTAATCTGTGGCCTTGTGTGTGTGTGTGTGATCAGGGATTGTTTGGGAACACGGCTGCTTCACAGGCAGGAGGACTTTTCGGAAACACGGCCAACACCAGCACTGCGACTAGCTTTGGCACGGGCACAGGGCTCTTCGGGCAGCCCAACACCGGCTTTGGGAATGTGGGTGCAGTGATGACTGGTGGATTCAATTCAGTTTTTTTTTTTTTTTTTTTTTTTAAGCTAAATTTTTATTATTGTTACAGAATCTGTTTGGTAACAAGCCTGCTGGTTTTGGCACCACCACCACGAACGCTCCTTCTTTTGGCACAGCAACCGGACTGTTTGGCAACAAACCCACACTCACACTGGGGACAAACACAAACACCTCGAGCTTTGGTGAGTGACAGAATTTATTTATAATATTCCAGAGTTTTTTTTTTTAAAGATTTAAAGTAAATGGTTGAATTTTCCCGCCTCTTAGGGTTTGGAGCCAATCCTGCTGCAGGCAGTTTGTTTGGAAGCAAACCTGCTACTGGTACCCTTGGAACGGGCCTCGGGGCCGGGTTTGGAGCAGGTATATTCGGCGCAGGCTATGATTGAATACAGAGGGAGAGAGAGGGATATTCTTGTGGAAA
This sequence comes from Plotosus lineatus, assembly GCA_024760905.1. NCBI lineage: Eukaryota > Metazoa > Chordata > Actinopteri > Siluriformes > Plotosidae > Plotosus > Plotosus lineatus. The sequence goes on along the minus strand of CM045735.1, from coordinate 5,396,324 downwards.
ATGATCTCGTATTGGTATTGAGAGTAGTTTCTTTACCTCATCTCTTCAGGTGTTGGTACCGGGCCGACGTCTCTGTTTGGAAATACCCAGAACAAGATCGGCTCCACTCTGGGGTCAGTGGGGACTTTTGGAGCTACGAGCTTCAACACTGGAGCCAACACTCTGAATTTTGGAGCGCCGCAACAACCAGTTGGTGGGCTCATGTTTATTTATTTATTTTTATTTTGGTGGGGGGGTGGGGGCTGTTGCTTGGATATTACAGCGAGCATCTTTAGATGAGAAGATTGCTTGATCTTCCTGTTTGCTCTTGCAGCTCTGACCGATCCCAATGCCGCAGCCCAGCTAGCGGTGCAACAGCAGCAGCTATTCAATGCACTGAGGAATGCGCCATATGGGGATTCACCGCTTTTTCGAAACCTCTCTGACCCCAAGAAGAATGAGGAGGTAGGAGACCATATAATTTAATGTGTCTTCTCTGATGAGTTTATTTATTTTTCCCACTTCCTGGGGATTATGTCTCCGGGACCTGGAATGTCGTATAAGTTTGTGAATCCGTCACTAAAGCTCACGGATTGCCGTTGATGGAAATTTAGCCTTTTAACCTGGGAATTCCAGTTGGAATCGTCTATCCTGGACACTTGGAAATCTTAAACATGATATTTCCTGTTTACGAAATATCAAGTCTGGTTCTTTAGGGGCAGAATTGTGTTGTGTAAAAAATTTATAAAACAATTTTCTGGCTGTTTTCCCTCTAATCAGCGCCTGAAGCCGACAAATCCAGCCGCCCAGAAAGCCCTGATGACCCCCACACACTACAGGTTCAACCCTCGTCCTGCCAGACGTTTGCGTCCCAGGGCTCTCACCTCATCCGATTTTGGGAAGTCTCAGCTTTGCGATGTGCTTGACGATGACGACATTTTTTTGACCAAAGCGTTTGTGCCCAGGTGAAACACATTTTTTATTTGAAAGCTTTTCCTTCTCGTCCATTCGTCAGGTGGGGGGGTGGTTTTATTTGAAGTGTTTAATTTTTGTTTTGTAGGAAGAACATAAAGAAACTTGAGTTGAAGTGTTTGAACAGAAGCACCCTGTATGGCAAGAGCCCGGTCGACAACGAGACCGATGACTTGAAGTCACCATCAGAATACCCGCAGAACGGCCTCAGGTCCGCTTCCTTCCTCAGTTTCGCATTTGTAGATGATCACTCTACTGTATTAAAGTTTGGAAAATGTTATCAATGCACTTTAAACTGTGTGGTGTAGCACTAGCGTCACTAATGTCTCAGATTTGTCTTCAGTCTGAGAGCGGACGCAGAGGAAACTCAAGACGTAGAGGCAGAAGGAGGGACGAACGATTCACAGGTCTCCAGGTTCTACGCCAGCCCAGTCGATAAGCCCATCCCACACACCCAGCCCAGCCCGTCTCTGCAGGACACCATCACCGATCTGAACATAAGGAGAGCTATCGGTGTGCGCAACGGCCTGGACCTCAGCACCGATGACATCTCATTAGGAGACAGTAGTGTTCACGAAGAGAGAGACGAGGAGTTGGAGGCACAGAGACCACCGCACCCAGCCGGTAGGTGGCGTCCTCACAACCTTTCAGTGGAAGATGTCCATCAGTTGATGTAGGACTTTCCTAGATCCGCGGTTGACGCACCCTTCATGTCTGCAGGTATCGTCCTCACCCGGGTGGGCTACTACACAATCCCGTCCATGGAGGAGCTGGCGAAGATGCTGAACGAAAGCGGCGAGTGTATTGTGGAGAACTTCACGGTCGGAAGGAAAGGTACGTGGCGGATCACGAGTCTTAAAAAATGTTCGTCACAGTCCAGGTCGATGTTAAGTGTCCAAACATGTTGAATGTGTCTTCCAGGCTACGGGTCAGTTTTCTTCCCGGGAAAAGTGAATTTGACGAACATGAACCTCGATGAAATCGTACACTTCAGACGGCGGGAAGTAATCATCTACCCTGACGACAATGACAAGCCTTCTCTAGGAGAAGGACTCAACAGGTTCGTAGAAGCATCTGCTTTGTTTCTTTTCTTGAATTGAATCACGGTTTATCGGTTTGTGTTCCTCCAATTATAAAAAACCCAAAACTAAACACATCAAATCTCGCTTATAGACGAGCAGAAGTTACCCTTGATGGGGTTTGGCCCAATGACAAGACCACCTGCTCTTTGATCAAAAGCCCTCAGCGTTTGGCTGAGATCAAGTTTGAGAAACGCCTGGAGAACGCCTCACGAAAACAAGGTGCTCACTTCCTGGAGTACAGGCCTGAGACTGGATCCTGGTTATTCGAGGTTTGAGCTTTTTTTTTTTTGAGGTTGATGTGGAAAATTGTACACATTTGGTGTAACTTGACACCCTTTCTGTGAGCCTGACTCCGCCCCTTTTTAAACTTTGATTTGATAAAATGTATTGCCAAGCCTGCAGAAGTTGGAGCACTGGGGGGGTGTGGGGGGGTGTAATCCTCCTATGTATGAGTTTTGGTCAGCGGTACGTCCCACCATTTGAGGTTGTCTACCTCAAAATAGAATGTTTCTAATATTTGTGTACCATGCCGGCTTTTAAAAACCCTTAATTTGAAAATTTTTGTTTATAAATTTTAAAAAGAAATTGTGGTGTTTCCTGGTTGAAGTTAAGCTATTGTCTTTTAATTGTACTTGTAATTCTGCAATGGTTGGGCGAGTTGTCCAGGGTGTACTCTGCCGTCAGCCGAGATGGGCGCCAGCCTCCCACTGACCCTAATTAGCATTAAGCTGGTCAGAAAACGAATGAATTAATGTACAGGGATCCCTCACTTTCCGTGATAGAACTGACATATACATACATGTATATGTGTATATATCAATAAATACATAATCAATGCTATCAATGCTTATAATAAACATTCAGAAATAATGCATAAGATGCAAATAAAATATAAATACACACACATTTTTTTTTGTACGAGATGCGTATCTGTGTGCATGCACACACTCAGATGCACACCTCCATATAAAAATTGGAAGTAGTTTTATGGGAGGTTTTTTTTTTTTTTTTTTTTGCATAATTGCCTATTTTTTGGCAGCAATTTCCTTATTTTTTAATTCAATGAACATTAAAAAAATAAATAAATAAACTACTATGCACTGAAGTTGCATGAATTGAAGCGTGAAGAACTGAGGGATCCCTGTACTTGTAATTCAGTTCCTTCTGGTTTCAGATTTGTAATTATATATTATTATGATTATTATTTTAAAACTCATCTCCCCTTCAGGTGCCACACTTTTCCAAGTACGGCCTGCAAGACTCCGAGGAGGATGACGACACCCCACCGGGGAAAACCGAGTCGAAGAAATTGAAGACGGCTGTCCCCGCCGGGCTGCAGCAAATTCCACTTTCCCAGCAACATCAGCAGATGGCGCCACAACCTCAGGTAGACTGAGGAACAACAGCGAGCTCACCTGTACCTCTACCTACCTGGGCTGTTAATGACGCTCACGAAATCCAGGATATCGTTGCTGATCGATTTTGGTCTATCTGCAGCTAATCAACATTTTACACATGCAGTGTCTACATTTTATTTTATTATTTGAATTTAACACATTTACATGTGAAGTGTTTCTTAATAATTCAAAGAATTTTTGTGAGGGCTTGAGATGGATAATCTTAAACACCCTCTGCTTTCGGAAGCTTAAAATTGGAACCGAGGGAAAATTTTGTGCCTGTTGAACTTTGTGTATCCAAAAAATAAATAAAATTGCAGTATCATCTGTCAGTGCAATCGCATAGTGTCTTTTTTTTTTTTTTTTAGGGGGTGTTAGAGGAATATCCCTTTATTGATTTGCAAATTGTTTCTAATTCAGCTCTAAAACGTACAGTTCTATAATTGTGTACGTCTTACCGTCTGCCTTTGTGCCTGCGTGTAGAATACGACGATACTGGAGTTTCTGAGCCGAGTGTCCGAGCTGGACAGTGACATGGCGGATATCACCCAAGAGTCCCCACCAGATGCAGTGTTCTGTGACGAAGATGACACTGTACTTGAGGATGACACCAGAATGGCCCTTAGAGCTGCGACCCCGATCGAGCCGGAGCCCATCTCTGCCTCCGGTCAGATCGCGTCCTCGTTAGGAATCAACCCGCACACACTCCAGGTTCATCAACACACACTTTACATTACGTTCTTTCTGTGTTTTCAGACATGTCCCGCCTAGTTTACTGTCAAAGTCCATTGCTTCTAAAGCTACTGGGGATTTAACAGTGAATTTCTCCATTGTGAGATTAATAAAGCTGTATCTTATCTTATCTTATTTAAGCTGACTTGATGGGGGTGTGTGTATATTATTTTAAGTTATATATTTATTTATTTTTTTCTGTAAATTGCACAGATTATGAAGGCTTCCCTGTTTGCGGGCGATGACGACTGCGACCCTTTTCACGAGCAACTACCATCGAAGCTCTTGGAGGAAGTGTTGTCCCCCCAGGTTTTACTTGGTAAATCCCAGGCCAGGCTTTCAGGTCAGCAAGTTTTGTCACCTTTTTTCCCCCTCAAAAAACACCCAAAAACTAATACTTGTTGAAAGTGGATACAGTGTAGCCTGTGATTTGTATTTGTAATTGAGAATTATTACCCAAAGGTGATCTGGATGTCGCTCAATAGTCCCTGAGATGGCAGGTCGAGATTTTTTTACATTTACGTTCATGTTAATTGTGGCTGACGCCCTTATCCAGAGCTGATTGGTGGTACGAGCACTTGAACCCCCGCCTTTTTGATCGGTAACCCAAAACATTACCCTGAAGTGTCCGATGGTTTTAGTACCGTATTTTCCGAACCACAAGTTGCACTTTGGTTTTTTTCATACTTTTGTTGAAGGTGCGACTTATACTCCAGAGTGATTTTATATGTGAAATTATTACATATAATTCTGTTTGTCATAATAATAACAAACATAATTCCACATGTTTATTTTTACACGTGTGAAGCATGTAAAAGAACCATTGCTGACTTTCAACAAGAGTAGGCTGCATAGCCATCAGCATGTTTCTGTCCCTTGCGAAAGGGTTGTGTCAGGAAGGGCATCCGATGTAAAAATGCCATCAACACGTAAAAACCTGTGCCAAATTGAATGTGAATCAGATGATTCGCTGTGGCGACCCCTGAAAAAAGGGGGAAAAGTCGAAAATAAAAAGACTATGTATGACTGCAATGAAGAAAACAAAAAATTAATAGTGGGCTAAAAGTTAGATGGCTGCAGCTAGAGGAACAAGCTCGCTCATGGGGGCCAAAATGCAGTTAAGCTTGACAAAGATAACCTGCGTGTCCATACATTGAATTTTGTGGAATCCCAATTTGACTACCTATTTTTTCTATTACGAATACTAATGGCAGCCCTGTAATACTGTATATGTAACCAATCAACAACTAGTAGTGCTGTTGTCTTGTGACCAAAGCAAGAGACATGTTTCCACTTTGATGGGAAAAAAAAAACCCTTATGTTAATTATTTTGAGATTTTGTAAATCTTGGCTTGTCATAAAAATGTTCTCTCTTTCTCCCAAGTGGGTGGCCTCCTCCAGCGCAAGTTCACCTCGAGTGGAGGGTTGATCTCGCCACTTTCAGAGGTTCCTTTTGGAGCGATCCCTCAGAAGCCAAGTAAACCGGCTGTACCTGAAGCCCCGTGGCCGTCACTGGGTACCTCCATCGTTTTGCCTCCTCCTGTCCCTGAGGTCATGTTGAAGACTGTGGGTGCACGCAGACTGGGTGGTCCTGTGCCTCTTGGTGAATCGGTCACTTTGGGAAAGGGCCGTCTGCTAATGGACCAAGCGCTGTTCATGGGTCGCTCGTTCAGAGTGGGATGGGGCCCTGACTGGACATTAGCGCATTGTGGGAAACCACTCGGCACATATGCAGACTTGACGGACCAGGCCAAAGATGCCATGTTGTATGGCTTCCTGCCCAGACCTACCAAGAAACAACAGTGAGTAGAGTTCGTAAATAAAGATTAATAAACTTTATTAAGCTATTTAACGCTTGGTTCAAGTTTTTTCGTCTGAGCTTTGTAAAGAAACTTTAACGCAACAAATGTAAGGAAAGCCACACGGTCTTGTTTTGATAAATAGGTATTTGGCATTTTATCCATATCCTTACAATGTTCACTGCAGGATCACCGAAACTCCATTTAAAGTGCATGTGGGGCAGGTAGTGGGCATGGAGCCCAAGGAGACGGTGCAGAGCCTGGCCGTGTACCACCAACCGCTTGAGATCGGGCTAAAGCACAGCACGATCAGCACCAATGATATCTGTCCCTTCATCCAGCCAGAGAAAGGAGTGAATGCTCTTCACGAGTATGCCAAGTGGATTATGGAAATCCTTAAGAAGGAAGGAGCTGGAAACGGTAAAATTACCTCACAGGATCCCACAGCTCAGAATGCCAAGTTGTAATAAAAGAAATAGTGTTGTGATGCTTTATTGCTTTGTTTATCTCAGCATCTAATCAAGATGCAGTGAGATGATCTGTTAAAAATTCGAGTAAATTGATTGCTGATAAACAGAAAAGGTTATATTAGTAATCTATTTACTGATCTTTTTAATGATTTACAGATGTAGATGCTAATTAAGGGCGACGCGCCTGACATGTCTGTACTGATAGGTCACCATGGCTGATGTTTGAAAAACAGTGTGGCTCCTTTTAAGGGATGAACTTGCCCTATAGGAAATAAATAAACGCGGCGTTTCTCGTCTGCAGCAATAGCAGGAAAGGTTAACCCAAATTTCTTTTCATCACCTTTCACTGGCCGATAGTCATGTTCATTTCTATCACATCTTTTTAGCATAATTGTTCGGTTAACAAGTTCATGTTCCGTGTTTCTGAGCGGTGGTGTATCAGCTTTTGACTTTTAGGTTTGTTTCATTAAGAACAATAAGTCTGTCTTATTGGTTCACTTTCAAGGTTGCAGCAGCCTTCTTTGTAATCGCACATGCCATTGCAATGGGTATAACTTGCACCCTCTGGGTTTTTTTTTTTTTAATGCTTTAGTTTGAAAACTTTAATTCTTCAAAGGAATTTTTATGACAAAAAAGAGGCTTTTTATATTTTGACATCATGCCCAATCACTACTCTTTTGTATTTTTCTTATGGGGTGGAGCTTGTCAGTTGATGCAGCTCATCAGATTTTTAGATCTTCAGATATAGAAAATGGTATCGGTCCGAGTTCTATGCCACGGTTTTGGTAAGAGTGTGTGGTTTGGTTTTTTTTTTTTTTTTGGTAGCCAGAATGAAATCATTTGGTTTGCCAAACCTTCGGTGTGTTTCTCACCTGGTCTTAATCAGCTTTAGTTTCAGACTTGAACAGATTTGTTCTTTGTTGACTGGCCTGAGCAGGGAATGTAAGCCTTGGTTATACTCGAGTTCTTGTTTCCAGTTGTACTCAGCCAGTGGCAGCAAGTGTGGAGTCTCTGTGAGGCTCTCTGGGGTCGGCTTGGAGATCACGACTTAGAGCCTGGGAGTGATGGTGGAGGTGGCTATCGGGAGCAATATGCGAGAAGGCGCGCTTTCTCCCGCTGGCTGTCTGAGAGCGCTGCCCAACGCATCCAAGAGGAAGTGTGCCAGAGTCAGATGCAGAGTCACGTCCAAGCCATCTTTAGCTACCTGACTGGTCACAGTATTAGCGAGGCTTGTAAACTGGCGCAGAAAAATGGTGAGTTAAACCCACCTCTCTTCAGGTTTCTTTGAAACAGTTCCATGTGCGTTTTTGTAATTTGCTTTGTCTGTAGGAGAGCATCGTCTGTCCCTGTTGCTGTCCCAGGCTGCGGGTTCTCAATTCAGCAGAGATCTTTTGGCTCTCCAGTTAGCCGATTGGAACAGGATGCAGACAGACTCTTTCATCCAGGAGGAGCGACTGCACATTTTCGCTCTGCTTGCAGGCAAACCTGTAAGATTACGAGTGTGTGTGTGTGTGTGTGTGTGTGTGTGGTGGGGGGTTTGGATGGGTTTGGATTGGAATTGTGTGCACTGATTTCACTTTGCTGGATGTCTCTTCTCAGGTTTGGGAGACGACAGATTGCTGTATAAACGTGTGCTCGGAGCTGGACTGGAAGCGCTGTTTGGCTGTGCATCTGTGGTACATGCTGCCTCCCACAGCCTCGGTACCAGACGCTCTCGCCAAATACGAAGCCGCCTTTCAGGTACGAAATCATCCATAACAGATCTGTTCAGAGTGAAGATTGGTACCAAACATTTTTATGCCACTTTTATATATATTTAACATTCATTCTTTAGAAAGAAATGAAGTAAGTGGTTTGTAAGTTCAGGAGAAGTGGGAGCATGGAGTGGGGTGTGTGTGGGGGAGGGGGGGTAGCTGTGTGTGTGACTTTGGACTGTGAGAGAACCAGAGTACCAGCAACCAGAGAAATCCCTTGCAAGCATGGGGAGAACATTAAAAAAAGACAAGTGCACAAGGCTCATTGTCTGTTCTGGATTGCCTTGAGGGGTTTGTGTTGCCTTGTGGTGCTCTGCAAAACACTGCAGGGTGGACTCTGCTTTCACCAAAAGTCGGCTGGGATAAGCATAAGCTTTTTCATTGTCCCGAGAAGGATTATGCTCATTTTCAAGAAAAAAAAGTTTGTATATTACAGATGCTCCCCGACTTGCGTTTTTAATTGGTTTTGGATGGCCGAATATAAGTTGAAAGTGAATGTAAGTTGTTACAGTGACGTATGACACTTATACTGTACTATACATCCATAAATACCATGACTGTATCTCAAACACCCCTAAATCAATTATTATAAACATAACTTTGTAAAAGAATTTCAAATAATATCAACATTAATTTCAAATAAATTAAATTCAAGCAAAATAATTTCAAATAGATAAATTTTGATCAAATTCACTCATCAAATATCAAATATAACCTTTAACATTCTCTATGATGCGATCTTTCTGCTTGTAAATGGTTCCGATGGTCGATGGATGGTCACTTTACATGAAGCTGAGCTGAATCACTTTACATGAAGCTTAAAACAGCCAATCAACGCTTACAATATGTGAGGCGCTCAATACCGAAAGTAGTGCAATTTCTGACAGTAGTTTACTTGCTTGAAACAAAGCGTGTGTTATATGGACTTCTGGTCTTTCAAGTGAACAAGGTGCCGTTGAACTCGTTTAGTACTCAGCCTGCACTGATGTGAATCACCAGCGAGTTCTCTTTCTTGGGTTTTCATTCATTTTACAACTCTCTTTGCTTGACTGAGTATGCATGGTAGATTGTGCCGATCTGAGCAGATAGTTAATTCATCTGTGTATGAGACTTGCACCCATGCTAGTAGGCTTACGCTTCTGATCAACCATAGTTGCTTAGGGTTACAAAAGTCCGCAAAACAGTGTAAACACAAGGATCACAGAGACGACGACTTAACACAAGAGTAACACGCTATATAACTGATATATAAAACGATATATATATATAACTGAACTGGGAAGAAGGAGGGGCACGTTCAGTCTGTTTGTAAACCATGGACGCTGCGTCATTACGTCAGCGTACTACATAGGTACGTCTAAACTCAAAGTTTGACTTTTTTTTTTGAAAAAAAAAAAATTTAAACAACTTAAAACGGATGAACATAAGTTGGGGCACCTCTGTAATAAATTGGTTTATTTATCCAGCTGTGTTGCAATGCTTATTGGCAGTTTCTTTTTTGTGCCAACGCTTTTAATGGAATTCCCCCTCAGCTATGTGGCCTAAGCTTCTGCTTTGTCCTTTCTTTTTTCCTTTATTAAACATTAACAGATTAAATAAATAAAAAAGGGAAAAGAAACAGCACGAAAAATGTGATGGGAGTGGCGCTTGTACTTGGTTCCTAATTCTATGTAGTATTTCTCATTATCTAGATATAAAATGACTTGTGCTCTATCAGGATATGAGGTTTTGGTCACCTCATGCCCCCTAATCTGTGTAATGTTTTCAGGGTTCAGAAGAAGAAAGGAAGTACGCCTGTGCGCCTCTCCCCCCCTATATGGATGATTTAGATCAGGAATCTATGGAGGACATGCCGGATACAGAATCTAAAAAGCCCCTCTATGACGTGTGTTTTCATTTGCTCAAACTTTACAGTGACAAGTAAGCAGACTGGTTTTAATTATTTATTTAAGTGAGCCTTGTGTGTGCGTGTATGTATATACACACTAGCGCACATACACCCAGGGATCTCTTGCTACTTCACACTTGAATTCATATGGCTTTAGTGCATTGCGGGTTTTTTTTTTTTTTAATATTCATTGAAAAATATGGAAATTCAGAAAGAATAGGGGGAAAGTTAAGGAAATGCTGCAAAACAAGGCCACTTATGCAAAAAACCCAACCCAAAACCCCCAACAAAAGTACTTATATTTTTTGTGAGAGGTGTGTATCTGTATATATTTGTTTTATTTACATCTTGTGCATTATTTTTGAATGTTATTAGCATTTATATTGTTGAATATGTATTATTTGATATTATATACATGTATGCATACGTCAGACGGGGGGGGTTGATCCTTCCTTGTGGAATTCGGCGGTTGCGATGGGATCTCAGGCCCAATTAATCGTGGAAAGTGAGGGATGTGTGTATATGTGTGTATATGTGTGTATGTATATATACACACACAATATATATATATATAGTGGTGCACTGATTAGCATGTCCGTCTCACAACAAGAAGGTCCTGAGTTCAATTCCCAGCTCGGGCGTTTCTGTGTGGAGTTTGCATGTTCTCCCTGTTCGGAGTTTGCATATTTTCCCTGTGCCGAAGTTGGCTGTGATGGGCGCCAGCCTCCTTGCGACCCTAATTAGGATGAAGCAGTTCAGAAAATGAATGTGTGTGTGTGTGTGCGTGTATAAGCAACAAGCTTCCAAACAAACGTTCATGATGTGTATTCAGAGGAACTTGGATGAAATTGAATTTTGGAGATGTAATGAATACGTCTTTATTAGCTGGTACGATTTTATCCAAATTTACTACAATTGGAAAACATAACGTTCTAGTATAACTCCACGATAATGGACCTTATCTTGAGCTTATGGTGCTGACATATATTCACAGAGACATTAAAATAGTAGTACTATATGGCACTGATTTTCCTGATATTGATTTTGTTCAGGCACTACAGCCTGCAGCAGCTGCTGGACCCCATTACAGTGACGGCACAGGAGCTAGATTACAGGCTGAGCTGGCACCTGTGGACCGTACTACAGGCCCTGAATTTCACCCACCTGTCTGTCCAATGCCAGAGTCTTTTACACGTTAGCTATGCTGCCCAGCTCGAGAGTGCAGGTCTCTGGGAGATGGCGACGTTTGTTCTGCTGCACATCCCGGATGCAGTGTGAGTAACCTGGTTTTAATTTTTGCAATATGAGAAAGCGTCCTGCAGCCGTTGCAAAAGTCCCAATCGTCCTCTTGGAAAACCTTGAAACTTTTCTGGTGAAGTTCTGTTGAGTTTTGCTCACCTTGTGCATTTGTGGGCTCGGTTCTTTTTCGAGATGAATCTAGGAGGTGCTTAACTGCCTGATGCTAACATTAGCATGTTTCTTCATCACAAATACCTATGTATGCTGAGTATTGTTTGTTTTGTTAATGGAAGGCTCCGAGAGCATGCAGTTCGGGAGATCCTGAACCAGCACTGCACCCTGGAGGAGACCGAGGAATCTGCAGAAAAGGAACGTTTCCTCACTGACAAGCTGCTCCTCCCCATGAAGTGGATTCATGAAGCCAAGGCCACCCGAGCACGTAGGGATGGAGACAAGCACAGCGAAACATTGCACTTATACAGGGCCGAACACTGGAGCCACTGCCACCGGCTCGTCATTCAGAACTTGGCTTCAGGTTTGTGGACGAATGTTCAAAGCAGTTTAATTTGTGGGTTAACCTGCCATGGCCTTCTTTACCTCACATCTAAAATGTCCTGCTCTCTTTTAGATTGCATCATCAATGATAATCACGAGTACTTGAGGGAATTTCTGGCAGGCTTGGCAGTGCCCGAGCGCAGCATACAGATACAGGACTGGGACACTTCAGGACGTGTGTATCTGGACTACATCCATGTTATTCAGACGCTGAAAGCTATTCAGCAGGTACGTCTCGGATAAACTGGGGGTTTATGTGCTAGAATGTTGATCTAGTTAATTAGTGTTGGATTATTAGTGGAATTGTGAAAATGATTAGATTAATCTGTTTAGATGGACAGTCCAGGATACGAGCTGGAGCGGCTACACACCGACGTGACCTCCCTGTGCAGCAGGATTGAACTGCTTCCCTGTTTTAAAGCCAAAGACAGACTGGCACAGTCAGGTTAGTGGGCTGTTTATGTAGGTGTCGGACAAAAACAAAAAAAATCCTCAGTGAATTTTTTTTTTTTTTACTTGTGTGGGTTGGATTTTTTTCTTTTTTCTATAAGTGTAAGACGGCTCAAAGTTTTATATGGATTTTGATTTTTAAAAATATAAATACAGTGTGGTGAAGTGTACTGATAATGTAATTAAAAAAAAAAAGTGATCGATGTGTGGGAAGCCCCGAAATCTAGAAAAATTCTCACTTTATAATGTGACAGTGTTCTTCAAGTGCCCACCAGGGGGACACATTTCATTATAAACAAGCCAAGTCATAATAATCTATTTGTCCCTGGCAGAGATCCTCTAGTTTCGTGTGTGTGCGTGCACTAGTTACCGACATTGACAGTTCTGACAGTGACATCTTTCTTATTCTCCTTCACAACCAGAAATGGCAAAACGTCTGGCGAACATCCTCCGTGTAGTGCTAAGCCTTCGACATGGTGGAGAGGGCACACCAGATCCCCGTCACATCCCTCTGTGCCATCTTGCACCTCACATTGGACGTTTACCCATGCCTGAGGACTATGCCCTGGAAGAACTTCGCAGCCTCACCCAGTCATATCTTCGTGAATATGTCGTCAGTCACTGAGAATAGTGATATCCGAATTCAGCGCATTCTTGACTCTGTTTTTCAGAGTGTTACTTTAATGTCCTTTAAAAACACCAACATGTTCATTCAGGAGTCATTTTAGTGTCTGATTTGTGTGCCCGGATACGGGCGAGCACATTTTACTGATTATTATCACGTATTCAGGACTCGTAACATGCATGTCGGTGTTATTTTTCTCGCTCCAGGTGGAGTTTGCTTATTGCAGTGGTTGCCATTGCCCGCTTTTCTACTCTGTATTTTTCCTGTTTAATATCATCTTTTGTTTTGACTTTGTCTTTTTAATTTTTTTGGGGGGGGGAAGGTTTCATGCTACATTATTTGATATGGCAGCAGATAAAACTATAGGATTAGATATTTCCTTTTTTTGCGCTGTAGAGTTGGTGTGTGTGATTTCATCTTGAGTATATGAATCAGAAGCTCATGGGGCTTTGCTTGTGATTTCAAATAAGTTCTGTTGTTTTTATGTAGAATATACAGATGAAACATGTTACCTTCTCATGACTCATGATTTATTCACACTTTGGCACCAAATGACAGTGACCTGTAAAAGGAAATCTGTAAAATGGCCACGAATATCTTTATTTTTGTAAGATTTTTTTGTACAGAGGCCAAACAGCAGAACTGCATTCTTACTGTTAACAAACAGAATTGAAATGAATGGATAGAGCTGCGATGCGGGTGAATGTGAGGATGTATTGAACAATTTTTGACGTCAAATCGTCCTGTTGCAGTTCAGAGATGTTGGCATATATTTTATAAGTATTTTTTTTTTTCCTCCGGTGTAGTCGTGTGACATTTCTGATTGTGATGCATTTTCTTACCCGCAGCTCTGTTCATTTAATGTCTGGATGTTTGTTGCTTTTGACCTTTTCTGGCTTAGCATGTTTGTGCAAAGTAATTTTCTAAAAACAAAAAGAATCAAATAAATGATTTTTCTGATAAGTTATTGCATTTATACTTTAAAGGTTCAAGACTGTTGATCTCATTCAACTATTGTTCACAGTGAAAGACTCCAGATTCAAATATTTTAAAATACAGTGGTACCTTGACTTCGGAAATTCATCCATTTTTAGGGCGAGCTTGTAAGTCAAAATGTTCATTATATAAAACCAAAATGGACACACACATCTGTCACGTGAGCAGGCACGTAATAGAGAAGGAGGAAGAGGAGGAGAATTTTGTTGCATGTCCACACTACAAATGCCAGTGAGGAAAGGCTCATGGTGAGCTCCCACAAGGTCAGTGCTCCTAAAATAGTGGGGTGTGATGCCGTGGGGCGCGTATGACCCCGGGGAACATGCTTTTTTGCCATACTGTACTAGAATTAAGTAATTTTGCATCCTCTACAGAAAGTGGCAGTGGCGCGCTCGTGCTATGGTGCAGGGAAAAAGCACCGAGCAAATGATACGAAGTGCAGTAAATACAATTTATAGTCATGGGGGGGGTCTTCTTGTAGAGGGCATCATAGAAAATATTTGAGAAGCACTGCACAAGGTGTTATCAGAGCACGGAGGGATATAGGCTCAAGAATACAAGGCAAATGGGACCAGAAAAGCCATTGCCCCAGTAGAGCTCGTAAATCAAAATTTTGCTCCTTGGATGGGGCAGAGTTTTGATGGGATCAAAGCTCATATCATGAAAAATTCGTAATCAAAGACACTCGTAACTCAAAGTACCACTGAATTTATAAGCAGCAAAATTATTTTCCACATACATCTGTTTAAAATCACTGCAGTGTGTTTAAAAGAAAGTGAATAAAGCTCCGAATCCTTATTGCTTTTATTTCCATTCATACAAATGCATTGACAATATGCGACACATTCAACTCCAGAAATGTCAAAAATCATTTTTTTTTTTTTTTTACTTTTAAAAAATTTAAAAGGTGAACATTAATGTTTTAAAACAATAAAAAAAGCAGACTGCATTTCTTTCCAAACTCAAACATGCAGTGTATGAACTAAAAACTGTAAGGTGTAGTTTCCTTTGAATCTCTGAACTAATGTTTATTTGTATAAACACTGTTCCTGAGACCTGCTGCACATCTGTTACACGGAGTCAACCGACTTCTGTTACCTGTGAGCAGGTGTTCCAGCCCGGGATGATTACACTACATTCCACATTCTTCTGGATTTCTTGGTTTTGCCTCACAAGCTGATGCTGGAAGGAGGGCCAGCTGCTCCAGAACTTCAATCTTGTTGGTCTGGAACCAAGATGCTTCCTGTTTACTGGTGTGTTCGGGGTTGTTGTGTTGTTGGAACCCCTTTCAAGGGCATTTCCTTTGCAAGTGTTCTGTTGGATTCAAACTGATCCATGATCCCTGGGAGGGAGATGGGAGCTGAGGGAGACATTTCATTAAAATATGGCAAGTTATATTAATCCATTTGTGCCTAACATGGGTTTCTTGCTCTCCGAGTGCCCCTCTGTACTCTCTAGTACTTCATATGAAGTTTGTGTGTCTGTGTCCTCGGCGTTAGTCCTGAGTGTCCTTACAGTTACATTTCTTCTTCACGACCAGAAATGTCCAAATGTCTGGTGAACATTGTTACCAAAGGGAAAGGAAATAAATTAAAATTATTTTTCTATGTTCTCTCTCTCATCTCATCATCTTAATCCAGAGGTCAGGTCACTGAGGGAAGCAACCTAAGCAGAGAGGTCCAGACATCCCTCTCCTGAGCCACTGTCTCCAGCTCTTCCGGGGGAACACCGAAGCGTTCCCAGACAAGCCGAGAGACATAGTCCCTTCAGTGTGTTCTTGGTTGACCCCTGGGGTCTCTTCCCTGATGGACATGACCGAAACACCACACAAGGGAAAAGTTCAGGAGGTATTCCGACCAGATGCCCGAGCCACCTCAATTGGCCCCTCTCAATGCCCCAAGACCCCAAGATACTTAAACTCCTTCACTTGGGGCAGGACCTCATTCCCTACCCGGAGGGTGCATTCCACCCTTGTCCGACTAAGAACCGTGGCCTCGGACTTGGAGGTGCTTATTTTCATCCCGGCCACTGTGTATTCGACTGCGAATCTCCCAATGAGAGCTGGAGGTCCTGGCTTAATGAAGCCAAAAGGACAACATCATACACAAAAAGCAGAGACACGATCCGATGGCCATCAAACCAGAATCCCTCAATGCCTGGACTGCGCCTAGAAATTCTGTCCATAAAAATTATAAACAGAATCGGTAACAAAGGACAGCCTTGCCGGACTCCAACCCTCACTAGAAAGGAATTCGACCTGTTGTTACCAATACGGACCAATCTCTGGCTCCAGTGATACAGTGATCGAATGGCAAGTAGCAACGAGTCCAGAACGATGTACTCCCAAAGCACGCCTCACAAGATAGTCTGATGGATACGATCGAAAGCCTTCTCCAAATCTACAAAACACAGGTGGACAGATGGGCAAACTCCCATGCCCCCTCCAAGATCCTATGGAGAGTATAGAGTTGGTCAAGAATGCTACGGACAGGACAAAAACCCCATTGTTCCTCCTGAATCTGAGGTTCGACTATCAGCCGGATCCTCCTCTCCAGTACCCCTGCATAGACTTTCCCAGGTAGGCTGAGCAGTGCAATTCCCCAATAATTGGAACACACACTCTGGTCCTTTTTAAAAGGGAGACTACCACCCTGGTTTGCCAATCCAGAGGTACAGCCCCAGATGACCACGCAATGTTGCAGATACATGCCAACCAGGACAGTCCTACAGTATCCAGAGCCCTGAGATATTCAGGCGGATCTCATCCAACCCCGGAGCCTGACCACCGAGGAGCTTTTTGACTACCTCAGTGACCTCCACTCCAGTGATGGGCAGACACCCACCCAAATCCTCAGGGTCTTCCTTCTCCACAGAGGGTGTGTTGGTGGGATTGAGGAGGTCCTTACAGTATTCCCTCAACCTCCCAATGACATCCCCAGTAAGGTGAGCAGCTCCCCACCCCCACTGTAAACAGTGTTTGTGGAGAACTGCTCCCCCCTCCTGAGGTGTCAGATGGTGGTCCAGAATCTTTTTGAGGCCACCCGATAATTACTCTCCAGGCCCTCACTGAACTTCTCCCACACCTGAAATTCTGCATCCGCAACATCTTCGGCTGCAGCACATTTGGCCTGCCGGTACCTGTCTGCTGACTCGGGAGTCTCCACAGGCCAATAAGTTCCGATAGGCCTCCTTTTTCAGCTGGACAGCCCCATCACCACTAGTGTCCAGTACTGGGTTTGGGGGTTACTGCCATGACAAGCACCGACGACCTTCTATAGGCTGCCGCCTCAGTAATGGAGGCACAAAACATGGCCCATTCGGATTCCATGTCACCCGCTTCCTCCGGGATTTGGTTGTAGCTCTGCTGGAGGTGGGAGTTAAAAGCTTCTTGGACAGGAGACTCAGCAAAATAGTCCCAGCAGACCCAAATTACAAGCTTGGGCCTGCCAGGTCTGGAAGGCAGCCTCTCCCACCATCAAAGCCAGCTCATCACCAGGTGGTGATCGGTTGACAGCTGAGCTCCTCTTTTCCCCAGAGTGTCCAGAACATGCGACCACTAGTCCGGTGACACAACTATTAAGTCGATCATCAAATGGTGACCTAGGGTTGTCCTGGTGCCAAGTGCACTTATGGGCACCCTTTTGTTTGAACATGGTGTTCATGATAGACAAACTGTGACGAGCACAGAAGTTCAACAACAAAACACTTGGACTGTAGAGGCCCTACCTACTTATGTACCTATGTACACACTCTTCCAGGTCACACTATCATTGCCCACATGGGCGTTTAAGTCTCCCAAGACGACAAGTGAGTCTCCCGAGGGAGTGTTCTCCAACACCCCCCCCCCCCCCTAAAGATTCCAAGAAGGGTGGGTACTCTGAACTGTCATTTGGTGCATAAGCACAAATAACAGTCAGGACCCATCCCCCACCCGAAGGCATAGGGAAGCTACCCTTTTGTCGATCATTAAGAACCCCAACCTTTGGGCACCAAGACGGGGGGGCAACTAGGATGTCCACACCGGCTTGCCGCCTCTCCCCATGAGCAACTCCAGAATAGAATAACGTCCAGTCTCTCTCGAAATGGGTGGTTCCAGAGCCCAAGCTATGCGTTGAGGTGAACCCGACTATATCTAGTTGTTATTCTCTCTACCTCACGCACTAGCTCAGGCTCCTTCCCCACCAGATACGTGACATTCCATGCTCCAAGAGTCAGAGTCAGTCACCAAGAATCAGTCCGACAGAACCCATGCCTTCGCTGCCACACAACTTACATTGCACCCGACCCCTATAGCCCCTCCCACAGGTGGTGGGTCCATGGGAGGGTGGACCCATGTCTCCTTTTCTGGCTGGGCCCGGTGGGCTCCATTGGCAGAAGCCCAACCACCAGGTGCTCACCTTCAAGTCCCTCCCCCAGGCCTGGCTCCAGGGGGGGACCCCGATGACCTACATCCAGACAAGAGAAACTGTGTCCTTTTATTTTTATGTAGCATAGAGGTCTTCTGAACCGCACTTCATCTGGACATTCACCCAGGACCTGTTTGCCTTGGGTGACCCTACCAGGGGCATTAGCCCCTGACAACATAGCTCCTAGGATCATTAGGTCACGCAAACACCTCCACCACGATAAGTTGTGGGAAGGGATTTTTCTATGTTTTTGGGGGTATTATGCCCCTATCAGGAAAATGAGTGCAAGGACTAAGATTCCCTTGCTTGGATGCAGGTTACCAGGTTCCCCCAGAGCCATGCTCGGGGTAGGGGTTCAAAGGCAAATGACTGGTGGTTAGACTTCTGCCCACGGAGCCCGGCCAAGCCAGCTCAAGGTGAAGACATCGGGCTGTTCTCTCATGGATCCACCACCTGTGAGAAGGGCGAGAGGGTGGAATGTGAGATAGGTGGCAACTGAAGGGATGGGTTCTGATGGGCCAGTCCTTGGCTACTGGCTTCTGACTGTGGTTCTTGGAACATGGACTCTAACCTCTCTGGTGGGGAAGCAGCCTGAGGTGGTGTGCAAGATTGAGATAAACGGTTGAGATATAGTTGGGCTCACCCCGACACATAACCTGAGCACTAGAACGACCTCTATTGAAAGGATCTGAAGGTTATTCCATTCTGGAGTTGCCCATCAGAAGAGCCGTTGAGCCGGAGTGGACATTCTTGTTGCTTCTTGTTGCCCCCTGTCTTGGTGCCCACAGGTTCTCCCCATTTGAGAAAACGTTAGCCTTCTTTTGTGTGTGGGTAATGGGACGAGAAGTGACTGTGCACCAAATGAAGGTTCACAGTATCCACCTTCTTTGCAGTCTTTCGATAGTATGCTAGAGAACTCCCCCAATGACTTCCTTGTTGTCCTGGAAGACCTCAATGCCCATGGGCCAACAGCAGTGTGATCTGGAAGTGTGTGATTGGTAGATATGGCCTCTCCAAGCTGAAGATGTATGCTGTTTCATTGTTGAACTTCTGTGCTCATTGCATTTTGTCTATCATGAACACCATGTTCAGACATATTTCAAGAACCTTTTTAATTTCACCCACATGTCCTCGCTGGAAGAAGAAGACCCTGGTTGTTTGGAAAGGGGTCCTTACTATAACTGGGGTGGAGATCACCAAGAGTCAAGAAGCTGCTCAGGGGCCAGGCTCCTGGTGTGGGTGAGATCCTCCCTGAATACCTCAGGGCTCTGGATGTTGAGGTAATGTCTTTGTTGTCTCCAAGACACTGCAATGTCATGTGATCATGGGGGCAGTATGTTTGGATCGGCAAACCAGGGTGGTAGTTCCCCTTCTTAGATGGGTAGGGACTGGAAGTTGTGTTCCATCTATCACGGCATCACACTCCTCAGCCTATTTAGGAGTACCTGAGAGGAGGATCCAACTGATGGTTAAACCCTGAATCCAGAATGAACAATGCGTTTTTTTCATGGGCAAGCACTTTTGACCAACTCTATACCCTCTACAGAATCCTGTGAGGTGTATGGTAGTTTGCCCAATCATTCCACATGTGCTTCATGGAAGACATTTAAATATGTCTTTCAGGCAGTCTTGTTGTGTGAACTCTGGGAATATAGATAATAACTCTTTATGTCACTGGAGCAGGAGCTTGGTCAGCCTTGGTAACAACTCGTCAAAATTGTTTTTAGTGAGGTTTAGACTGTGGCAAGGCTGTTCTTTGTTACTGGTTTTGTTCATAATTTGTGTGGACAGAATTTCTAGGCGCAGCTGAGGTGTGCAGATGTTCTAGGTTGGTGGCCATAGGATTTTGTCTCTGCTTTTTGCAGATGATGTTACTCTCTTGGTTTCATCAAATAGGGACCTCTAACTCTTGTTGGAGTGATTCACAGCGGAGTGTGAAGTGGTCACGGTGAAAATCAGCATCTCTAATTTTGATTCCAAGGCTCTCAACCCGAAAAGAGTGAAATTTTCTGGATCTGGAATGAGGTCTGCCCCAAGTGAAGGAGTTCAAGTATCTTTGTGTCTTGTTCACAGGTCAGGGATAGATTGAATGGGTGATCAACAGATGGATTGGTGAAGCCACTGCTGTAAAGCCTAGCTTGTACTGGTCCGTCATGGTAAAGAGGGCGATTAGCAGAAATCCAAAGCTCTCAATTTACTAGTTGATCTACATTTCTACTGTCACCTATGGTCATGAATTTTGGGTAATGGCCAAAAGAACTAGATAACAGCTACAAACTTCCTTCACTGGGAGGTGGGTGAGAGATAGAGTAAGGCCATTGAGAAGGAGTTGCAGGAGAACTACTGCTTCCTTGCACTGAGAGGAGCCAGTTGCGTTGGCTCAGGCAGATATCCGATTAGAATGCCTTCTGAAAAACTTCCTGGTCTGTTGCTTCGGGCATGTTCAGCTGTGAAGAGACCCCAGGGTCAACCCAGTACACACTGGAGGGATTATGTATCTCAACTGGTCTGGAAATGACTGTCCCCAAAGAAGAACTGGAGGAAGTGACTGGGGAAGTGGACCAAGCTGATGATGATAATGATGACTCCTCCTCTTTTTCTTCCTAATTTCGTAGTATCCAATTCCCACCCATCAGGTGATGACTTTTTCTGATAAATTACTTCATTTACATTTTGAAGAATCTAAGGTTCTGACTGATGTTTTCCTTCTATTTAAAAACAAGAAAAGTTAACAGTAGAAGTGCTCAGTCGCAACACTTTGAAATAGTCATTCATCATTTATTAATTTTCTGAACTGCTTACCATATTTTTCAGGCCATGAGGCGCAATATGAATGACTGCTCGCTGGCCATACATAAGGCACACCCAGATTATAAGGCGCATTCAGCGAAGCAAAAGTCCGATAAGTCAAACTTGATTCAACTCTCCACATTGTTCAGCTTAACAACATTAAACAATAATCTCACTTTTTCAGAGCATCCTGAGATGGGGCAGTGGTGGCCTGGTGGTAAAGGGTGCTGGAGCACTGATCCTAAGGTTGTGGGTTCAAGCCCCACTCTCAACGAGTTGTCACTGTCCTCCCAGTGCAGCTAACTGGGTTATCAATGGCCAGCCATGTCCCTCACTGTCTATAGTGTGAGGTGTGTAAAAGAACCATTGCTGACTTTCAACAAGAGTAGGCTACAAAGCCATCAGCGTGTTTCTGCCCTGCGATGGCCTGGTGAGCTGTCCAGGGTGTACTCGCTCGGAGTCGGATGGGATAGGAGCAAGCCTGCCCGCGACCCCTAATTAGGATTAAGCGGTGATAGAAAATGAACGAATGAGCATCCTGAGATGCAGAAGCCTCCTCGTACCAAAACAGATGGTCGGTAGAGATGGAGATTAGGTGGGAAAAATCTGAAATAAACTTCTCTCAGTGACTCCTGTAATATTCAGCAAGTCACCTGACTAGGATAGCAGTAATGCCGGTATGTGGACATAAAGCCCGAATCCATCTAACCTACGACCTGTTGATACCAATATCTAGCTGTTGGAGCTCTTTGGTTAATCCAGCAGAATGATGGTAAGCTCTGAATTAGTTTGCTTCACTTGGGCTTTAATGGTATCAGTGAGATGGAGTCACGCGGCTTCATCCACACATAAGGCACACCAGATTAAAGGAGCTCCATCAAATTTTTTGAAGATTAAAGGCTTTACAGTGTGCATTATGGTCCGAAAAATATGGTGATCATAATTAGGGTAGCGAGGAGGCTTGCGTCCATCTCACCCTACTCAGGGTGTGGCAGAAACATGGTGACAGATATGCAGCTACTCTTGAGAAAAGTCAGCAATGGTTCTTTTCCATCCCTCTGATCACAAACATTGAGAGACATTGCCGACCTTTGACAAAACAGTTGTCTGCACTTGGGGGGATAGCAGTGGCAACCGTTGACAATGAGGCTTGATCCCCTGACCTTGGAATCAGTAATCCAGTACCTTACCATTGGGCTGCCACTGCCCTGACTTTAATATATTTAGAATCGAACAAATTACAATACCGACAACCAGAAAAATCATTCTCCACATACAGCTTTGCACCCACCAAAAGCAGAACATGAATTAAAGCAGTAAACTACAAAACAGGCGACTAAACTAAACCTCAGCATTTAATGAGAATAAACCAAAGAGATAACTCATCATGTTACATTTCAACCACCACTTTTACAACCCCATTAATTATCAGTGGTGGCACAGAGGTAGGGGTTAGCATGTCTGTCTCACAGCAAGAAGGTCCTGGGTTCAATCCGCAGGCTTGGACATTGCTGTCGTGGAGTTTGCATGTGTTCCCTGTGCTTACGTGGGATTCATCTAGGTACTCTGGTGTCCTGCCACAGACAAAAGATGTGCACATTTGATTGGTTGTTCCAAAATGTTCCAAGTTAAGAGTGTGAACGCTTGTATATACGTGTTGCTCTATCATGGTGTGGTGAGCTGTTCAGGGTGTACAGTGTTGTCTGAGATAGGCACCAGCCTTTTAGGTACCCTAGTAGGATTAAACAGTTTGGAAAACAAGTGAGAGAGACCTTTGGGACAGCCATTCATTCATTCATCCATCCATTCATTCTTTTTCCAAGCTATGTAATCCTAATTAGGATTCACGAGGAGGATGGCACCCATTTCAGCCGACTCTGGGCCATGGTGATGTACACTCTGAACATCTTGCCAGGCCACCGCCGGGCCAAATCTCGCACAAACATTCACACGCATATTTAAAGGCAATTTGGAACGGTCAGTTAGGTTACCCTAGATGTTTTTGAACGGTGGGAGGAAACCACAGCATCTGGAGGAAACCCATGGAAGCACAGGGAGAACATGCAAACTCCATCAAACTCCATATGAACACCCAAGCCTGGGAAGCTGACATACTAAGCACTGCGCACTGGCACCCATCAGGACACTTAGTATTATTTTTCTTCATTTTTTGGTTATGTATACAGTACTTTTATACTATGTATTCTATAGCTTAAACAAATTCTTTACAACATTTAAACAATGTCAAAAAGCTTTGGGCCACTTTTCTACACATAACACCGTCATCAGTGACATCCTGCAGCTCCTCAATTACAGCCTTTAAGAAAAGTATTAAAAATTAAATAAAACATCTGTTTAAAGAAGAATATTTGTAGATAATGATGTGAAAATAAATGTAAAGAAACTTTCTTAAGGAACACTGCATTCATATTTAATACAAAAACTGTATTTATTCAGAAATTATCCCGGGATCACTTTCCTTCTCCGGAACATCAGCTCAATCCTCTGTCTGATTTCTTTGGTTTGAAGGCCGTAGATAACTGGGTTGAGGCTTGTAGGAATAATCTTATTTATGATACCGACCAGATTTCGAAGTTGCACATGAGATGAGAAACGGTTCAAAATAAGTAGACTGCATCCACATCCAAAGAGAATGAGGTACGCAATCAGATGGGTGCTGCATGTTTTTACAGCCTTGCTCTTCATTGTTCTGCTTTTATTCTTAAAAAAAAAAAGTGAAATCTTTATATAAGTAAGACTGATGCATGATACTGATGAGATCCAAAGCACGGCTGCAGTAAATGCACCAATGATCTTATTCAGAAATAGATTCTCACAGGAAAGTTTAAACAGAGAAGGATTGTCACAGATGAGATTTGATATAGTTGAAGTACAGTGAGAGAGTCTTAAAGTGGGGGCAAGTATAATCATCACTAGAACAGTAGCAGACACCCATGCTATCACTGATAGCTTTACAACAATTTGATTAGTCATTATGTTGTGGTATCGTAACGGGTCGCATATGGCCACATATCTGTCGAAAGCCATGGCCATTAATATAGTATGTGTACTTGCATTGAATATGTGAACCCCAAAAGCCTGAATTACACAAGCGGTATAACTGATATACCGGTCAGATTCTACCAAAAGGTCTTTCAGTATTTGAGGCATTATAACAGTAGCATTGAGTACATCACATAAAAGGAGGTTACAGAAGAGAAGGTACATCGGTTTGTGAAGAGTTTTCTCCATTTTTATCATCATGACAATACCCACATTAGTTACCATAATGAACAGATAGATCAGAATAAGAAGAATAAACACCGGATAAACAGAATGACCCGTGATCCGCAATCCTTCAATCCTGAGAATTTCATTTCTGTAGGATCCGTTTTCCATCGTTTCCTACAATCCTGTACAAAACAAACATCTGTAGAACTTCATCAGTCTTAATCAGTTTGAGTGCAGGAGAACATGATTCTGTGAACAGCTGTGATATGCCCCACCTTAAATGATACGTGCTTTATATCTCATCTGGGAAGAAGAGTGGGTCACTGTTGGGGCCTGTGCAACTTTTATAATCCACAATGTTTTCGGTTTCCTGGAGACTTTCTGACATGACAACCAAATAATTTGATAATTATAATAATAACAAAGTGTCACATGAGATTAAAAAACAAGTCTAATAATATTACTGTCGGAAAGTTCCACAGGGGGCTCATACACAAACAAATCTTATCACATGGCATTGAACTGTCTGAATAAAAATTTAAGTATTAATGTTAGATTTTTTCTGTGATTTTCAAAATGATGATCTTCTTTTCCTTCCGGCTGTTCCCTTCAGGGGTCGCCACAGCGAATCATCTGCCTCCATCTCACCCTATCCTCCGCATCTTCTTCTCTTACACCAACTACCTTCATGTCCTCCTTCACCACATCCATAAATCTTCTCTTTGGTCTTCCTCTAGGCCTTCTGCCTGGCAGTTCCAACCTCAGCATCCTACTACCAGTATATTCACTATCCATCCTCTGTACATGTCCAAACCATCTCAATCTAGCCTTTCTGACTTTGTCTCCAAAAAGTCTTACATGTGCTGTCCCTCTGATGTACTCATTCCTGATCCTATCCATCCTCGTTACTCCCAAAGAGAACCTCAACATTCCATCTCTGCTAACTCCAGCTCTGCCTCCTGTCTTTTCCTCAGCGCCACTGTTTCGAAACCATACAACATCGCTGGCCTCAACACCGTCTTTTCCACGTTTCCTTTTGTTTTCGCCGATCCTCTCCTATCACACATCACATCGGACACTTTTCTCCAACCATTCCAACCTGCCTGTACACGCTTCTTCACCTCTTTTCCACACTCTCCATTGCTCTGGATTGTTGAGCCTAAGTACTTAAAATCCTCCACCTTCTTTATCTCTGCTCCCTGTAACCTCACCGTTCCTCTTGGGTCCTTGTCGTTCACACACATGTATTCTGACTTACTGAGGCTAACCTTCATTCCTCTCCTTTCCAGAGCATACCTTCACCTCTCTGGATTTTCCTCCACTTGGCCTCTGCTCTCACTACAGATCACAATATCATCTACAAACATCGTAGTCCATGGGGAATCTTGTCTAACCTCGTCTGTCATCCTGTCCATCACCATAGCAAACAAGAAGGGGCTGAGAGCTGACCCTTGATGCAGTCCCACCTCCACCTTGAACTCGTCTGTCACACCTACAGCACACCTCACCCCTGTCTTACATCTCTCATACATATCCTGCACCACTCTAACATACTTATCTGCCACTCCAGACTTCGTCATGCAATACCACAGCTCCTCTCTCGGCACCCTGTCATATGCTTTCTCCAGATCCACAAAGGCACAATGCAGCTCCCTTTGGCCTTCTCTGTACTTCTCTATTAACATCCTCAAAGCAAACACTTCATCTTTGGTGCTCTTTCTTGGCATAAAACCAAACTGTTGTTCTCAAATGCTGACCTCTGCCCTTAGTCTAGCTTCCACTATTCTTTCCCATAGCGTCATCATATGGCTCATCAACTTTATCCCTCTGTAGTTGCCACAACTCTGCACGTCTCCCTTGTTGTTAAAAACGGGCACAAGCACACTTCTCCTTCATTCCTCCTGCATCTGCTCACTCTCTAAGACCTTGTTGAATCTTCTTGTTAGAAAATCTAATGCTACCTCTCCTAGACCCTTCCATACCTCCACCGGTATATCATCAGGACCAACTGCCTTTCCACTCTTCATCCTCTTCAATTCCCTCCTCACTTCACCCTTACTAATCTTTGCTACTTCCGGGTCCTCAACAGTCACCTCTTCTATTCTTTTTCTCTCTCTCATTTTCCTCATTCATCAGCTCTATAAAGTACTCTTTCCATCTTCCCAGCACACTTCTGTCATCAGTCAATACGTTTCCCACTCTGTCCTTCATCACTCTAACTTGCTGCATGTTCTTCCCATCTCTATTTCTCTGCTGTGCCAACCTGTATAAATAATTTTCTCCTTCCTTATTGTCCAGCCTAGCATACAAGTCATCATACACCCTCTGTTTGGCCTTTGACACCGCCACCTTCACCTTACGCTTAGTCTCCCTGTTCTCCTGTTTACTCTCTTCGGTCCTCTCAATGTCCCACTTCTTCTTAGCTAACCTCTTCCTTTGTACACACTCCTGCACTTCCTCATTCCACCACCAAGTCTCCTTATCTACTGTCCTTCCAGAGGATACACCAAGAACTCTCCTACATGTCTCCCTGATCACATTAGCTGTAGTTGTCCACTCATCTGGCAGCACTTCCTGACCAACCAAAGCCTGTTTCAACTCCTCCTTGAAGACAACACGACACTCTTCCTTTTTCAGCTTCCACCACTTTGTCTTCTGCTCTGCCTTTGCCTTCTTCACCTTTCTCACCAGGGCAGTGATGGTATAGTGGTATAGGGCACTGGATCGCTGATCCAAAGGTTGGGGGTTCGAGTCCCACTCTCCACAAGGTTGTCACTGTACTCCCCAGTGCAGCTCACTGGGTTATCAAAGGCCGGCCATGTCTCCCACTGTCTATGGTGTGAGGCACGAAAAAGAACGATTGCTGACTTTTGACAAGAGTAGCTGCAAAGCCGTCAGCGTGTTTCCGCCCTGCGATGACCTGGCGAGCTGTCCAAGGTGTACTCTGCCCTCGCCCGAAGTTGGCCGGGATGGGCACCAGCCTCCCCACGACCCAAACTAGGATTAAGCGGGTACAGAAAATGAATTGAACTGATGAACCTTTCTCACCATGAGTATCATCCTGCACACCACCATCCTATGCTGTTTGGCAACACTTTCACCCACTACTACTTTGCAGTCACTGACGTCCTTCAAATTACATCGCCTACACAAGATGTAGTCTACCTGTGTGCTCCTACCTTCACTTTTAAAAGTCACCCAATGCTGCTGTCTCGTCTGGAAGAAAGTATTCACCACAGCCATTTTCATCCTTTTTGCAAAATCTATCAATATCTGTCCTTCTGTGTTCCTGTCCTGGATACCAAACCTGCCTATCACTTTCTTGTCCCCTCTGTTGCCTGCACCAACATGTCCATTGAAGTCTGCACCAATGACCACTCTTTCACCTCTGGGGGTACTCTGCATCACTTCATCTAACTCACTTCAGAATCTCTCCTTCTCTTCTAGCTCACATCCTGCCTGTGCGGCATAAGCACTAACAACATTGAGCATTACACCTTCAATTTCTAACTTGAGACTCATTACTCTGTCTGACATTCTTTTCACTTCTAGAACATTCTTGACAAACTCCTCCTTCAAGATGACTCCTACTCCATTTCTCTTCCCATCCACACCATGATAAAACAGCTTAAACCCTGCTCCTAAGCTTCTAGCCTTGCTACCTTTCCACCTGGTCTCCTGAACACACAGTATGTCCACATTCCTCCTCTGCATCATGTCAGCCGGCTCTCTACCTTTTCCTTTCATAGTTCCAACATTCAAAGTCCCTACTCTCAGTCCTAGACTCATGCAGAAGACTCATCCTCTTCTCTCGCCACCTATGGACACGCCTCCCACCTCTCCTTCTTCGGCCTCTCCTTCTTTGACCAACAGTAGTCCAATTTCCACCAGCACCCTGTTGGTTAACAGCACTGATGGCAGTCGTTGCTAACCCGGGCCTCGACCAATCCGGTATGAAATTAATATTGGCAGTTTGCATAGTGTATTTTGGCAAAAGTTTTACGCCGGATGCCCTTCCTGTCGCAACCCTTTGCATTTATCCGGGCTTGGGACCGGCGTGAGGACGGACACTTGTTTGTGCCCATCCTCACGGTTGCATTATAAGTTATAATGTCACATTTCTCCATGATTCTTTCTTTCTCCTCTCTTTCTTTGGAAATTAATTTATATTATGTGATTATACAGCACAGCTCATTAAGATAAAGATACTAAAGATAAATGTCGTAAAAATATGAAAACATCATATCTGGTTCAAACCGGTAGAGAAAATGGGGATAAAATAATACTTCATTTTACAACATATTTTCTGATTCATACCTTTGTATTCATTCATGGATCTCTTCTACAATGTCCACTTGTCTCTGTGCTCCACTGAGACATATCAAAAGTAAATGGACGCCCTAATTACAGAATTTTATCTGTGAAACTTATTTGATTAATCTTATTGTGTCATTATTATTATTATTATTATGGTCACTTTCTACATGTTTTACTCATACAGTACATGAATTCTTTTATTGTTGTAAAACACCAGGAACAAAAGAGTCGTCTGATGTTCAAGGAGGGCGTATCGTGGGTCAGTCTAAGGCAGGGGTGCTCAATCCTGCTCCTGGAGATCTACCTTCCAGAAGACATTCGCTCCAACCCTAATCACGCCCACCTAACCATCCAATCACCTCATGAAGATCTGACTGGGTGTTACATGTCACATGGGCCACATTAGGGTTGGAAATGAAGTCATCTGGAAGGTAGATCTCCAGGAGCAGGATTGAACACCCCTGGTCTAAGGGATGACTAAGTAAGGGTTGGGCTGCACAAAAGCTCAAGTTTCCTCCTGCTACAGTCATCGCAGTGACTGTACGATTCAACAGCAAAGAAACACAAATCAACAGCGTCTCTCTCTCTCTCGAGTTGACCTGAGCCCTCTGGCAGGTGTCTTCAGACTGTCAAGCAGAGTTGTGTGTGTGTGTGTGTATATATATATACACATATGCATATACACTATCTATTACTTTTGATAAGTCACTGCATATTTTTATTGTACAACACTGAATTCACATTTCATACAAAAAATGTATTTATTCAAAATCTGCTCAAACCACTGTCTGATTTATTTGGTCTGAAGGTTGTATATAACTGTGTTGAGACTTGTAGACGTAATTTACATTATGAGACGAGCCAGATTTCGAAGTTCCTCATGAGATGAGAAGCATAGATATATATATATCCATATTAATCCACATCCAAAGAAAATGAGGTATGTAATCACATGGGTGCTGAATATTTTTAGTCTTGCGCTTCAGTCTGCTGTTTTTATTTTTTCAACAAACTTGTGCAATCTTTATATAAATGAAACTGATACATGACCTCAAAATTGTCCAAATTATGATTGAGGTAAATAACCGAATAATTTGATTTTCAGAGGAATGTTTAAGTAGAGACAGATTGTTACCAACAAGACTTGATAGCGAGAAGTATGATGTGAGAGCCTTATCCTGGAATCACTTTCCTTCTCAGTAACATCTGCCCAAACCTCTGTCTTATTTCTTTGGTTTGAAGGCCGTATATAACAGGATTGAGGCTTGTCGGAATAATAACAGTTATCAAACTGGCCAGATTCCGGAGAACGTGATGAGCTGAGAAGCGGTGTAGAATGATTACAGCCCAGCCAGACGTAAAGTGAATGAGATAGACAATCAGATGAGTGCTGCATGTCTGTATAGCCTTGCCCTTCATTGTGCTGTTTTTACTTTTCAGACAAATATCGGCAATCTTTATATAAGTAAGACTGATACATGATACTGATAAAATCCAAAATATGACTGAGACAAATAATCCAATGATCTGATTTAGTAACAGACTGTCACAGGAAAGTTTAAACAGAGAAGGATTGTCACAGATGATATTTGATATAGTTGAAGTGCAGTGAGAGAGTCTTAAGGTAGGGGCAAAAATAATCATGATGAGTCCAGTAGCAGACACCCATGCTATCACTGATAGCTGTACAACCATTTGGTTGGTCATTATGTTGTGGTATCTTAATGGGTCACATATGGCCACATATCTGTCGAATGCCATAACCATTAATATAGTGTGTGCACATGTGTTGAATGTATGAACCACAAAGGCTTGAATAACACAAGCGGTGTAACTGATATACCGGTCAGATTCTACCAAAAGATCTTGAAGTAATTGAGGCAGTACAACAGTAACATTGAGCACATCACACACCGGGAGGTTACAGAAAAGAAAGTACATCGGTTTGTGAAGAGCTTTGTCCATTGTTATGATCATGATAATACCCAGGTTAGACATCATAATAAACAGATAAATCAAGAGTAGAAGAACAAACACTGGATAGGCTGAGTCACCTGTGATCCGCAATCCTTCAATCCTGAGAATTTCATTTCTGTATGAGCCGTTTTTCATCATCTCCTATAAGCCTGAATAAAATAAAGAGGTTAGTCAGTTTTGTTTTTCACAATAAAGTTTGGGTGAAATTTATAATTAAACGTGCTTTCAAGCCCACTTTGAAAGAGCTGTTGGCTTTCCACAGGCCCAGTGTGACTGTCGTAGTCTGCGCTACATTTATAATCCGGAATATCTCCTGTTACCTAGCGACTACCTGGCGTGGCAAACAAACAATTTCATAATTACAATAATATCGATGTGTCATCTGAAAGTAACCCACGGCACTTATACACGTACGAAGAACCATAAATTATTTTTTTGTAAAAAGAGTTTTAAGTTTCACAATTTTTTGTTGCAAATTTTCTTCATGATTCTCAGGTGGTGATATTATCACCATCACCATCATCATCATCATCATCATTATCATCACTATCATCATCATCATCATCATCACTATCATTATCATCACCATCATCATCATCATCATCACCATCACCATCATCATCATCACTATCATCATCATCATCATCACTATCATCATCACTATCATCATCATCATCATCATCACTATCATTATCATCACCATCATCATCATCACCATCATCATCATCACTATCATCATCATCATCATCACCATCATCATCACTATCACCATCATCATCATCACCATCATCAATCATCATCATCATCATCATCACCATCACCACCACCACCACCACCAATTTTACACACATACATTCTCACTTCAATGTACCAGCCACTCCTCTTTACAGATTTTTATCGACTTCACTCACTAGCCGCAGCAAGAAGGTCCCGGGTTTGATTTCCAGGCCATGTGGACTTTGCATGTTCTCCTCGCGCTTGCCTTGATTTCCTCTGGGAACCCCAGTGTTCCAAAAATATGTGCAGTAGGTAGACCTGCAGTACCACATTGCCCCGAGGTGTGACAGAAAATGTGAATGGTTGTATGCATGTTGTCCCTGCAATGCCCTGGCAAGCTGCTCAGGATGTACCATGTCACCTGAGATAGGCACCATGCTTCCTGTGACCCTAATTAGGATAAAAAGTTGCTAGGAAAGCGAATGGATTGTCGTTATGTTATGTCATCCTGCAGATAAATATTACTTCATGATGTACGTATTAATTACGTTACTTAGCCATCATGGCTTTTAAAATAATTAATAACACACTTTACAGGGCCCCTGCTATGGACCCACTACTTGTGGGAAGGGCTATTGGGGTCAGGTGCAATGTGAATTGGGTGGCAGCCGAAGGCATGGGTTCTGTCGGATCGATCCTTGGTTACTGACTCTGATCCTTGGGACATGGAACGCCACCTCTCTGGCGGGAAATGAACCTGAGCTGGTGTATCACGTGGAGAGATAATGACTAGATATAGTCGGCTCACCTCAATGCATAGCTTGGGCTCTGGAACCACCCATCTCGAAAGAGGCTGGACCTTTTTCCATTCTGGAGTTGCTCATGTGGAGAGGCGACGAGCAGGTGTGGGCATCCTTGTTGCCCCCTGTCTCGGTGCCCAAACGTTGGGGTTTCTCCCCGGTCAACAAAAGGGTAGCTTCCCTCCACCTTCAGGTGAGGGGACGGGTCCTGACTGTTATTTGTGCTTATTCACCAAATGACAGTTCAGAGTACTCACCCTTCTTGGAGTCTTTAGGGAGGGTGTTGGAGAAGGCTCCCTCAGGAGACTCACTCATTGTCTTGGGAGACTTGAACGCCCATGTGGGCAACGAGAGTGTGACCTGGAAGGGTGTGATCGGTCAGTACAGCCTCTCCAGTCTGAAACCGAATGGTGTTGTTGGATTTCTGTGCTCATCACAGTTTGTCTATCACCCACACCATGTTCGAACATAAGGGTGCTCATAAGTGCACTTGGCACCAGGACACCCTAGATCGAAGTTTTATGATTGACTTTGTAGTCGTGTCACCAGACTTGCATTTGCATGTTCTAGACACTGAGGTGAAGAGGGGAGCTGAGCTGTCAACTGATCACCACATGATGGTGAGCTTTAATGGTGGGGGAGACTGCCTTCCAGACCTGGCAGGTCAAGGCAGGTAATTAGGGTTTGTTGGCAACGTTTGGCAGAGTCTCCTGTCCGAGAGTTCCCACTTCCGGCAGAGCTACAACCACGTCCCGGAGGAGGCAGGTGACAGAATTCGAATGCGCCATGTTTCATGCCTCCATTGATGAGGCAGCAGCCCATAGCTTTGGCCAGAAGGTCGTCGGTGCTTGTCGTGGCGGTAACTCCCAAACCCGGTGGTGGACACCTGTGGTGATGGGGACCGTCCAGCTGAGAAAGGAGGCCTATCGGATCTTACTGGCCTGCGGGACTCCCGAGGCAGCAGATAGGTATCGGCAGGCCAAACGTCCTTCAGCCGAAGCTGTAGCAGATGCAAAATCTCGGGCGTGGGAGGAGTTCACTCACTTTTTTTGTGACATCCTCGTCCTCATCTTCATGTTCTTCCTCTAAGTCCAGGGTCGGGTGGCGGGGACAGAAACCTAAGCAAAGAGGTCCAGACGTCCCTCTCCCTAGCCACTTCCTCCAACTCTTCTGGGGGGACACCGAGGCTGTCCCAGGCAAGCCGAGAGACATAGTCTCTCCAGCGTGTTCTAGGTCAACCCCGGGGTCTCTTCCCGGTTGGACATGCCCGAAGCACCACACCAGGGAGGCGTCCGGGAGGCATTCTGACCAGATGCCCGAGCCACCTCAACTGGCCCCTCTCAATGCGGAGGAGCAGCGGATCTACTCCGAGCTCTTAACAGATGGTAGAGCTTCTCACCTTATCTCTAAGGGAGAAGCCCGCCACCAGGCGAAGGAAGCTCATTTCAGCCGCTTGTATCCGCGATCTTGTTCTTTCGGTCACTACCCAAAGCTCGTGACCATAGTTGAGGGTTGGAATGTAGATTGACTGGTAAATTGAGAGCGTTGCCTTGCAAAGCGGTCTCCCTTGCCCAGACGCGGGTCACTGGGGTCCCCCCCAAGAGCCAGGCTTGGGGGAGGCTCTCGAAGGCGAGCGCCCGGTGGTCGGGGTTCTGCCCATGGAGCCTGGCTGGGGCCTAGCCAGAAAAGGAGACATGGGTCCGGCCTCCCATGGACCCACCACCCGTGGGAGGAGTTTTAGGGGTCGGGTGCAATGTGAGTTGGGTGGCAGCCGAAGGCATGGGTTCTGTCGGACCGATCCTCGGCTACTCACTTTTTTGTGACATAAAACTTTTAAATGGACAAAACAAAATATAATTCAGCAATTAATGAGATCTAAAAAACACAGCATTTAGCTGCACATAAAGCTATTTAAATGCATCAAAGGTATAAATATATAATAAATAAAATTGAGTTTGGCATCATATCATGAGTAAGACCCCGATTTA
>CM045735.1:5289660-5357160 GCA_024760905.1 Plotosus lineatus | reverse complement strand
GGAGGAGTTGAACGCCTAGTCGCGTCACGCTACGGAAACCGGGGATAAGCACCGCGCCTGATGAGTCACTATGGCTCGGGCATAAAAAGCCCAAAGGACTTTAATCCTAATTGGGATCACGGGGAGGCTGGTGCCCATCCCAGCTGGCTCCAGGCGAGGACAGAGTACACCCTGGACAGTTCACCAGGCTATTGCAGGGCAGAAATATGCTGAGGGCTCTGCGGCTACTTTTGACAAAAGTCAGCAATGGTTCTTTTATATGAACCTCGCACCATAGACTGTGAGAGACATGGCCGGCCTTTGATAACCCAGTTAACTGTACCGTGGGGACGGTGACAGCCTTGTGGAGAGTGGGACTTGAACCCCCAAGGTTAGGATCAGTGATCCAGCACCTTTACCACCAGGACACCACTGAACCTCATAATTATTTGAACTAGCCTGGGGGCAGCAGCAATGGTCTAGTGGATAGGACACAGGATCGCTGATTCTGAGGTTGGGCGTTCAAGTCCCCACAGGGTTGTCACTGTCCCCCCCGAGTGCAGCGAACTGGATTATCAAAGGTGGGCCATGTCTCTCGCTGTCTATGGTGAGAGGTTCATGTAAAAGAACCATTGCTGACTTTTGTAAAGAGGAGCTGCAAAGCCGTCCGCGTGTTTCTGTCCCTTGCTAAAAGGGTTGAAACAGGAAGGCCATCCGACGCCAAATCAAATGTGCGAATCAGATGATTCGCTGTGGCGACTCCCGAGTAAAAGGGAAAAATCCGAACGGAAAAAGAAGAAAAGAAGATTGTTCTTGAAATAGCCCAAGTGGTGGCACGGTGGTGTAGCGGTTAGCTCACCCACCTCACAGCAAAAAGACCTGGGTTTGGATGCTACACTCGACATTTCCGTGTGGACTTTATTGTTGTTGTTGTTGTTGTTGCTGTTGTTACTTGGGTTTCCTCTGGAAACTCCGGTTTCCTCCAGAAGTCCAAAAACATGCACAGTAAGCTTATTGGCTGTTTTAAATCATCCCTCGGTCTGAGTGTGTGGATGAAGAGTTGTATGTCTGTTGGCTTAACAATGGGCTGGTGAGCTGCTCAGGGTGTACCCTGCCCTTAACTAAAGTCGGCTGAGATAGGCACGAGCCGCCGCAGAATCCTAATTAGGATTAAGTGGATCAGAAAATGAATAAAAAATAATAATGAAATAGCCCAGCTGAAGCTGTTAAAAGTCAAATTAAACTAGAAAAATCAATATTACCTAAAACAAACAAACAAACAAACAAACAAAACAGCCCACTAATAGGAGATTGGGAGAATGCAGATATCAAGATATTTCCGAGAACGAAAAAAATAATTCACTGAGCCTGTCGTCCAGCTCTGCAGGCTAACACTACGAATATTTTGTTGCTTTATTTGATTGAACCGGATCATTAGTGGGCAACCCGACCATATTCAGAAATATTGCTGGTCTGTACGCTCACGCTCATGCGGGGCTTCCAATACAATCCATATATGGACACGGCGTGCATCTCATGGATCAACAACCTCCAGCATCTTCACCTCGACTGTCATACTACTCTATAATCATCTTCAGCAGCCTGATTAGAGGAGCGTTGTCATTTTGTGCAGTGTGTCCTTAATTCCTGAACCAAAACAAAATAAAAATCATGAATTAAAGATTGGAGATGTTCACAGGAAAGCAGTATCACACAATTTGATTGTAAACAATAATAACAGGTAAATGTGTCACATAAACGGTCATGAGGCCCCAAAGGGTTCCATTTAGTATTTACATATTTTACAAATATAATATTCACATACATTGTCTTTTTTTTTTTTCTTTGAAAGCCCTTTGGTGGGACTAATAAACAATGACAGAAATAAACATGAATGACGGGAAAATGTATTTAACATACATGAACATTAGACATTTCATCTGGTAAGTGCAGTGGAGAAGATGGAGTCTATCTCTGCCGGCTCCAGGCATAGGCGGGATACACCCTGAACAGCTCGCACATGCAATCCTTCACACTCACACCTAGGGGCAATTTTGAAGAGTTATTTATAATACGAGGGATGTTGATGTTCTCTTTGGGAGTAACGAGGATGGATAGGATCAGGAATGAGTCCGTCAGAGGGACGGCGCATGTGAGATGTTTTAGAGACAATGTCAGAGAGGCTATCATCTGTCTCCATCTCCATTTCAAAATGATGATCTTCTTTTCCTTCCGGCTGTTCAATTCAGGGGTCGCCACAGCGAATCATCTGCCTCCATCTCACGCTATCCTCTGCATCTTCTTCTCTTACACCAACTATCTTCATGTCCTCCTTCACCACATCCATCAATCTTCTCTTTGATCTTCCTCTAGGCCTTCTGCCTGGTAGTTCCAACCTCAGTGTCCTACGACCAGAATATTCACTATCCCTACTCTGTACATGTCCAAACCATCTCAATCTAGCCTCTCTGACTTTGCCTTCAAAATCCTCTTTTCCACACTCTCCATTGCTCTGGATTGTTGAGCCTAAGTACTTAAAATCCTCCACCTTCCTTCTCTCTGCTCCCTGTAACCTCACCGTCCCTCTTGGGTCCTTGTCATTCATACACATGTCTTCTGTCTTACTGAGGCTAACCTTCATTCCCCTCCTTTCCAGGGCATACCTCCACCTCTCTAGATTTTCCTGCACTTGTTCTCTGCTCTCACTACAGATCACAATGTCATCTGCAAACATCATAGTCCATGGGGAATCTTGTGTAACCTCATCTGTCAGCCTGTCCATCACCATAGCAAACAAGGAGGGGCTGAGAGCTGACCCTTGATGCAGTCCCACCTCCACCTTGAACTCTTCAGTCACACTGACAGCACACCTCACCACTTTCTTACATCTCTCATACATGTCCTGCACCACTCTAACATACTTCTCTGCCACTCCAGACTTCCTCATGCAATACCACAGTTCCTCTCTCGGCACCCTGTCATATGCTTTCTCCAGATCCACAGATAAATTAATTTCCCAAATATTCGATATTGTGCCAGTAGGCTCAGGCATAAAGCCAAACAGAATTACCACCCATGCAACCTGAAGATTTGAAAGTCTTAGCAGTTTAACAAAAGCCCCCTTAAAGAAGGGAAAAGAAAAAAAAACCCTATATATATATATATATATATATATATATATATATATATATATATATATATATACATACATACATATATACCTATATATATAGATATATATATACATACACACACACATATACAGTATGTATGATTGTGTCTATATATATATGTATGTATATATATATATATATATATATATATACACACACACACATACAGTATGTATGATTGTATATATATATATATATATAATATGTGTGTGTGTGTGTGTGTGTGTGTGTGTGTGTATTCATGTTTTTTTACTGTACATAGATAATATAACAATAACAATCCCCTACAGTCTGATTATTAACAATGGTTTAAAACTGTATTTAAAATAAAAACTAACAACTGAAGTTTACATTACAGAAACCTTTTTGTACTTCATGCAACTTCATGTCTTGTGCAAGTGTAAGCCCGCCCCGACCTTCTATTCCATTTATCAGGAGTGAAACTTCCTTAAAGTGAAAGCAGGATAGACCAGATTCATCTGAGCAAGTCTGAAGTAAGTGCGAGCCTTCCTGTTACTCAATCCATTGTGAACTTTATTCCTATTTCTGTGTATCTTGCTTAGTTGTGGAGAGTTTATTCCTTCACTACATTAAATTTAGACAGACAAAGTGTCCAACTAATTTAAAGCTGAGATCAATTCTACTGGATCATCTTTTAAATATGGGCTGCTTCATGATATGCAGCAAAAGATTACACTTTGCTCTTCTGAACAACATGTAAAGATAATAAAGGGCAATATGATTGTAAAACAAGCCTCCCTGCACGTGTAGGGGATGAGGGAGTGGATATTGTAAGTTGCTGCAGCAGGACAGTGATTCCATGCAGTTTGGTTAACTTTTAACTCGTCAATCCTTGAAAAATACTTGCAGGATTGATAAAACCAACCAATCCATGTTTCTATCCTGTTTTATCCCATTTAATATGTGACTGTTTAATTATACACAACTGTATCACTGCTACAAGGTTCGAATGCTATCAGACATATTGATCAGCGTTTATTTTTAATTTTTCATATACCATAAAAAAGGGGTCATGTGACTCAACACACAATTATTTGTGATTGGCGGTATGGTGGCGTAGTGGTTTGCATGTCTGCCTCTAGAGCAAGAAGGGCCTGGGTTCGATTCCCAGCCGTGGGGTGTCTGTATGGAATTTGCATGTTCTTCCTGTGCTTGTGTGGGTTTCCTCCAGGCTCTCCGGTTTCCTCCCACAGTCCAAAAACATGCACAGTAGGCTAACTGGCTGTTCCAATTCACCCCTAGCTGTGAGTGTGAGTGCAAATGGTAGTGTGAGTGTTAGCCCTGTGATAGCCTGGTGAGCTGTCCAGGGTGTATTTGGAGTTGGCGGAATGGGCACTAGACTCCCTGTGGCCCTAATTAAGATGAAGTGGTTCATAAAATGAATGAATAATTGTGATCATCCAAGACCTATTACCATTATTATGTTTGAGTTCTTCTGCATATTAGGTGGTATGATTGACCAATGAAATTCAATGTGTTTGATTCAAACCTCATTCACTCAATAATTTGCCAAACTGCTTGATCCTACTTGGGTGGCAGAGGGGTTGGAGCCTATCTCATCCAATACTGGGTAAAGGCGGGGTACATCCTGAAAGGCTTACCAAAGCATTACAGGAACAACACTCACATACACAAACACACAAAACCATTCGCACTCACTTCTGGAGCAATTCGGCAGAGCCAATTAGCCTAGCGTGCATGTCTTTGGACTGTTGAAAGAAACCAGAGTACCTTGAGGAAAGCCATGCAAGCATAGAGAGAACATGCAATCTCCACATGAAAACACCTGAACCCAGGACCTTCTTGTTGTGAGTTCGACATGCTTTACATTGCAGTGCATTATGAGTTGATGCTAATCATAACAGAACGCGGGTTGCTTTATAGCGTAACACACTAGACGCACCATCGTAATGGCTTGTGATGAACTTGCCGCAGTGTCAGTCAAGCCTTTGATCATCCTCAAGTGCCACACAGTCATATGGTGTATTACTTGTCTTCAGACACGCAGCTTCAATGCTAACTTTAAGTATTTAAATAAATAAAAAAAAAAACATAATTGAAATATAAATATGTAAAAAAAATAAAAGAAAATATATAAAAACCCTTAGAAACAAAGCAGGATTGCTTAAGAATTTTCCACGATGCACAAAACAAAATCACACACATGATATTGGATCCAGAAATGAAAATGATTTCTGAACTTCAGTTCATTTTCTGTAACCGTTTCATCCGAATTAGGGTCACGGGGAGGCTGGTGCCCATCCCAGCCAACTCAGGGCAAGGGCAGAGTATACCCTGGACAGCTCGCCAGGCCATCGCAGGGCGGAAACACGCTGACGGCTTTGCAGCTACTCTTGTCGAAAGTCAGCGATGGTTCTTTTACATGCCTCACAACATAGACAGTGAGAGACATGGCCGGCCTTTGATAACCCAGTTAGCTGCACTGGGGAGGACAGTGACAACCTTGTTGAGAGTGGGACTCGAACCCCCAACCTTTGGATCAGCGATCCGGCGCCTTATACCACTAGACCACCACTGCCCATTTCTGAACTTGAACAAGTAATTCATTACACCAGTTTGTTCTGTGCAGCGTTTTATATAG
The DNA here is from genome assembly GCA_024760905.1 of Plotosus lineatus. NCBI lineage: Eukaryota > Metazoa > Chordata > Actinopteri > Siluriformes > Plotosidae > Plotosus > Plotosus lineatus. The sequence continues at coordinate 5,351,385 of CM045735.1, read as the reverse complement.
TAATGAGGTTCATAAGAGTAAAGGTTCCGATCTTTTGTGAATTTTTTGGAGAGGATGAATAACTATAACGATAGTTGTGATCAATATAATATCAGATGTCACTCACCTGACCAATCAGTGTTACTGATAGTCAATTATTTACCATGTAGAAATATAATTTCTATCAGGTGTAGTGGAGTAATAAAGAGTTCAAGGTGGCGGTGGGACTGCATCAAGGGTCAGCTCTCAGCCCCTTCTTGTATGCTATGGTGATGGACAGGCTGACAGATGAGGTTAGACAAGAATCTCCATGGACTATGATGTTTGCAGATGACATTGTGATCTGTAGTGAGAGCAGAGAACAAGTGGAGGAAAATCTAGAGAGGTGGAGGTATGCCCTGGAAAGGAGGGGAATGAAGGTTAGCCTCAGTAAGACAGAATACATGTGTGTGAATGACAAGGACCCAACAGGAACGGTGATGTTACAGGGAGCAGAGAGAAGGAAGGTGGAGGATTTTAAGTACTTAGGCTCAACAATCCAGAGCAATGGAGAGTGTGGAAAAGAGGTGAAGAAGCGCGTGCAGGCAGGTTGGAATGGTTGGAGAAAAGTATCCGGTGTGATGTGTGATAGGAGAGTATCGGCAAGAATGAAAGGAAAAGTGTACAAGACGGTGTTGAGACCAGCGATGTTGTATGGTTTAGAAACAGTGGCACTGGGGAAAAGACAGGAGGCAGAGCTGGAGGTAGCAGAGATGAAAATGTTGAGGTTCTCTTTGGGAGTAACGAGGATGGATAGGATCAGGAATGAGTACATCAGAGGGACAGCACATGTTAGATGTTTTGGAGACAAAGTCAGAGAGGCTAGATTGAGATGGTTTGGACATGTACAGAGGAGGGATAGTGAGTCAATTGGTATTTGGATGCTGAGGTTGGAACTACCAGGCAGAAGGTCTAGAGGAAGACCACAGACAAAAATTTATGGATGTGGTGAAGGAGGACATGAAGGTAGTTGGTTTAAGAGAAGAAGATGCAGAGGATAGGGTGAGATGGAGGCAGATGATTCGCTGTGGCGACCCCTGAAGGGAACAGCTGAAAGGAAAAGAAGAAGAAGAAGGTGTAGTAGAGTAAAAGAATCCAACAGAAACATCAATCCTGACCCACATTCTGTTGATTCTACATAATTTAATCACTAATTGAAAGGGGAGTGTTCAAAGTAATATCAGTGTGGCGTTCAATTAGTGACATCATTCATTCTTCATAAACAGGTGCCAGTTATTATCCTTATTTTTGTGGGACTGGTGGCGTAGTGGTTAGGGTGCTGGGCTCATGATCGGGAGGTTGTGTGTTCGAATCCCAGTTAGATCCCCACTGTGCTAAGACCCCTGGGCAAGGTCTTAACCACGAGTGTGCCTCTGTTCACCCAGCAGTATAAATGGGTACCAGTAAAATATACTGGGAAGGTAACCTGCGATGGACTAGCGTCCCATCCATGAGGAGTTGAACTCCTGGTAGCTTCATGCTACGGAAACTGGGAATAAGCACCGCGCCTGATGAGCCACTAGGCTCGGGTGTAGCAGCGAATGTTCTACCTGCTGGTTATAGAACATTTTTGTCTGGAATTCTGAGGAAAACGTGTCGTTCCTGACATTGCTCAGAACAACAGTCTTCTTCTTTTCCTTTCGGCTTTTCCCTTCAGGGGTCGCCACAGCGAATCATCTGCCTCCATCTCACGCTATCCTCTGCATCTTCTTCTCTTACACCAACTACCTTCATGTCCTCCTTCACCACATCCATAAATCTTCTCTTTGGTCTTCCTCTGGGCCTTCTGCCTGGTAGTTCCAACCTCAGCATCCTACTACCAATATAGCTCAGAACAACAGTGTACCTTGAATAAATGATTGTTTGGAGAGGAACACATATAAATAAATGCAGAGAATGATCAGCTGCTCAGCAAAAATGATCCCAAATGCTTTAAAATGGCAACTGAAACCTGAGAGATGTGAAACAAAGTGAAAAACTACCGTTCGAATGGATGAAGGAACCAAAATGGCAATGACTCAGCCACCAATCAGCTTCAGGAAGACCAAAGACGGTGTAAAGTTACCTGTGAGTTCTGTTACAATTTGAAGACGCCTATGTGAAGCCGAGCAAGAAGCCCCACAAAGCCCCACTACTGAAAAAAGCCGTGCTGAAGACACACACACACACACACACACACACACACTCTTGGAGACCATGCACAAGTGATTGTGCAACCATGATGTGGTTATTTATTTATTTATTTATTTATTCAGCTTAATTTAATTCAGCTGTTCGGGTGTTCGCTCCAGGCTGGTCCCACGCTATCGTGCCACTAGTTCTCAGACAACATGTTTCACAGGCAGTGATAATCTCTCTCAGAACCAAACAAGTTTAGGCAGGTGAACTGACCGAACAATACATTACATAATATAAATCACACATACTAAAAAAACACGTGTCCTGCTGAGCTTTATTTCTGCTCGACTGGAATTGCACCGGATGAGTAACATGTATGTGACGCTAATCAGGAATTAAATATCACAAAATGTACAATTGTGTTTAAAATAATAGCAGTGTGTTTATAAAAGTGAACAAAACTCAAAATCCTTATAATCTCTTTTATTTCTAGACACACAAATGCATCGGAAACACGACATCATTCCATTACAAATCAAAACATGAACAAAAATACCAAATTTGTGTTATTCCTTTAACCCTGAAGCGACCGAGCTATTTCAGACTAATATGACCAAGTGGGGGGTCATTTGTTAGCCCATTGACTTTATATAGGAATATTTCTATATTAATGATTGTTTTCGGGTTCTTCATATTTATTTCTCTCTCTAATATATTTGTCCATTATTTTATGTAATTAAGTCTGGAATTATATATATTTTTACAAAGCCCTCGTCTGTTATATCTTGTAATATGCATGTTACCTTTTATTTTCTTTGTATCAAAAATGAAAACAAATCATAAAAAGTAAAGTTACTTTGCATAAAATATGTATTACGATGTGGGAGGATAATTTAGATCTGGTAATAGAAATAATAATGATATGGCTGAACTATCTGAAACATGTAACTGTCAGAATGAAGAACCATCAACACCAGCTGAAGATATAATCTCAAAAATCTCAGAGATCTTCCTGGGCTCATAAGCGACTCGCACAAGTTTGGATTATACTCGCCACACGGATTGGCCGATCCTTACAAAATTCTGTCAACAAATGCAGGACGAATAGATTGACAAATTCTTGGTAGGAAACTTTTTTTCCGATTAAAATGGCGAAAAATGACGAAAAAAATGGCGCCCGATTATATATGCCCGGGATCATACATGACCCCCACTTGGTCGGTTGAAGGTTAAAGAAATTGAAAAAAAAAAGAATATTTGATGGTTAAATAAATAACAGTGTCCGCTTCTTCTTTACAAACTCAAACATTCACTTTATAAACTGTATAAGATTTTTGCTGTTTCATTTTTTTTGCATTCAATTTCAAGTACAGTGGTACCTCACCTTACGAAATTAATACGTTCCAGAGCTTTTTACGGAACCTGGATTTTTCTTAAATTGAACTGTATTTTACATGTAAAACATGTGATTCGTTCCAAGGCCCCCAAAACTACCCCCTAAACCCTTTAAAAATGATAAAAGTATACCTTTTAAGGCCTCCTTCTGCTTCAATATCGTACCGATGGTAGATGGGTTTGGTCATATTCTTTTGCGATATCACTCAACCGCATGCCACGAGCCCGCTTCTTCTTTTCACTCGCACTGGGAATCACACACGTGCGCTCGTGTGTGTGTGTGTGTGTGTGTGTGTGTGTGTGTGTGTGTGTGTGTGTGTGTGTGTGCACATGCGTGTGTTGACCATGTCTTCTTAGCAGTTATAACCATACAAATGTTTATGCAAGGTTAAAAGCCTGAACAAAAAGATAACATTGCAAATGAGCACACTCAAAAAACTCATGAAACAACAATAACTCTGTCCTTTACACGAAAAGCATTATGGGTGCTCCATAATAGCCAATGGGAGGGTGCTGCATCATCCCTCCTAGCCAATGAGAGGCCAGCGGGGTGGGATGTTGGGAGATAGCTGTTGGGAAAGCAGCTTGTGCATTGTTTTAATGTTTGAATGGCGTGTTTGAACGTTTGAAAGGCGCGTTACATAAGGAAAATGTGTTTCGTATACAGAGACAAAAAATTTTGGAAAATGTTTTTCGTAACCTGGATTTTTCGTTTGTGGGACTATCGTAAGGTGAGGTACCACTGTACAAGCAAATTTTGTCAAACTTTGTCAAATTGTAAACAAGGAAATGATGCATTACAGAGGGGTGATGCTGGTTGTCTTCGTCAGGTTGCATTTGATGGTGATTTGCTGAAGAGACGTGATGGGTGCTTTTCACAATATCAAGGTGAGTCTGAAAATAGTTAAAATTTTAAGCAAATGTTTACAGTTTACAAAATCATATCCATATATTTTTTGAACCGCTTAATCCTAATTAGGGTCACAGCAAGGCTAGCACCCATCCCAGCTGACTCTGGATGAGGGCAGAGTACACCCTGGACGGCTCGCCAGGCGATCACAGGACGGAAACAAGCTGACGGGTTTTGCAGCTCCTCTTGTCAAAAGTCAGCAATGGTTCTGTTACAGGAACCTCCCACCATAGACAGTGAGAGACATGGCCAGCCTTTGATAACCCAGTTAGCAGCACTGGGGTGGGGGATGGAGGGGGGGGGGGAGAACAGTGACAGCACATGGAAAGTGGGGCTTGAACCCCCAACCTTAGGTCCTCAGTGGTCCAACACCTTTACCACCAGGCCACCACTGCCTGTAGAAGAATCATAACCCGAAATATAATCTATTCTCATAGGGATGCCATGACCTCAACTTTCCCGTTTTTTTGCATCGTTTTAAAAGATGAAGCTTAAAATTAAACATATATTTATTACAAAATAGATTATTACTTATTAACTGACTATATCCTCAGTGAATGTAAACATGACTTTAATCCATTTACACATTTTTATAGTTTTCTGATTGATAGTTTTCTGTCTCAGACTTCACAACATATGCCAAAATCATTCTTGCGAAATCCATTGTTGGGTTTTGTTACTCCGCCGCTACAGATGGGCCTTTGGGGGGTTATTACCGTTTCCTGACTTTCACTCCACATCCTTATATTGTTCTTTCTCCTGTTTCACTGCTCAATCAACACCACTCTGATTTCAGCTCCGTGCTATTATTCACTCTGTTTATATACTTTATACTTTTATTGAATGTATCAAAATCACAGCAGTATTTATGATGGTAATTATTTTATTTCTAGAGAACAGAGATGGAATTGCAGGATTTACACAAATAGTTTTCAACAGCAGTTTTCTGTTCTTTTTGTTGTAGTTCTTTGTGCTTTGCCACTCAATGCTGCAACTTGCACAGCTGTTGGTTTCTGGCTACTTGAAGGGCTCCATATCCACAATAGAGAAAAGATATGGACTGTCCAGTCAGAAGTCTGGAGTGCTGGCCTCGTTTAATGAGGTACGTGTGATTTACAAGGCGAAGGATCCACCATTTAATATCGCACAGATTTTATTTTGAGTGCAAGGTTTTTGCATGTGCCTTTTTTCCATGGTCTCTCTGGGTCTGTAAGGGTTTCCTCCAGGTTTTATTCACACACACACACACACACACACACATATACATATATACATATACATATATATATATATATATATATATATATATATATATACCCCCAGTGATCCCTCACTTTTTGCTGTTAATGGGGACTGGGACCCCCGTGAAGGCTGAATTTCTGCGTAGTAGGATCGACCCCTCTGACTGACGTATACGTACATGTCTATATGTATATAATATCAATTAATACATATTCAACGCTACAAATGCTTACAATAACAATTAAACATTCAAAAATAATGCATAAGATGTAAATAAAATATAAATACACGACACACAGATGCGCGCCTCACATAAAAATGTAACTAGTTTTGTTGGGGGGCTTTGGGTTGTTTTTCTTTCTGTTTTTTTTTTTTTTTTTTTGCATAATTGGCCTTGTTTTTGTGGCATTTTCCTTAACCTTTTCCCCTTTTCTTTCTTAATTTCCTTATTTTTTAATTTTTTTGATGATCATATTTTTGATATATGTAGATACATACACAGATGTAAATGGCCCGTATTTTTACGACTATAAGGCTCACTGGATTATAAGATACATTAAGTTTAACAAAAGTCAGATAAGTCAAACTGGATTCAACTCCCATAATAACTCTCATCATTGTTCAGTAATAACAATATAAAACAATAAACTCATTTTTCAGTTCATTCCTTTTCCACAAATCCATCAAATTTGTCTTCAGTGTCGGAGTTTAACAGATTTGCATGAGTTTGACATAAAGCTCGGATCCCTCTATTATTTTTATTATTATATTATATTATTATATTTTATTATATATTATTTCCTCATGCATGGAGATTAGAGTGACACAAACTTCTCTCAGCCACACCCCCTTAAAGAGACAGTGCATTAGAAATTGTGTTCATTACTGAGCGGAGACCATTACCCTTAAGGAGCTGTATTAGTGTAACTTTAAATTCAAGAAGGTTCATCCAAGGTCTCAGGAGGACACCTGCAGCAGTGCTTTATCCCGGTCATGAGTGTGAGACTCTGATTAAGCCAGCTCAATGTCCTGAAGGTAGAGACTGAGATTCGGTGGAAAAACCACTCACGTATTACTCAGGGAGTCACCTGACTACGATAGCAGTAATGCTGGGATTTGGACTTAAAGCCCAGATCCCGCTAACTTACGATCTGTTGACACCAATATCAAGCTGTTAGAGTTCTTTGGTTAATCCATTGGAATGATGGTAAGCTCTGAATTAGTTTGCTTCATTTGGGTTTTGATTGTGTCAGTGAGATGGAGTCGCGCGGCCGCATCCACACACAAGGCGCACCGGACTATAAGGCGCACTGTCAAAAAAAAAAAAAAAAAAAAAATTTTGAGGACTAAAGGCTTTTTAAGTGCACCATATGGTTCAAAAATACGAGTGTGTGTGTATATATATATATATATATATATATATATATATATGCTCCCACTATACAGAATATCAGATTGTGTTGATGTGTATCTTTACCCTCAGCCCTGACACTAACGTAACTGCATCCAGTACATAATAGTGAACAATGCGAACATTCTCTAACTGAGTGGTTTCATAGTCTCACACTAATGTCTGAGGGCTTGAGGAGAGGAGCCACCCAGTTCTTGTTCAAGGGTGTTAATGTTCTTTTTGTTTAAAAAACAAATCAAAATTTAATAGTGTAGAGAAGTACTAAATGCTTGATTCTATTTCATTATTAGTCTTATAACATTTTGAGCCATTCTAAATCCTTATAATTCCTTTTAAAAAGTAAAATGAATACTACTATTACTACTACTATTACATTCATTTTTTTGAACCGCTTAATCCTAATTAGGGTCACGGTGAGGCTGGCACCCATCTCAGCTGACTCCATGTGAGGGCAGCGTACACCCTGGACGGCTCGCCAGGCCATCACAGGCAGAAACACACTGGTGGCTATGCAGCTACTATTGACAAAAGTCAGCAATGGTTCTTTTACATGAACCTCCCACCACAGATAGTGAGAGACATGGCCGGCCTTTGATAACCCAGTTAATGCACTGGGGGGACAGCACAGACAACCAGGTAAAAGTGAAGCTTGAACTCCCAACCTCGATAATACATCGGTAATCCAACAACTTACTACTGGGCCACCATCACTGCCTGTTACCATTACTCTTCTTCTTCTTCTTCTTCTTCTTCTTCTTCTTCTTCTTATTATTATTATTATTATTAAAATATCACCAAGAGAGGGCGGCATGGTGACACAGTGCTTAACATGCTCGCTTCGCAGCAAGAAGGTCCTGGGTTTGATTCCCAGCTCGGAGCGTTTCTGTGTGGAGATACATGTTATCCCTGTGCTTGTCTGGGTTTCCTCTGGGTACCTCAGTTTCCTCCCACAGTCTGAAAACATAGTAGGCGAATTAGCTCGTCCAAATCACCTCTAGGTGAGATTACGTCTGTCAGCCATGCAATGGCCTGGGTATACCCCACCCTCGCCCTATTCGGCCGAGATGGGCGTCAGCCTCCCTGTGGCCCTTATTTAGATTAAATGGCTTAGAAAAGGAATGAATTACCAAAAGCATCGACATCTTTTATCACAATACAATCTGATTGTTTATTCATAATCATGCTGTATTCACACCTGGTAGGGTTGGGATTCACCCATGACCAGGATAAAGAGCGTACAGAAGCTTTCAACCAGAAATAAATAAATATACAGATGTGCGTTCTTATAAATCTTGTTAGAGCATGCACAGCTTTATTTTATTTTTTTGCCTTTATTTGTTTATTTTAAAATAAACAGCAATGAAAAGAATGTAACTGCAAGATGGAACAAGTGCGTGCCGAGTTCAAGCTTTAACAAAATTTCTGAACGTAAATTTAGTTGAATAATTAAATTAATTTACCTTAAATATATTAAGATTTATAACTATATCACCAGCCCTTGATTATCACTTCAGCTTCGTATCGCTGTTCTTTATCTTTGACTTAAATTACCCCTCGCTGTATATGTGTCTGTGAAGAATAATTTTAATTGATGCCCAGTGATTGACTGGCAGGCGCCGTGGTGGCCTCACAATAATCGGATCCCGGGTTTGAGTCCGGGCCTCTGTGTGGGCTTTTTTTTTTTTTTTTTTTTTTTTGTGTGTGTGTGTGTGTGTGTGTGTGTGTGTGTGTGTGTGTGTCTGGAAATTGTGTGTTCTTCCTGTGCTTACATTGGTTTCCTCCAGATACTCTGGTTCCCTCCTACAGCCAAAAGACATTAAGCCCCGAATGTTCAATGGCCCCGGTGAGCTGTTCAGAGTGTACTGTGTCTTACCATTTCTCAAAGATGAATCGGAATTAAAATGAACTTTTCATGAAGGAATCCAGAGTCTGGTTGTATTTCCATACTGTGATGTTCCCCACTCATTCAAGGTTCCTTTAAATTTTCTGGTTCAAATTCCTGATCGCGACACAGGCTTTACTGGAACAGAATTTCAAGATGTCTATCAGCAAGACTTATCTTATCAACAGTTTTTACGTTCATTCATTCATTTTATGAACCGCTTAATCCGAATTAGAGTCGCGGGAAGGCTGGAGCCCATCTCAGCCACCTTTGAACGAGGGCAGAGTACACCCTGGACCGCTCACCATACAAACACAGGGCAGAAACAAGTCAGCAATGGGCGGCCTTTGATAACCCATTTAGCTGCACTGAGGGGACAGCAGTAACAACTGTTGGCAGTGGGTCTTGAACCCCCGACCTTAGGATCAGTAATCCAGCATCTTACTACCGGGCCACCACTGCCCAACAAGTTTATGTGTTCATACGGAATCAAGATGTGACTATTTCCAGGTTATGGCAATTACTCCAGCTGTGGTTTGAGCTTATACATAATCCAAACATTCATTCATTCATTTTCTTAACCACTTAATACTAATTAGGGTGGCGGGATGGCTGGCACCCATCTCAGCCAACTCTGAGCGAGGGCAGAGTACACCCTGGAGGGCTTGCCAGGCCATCACAGGGCAGAAACTTGCTAACGGCTATGCAGCAGCTACTTGTGACAAAAGTCAGCAATGGTTCTTTTACATGAACCTCCCACCATAGACAGTGAGAGAGACGCGGCCGGTCTTTGGTAACCCACTGGGGTGGGGGTAATGACAACCAATCAAGAGTGGGGCTTGAACTCCCAACCTTGAGATCCACCAGGCCACCACTGCCCGGCATAATCCAAACAATAATATGATATAAAACAGGGGTGTCAAACTCGTGCCACGAAGGGCCATGTGGCTGCAGGTTTTTGTTTCAACCAAGCATCAGCACATCTGACTTGGCTCATTCAAACAACTGATAAGAGTCTTCAGACATTTGATTGGTCAGTCTGACACATTCAAACAACTGATAAGAGTCTTCAGGCAGTTGATTGGTCGATCTGTGTGCACTGTCCAGAGACTGACCAATCAAAAGCCTGAAGACTCTTATCAGTTGTTTGAATGAGCCAAGTCAGATGTGCTGATGCTTGGTTGAAACAAAAACCTGCAGCCACATGGCATGAGTTTGACACCCCTGATATAAAACCTGCCATGGCTCGTCATAGCATCGAGCAATTGCATTTTTCACATGAAAAATAATTTTTCATTTTTCAAAGCTGCTTAATTTGAACTAGGGTTGGGAGGCGGTTCCAAATCACCGCCCGAAACTTACTGGGCATGTTTTTGGACTGGGAGAGGAAACCGGAGTACCCCGACAAAATCCATTAAAGCATGAACAGAACATAATGCCTGAGCCCAGGACATTGTTTCTGTGAGGCGGACGTGCCAAACACTGTGCCACGTGATCAGAAAACGTCGGCCGAAGAACCAACCATACTGTTTTCAGTCTGACTATAAAAACAAATAAAACCTTCATTCCTGGTTTTGTGTCCCAGGTGGGAAACACGGTTCTCATCGTGTTTGTGAGCTATTTCGGGAGCCGAGTACACCGACCCAAGTGTATTGGGATTGGAGCGATTATAGCCAGCGTGGCATCATTTCTTATTGCATTGCCACACTTTATCAGTGGAAAGTACGAGTTCACAGACAACATAAGGAGTAAGTCAACTCACTTTATCTTGATCCATATCAAACGTTTTTTGTACACACTTGTTCTTAGACGGTTGTACATTGTTCGAGTACAATAGGAGTAATTCTAAATATGAGGTTTCTGATCAGCAGATACCACGGAACAGCTCGCTGGTCTTTGCCAAGCAGGACGCAATCACCGGTTTGTATCATCTAACCAAACATGTTCCGAAATCACGAGCCATGCAAACAATGCAGTGTTTCCCATCCTGCTCTTGGGTCAGTTGTTGCTAGGAATTGGTGGCGTACCGATCCAACCCTTTGGAATTTCCTACATCGATGACTACGCAAATAAGAAGAACTCACCGTTCTATCTTGGTAAGAACATTCAAGTATTTATTCATCCATTCATTTTCTGAACCAATTAATCCTAATTAGGGTTGTCGGGAGGCTGGTGCCCATATCAGCCGACTCCGGGCGAGGGCAGAGTACAGCCTGGACGGCTCACCAGGCCATCGCAGAGCAAAAACACGCTCACGGCTAGGCAGTTCCTCTTGATGAAAGTCAGCAATGGTTCTTCTACATGAACCTCTCGCCATAGACAGTGATAGACATGGCCGACCTTTGATAACCCAGTTAGCTGCACTGGGGGCAATCAAATATTGGTACAGAGTTATTATACCGTATTATAACACTAATTTTTTCATTTCCCTCAGGAATATTGTTTGCGGTGACTGTGATTGGACCAGCTTTGGGTTATGTGCTGGGGTCATTTCTACTCAAGTTTTATGTTGACTTCAACACATTGTCACCTGGTGAGGAACAGATCTTCTGGTTTAATAGACGCTACACACACTCACACACCTACACCAACACTTGTCTACCTTATCTATCATATCAAATACACTGGAATGCATTGGCATTACCTTTAAAGGGATCTAGCAAGCATTTAATAAAGACAAGCACGTCAATGGGAGCAAAGGGCATAAGGGCCAAAACGCAGAAGCGAGTTCCTGGCTTGATTGTTGACATGTCCAAACGTGATAAGATAAAAAAATTCTTACAGCGACATCGCAATATTGAGTTGAGGCAGACAATTTATTGGGATTGGTATACAACTTGTGCACAAGCAGTGTCTCATACATTCGTGTTTACAGTCTATGGTCATTCATAAATTTTTTACAACTTAAATTAGACATATTCTGCTGAAATCTCATCACTATGATATTGTATGTTGGAAGTCGAGGTCAAGTAGTGACATGGCCGGACAATCGGGGAAAAAAAAAATCATGTATTCATTCATTTTCTGATCTGCTTCATCCTAATTACGGTTGTTGGGAAGTTGGTGGGAATCTCAGCCGAATTTGGGTAAAGGTGAGCTAAATCCTGAGCATCACGGAGCCAACACACTCTTACTTACACCTTGGGGAAATTTTGGAACTGTGAATTAGCATAATGTGTTTGTCTTTGGGACGATATCGGAACATCGAGGAGAACGTCAAGGGAGACGCCTGAGCTGGGATTTGAATCCAGGACCTTCTTGGTGGGAGGCAGATGTGCTAATTACTATGCCACCCCAACTTATCACCGTCTTCCGAACTATAACATGTATAATTTTCTGAATATATATATATATATATATATATATATATATATATATATATATATATATATATATATATATATATATATATATATATATATCCCTCACTTTCCGCAGTTAATTGGGACCAAGATCCCCTCGTGACCGCCAAATTCCTTGAAGTAGAATCAACCCCTTTGACTGACGTACATGTATATGTGTATATAATATCAGTGAATACATATTCAACGCTATAAATGCTTATAAGAACAATTAAACATTCAAAAATAATGCATAAGATGTAAATAAAATATAAATACACATATACAGACGCACGCACTCAGATGCGCACCTCACATAAAAATGTAAGTAGTTTTGTTGGGAGGGTTTTGGGTTTTTTGTTTGTTTTTTTTTGTTTGGGATTTTTTGCATAATTGGCCTTGTTTTGCGGCATTTTCCTTCACTTTTCCCCCCATTCTTCCTTAATTTCCTTATTTTTAAATTCAATGAATATTTAAAATAAACACTATTCACTGAAGCCACATTAATTGAAGCAGGAAGTAGCGAGGGATCCCTGTGTATGTGTGTGTTTATATATATATATATACACAGGTATACCTCACCCAACATCTTTAATTGGTTCCAGGAGAGACGACTTAAGTCGAAAAACGACTTAGATCGAATTAGCTTGTCTCTATGCTAGCCTAGGCGAGGCTACACCAAATTTACTTGCCTAGACTAAACAGAAAATAACCATTACTAATTCTGTACTTTATTCATGAATGCAATTTTCAATATAGTTAATAATGTTGCGCATGGAGCATATGCATCGGACCCAAAGATGCAGGAGACCATGTAAGAAGATTCAACGATTTTTTTTTGCACTTTGGAAAATCTAAATCACTGGAAATAATTAATCGATGGAAACTGATCAAACATGAAGCAGGATACCAGGAGTCAGAGAGATAGCAGGGGAACGGAATCACTGGGAAGGACAATCTTCTGACGTCGGAGGGAAGCACACCGTTCCTATTTATAACTCGTTGATTGCTGATTACTGAATGGAAACAGGTGCGCTCTCTGGACCTCACCTGCATGTCGCAGCCACGCCCCTCGCCAGCGCTTGCAATGAATGAAGAGAGAGTTAACGCCTCCAGCCAGCACAGACCATAAAAAATAAGATCTATTTTATTAAACTTTATTTATTAAACTTTATTTTTATTTAACTTTCTTATTTTTCTATACTTTTTTGAAAACCGACGTATAATCGAGAATGACTTAACTCGAAACGACTTAAGCTGAGGTATACCTGTATATATATGAGCAAAGTCAGGTGTGCTGCTGCCTGGTTGAAACAAAAACCTGCAGCCACGCGGCCCTTTGTAGCACGAGTTCGACACCTGAGCAGTATGATATAAGCTTGTAGCTCTGAATGTTGACATGTTGTTTTTGCAATGTTACTGCTAAGCATGATTTAATAAATATGCTAACAATTACTCATCTGTGTTTAGACAAAATCCTCTTGAGAAAATCGGATCCCCGTTGGGTTGGAGCTTGGTGGCTGGGTTTCATTTTAGCTGGTACCTTGCTGTTCCTTACCTCCTTACCATACCTATTTTTCCCCAAAAGCATGATAACACAGGTATGTCAGCAACATCGCCCACTTTTTTCACTTTTACTTTTCTAGATCTTCTTTCATTGTTGCATGCCATGTATGTCGTGCGAACGGAAATCGCAATAACAGCTCTAGGAGTATTTCATACTGTTGTGATGAATCCCAGGCTTGCTATAACGAGGTTAGAGAACCATCTACCTTTAGTCTGTCATGCTGATTGAACTTGTGTAACCGTGGGTTACGACATGGCTGTTGACTGATGAATTTAATGTGATGAGATTTGCTTTATGGGTTAAAACTTCCTGATTCAAATGCAGACACTTGAGAGGAGAAAATGTAATAGGAAATACGAAAAATGGAGAGTTGTACAAACATTTGGTTTGCCAAGTTTTTCTTTGACTGAATGCATGAATGAATAACAAAATAAATTCCAATGGAATAAAAAATAAAAAATAAAGGAAATAAAAGCAGTAAGCATAGAATATCCTCATATACGAATGCTTTGAAATGCTGTTGGTTTGTGACTTTAGCAAATATTCAAACTTTAATAATAATAATAATAATAATAATAATAATAATAACAATAATAGCCAGGCAGTTTGTGTCTGGTGGTAAAGGTGGTGGATCACTGATCCCAAGTTTGGGGGTTCTAACTTCTAACTGGGTTATCAAAGGCTGGCTGTGTCTCTCACTGTCTGGTGGGAGGTTCCTGTAACAGAACCATTGCTGACTTTCAACAAGAATTGCTGCCAGCGTGTTTATACCCTAAGATGGTCTGGAGAGCTGTACAGGGTGTACTCTGCCCTTCTCTAGAGTTGACTGAGATGGGCGCCAGCCTCCCCGCGACCCTAGTTAGGATTAAGTAGTAGAATAATAATAACAAATAATAATAATAATAATAATAATAAAAGGTGGTTTAGTGGTTTGCATGTTCGCCTCACAGGAAGAAGGTCCTTGGTTCGATTCCCAGCTCGGGTGTTTCTGTGTGGCGTTTGGATGTTCTCCCCATACTTGCGTGGGTTTCCTCAGGGTTCTCCGGTTTCCTCCCACAGTCAAAAAACATGCACAGTAGGTTAATTAGTTGTTTCAAATCACCCCTAGAGTGTGAGTATAAATGGTAGTGTAAGTGTCGCCTCTGCGATGGCCTGGCAAACTGTCCAGGGTGTACCCTGCCCTGACCCAGAGTCAGCTGAGATGGATGCCATCCTCCCTGTGACCCTAATTAAGAATAATCGGTTCAGAAAATGAACTGAACCGATAATACGTAATAATAATAATAGTAAAAGAGGCTGTAAAATTAGTTTATACATGTATAAACATTCTCTGATTCTTCTCTTTATATGCTGTATATAAGCAGAGTACAGCCTAAGCAGCCTGACAGTGCGTTCCAGGGCCAAACACATGCACATAACCATTGGCACTCACAACCAGGGACAATCTGTAAAAGCCAATTAGCCTAATTTGCACGTCTTTGTGCTGTGGAGAAACCCAGACTGCATAAGAGGACGTGAAAATACCTGATGATCCTAGGAGCTGTGTTGTCGGAGGCATAATGCCTCTGGTAGGGTCACCCAAGGCAAACAGGTCCTGGATGAAGGTCCAGACGAAATGTGGTTCAGAAGACCTCTATGCAAAATAAAACGAAAAGGACACAGTTTCCCTTACCTGGACGTGGGTCACCGGGGTCCCCCCCTGGAGCCAGGCCTGGGGGAGGGGCTCAAAGGTAAGTGCCTGGTGGTTGGGCTTCTGCCCATGGAGCAAGACCAGGCCCAGCCGAAAAGGAGACACGGGTCTACCCTCCCATGGACCCGCCACCTATGGGAGAGGCTATAAGGGTCGGGTGCAATGTGACTCAGGTGGCAGCCAAAGGCATGGATTCTTTCGGACCGATCCTCAATTACTGACTCTGACTCTAGGGACATGGAATGTCACCTTTCTGGCGAGAAAGGAGCCTGAGCTGATGCATGAGGTGGAGAGATACCGACTAGATATAGTCAGTCTCATCTCAACCCATAGCTTGGGCTTTGGACCCACCAATCTCAAGAGAGGCTGGACTTTATTCCATTCTGGAGTTGCTCATGGGGGGACACTGTGAGCCAATGTGGGCATCCTTGTTGCCCCCGTCTCATTGCCCAAACGTTGGGGTTCTCCCGGTCAATGAAAGGGTAGCTTCCCTTCGCCTTCAGGTGGGGGACGGGTCCTGACTGTTATTTTTCCTTATATACCAAATGACATTTCAGAGTACTCACTCTTCTTGGAGTCTTTAGGTAGTGTGTTAGAGAACGCTCCTTCAGGAGACTCACTCGTTGTCTTGGGAGACTTCAACGCCCATGTGGGCAACGATAATGTTACCTGGAAGGGTGTGATCAGTAGTTACGGCCTCTCCAGTCTGAACCCGAATGGTGTTTCGTTGTTGGACTTCAGTGCTCCTCACAGTTTGTCTATCACCCACACCATGTTCGAACATAAGGTTGCCCATAAGTGCACTTGGCACCAGGACACCCTAGGTCACAGTTCGATGATCGACTTTGTAATCGTGTCACCGGACTTGTGGTCTCATGTTCTGGACACTCTGGTGAAGAGGGGAGCTGAGCTGTCAACTGATCACCATCTGGTGGTCAGCTGGCTTCGATGGCGGGGGAGGCTGCCTTTCAGACCTGGCAGGCCTGAGGGTGTAATTAGGGTCTGCTGGGAACGTTTGGCGGGGTCGCCTGTCTGAGAGGCCTTTAACTCCCACCTCCGGCAGAGCTACAACCACATCCCGGAGGAGGCGGATGACATGGAATTCAAATGGGCCATGTTACATGTCTCCATGGCTGAGGTTGCAACCCATAGCTGTAGCCGAAAGGTCGTCGATGCTTGTAGTGGTGGTAACCCCGAACCCGATGGTGGACACCTGTGGTGATGGGGGCCGTCCAGCTTATAAAGGAGGCCTATTGGATCTTAATGGATCTTATCTTATCGGTACCTGTCAAACCAAACGTGCTTCAGCCAAAGCTGTCACAGATGCAAAATCTTGGGCATGGCAGGAGTTTGGTGAGGACTTGGAGAGTGATTATTGGTTGGCCTCAAAAAGATTCTGGACCACCATCCTACACCTCAGGAGGGTGAAGCAGGTCTCCACAAACACTGTTTACAGTGTAAGTGGGGAGCTGCTTCTCTCAACTAGGGATGTCATTAGAAGGTGGAGGGAATACTTTGAGGACCTCCTCAATCCCACCAACACACCCTCCGTGGAGGAGGAAGATCCTGGGGGTGTGGACAGAGGTCTGCCCATCACTGGAGTGGAGGTCACTGAGGTAGTCAAAAAGCTCCTCAGTGGTCAGGCTCCAGGGTAGGATGAGATCCGCCCTGAATATCTCAGGGCTCTGGATGCTGTAGGACTGCCTTGGTTGACACGTCTCTGCAATATCGCGTGGTCATCGGGGGCTGTACCCCTGGATTGTCAAACCAGGGTGGTAGTCCCCCTTTTTAAAAAGGGGGAGCGGAGAGTGTGTTCCAATTATCAGGGAATTACACTCCTCAGCCTACCCGAGAAAGTCTATGCAGGTGTGCTGGAGAGAAGAATCCGACTGATAGTCTAATCGCTGTATCACCGGAGCTAGAGTTTGGTTTGTATTGGTAACAACAAGTCGAATTAATTTCTGGTGAGGGTTGGAGTCTGCCAAGGCTGTCCTTCGATACCGATTCTGTTCATAATTTTTATGGACAGAATTTATAGGCACAGCTAAGGCATTGAGGGGTTTTGATTTGGTGGCCATCGGAGCTCATCTCTGCCTTTTGCGGATGATGGTTGTCCTTTTGGCTTCATTAAGCCGGGACCTCCAGCTCTCATTAGAGTGATTCGCAATCGAGTGCGAAGCGACCAGGATGAAAATCAGCACCTCCAAGTCCGAGGCCACGGTTCTCAGTCGAAGAAGGGTGGAATGCACCCTCCGGGTCGGGAGTGAGGTCCTTCCCCAAGTGGAGGAGTTTAAGTATCCTAGGTTCTTGTTCACGAGTGAGGGAAGGATGGAGCGGGAGATCGACAGACGGATCGCTGCAGCCCCTGCTGTAAAGCGGAGCCTGTACTGGTCCATCATGGTGAAGAAGGAGCTGAGGTCAGAATGCCTCCCGAATGCCTCCCTGGTGTGGCATTTTGGGCATATCTAACCGGGAAGAGACCCCGGGGTCAACCTAGAACACGCTGGAGGGACTATGTCTCGGTGTCCACCCGGAAGAGCTGGAGGAAGTGGCTGGGGAGAGGGATGTCTTGACCTCTTTACTTAGGTTTCTGCCCCCGCGACCCGACCCCGGAAGAAGCGGAAGAAGATGATGATGATGATGATGATGATGATGATAATGATGATGAAATTTCTACTGACAAGAACAAAATCTTATCTTTTCCACATAATGGAGAAAAATCACTCAGTGGCATGTTTGCATTTATAAGCGACAGTCTTCAATGTGATTTCTGTGTGACAGACTTGCAAGGGTTTCCTTTGGGTATTTTGGTTTCCTCCCACAGGCCAAAGATCTTTGCATTAAGCTAACTGGATATTCCCGATTGCCCCAGGTGTGAATGGATGTGTGCTCTGGCCCTGCCATGTTATGGGTGTATCCCACCTTCACGAATCCCTTCTTCTCTGCAACACTAATGAAGGTTCACGCAGTTGGGGAAATGGAGTAAAATCAAAGATATTGTGCATTATAGACTGAGTCGTGTGTTCGATGCAATCTGTGCAGCAATCTGGATTAATATCCATGGGGGTTTTCAATGCGCTACACAAATCCATTCATTAATTCATTCTCCGAACCGCTTAATCCTAATCAGGGTCGCGGCAAGGCTGGTGCCCATCTCAGCTGACTCTGGGCGAGTGCAGAGTACAACCTGGATGGCTCGCCAGGTCATCGCATGGCAGAAACATGCTTACAGCTATGCAGCTATTCTTTACGAAAGTCAGCAATGGTTCTTTTACATGAACGTCACACCCTAGACAGAGAGCGACATGGCCAGCCTTTGATAACCCAGTTAGTGCAATGGGGGGACGGTGACAACCTGTTGATAGTGGGGCTTGAACCCCCAACCTTAAGATCGTAATCCAGCACCTTATCACTGGGCCACCACTGCCCACGTGCTACACAAATAAATTTGACTTTACTTACTAGCAGTTAATAAAAAATGTACAGTATTATGAAGTCTTTGAAATTTACGCATATGTATGTAATTTTTCTAAAATTCATGGTCTGACTTTCATGCTTTATTTTACAAATGCAGATTATTTCCAAGTGTTTGCTTATTAATTTTTACCACTGTAAGTCCTAAAAGGGATTGAAGAATTTCTTTAAAAATTTTTTTTTCATTTCAGGAATCTGCAAATACGACAAAAGAAACTGAATCGGAAAAGTTAGAAGAGAAAAAGGAAGCTGAATTAGATGCAACACAGAATCTTTCACTTCTCCAGTTTCTCAGAAGTGAGTTTCCATATGTGAGATGCAGAAAATTTAACAAAAAATGCTAGTGATAGCAGACCAATTGAGAATAAATTAAAACCACACATTAGTACAAGAGAGTTTGCTTTACAAATAATTTTTATTCCGCAACCATTTAAGTCAAAGAGATCTAAAGATTAATAGGATATACAGTACTACAAACAAGATTCCAAAAATATTGGGACACCTTACAAATTGTGAATAAAAACTGACTGCAATGATCTGGAAGTGATAAATTTCAATATTTTATTCCAAATAGAACATAGATGACAGATTAAAAATTTAAACTGAGACATTGTATCATTTTAAGGAAAAAATATGTTGATTTTAAAGTTCATGGTGTCAACAAATCTGAAAAAAATTTGGAACAGGTAGCAATAAGAGGCTGGAAAAGTCAATTGCACTTATAACAAACAGCTGGAAGACCAATTAGCACTAATAAGGTCCAACATTAATGTTCTATTCAGAATAAAATATTGAAATTTTGCACTTACACATCATTGCATTTGGTTTTTATTCACAATTTGTATAATGTCCCAACTTTTTTGGAATCCGGTTTGGTATGGGAACGTCATGATCAGAACGGACTGCTATGTAGGGGAGTGGGGATTATCTGAAGTGGATAACTCTTAAATAAAAATGATAGACAATCATGGTTTGGTATCATCACTTGGAGCAGGAAACAACATCATTATAATGCTTAAAATGAAAAAAAAAAAGAATGAATTAAATGATTTTAGTTTGTTTTCCTTGTGTTTCAATTCAACTCATCCTGGATGGGACGCTAGTCCATCACACGTTACCGTCCCAGTATATTTTTACTGGTATCCATTTATACTGCTGGGTGAACAGAGGCACACTTGTGGTTAAGAACATGCCCAGGTGTATTAGCACAGTGGGGATCTAATTGGGATTCAAACCCACAACCTCCTGATCATAAGCACAACATCCTAACCACTACACCACCAGCCCATAGATATAGCTTTTGACCTCATTATTATTCATTCATTCATTTTCTGAATGGCTTAATCCAAAACAAGGTCATGGGGAGGCTGCCCAATCTGGTACACCCTGAACAGCTTACCTGGCCATCACAGGGCAGAAATACGCTGGCGGCTATGCAGTTCCGCTTTACGAAATTCAGCAATGGTTCTTTTACATGACCCAGTAGTGGTGACACCCTGGTAATAATGGGGCTTGAACCCCCTGACCACCAGGCCACCACATCCTGAGTATTAATTTCTCGATTTATAAATGCAAAAATGAATATCAAACGTAACTGGTAACTTTATAATGATTATCATTGGTTGTATTATCGAAGAATCTTTTTAAAGTTTTTAAACATGACCCCAGTTCCAACAGGGAGTAACATATACTGTTTTGGTGTATACTGCATATTCTTTCTAAGTATTATTACTAGTGGTGTTAAAATTACTGTCAGGATCAGAGAATATCGCTGCGTTTGCTCAGACTGTTTCATGACCAATTTTTACTGTTAATTTCAGTCATTTTTAAATGTGAAGGGGTTAAAAAGTCGTCAAATTATCTTGGAACTTCATGGACTCCGCAGCAACATTTTGGGAGTATTTTGGCGTAATCCTCATCTGTCCGTTCTGCATGCTGACCTTAATATTGTTGAGTTCGTGTCAGAGTCATTGATGGAACATAATCCACACTTTATACAAATGTGTTTGGTTTTCTCTTGCAGAATTCCCACACATCATGCTGAGAACCCTGAGGAACCCCATTTACCTTATGGTGGTGCTGGCTCAGGTGAATCTCGCGGCTATGGTTGCAGGACTGGCCACTTTCATGCCTAAATACATTGAGAGACAGTTCTCTCAATCAGCTTCTCTCTCTAACATGATGATTGGTAAGATTTTATTTATTAAGGTGATTGTTTTTTGATGCTTTAATGATTTTACTTCGTGGAAATCGGCAGTCGCGAGGGGGGTCTCGGTCCCCATTAACCGAGGAAGGTGATCGATCCTTGTATAGGCTGTTCATAATTGTTCCGAGGTATGAGTGTAAAAGGTTCAGTTCATTTTCTGTAACCCCTTCATCCTAATTAGGGTCGCGGGGAGGCTGGTGCCCATCCCAGCCAACTCAGGGCGAGGGCAGAGTACACCCTGGACAGCTCGCCAGGCCATCACAGGGCAGAAACACACTGACGGCTTTGCAGCCTACTCTTGTCGAAAGTCAGCAATGGTTCTTTTACATGCCTCACACCATAGACAGTGAGAGACATGGCCGGCCTTTGATAACCCAGTTAGCTGCACTGGGAAGGGGGGGGGGCAGTGACAACCTTGTGCAGAGTGGGACTCGAACCCCCAACCTTTGGATCAGCAATCCGGCGCCTTATACCACTAGACCACCACTGCCCCTAGTGTGAAAGGTTGTGTATGTGTTAGCCCTGTAACGATCTGGTGAGAGGTTCAGGGTGTATGCTGCCTTGGCTCATTGTTGTCTCAGATAAGCTCCAGCCTCCCTGTGAATCAAATCGGGTTAAGCGGTTTGGGAAGTGAGTGAGTTTTCATGATATGACTAATCACTTCTGTTTTGATGCTTTCAATTATAATATGAGACAAACTACATTATAATTATGAGTCATAGCATGTGATGTGAAGAAGCGTGTGCAGGCAGGTTGGAATGGATGGAGAAAAGTGTCCGGTGTGATGTGTGATAGGAGAGTATCGGCAAGAATGAAGGGAAAAGTGTACAAGACGGTGATGAGGCCAGCAATGTTGTATGGTTTAGAGAGAGTGGCCCTGGGGAAAAGACAGGAGTCAGAGTTGGAGGTAGCAGAGATGAAAATGTTGAGGTTCTCTTTGGGAGTAACGAGGATGGATAGGATCAGAAATGAGTACATCAGAGGGACAGCACATGTTAGATGTTTTGGAGACAAAGTCAGAGAGGCTAGATTGAGATGGTTTGGACATGTACAGAGGAGGGATAGTGAGTATATTGGTCGTAGGATGCTGAGGTTGGAACTACCAGGCAAAAGGCCCAGAGGAAGACCAAAGAGAAGATTTATGGATGCGGTGAAGGCGGACATGAAGGTCGTTGGAGTAAGAGTAGAAGATGCAGAGGATAGGGAGAGATGGAGGCAGATCATTTGTTGTGGCGACCCCTGAAGGGAACAGCCGAAAGGAAAAGAAGAAGCATGTGATGTGATGTAATATCTCCCTTGAGATTCATGGAATTCTTAAGAAACTATACTTGGGATACACAATGACTATGAATTAGCTAATTCAGGATACACTTAATAAAAAAACATTTGATTATTGGAGGTATTGACAGTGGAATACGAACCCAATTTTAAAGAAATTCACAGTCACAGCTCAATTGTTCATCCCAGTCCAAGACTTAAATCATAAGTGAAAACATCTCGCCTGCAAACTAAATCCAAATGTTGAACCGTTTGTGAGCTCTCATACAAAGACTTCTTTGTTGTTCTGAGTGATGAGTGGATGTTATTCCGAAGTAGAATGAAGCAAACTCCTGTTATTGTTCTTATTATTATTGTTTAGTTATGCACTGTATACCCTCAGGTGGCCTGAGCATCCCATCAGCCATGTTGGGCATCATGTTCGGAGGTTTGATTCTGCGCAGGCTCAGTCTGTCTGTTAAATCCTCTGCGATCTTGTGCAGCGCTGCCGTGCTACTGGCTATCGTTTTCGCCATACCACTCCTCTTCCTGGGTTGTCCGACGCAGAGCATTGCTGGCATAAACCAAGCTGATCGCGAAAGGCAATATTTTCTTATATCCGTTTATATCAACTGTTATACTGTATGTCTGAGTTTAAACTGTGTGATGATTTTTTTTTTAAATTTTCCATTTGTTAAATATAACTGAAAGAATGTGATGAGAAAAGGCAGTTCAGAGAGTTTCAGAGGCACCTGATAGAAAAATACATTTTTTTTTGTTCTTGCGACTTCAGCAAGTCTTTATTTCTGTATTTTCAAACCTCACACAACCTCACCAGATTGTTTTTATTGAAAACAGACCTGCAGGAGTTGCACAATTCGCCACAGACATATTGATGAAATTATTCAAGAACTGAGATTACAAAAAACTCACAAACCACCAAAAAATTGACCCCAAAATGCCTGTTATGGTTAAAGTATGCAAAAATAAACAAGATTCATTTTAGTTTGCTTTTCTTTGTTTTTTTTGTAGTATATACTAAATCTCCAAATGATTAAAAAAACCCCCAAAACTATTGGCTACACAGCATTTATGCCCCACTGGCGGAGCACGTAGACCTCACTGGACCTGCCTCTGTCATGGTTAAAATATTCAGGAATAATCTCTAATATATATACAGTGGTACCTTGACTTATGAATTTAATCCGTTCCGAGGGCAAGTTCATAAGATGAAAAGTTCGTTCGATGAAACAATTATTCCCATAAGAAATAACAGAAAACCAATTAATCTGTTCCAACCCCCTCCCAAACTCATACAACCTGTCAGAAACATGTATATTTCACCTAATATATTAAAGATAAACAAATAAATATTTAATAATAATAATAATAATAATAATAATAATAATACGTGTACATTAACAGGAATAATAATTATTAATAAATAATAATAAAACAAGAATAAACAATGTCAACTAACCCTTCTGATCATTGACTGTGGCGAAGATGTTACGTGGGTAGGCATGAGGTGATGCGTAACAGAGAAGGAGGAGGAGAAGAATTTTTTGCGTGTGCACGCTACGCATGCCAGCGAGGAAAGGCTCATGCTGAGCTCTCACAAGGCCAGTGCTTCTCAAATAATGGGGCGGTGTGATGCCGGGGGGCGGGGGGATGTACGACCCTGGGAAACATGCTTTTTTGCCATACTGTACTAGAATTAAGTGTAATGGCGCATCCACTACAGTAGGTGGCAGTGGCGCTTTCATTGTCGCACTATGGTGTATAGGAAAAAGCACCGCGCAAATGATATGAAGTGCAGTAAACACTATTTATAGTCACGTGCAGGGCGCTGGTTGTGTGTGAAATGGTTTTTTTTTCTTTCTAGAGGGGACATCATAGAAAATAATTGAGAAGCACTGCACAAGGCGAAGAATACGAGACTAATCGGCCCAGAAAAGTCATTTCCCCAGCAGAGCTCGTAAATTAAAATTTTGCTTGTTGGATGGGGGGGGGGATTTTTGGTGGGATTGAAGCTCGTATTATAAGACATTCATAAATCAAGGTAACGCTGTGTATATATATTATTCCCCAATTATTCACCTCAAGGTCACCTTCAGTAAATAATTGTTTATTATACGCATTATCCTTAGACAGTCTGTACTGTATTTACATTGCATTCTGTTTCTGTACATCTCCAACAGTCAGAAGAATTGCAGTCTCACATGCGCCTGCTCTGAAGAGGATTTCAACCCTGTATGCGGCTCTGATGGCGTGGAGTTCCCCTCGCCCTGTCACGCTGGTTGCAAAATAACAATTGTGAATTCAACGGTAAAGCTACTAAATTACTGTTTCTATTTTCCACTTGACTTGATGACATATTTCCTCTCACAACCCCAGCCCCGCATCATTGACAGGACACTTTCGTTGCTTGGTAAAAAGGCTGCTCTATATTAAACTCTCAGAATGGCAGTTTCTCGCCAGATTCAAAAGGATAATCACAGATCAATGTGTGCATGGAATAAATCATTTTTCCATTCATTCATTCATTCTCTGAACCACTTAATCCTAATTAGGGTCACAGGGAGGCTGGCACCCATCTCAGCTGACTCTGGGCAAGGGCAGAGTACTCCCTGGACAGGTCACCAGGCCAACGCAGGGCAGAAACACGCTGATGGCTATGTTGCTCCTCTTGATGAAAGTCAGCAATGGTTCTTTTACATGAACCTCACACCACAGACCGTGAGTGACGTGACCGGCCTTTGATAACCCAGTTAGCTGCACTGGGGGGACAGTGACATCCTGGTGATAGTGGTTCTTGAACCCTCGATCTTGGGATCAGTGATCCAGCACCTTACCACGAGGCCACTACTGCCCCTTGGAATAAATCAAACTTTCTTTCACTGATTTACATTCAAATGGGCTACAGGGCAGCACGGTGGAGTTGGGATTGGCATGTTTTCTTCACAGCATGAAGGTCCTTGGTTCAAGGCAAAGGAATTTTCCGTGCTGAGTTTATATGATATCCTAAGTTTCTGTAGGTCTCCTGTGGGTCCTCTGGTTTCCCCCTCACAGTCCAAAGACATGCCCCGTATACGAACTGGCTGTTCCAGATAGTGAATGGTTGTGTATGTGTTGGCTCTGCCTGTGTTTATTCTTGTACAAGAGAAGAGAAGCACTGAAAGCAGACAAACTACAGAACATCCCTGACATCACATTCCTCCCACAGATTACTGTCATCCCTCTCTCACATCCATTCCAAACCTTCATAAATAGTTTGGACCTTTCTGTTTAAAATAATTTACCTATATGCACAGAAAATGAAAAAAATACTCACAGGGTGTTTCACAGTGAATATTTCTTTACTATAAATGGCGTGGTGGTATAGAGGTTAGCAGGTCCACCTCACAACAAGAAGGCCTGAGTTCCATTTCTGTGTGGAGTTTGCATGTTCACCCCGAACTTGCATGGGTTTCCTCTGGGTACTCTGGTTTCCTCCAGCAATCCAAAAACATGCACAGTAGGCTAACTGGCCTAGGAGTGATATAGATTGTGAATGATTCTGTGAGTGTCAGCACGCCAATGGCTTGGCGAGCTGTTAAGGGTGTATCCCATATTCTCACCCAGTGGCAGCTGACATGGGTGCCAGCCTTTTTACAAAGATAATTAGTATAACACGACTTAGAAAATGAATGATGAATGTATTACTCATTTCTTCAAAGTTTCCCTCAGTTTTATGCTAGAGTCAATATGTATTATAATTACATTGTACTTTACAGGGTGTCCATGGTATGTTTTAACTATGAAGTACAAAGCCCAAGAGAAAAGTATTGACTCGATCGTTTGGTTCAAACCCTCGGTGATGCACACACCCATCTGTGGCCAGGATCCCAGAAGAGCTAATCAGAGAGAGAGAGAGAGAGAGAGAGGGATTGCATATGTTCTCTTCCCTATCACTTTACAAGTGACACTAGCCAATCATTGTTATGCTCAAGCTAATGCATGCAAAAGGGAGGATAGTGCTTTCCTCCGAGTGTGTTACGCCGCAAATGAGCATGCACACATTTGAAAAAAAAAAACATGCAGTTGGCAGGTGGATTGGAATTGGGTACTATTAAAATTGGGTAGAAATATGAAGACAGAAAATTTGGATGAATAAAAATTGGACTAGAAGGCCACTCTAAGACCTCTGCGTCATCAAGAGCATTCTATGTCTGGGGATGGCTGGAGGGTTTATGGTAGGTGGTAGCTGTCCAGTGAATCAAGGATTTCTCCTGCCACCAGAAGAAACCCCCATAACCTCATATGTACTAGTAGAGGTCTGAACACACTGATGTCCGCTGTGAGGATTGTGAGAAGATGCTTTTCTCCTTGCCACAGTTCTAAAAAAAGTGTTTATCTGCATTATCGTAAACTTCCTGCCAGCTCGAATTTCACAGGATCTCAGATTACAGAATCACTGGGTGTTCACTGGATGTTCACCACCTATCTGTGCAAGGTCTAAAGAAGGTTGTGTATGGAATTCAAAGCAAATACTCAACAGAAACTCCCCAAAAGAGCAGGGAAACTGAATTTATTTACACTTAGGTTGCCAGATATGTTACTACACGTCAGTGTTTGTTGGCCTGCAGGGAAACTGTAAATTGAACTTGACATAATTCAACAGGAATTATAGTAATTATACGACTGCAGTGCTTGTTCAGTGGGTGCATTTGTTTGAATTTGAGCTCAGCAGTCGCCACATCCAACTTTTTTTCCTCTCTTGCTCTTCTGCAGAACTACACAGACTGTGCATGTGTGGGTCCAGGAGGCTCTCAGGGTGATGCTGTCCAAGGACCATGTAAAAACATCTGCTCTCAGCTTCTCATCCCTTTCATGGTGCTCTCCTCGCTCACATGTTTCTTTGCGTCCCTCTCCCAAACACCGTCGTTTATGATGATTCTCAGGTATTTCACCTTCACCAAGTTTTTATACTTCATGTTTATTGTTCATTGAGTCCCAATCCATTCACTCAATCATTCATCTTCTAAGCCGCTGCATCCTAATTATGGTCACGTGGAGGCTGAAGCCCATCTCCGCTGACTATAGGTGAAGGCGGGGTACACCCTGTAAAGCTTACCAGACCATTTGGCAAATTGGAGCAGTCGATCAGCACATGGAGAACATGTAAACTCCACACAGAAACATCCCAAGCTCGGGAATCAAACCCATGACCTTCTTGCTGATCACAGCGAAACTGTGCCACCTGCATAAAAATCACTCATAAAAAAAATAAATGTATTATTCCTTCAAAAATATAGAAAGAGCTGTACATTTATGGATGAAAGGATATTGTAAATAATAATAATAATAATAAAGAAAAAACCCACATGAATCAGGTTAGTATAATACTATGTGAATCTTAGTGTCCATTTTCTGAAGCGCTTAATCCTAGTTGGGGTTGCGGGGAGGCTGGTGCCCATCCCAGCTGACTCCAGGCGAAGGCAGGGTACACAGTGGACAGCTCGCCAGGCCATCACAGGGCAGAAACACAGTATGTATGCTCCTCTTGTCAAAAGTCAGCAATGTTTTTTTACATGAACTTCACACCACAGTGAAAGACATGGCCGGCCTTTGCTAACCCATTTGGCTGCACTGGGGACAGTGAAACCCGTTGAGAATGGGGCTTCAACCCCCAACCTTGGGATCAGTGATCCAGCACCTTTACCATCAGGCCACCACTGCCCCCTCTCCCAGAGTTGATTGCCAAAAAAGTATATATACTATATACAGTGGTACCTCACTTTACGAAAGTCTCACCAAACGAAAAATTCAGGTTACGAAACGCATTTTCCTAAAATTTTTGTCTCTGGATACGAAACAAGTTCACGTTACGAAAGCACCATCTTAAAAATTCAAACATGCCATTCAAACATTCAAACAATGTGTGAGTTGCTTTCTCATTGGTTGTCTCCCAACACACCGCCCCACTGGCCTCCCATTGGCTAGTAGGGAGCTGAATCTCCATAATACATTATTGTACCCGTAATGATTTTCGTGTGCCTTCAACCCATTGTTCGGCACACGCGTGAAGGAGAGTTGTACTGTTGATTCTTGAGTTTGCTGAGTTTTTTTTGAGTGTGCTTATTTGCAGCATTATTTTTCGTTATTAATCATGAGCCCCAAGAAAATGATTCCCGGTGAGACTGAAAAGAAGAAGCGGGCTCTGTTATCAATAAAAGTAAAACAGGAGATGATAAAAAATATGAAAGTGGGATGCGGTTGAGTGAAATCGCAAAGGAGTATGGAGAAAACCCCTCTACAATCGGGACGATATTGAAGCAGAAGGAGGCCGAAGGAGGCCTTAAAAGCGGAGATACAGTGACGGAGGCGATTATTTCGGAAAAAGCAACCGCCATACTTAAGGACCTCGTGAAGGAGGGTGCGGGTGAGGGTTCTTCGGACCAGCAACCCCCGGACTTTAAAGCATCACATGGGTGGTTCGAGAGATTTAAAAAAAAAAAATTCTTTTACTTTTCACACATAGTTCATACAAAATTGGTGTACTTTTATCATTTTTAAAGGGTTTATGGGGGTAGTATTGGGAGCCTTGAAACAAATCACGCGTTTTACATGTAAAATGCGGTTCAACTTACGAAAAATGCAGGTTACGAACAAGGCGCTGGAACGGATTAATTTCGTAAGGTGAGGTACCACTGTACTTAAAATCAGTGGTGGGCTGTGCATTCAACACCTGGGCCTTCAGTGGGACTTAATGGACTTAATCCACCTCTTATGGCATATTATGATCTTATGATCACTATCACATCAAAATTCTGCAAACCATCAATACTATATAAAACGACATTATAACAAGGTGTGGCATTGTCATGAGAGAGAGATATTTTGCAAACTTTTAAGAATTAAGTCCAACACCAATTTAATTTCTCCTCTTCAGGCATTGTGTGAAAAAAAAATTTAAGTTAAATGAATCGTGTGCAGATCACCACAGACCACTCAGCTAGTTTTATTTTCACCAACCAATCAGAGGACAGACAATTTCTTATGTTACTGTAGGGCTAGCTTGCTATGTGAGGCTAATCTAAAATGTGATTGGTTAAGGAAACAGCCCCACTGCTAATATAGTTCAAGTGATATCGGCCCACACTGCTGATTCTTAAGGCCCTGGGCAGATTAGATTGTCATGGTAGCACAAAGAATCTGAAATCTGATTGGACACAAAAAAAAATTTAAAAAAAAAATCTAACATTCATATAAACGCACTGGAATCAGTGCAGACAAGAGACGCTACAAAATGAAGAGAATAAATGAATAGGGTTTAATAGAACAAATACTGGAATTTAAATTGTAACTGTAGATCAGTGCTTCTGATACTGTTCAGGATGGCAGAGAAGGCCTTGCATGCCCTGATGGCTCAGCGCTGCCTGATGGTATGCTGCAGTTCATTATGTAATTACAGACTGAAAAACAAGTTATACAGAAGAATCATTCATGTCAGTGCATGCCTCTCAGGACGGTGTTTTCCAACAGATCTCAGCAAGTGTTTCCTTCATGCTTTTTGTATTTTTAATTTGATTTTTTGGCACCAGAAGCTCAAGTATTTTTATTATTTATTTATTTACTTGGCTTGGCTTATCCCCACTTCTTTTAAATTATATAACCACAAGGTGGACTGTAAATGACATACCCAGAGTCGAGCTGCTGCTGTTTGATTCACATAGGTTTGGGATACGTGAATCAGTAATTGCCCCCATGTGATCTGAGTAGTGAAAGGCAAGATAACCTCCGTTCAGCTTCACTTAAAGAGGAATATCTTTGGTATTTATTTATCAGTGCAAACTCGGCATGTCCCTACAGGCCTAGGATAAAGATTACAGGATCCATGAAGCATCACGGTTATTATAAACAGAGAAAAAAAATGCAGTGAGCGTTAAACCTCAGTAAACATAACAAACGAAACATGCTTTCTTGTGAGATTACACGTATTACCTTCATGAAGTGAAAACAAGTTAAGAATTAAATGGCAGTTAAGAATTCAATGAAAGTACGTAATACCTTATGAAATTATAATAATGGTAAAATGTTACTCACACGATTGTTATGTGAAAATTATGCTTACACCAATTACTTTACATTATGTAATGGGTGGCGCAGTGACGGATTGGTGAGCACGTCTGCCTCAAAGCAAGAAGGTTGTGGGTTTGAGTCCTTGGCTCGGGTGGGTGGAGTGTGTTGCGTTGCCCAAGGTTCAAGTGTGAGTGTGAATGGTCGTGTGTATGTGTTGACTCTGGCTGGATCAGGATGTACCCCACCTTCAAACAGTGTCGGCTGTAATAGATTCCAACCTTCCCATTACCGTAATTGTATAATAAACCAGTTTGGTGAACAGGTGTGTGATGGTGATGGCGATTATGTAATTTATATTATGTAATTCATTCATTCATTTATTTTCTGAACCGCGTAATCCTAATTACAGTCACAGGGAGGCTGACGCCCATCGCAGCTGACTCCGGACGAGGACAGAGTACACCCTGGATGGCTCGCCAGGCCATTGCAGGGATGAAATACGCTGACAGGTACGCAGCTACTCTTGTCAAAAATCAGCACTGGTTCTTTTACATGAACCTCACACCACCGACAGTGAGAGACATGGCCGGCCTTTGATAACCCGGTTACCTGCACTGGGGGCGTAACAGAGATAAGAATGATAAATGACACAGCAGGAAAACTTGGAGTTTGAACTCGCAGCCATCCAGACAGAACTTGTACTCCTAGTTAGGCAACATCACCGCCGCTTGGTTTCTTTAACTATTTCTGACCTCGTTGTGAACAAGACCAGTAATTTAAAAAGAAAAATCGACCAATCGGAGCCCAGACACTCCCACCAAAAGGACCATTTCATAATATGCCAATACAGTGCACGCACAGCTGGTTTTAAAGCTCCAGCTTCAGCGTCCAGCAAGTAAATGTCCAGTGTGATGGACGGACAGACGGACGGACAGGAGGACGGAACCTTTTTTTATAGTTCACTCTTCTTATATTTTTGCATAGAAGGTATTAAATGTTGAATGAGTTCACAAATTCAGCGCTTATGATCTGCTCATTGAGTGCATGGAGCTCACCAGACCTGCTTCTGTCATGCTCAACATATCATGGTTAATATTATTATCTCCCGCCCCTCGGGAGCCATAGGAATGGGTTCCGTCCAGCCGTCTGTCCGTCACACTTTAATTTCCAGACATTTACTTGCCGCTTGCTGAAGCTGGGGCTTTCAAACTTAATATGCTGGCTCACTGCTATGAGTGCTAGGATGTGTTTGTGTGTCAGTGACCTTGACCTACTGTTCAAGGTCACAAATGCAAAACTGTATACGTATTAGGTTTCCAGACATTTACTTACCACACGCTCAAGCTGAGATTTTCAAGCTTGCTATGCTTGTTCTATAACGGCAGATTATGAAACAGTCCTTTTGGTTGGAGCGTTTGGACCCCTGTGGTCTATTTGTTATTTATTTATGTATTTTTGATAGACAGTATGAATTCTGGGCGGTGCACTGGCATCGTAGTTAGGACATCCGCCTCACTGAAAAACGGTCCCGAGGTCAAATCCTGGGCTCGGCTGGGACGTGTCCATGTGGAGTTTGCATATCATCCCTGTACTTGTGTTGGTTTCCCTCGGAGTAATCCGGTTTCCTCCCACAGTCTGAAGACATGCACATCAGGCTGATCGGCCGTTCCAAATCACCAATAGGCACGAGTCAGTGTGAATGGTTGTGTGCGTGTTAAGCCTGCAAGGTCTGAAGCTATTCAGGGTGTACCCCTCCTTTGACTCGGTGTCGGACGAAATAGGCTCCAGCCTCCCCTTGACCCTAATCGGATCAAGCGGTTCAGCAAATGAGTGAATGAGTGTATTAATCTAAGAGCTTCTACATGTTTATATGTTCTCGCCTTCACACAGAACTGTCACCCCGGAGGACAAATCCTTTGCCCTGGGAATCCAGTTCATGCTGTTCCGAGTACTCGGTAAGTTCCCTGAACTTGTGTTTACGTCTATTTGATTGATGATGTATTACTTATTGCCATTTTTATTCTTATTTTATATTGTAATATGATATATATGCTTTACATGTATATATTTGTAGACTGAGTAAAGCACTTTGTCTCACCTCACTTTATTTTAAATGTGATATATAAACAGACCTATAACAGCCGGGACGAGCAGGTTAACTGTCAGAAACATGTCACTTCACGACCTTTCTGGCATCAGGGTGGATATGCTGTTTTACTCAAATAACAAGTCATGAGAGTTTGACAAGTAATTAAAAAACCAGTTGAACACCAGGAGAACGGCGTGTGAAAGCGGCGGCGGGTCGAATTACACACCGAGTATTAAATACACAGTGTACGTTTAGGAACATTATTTTGATTAAACATCGTGTTAGGAGTCATTACAAGTTTATACTATGTTCACAATGTTCCGCTGTGGGGCTTCTCGTCTTAAAGATATCATATTAATCAAAGGAAACTCTCAGCAGGAGGATAAAGTATAAGAGTCGCGTGCGTCGTTGCTCACGAACTATTTATGACACTGGTTGCATCCGCCAATCTTTTAGTAATTTGAATTTTTGTACTGAGGCAGTGGTGGCCTGGTGGTAAGGGGCTGGATCATTGATTCTAAGGTTGGAGGTTCAAGTCCCATTCTCCACAGGTTGTCACTGTACCCCCAGTGCAGCTAACTGGGTTATCAAAGGTCGGCCATGTCTCTCACAGTATATGGTGTATGGTCCATGTAAAAGAACCATTGCTGGCTTTCAACAAGAGGAACTGCAAAGCCATCAGCGTGTTTATGCCCTGCGATGGCCTGGAGAGCTGTCCAGGGTGCACTCTGCCCTCACCCGGAGTCGGCTGGGATGGGTGCTAGCCTTGCGTAATTAGGACTAAGGTAGGTAATGTCCTTTGGGCTTTTTACACCCGGGCCTAGTGGCTCATCGGGCCGGTGCTTATCCCCGGTTTCCATAGCGTGAAGCAACCAGAAGTTCAACTCCTCCTGGATGGGACGCTAGTCCGTCGCAGGTTACCTTCCCAGTATATTTTTACTGGTACCCATTTATACTGCTGGGTGAACAGATGCACAGTTGTGATTGAGACCTTGCCCAGGGGACTTGTGAACACACAACCTCCTGATCATGAGCCCAGCACCCTAACCACTACACCACCAGTCCCACTTTAATTAGGAGTAAGTGGGTCAGAAAATGAATGAATGAATGAATGAATTTTCGTACAACTAGCAACAAAATACACATATGGTAGAGACCAGATGTAAGTGTGTGTGTGTGTGTGTGTGTGTGTGTGTGTATATATATATATAGTTTACTGTTATTCTGACATGTGTATATATACATATATATATATATATATATATATACATATATACACACACACACACACACACACACACACACACACACATATATATATATATATATATATATATATATATATATATATATATATATATACAAACACACATATATACACACACATATATATATACACAATGAGCTGCTGACTTCCGACCGATTTTGGTTGCAGCAGATCGGTCATAACTCGATCTGGTCCTATGTTGACTTTCCATCCAAATACACTCACGCCAACACAGATGAATAAATCTCGTGCAGAAAATCTATACATCTATTTTCAATTCACGTCACTGTGACACTCAGTGGAGAGCCAATCCTTTCTGTACTCCATTGTGTGGGCGGGTCCAATAGCTTCAAACTCCAATTTTATTGGACTATAACAACAGCCACAGACTGCGTGTGTTGTTTGAGTAAAGAGATAAATTTCCCTCGTTTTGATCGACTCATTTCCACGAAGCCAAGCACAGCTGGCAAGCAAACACAAATGGACAGACATGGAAAAACTTCAACCCGCAGACCAGCTGATTGCCAAAACTTGGGACGCGCTTCCTGTCACATAAACACTGCAGCGTGCGAGTCCAATAAAATTAGAGCTTCAAGGTATCGGACCTGCCCACACAGAAAGGATTGACTCCCCGCTTCATGCCACAGTGACGTGGCATTGAAAGTAGATGAACAGAGTAGCAGTTAGAAAGTGAAGCTGCATCATCTCCTGCTTGGCCTTTTAAGATGCTGGCGCAACTGTCGTACGCAACACTCACACTGCACTGCTATGAATCATGCTTCACGACTTTTGCGGTCGTAAAATCGAACCGACGTTCCTCGCATAGGCCGTAAGTCGACAACTCACAGTATATATATATATATATATATATATATATATATATATATATATATATATATATATATATATGATTTTCTGAGTAGATCCTTCCGTAGGAGAGTGCTCAATACTTTTTCTTCTATAATCACCTGAAGAGAGAGGATGGTTTCACCACCCCTCGAAACAGATCTGTAGTGATAAATGGAGTTTCAATAGAAAGTCTTTGTCCTGCCCTTTTATTTTTGTTTTATATATATATATATATATATATATATATATATATATATATATAAACATATAAATACATACAGTGGAACCTCAACTTACAAAAACCCCAGGAAACAAAAAATCCAGGTTACGAAAAACATTTCCCTAAAATTTTTGTGTCTGGATATAAAACAAATTAACGTTAGTAAAGCACCATCTCAAGACTTCAAACAATGCGCGAGTTGCTCTCCCATGTTGCTCTCCCAACATCCTTCCCCACTGGCCTCTCACTGGCTATCTCCCAACATTCCGCCCCGCTGGCCTTCCATTGGCTAGGAGGGATGACGCCGCTCCCTCCCATTGGTTATCTCCCAACATTTATACCTCGGACTTCAGCTATAGCACAGACAGCTGCCACCTCCAGAAGTTCTCGGACGACTCCGCCATCGTGGGCCGTGTGTCAGAGGGGAACGAGTCAGTCATCGTTGACTTCGTGGACTGGTGTGAGCGCAACCACTTGTGCTTGAACACCAGGAAGACGAAGGAGATGGTGGTCGACTTCAGAAGAAGCACACTAACACACACACACACACACACACACACACACACACACACACACACACACACACACTCACTAGTGAACGTCCAGGGACAGAACATTAAGATAGTGAACAGTTTCAAATACCTGGGCGTTCACCTTAACAATAAACTGGACTGGTCCCACAACACCAACGCCCTGTACAAGAAGGGCCAGAGTCGCCTCCATCTTCTGAGGAGACTCAGGTCCTTCGGAGTATGCAGACCTCTGCTCAGGACATTTTATGACTCTGTGGTAGCCTCTGCAATCCTCTACGCTGCCATCTGCTGGGCCCCGGGCAGCACAGAGCGGGACAGAAAGAGACTGAACAAGCTGGTCAGGAGGGCCAGCTCTGTCCTCGGCTGCCCACTGGACTCTGTGGAGGAGGTGAGTGAGAGGAGGATGGTAGCAAAGCTCACATCCATCTTGGTCAACAGCTCTCACCCACTGCACCAGATTGTAGAGAAGCTGAGTAGCTCCTTCAGTGGACGACTGAGACATCCTCAGTGCAGGAAGGAGCGCTACCGCAGGTCGTTCATTCCCACCGCTGTCAGACTGTACAACGCCACTTTGTAACTGTCTGTGAAAATACTGGTTATGTGCAATAAAAACCCCGTGCACTTTAATCAACCACATCTACCCCACTGACTGTGAACCATATCAACCCATCTACTCTGCACTCAGATACATTACACTTTAATATAGGCCAGTCTACAAAGTCGTTCCCTTCTTTTCTTTTATTGTTTATTAATTTATACTATTTATGTATCTATTTATTTATTTACTTATATAATATATATGTATGTGTGTATGTTGTATTTGTATCTATTTTTGCACCCCCTACTGATGATACCTCAAGAGCCTGTAACAGTGAATTTCTCCATTGTGAGATTAATAAGGCTGTATCTTATCTTATCTTATCTTATCTAACATCTCGCCCCATTGGCCTCCCATTGGCTAGGAGGTATGACGCAGCTTCCTCCCATTGGCTATTATGGAGCTGCATCTCCAAAATACCCATAATGCTTTTCGTGTAAAGGATAGAGTTACTGTTGTTTCATGAGTTTTTCGAGAGTGCTCATTGCAAATTAATTTTTTGGCTCAGGCTTTTAACCTTGCATAAACATTTGTAAGATTATAACTCTGCTAAGAAGACATGGTCAACACACGCTCGCACACAAACGTGTGCGCACACACACACACACACACACACACACACACACACACACACACACGTGTGTGATTCTTGGTGCGAGTGAAAAGAAGAAGCGGGCTTGTGGCATGCAGTTGAGTGATATTGCTAAGGAATATGGCCAAACCCGTCTACCATCGGTACGATATTGAAGCAGAAGGAGGCCTTAAAAGGTGTACTTTGATCATTTTTAAAGGGTTTAGGGGGTAGTTTTCGTACACAATATGATTCATTGCATTGAGTTGATTCATGGTCTATATATAAAATATAAAACTCAGGGCGGCATAATAAAGTAGTGGTTAGCACATCCACCTCATAGCAAGAAGGCCCTGAGTTCGATTTCCGGGCTCAGGCTGATTCGGTGTGGAATTTGTGTGTTCTCCCTGTACCTGTGTGGGTTTCCTCCAGGACAGAAACATGCACCGACTAATAGAACTATTCCAGATCACCCCTAGACATGAGTTCACATGTGAATATGTGTGTGTGTGTGTGTGTGTGTGTGTGTGTTGCCCTGTAATGGCCCGGTGAGCTTTCCAGGGTGTAACCCTACCCTCACCCAGAGTTGGCTGAGATGGGCTCCGGGCTCCCCGCCACCCTAATCTGGAACAGGTGGCTTAGAAATTGAACGAAAGGATGTTGAATTTGGAATAACGATTGTGAATCTGCTTCACTTCCAGCTTTTCTCCCAGCACCAGTCCTGTATGGAAGTGCCATCGATTCTACTTGTATTCTGTGGGGGAAAAAGTGTAACAAGAAAACTTCCTGTCGTTATTACGACTTG
Organism: Plotosus lineatus; assembly: GCA_024760905.1. Classification (NCBI taxonomy): domain Eukaryota; kingdom Metazoa; phylum Chordata; class Actinopteri; order Siluriformes; family Plotosidae; genus Plotosus; species Plotosus lineatus. Next base: position 5,313,878 of record CM045735.1, on the reverse strand, counting down.
GAGCTCTTCAGACAACGGTAGGTCCATGATTTTCCAGGCAACAGCCACCATGTATGTAGCTTAGAGTGGACACATACACAGCAAGTTTCACTGAAAAAAAGAAATTAAAAAAAAAAAACCCTCCCTCATTTTATTCAATTTCAGATTTCTTGGACTTCAAACTTTTTTCATCTTTGGAGGTCTGGTCTTTTTCCTTCTGTCGTTTTTTGTTCTGAGGAGAACCACAAAAGAAAGCCAGCAAAAGAAATCGGAGCAGCTGAAGAGCGTGACCATGGGCAAGAAGTCGGATATGAAAGATTCGAAATCACCCCTGATCTAGTCAAATGTACAAAAAAACCCCAACTGATGGGAAGCGAGGGATGGTGGAAGAGGAACATGGAGAAGAACTGAGGGATTCGCAACGAGTATTCCGCTTTTATTGGTGTGGCATTAAGACTGCTGTACATAACCATGCTATGTGAGTCATAATCACACGGATATTATACTGCTTTCCTTCAACGCATAAACGCTCACTGTCACTACTGTGCTGTTGACGTGTCGGCAGGTATGAACATGTGAAACACGCTGTGAAGTCACTGTAGCTTTGTTTTTCTTAATCTGAGCCTCTAGAGAAACTATGCGTTCTAGTGAGAGTTGATCTGCACTGCTATGGAAATGGCATGCATCACGAGTTTGGCATTCACGGTTCAGTTTGGTACTGTTCCGAACTTTGTTTATTAACTACATACAAAAAAAAAAAAAAAAACGAGGAAAAGAGGGCGAAGGTGGTTAGGAATATGTTACTGATGAAATACAGGGGAGATTACAATGACGATGCATTTAACTCCTTATAGATTTGAAGGTGTAGTTATTATTTATGGAGTGTGACTGGGGAAATCTGACCCCAAGAGCCAAATTCATTGCACCTCCAGAAGCTCCTCCTCCTCTTTAAATTTATCACCAAGGCAATGACACTGTTATCCTCCCTCTAGCCAATCAGCAACAAGGCAAACAAACACATTGATGCTGATTGGCTAGAGTAGTGTTGTGTGGCTCACTCCGAGTTCCTTTTTTTGCTTTCTGTCTACAGAGCCTCACTGTGTGTCTCAGAATGTGTGTCGGAGAAAGTTCGATAAAAATACCTGTAATATTATTCTATACTCTAGGCTGAAAATTTTGAAACCAAACTGTGATTATTGAAACGAGCTTTCGGCATTTCTCTATTTGTTGTTTCAAACAACCCAATGTAATCTCTACATCATGCATTAATTTACGTTATACATTCTTTCGTTTTATTGTTTTTTTAGTATGTTGGTATACCACACTAACTGTTTAAATATCTACAGTATGATACAGGGATCCCTCACTTTCCGCGATCGATAGGGACCAAGAACCCCCCCCCCCGTGACCGCCGATTTCCGTGAAGTAGGATCAACCCCCCTGACTAACGTATAAGTACATGTATATGTGTATATAATATCAATAAATACATATTCAACACTATAAGTGCTTATAATAACAATTAAACATTCAAAAATAATGCATAAGATGTAAATAAAATATAAGTAGACACATACGGATGCGTGAATGTATACACTCAGACGCACGCGCGTACACTCAGATGTGCACCTCACATAAAAATGTAAGTAGTTTTGTTGGGGTGTTTTGGGGGCGGTTCGTTTTTTTGTGTTTTTTGCATAATTGGCCTTGGTTTGCTGCATTTTCCAGAACTTTTCTCCCTATTCTTACTTCATTTCCTTATTTTTTTTATTTTTCGGTGAATATTTTTGAAAAACCTGCTGAACACTGAAGCCGCGGGAACTGAAGCACAAAGTAGCAAAGGATCACTGTATATTTGCTTTGGCTTTTCTATACAAATTTTAGATATTTGGGTAACTGCCCTGCCCAAACGAAAAGCCTCACCACTTGGATTTAAATATGTAAGTAAATAGGATGATTGCAACAGGAAGCCAGTCTTGTGTTTAACTCCTGGGCTTGTTGAAGGTGCTTTTCTGAGGACTTTGCATGTTCTCTTCATACCTGCGTGGATTTTTTCTGGGTACGCCGGTTTCCTCTTAACGCCCAAATACGTGCACATTAAGCTAATCGGATATTTTTACATTACACAAAGGCGTGAGTGAGCCAAGCTCATCACAGCCTCATTAATTCATTCATTTTCGGTAACCACTTAATCCTAATTGGGGTCGAGGGGAGGATGGCGCTCCTCTCATTTGACTCCGAGCAAGGGCAAAGTACACCGTAAACAGCTCGCCAGGCCATCGCAGGGCAGAAACACGCTGACGGTTGTGCAGCTCCTCTTGTTGAAAGTCGGGAATTATGTTTTTTTTTACATGAACCTCACACCATAGACAGTGAGAGACACAGCCGGCCTTTGATAACCCAGTTAGTGCACTGGGGAGTGGGGGAGGGGGGAGAGAGACGACGACATTGACAACCGGTTGAGAGTGGGGCTTGAACCCCCAACCTTAGGATCAGTGAGTCAGCACCTTTACCAGCAGGTCACCACTGCCCCTGGTCATTGCAACCTCACGGTATTAAGCGGTCGAATAAATGAATGAATGAATGTTGCATAACAGCGTTTCTATCCATGTGACCCAGTCTGGCGGTTATATTTGGACCACTCTCATCTCCAAGGTGTTTCATTGTTCAGAACTGTTGTTTACTGGGTGGGGTTTTTTTTGTTTATTTTCCACCGTTCTATACAAGCTTAATGAAGACTGCTGTGAAATACACTTTCAGCTGGTAGGTCTTTTCTGAACTTATTAAAATGTTCTGACGCCATGGTCACAGTCATAGTCACAGTCACCGAGATCTCATTTCCCACATCCTGAACAGAATCTGGTGCTTGTAAACTGTATCCGCTCGGGTCTCTGCGTCACGTTGCTGTCACGGGACTGATGGCGGATTGGATTAAATGAGCGAGCCGGGCTACAGGTGTTTATACGAGCATGGCCGGTGCAGTGAGTATACTGTGTGCCGTTAGTTCAGTGTGATTTTCAACATGAAGTCATGTGAAGAAACTTGCGTTTAAATGTGAATTGTTTATTAAACATTTTTATTCAATCAAATGTGACACCTTTAACTGTAACAGAAATGTAATATCTACATGTATTCACAAAATATGCTTTCCACTGGTCTTCTAGCTGGTGTGTTGTATTTCTGTGTGACCGTCGACAGTTATATAATCCTGAGATATTTTTTAATCTTGTGTAATTAAACCTCCTTTAATAATCTACCCAACGAGGGACAGATAAAATTCTTTTGATATCATTCCGGTCTTTCTGTTTATTTGTGTTCTTACTTGTATCTTTCTCCATAACGGAAATATTCAGAACCACTACATGTATTACCGGTCCAGGGAGGACGACGAGCACATTTTTGCTCCTCATTAAACGTGAAATAATACCCATGATGCCCTAAAATACTCTGAGATTGCGTGACCTTATCTGATCTTGGAGGCGAAACGAGGTCAAGCCTGACTACTACTTGGATGGGAGACCACGTGTGAAGACCAGGCGCTGTGGGTGGCCAAAGGAACGCAATGGCATTCCATCCATACCTTTTACACCAAGTCAGCCACAGGTACCAGAGCCTGGTGCTTCATGGCAGCCGAAGCCTGGAGCATTCACAGCACATAAAATTTCCCCGTGTAATGGTTAGCACGCCGCTTGTGTGGGTTTCTTCTGGGTACTACGGTTTCCTTCCACAGTCCAAAGACGTGCTCATCAAATTAACAGGCTGTTCCAAATTGCCCTGAGGTGCGAGTGTGAGTGCTTGTGCGACTCTTGCCCTGCAATTGCCCCGTCTTCGCCCATTGTTAATTTAATAATTATCTCTTTACTGTCAAAGTACATTACATACATTGAAATTTGATTTGTGTTCTGGGCACCTGCCGTCACTGTGCAGCGCCAGTTATTGTGTTGTTCTATCTTTTGATGCTGAGCGCCAAGCAGGAAGCAACAACTGCCAAATTTTAACGTCTTATGGTATGACACGGCCGGATTCGAACTCCAACCTTCCAGAGGATAAACGGACATTCTACCAACTGAGCTAAATCCCCAGCTAAATCCGGCTAAATCCCCGTTGGCAGAGGTAGGTTCCAACCTTTCAGCAATCAACAATTTTCATGGGCTGAACCTTTTTTTTTTTTTTTTTTGCCGGACTGTTTGATCTTTAAAGTTTTATCTCATAGCTCACATCCTAGAATTACAAATATTTACTAACCCACTCACAGAGGCAGACAAAACATCCGGGTATCCTTCCTGCCCTTTAGTGTTCATTTACTCTTTCCCGCTCATATCTTTCAGCACAACAGGGTTAATCACGTTAAACACTAAACCACGACAGCCCGAAACATGAGCACCAGTTGGTTATACCACCACCATGAACCATAAATGATAAAAAAATTGATATCACCAGCAGTGAAAAGTCATCGTCACAGTCCCTGAGTGCACATCTGGGTCCATACGGATCATTATCAGCAGGAGGGAGGAGCTTCCAGGATTCCAACGCCAGCCAGAATCAGCACACCAACACAGACCACAGGACTCAAAAAGTGGAAGGTTAGCAGATACTGTCCAAAATTACTTGAATCAGACACGCCCACAACCCAGCATGTCACTGCAAAAATATTAATACCATAATTTAGGCACTGTGGGGCCATTTGAATGCACACGCCTCATAATTATGACATTTCTAATGAAATTTGATCACATGACTTACTAGTACTTGTATAGTTCAGGTCAGTTCATTTTCTTTAACCATTTAATCCTAATTAGGGTCGTGGGGAGGCTGAGGCCCATCCCAGCCGACTCCGGCTGAGGGCAGAGTACACCCTGGATGGCTCGCCAGGCCATCGCAGGGCAGAAACACACTGACGGCTTTGCAGCTCCTCTTGTCGAAAGTCAGCAATAGTTCTTTAACATGAACCTCATACCATAGACAGTGAGAGACATGGCCGGCCTTTGATAACCCAGTTCGCTGCACTGGGGGTGAGGGGGGGGCAGTGACAACCTGGGGTGAATGGGGCTTGAACCCCGAACCTTAGGATCAGTGATCAGGCACCTTTACCACTAAGCCACAACTGCCCTTTACTTGGATAGTGTTAAAGCTCAGCAGTTACCAGAGGTTCCTTTTCCCCAGTCCTCCACTTTTTTTTTTTTTTTTTTTTTTTGTGGATTTTTGTCACATTTTCTCCCTAATTTATTCATATCCAATTCCCACCCATCAGGTACTGTATTTACCTTCCCTATCACATGACCACTACCGATCCGGGAAGGGCGAAAGCATGCACACACTCCCTCTGTGACGTGCACGCTCGCCACCCGCCTCTTTTTGAACTGTAGCGTCATAAGTATTTGGAAGCGGGTCTAACACACTCGAATGGAAAGTGCCCGTGATTGGCTGGCGATCACCAAGGCCTCCACGTTTTTGATTTCTCTGCTCTCAACTCAGGAAGGGCTGGTGATTCACTATAAGTATTTAAATTAAATGTGTTGGGAGCAGAAACAAAATCATTAAAGTATGTGGGAGAAGGTCAGAGTTGTGAAACTGTGTTGGACAAAAATAATCAAGACAGAATGGGGAGGACATTGTTTGTTTATTTATTTATTTATTGTCATGGGGTCATTGTCACTGGAGTCAACTACTTGTAAAAAAAAATAAAGTTAATTTATTCATTAATTTGTAGAACTGCTAGATCATAGTTGACTTGCAAGGAGGCAGAAGCCTATCTCATCCAATTGTGGACAAAAGGAAGGTTGGGCTTTGTTTGGATTGTGGAAGGAAGCCCTCAGATTGCAGGTTAGGTGCCTTGAGCACTTCAGCCATGTAGGTAGAGAAGGGGAAGGTGCGCCTCGCTCGACCACCGCCACATATTTTTATTGCTGGATCAAAAATCAATCAGAACTACCAACCTTTGGGTCCCAACGCAGCTTCTCTGTCCATTTATCCACAGCTCCACCGCTACTGTTATAATCATAAACAATGGTGTGCGCTACGATTAGACTTTCTGACGTTATTTTCTGGCAGCGGTGGCCTGGTGGGCAGTGGTGGCCTGGTGGTAAAGGTTCTGGATCACTGATCCTAAGGTTGGTTCGGTTGGGTTCCATTACTCTACTACACCTGATAGTCAATTATTTACCATGTAGAAATATCATTTCTGGGGCAATGGTGGCCTGGTGGTAAAAATGCAGCATCACTGGTCCTAAGGTTGTGGGTTCAAGCCTCACTCTCAACAGGCCATCACTGTCCCCTCCAGTGCAGCTAACTGGGTTATCAAAGGCCGGTCATGTCTTTTACTGTCTATGATGAGAGGTTGATGTAAAACAGGGGTGCTCAATCCTGCTCCTGGAGATCTACCTTCCAGATGACTTTATCTCCAACTCGAATGCGGCCCATGTGACATGTAAGTTCCAGTCAGGTCTTGGTTAGATGATTGGATGGTTAGGTGGGCATGATTAGGGTTGGAGCGAATGTCTTTTGGAAGGTAGATCTCCAGGAGCAGGATTGAGCACCCTGATGAAAAAGAACCATTGCTGACTTTCAGCAAGAGGAGCTGCATAACCGTCAGCGTGTTTATGCCCTGCGATGGCCGGGCGAGCTGTCCAGGGTGTACTCTAACCCTGGTACCCAAACCCTAACCCTAACCCTTTCCTGGAGTCAGCTGGGATGGGCTCCAGCCTCCCCGCGACCCTAATTAGGATCAAGTTACAGATAAAGAATGAATGAATGGAATGTTATTTTCTCAGTACCATAAAGTTGTCAGAATGAATTGGGCTTTTTTTGTTTTTTAAACAAGCAGATTTGATCACGAATTGGAAAACATGATCATCCGATTAAGCAAATAAAACCTTGATATCTAATGATGTTCTCTAATGGGCTTCCAGTTCAGCAGTAAGGAAAAATCCACATCAGCTTTTGGAAGAATATCCACCCAAATGACAAGAAATCAACAAGAAATGCATCGGTCCAGAGAAGCCTGCAGAACCGTGTCAAAGAATTCTTGACTCAAGAGCTCATGGAAAGTACAGAGTTGAGCAACATCAGGCTGAATGATGCAGCATTACAGCATAGTCTCACTTTAACAGCATAAAAGACATATGGTAATACTTAAGCGAGACCAATCACAGACAGCCGGTTACATAAACGCCTGGGAAATAATCTTGGACTATATATATGGCCCAGCAATTGCCAGATATTCAAAAGACTTGTTCTCTTTTTTTTTAATTTTCAATGCTACACCAAGTGAAAGAACTATCCAGATGTTCATTTACAGGAAAGGTCTGGATCTGGGATCAGCTTAATGGCTTGGAGGTTGGTGGGAGTTCTGCAGAAGGAACTTTATGCTTTGATTGAAGCCATGTTGGCGGTGTTTGCGCTTTACTGTCCTTGGGCCAGTTCTCAAAGCACAGATTGACTTCAGCGTAAAAACTCAGTTAGTTCATTGGAATTTCCTTTGCAGTCGACCTGGTTTCAATAATATAGCAGAAAATTTAATCCCAGTCAGGAAACATCACAGAAAAATGAAATATTCCAGTGTTCATCGTCAAAGGGATTTACTCATCATCCACTGCTGAAGCCTACTACAGACACACCCACACCCAGGGGCAAATTGGAACAGCCAGTTAGCCTAATGCGCATGTGTGCCATGAGTCGGTGGGAGGAAACCAGAGGACCCGGAGGAAACCCACACAAGCACAAGGAGAACATGCAAAACTTCACACAGAAACGCTCCTGCTAAACCCAGGATTCGAACGCGGGATCTTCTTGCTGTGAGGCCCGACATGCTAACCACGACAGCACCGCGTCGCTCTCAGGGGAGTTTTACAAATCTGTTTTACATCATGTTGTACTTCGAAGCCGCTGCATGTCTTTCACAAGCTGGAAATTAAAACCAAACCTTTTGTCTAAATCAAAACCAAATCATTCATTCATTTATTTTCTGAATCGCTTAATCCTAATTAGGGCTGCAGGGAGGCTGGCGCGCATCTCCGCTGACTTTGGGCGGGGGCAAAGTACACCTCGGACAGCTCGTCAGGTCATCGCAGGGTGGAAACACGTCAGCAATACTTCTTTTACATGCTTTACACCATAGACACGGAGACATGGCCGGCAGATAATCCAATTATCTGCACTGGATGGGGGAGGGGGGTGTCGCGGCATGAACAGCCGTTGACCGTAAGGCTTGAACCCCCAACCTTAGGATTGGTAATGCAGCAACTTACCACTGGGGCAGAGCCATCCGTGAATGGGCCGGGGTGCGGCCGGACGAGCGCCCCCACCCTCTCTGATTGCACACCTCAAGTTTGTGTCAAATCTGATGCTCAATGACTCGTAAACGACCTGATTCTGGGTCGGGGTGTTGTGAGCGGCAGAGCAGCTCCATCGTGGGGCCGGTGGTGTAGTGCAGTGTTTTTCAACCTTTTTTGAGCCAAGGTACACTTTTTTCTTTGAAAAAAAACTTGAACCACACCACCAGCTGAAAATGTTAAAGATTGAAACTCTGGAGCCGATAACAATTTAAAGTCGTTCTCGTCAAATTTTCTTTAACAGAAAAATCAAATAAACACAAAGAAATATTTTTTTTTATTTCGACTCACTCAGTGTGAAAGCTGGGTCTGTGTGCATGAACAGAGCTGATCTCCTGACAGGAAGTGAAGAAAAACACACCAAGTTCTTCCTCACCAGCTCTCCTCTTCCTCTTCCTCAGTCTCTCTCTCTCTCTCTCTCTCTCAGTCTCTCTGTGTCTCTCGCTCTCGTTTTTATGGCAATCAGGCTTGAAAAGCTTACTGAGCACGACACCACTGTTGGATATCCTTTCACCACACACCAGACACACCGGTACCGGTGGAGTTTCATCTCCGGTAATCGTGAATCCAAATGCTAGCTTTCGCTGTATTGTCTCGCGCTAAAGGTTTTGCTCGACTTCACCGCCTTTGCTTTCTTTTAACCTCCACTCATACTAAGTCCTTCACCTGGTTCCGAATTTTGTCCAGGGTCCAGTTCGGAGTTAGTATTTTTCCTTTACAAAAACTTTCCCATCAAGGTCGCTGTTGTGTCTTGCTAATCACCGCCACTTGCCATCATCCAATCATCACTAATCCACTTGTTTCAAACTAAAAGGCCTCCAACAACTAACTCCCTGCTTCCACCTACAGGCGAAAAGTGTTTCTTACATTACTTTAGACCAATTAGGTGAAATTAGATAATTTCCCATGGCACACCTGACTATAGCTCACGGAACACCAGTGTGCCCCTGGTGTCATAGTTAGGGTGCTGCGCTTATGATCAGGAGGTTGTGTGTTCGAATCCCAGTTAGATCCCCACTGTGCTAAGACCCCTGGGCAAGGTCTTAACCACAAGTGTGCCTCTGTTCACCCAGCAGTATAAATGGGTACCAGTAAAAATATACTGGGAAGGTAACCTGCGATGGACTAGCGTCCCATCCAGAGGAGTTGAACTCCTGATCGCTTCACGCTATGGAAATCAGGGATAAGCACCGGCCTGATGAACCAATACGCTTCCTCACATCATAGTACTGGAGGCTAGACATGCTAGACATATACAGCTATAGTTAGAAGTTGACGTATTCTACACTCATCGTCGACACTACTGTACTGGAAATACGTATATGGCTTTTCTGCTAATCGGCCCACCTCTCTATTATCTATACTGCCCCCATCAGGGTAAAAAAGGGGTGACACCTTTACAGGTTCCCAAAGTCTACATCATACAGGGCTAACACGCCAAACTCGAAGCAGCGCCTAAAACTCTACAGGAGGGATGTCCCAGGATGGTAACATTCTCGTAGATCATCCAGTACATAATGACCTCACAGAGTGTGTAGGTCATGTGACTTACTAGCAGAGGAGACGATAGAGGTTGAGCAACGCTAAGTGTTTTGCTCAAACAATGGAACATTCCACAACCGCCATTCATACTCACATTCACACCTGGAGGTAATTTAGAGTCTTTGGACCAGTCAGGGGGAAACCGGAGTTCCCAGAGGAAACCCGGACAACTATATGGAGAACATGCACAAAGAAAGAAGATAAGACTGAAACGAAACCTTGTCACTGTAAGGTACCAGAGCTCGTCACTGGGCTGTCCTGGTCTTCAGGGTTAAACATAGAACTTAAAACATTTGTACACCAACACGGAAGTACTCAAGTGGTAATGAAATATCCTTCAGCTTGCCAAAGCCAGATACTATTAAATTCCTGTTCAGGGATCGTGATTGACTCCAGCTGGTATGTTCTCTGCAGGGAACTGCAAACACTTCTGAGAAGGAGCACTGTAGCCAAGTTCTTGGTGTATTTCTCTTAAAGATGTTTCTTCTGGATCCTCATCATTGAAGTTTATGTACAGCGCCTACTACAGGCCTCACAATCACATTGACGGGCAATTTCACCCTTTAAGACCCAAACGTGGGTGTAATTGGTTACCTTGTCTGCCTAACAGCATCAGGATCTTGGGTTCGGTGAATATTTGTGGTGCATCTGTATCGGGTCGGCATGTTCTCCTCGTGCTTGCATGGGTTTCCTCTGGGTACCCCGATTTCCTGCAGTCCATTTTGCTGTTCCAAATCACCTCTGGGTATGAGTGTGAGTGTGAATAGTTTTGTGTGTGTGTGTGTGTGTGTGTGTGTGTGTGTGTGTGTGTGTGTGTGTGTGTGTGTGTGTTGGTCCTGCAAGGTCTGGCAAGCCGTTTCGGGTATACCCTGCCTTCGCTGTGTGTCAGCTGCAGTAGGCTTCTGTATCCCCTTGACCCTAATAGGATCGAGCAGTTTGGCACATGAGTGAGATGCCTGATGAGAAACTTGTTCGGATAATTTAATGTCCAGGACCCAGTTTGACCCGGACCCATTTCCCGTATTCACTCCTATTGTGAAATGGTGCTGATCTGAACACAATGGTGCTTCCTGTGAAAGGTCAACATGTACATGTGTACACGGTTGCTTTGACAAGAGCAACTCACATCTGGACAGCTTCTTGGCATCAAAGGAAAAAATATATATATATTAAATGTTTTATGGGAAAATTTGCACACTTACTCTATTGTCCTCTGATTAAAAGAGAAAATAAAACCCTCTCCTACAGATTTTGGGAAACATCACAGTGGACCATCCCACAGGAGTCAGGAAACTACTCCAGAACTTCCTTTACCAAAATCCTCACTCATTGTTCTTCAGAAATATTCCACTGGTTAAAGCAGGACTGCATCCAAAACACTATAAACATATCATTATATAACTCCATATGATCTCCGGAAAAGGTTTGCTCTGGAAAAACGTTTCTCTGGAAACTGTACTCGCTCTTTAGGACTTTTTCAGTCTCACCTCAAGTCTCGGATGCTTTACGTTTTGGAAACATCACAAAGCTGTATTCCTGAAGCTCATCATCTGGCGACACATGCTGGTCTTAAAAGGCATTACACGGGATTTGTCATCCCCCTTTTTCTTTCTTCGGAGGGGTGGAGTATTGTGCCAAATTACACTCCTAGGGTCAGGTGAACGCTGGAGACACTGGATGAACATGACGAACAGATCACCAGACCATTGCAGAGCCAACACAAGACACACACACACACACACACACAAAAACACAAACAAAAAACCAACAACTCACACCTAGGGGCAATTAGGAACAGCCAATTAGCCTAATTGTGGGGCGGGTGGTATAGTGGTTACAGTGCTCCACTCATGATTAGGAGCTTGTGAGTTCAAATCCCAGTTAGACCCCCTCTGTGCTAAGACCCCTGGGTAAGGTCTCAATCACAAGTGTGCCTCTGTTCACCCAGCAGTGTAAATGGGCACCAGTAAAATATACTGGGAAGGTTATCCGCGACGGATTAGCATCCCATCCAGGAGGAATTGAACTCCTGGTAGCTTCATGCTATGGAAACCGAGGATAAGTACCGGCCTGATGAATCGCTAGGCTCAGGTGTAAAAATAGCCTAATGTGCATGTCTTTTGACTGATGAAGGAAACCAGAGTACCCCGTAAAAACCCACATAAGCACAGGGGAAGCAATGCAAACCACACACAAAACTACCTGAGCATGGGACTCGAATCCAGAACCTTCTCAATGTGAGGTCGACATGCTAAGCACTATGCCACTGTGCCATTCAAATGCCAAATTCTGATTTCAGGATTTTTTTAAAGATTCTTCAACATTGTGAGAATGTATAGTGTGTGTTTGTGTTTGTGTGTGTGTGTGTGTGGGGGGGGGTGAGCTCTGTCCTTTCTGACATTTTTCAGCTTGGTGGATGTTTGCGCTCTCCAATTGCTTTTCTGGTATAAAATAAAATGCTCAGTGCTCCAGTCCAGCATACAGAATCATCGTTTGTTTGTTTTTACGTCTCTGGGATACACAGCTAGTAATTTATACTGCTGAGAAAAAGCAAACAAAAGAAACCACGGTTTCGTTCTGCGTTTGTTTTGAAGTGTGCATTTACTGAACTTGAATTTGATTGTGGTGTCCTGGTGGTAAGGTGCTGGATTACTGATCCCAAGGTTGGGGGGGGTTCAAGCTCCACTGTCAACGGTTGTCCCTGCTGTCGCCCCAGTTCAGCTAACTGTGTTACCAAAGTTCTGCCATGTCTCTCACTGTATGTGCTGAAAGGTTCATGTAAAAGAACGATTGCTGACTTTCATAAAGAGGACGCCATGGAGTTGCAGTCAGTGTGTTTCCGCCCTGAAATGGCCTGGTAAGCTGTCCAGGGTGTACCCCACCCTGGCGTACCCCACCCTGACCCAAAGTCTTTTACTTTTTCTTGCTAAATATTTATAAAGTACAGTCATCCACTGTGCAAAAAAAATGGGTCACTAGCCCGTTAGTCAGCACCACTCATTTGCCAAACTGCATCATTATGTTCAGTTTGTGGAGTGGATGGAGCTTATCTCTGCTGACACTGCGTAAGAACAAGGTACACCCTGACCAGCTTGCCAGACTGCCACAGGGCCGATTTACACTCACACCTAGATGCAATTTGAAACAGCAAATTATCCTAATATGCATGTCTGGATTGTAGTAGAGAATCAGTGTACCTGGAGGAAACACCCAGGCACGGGGAGAACATGCAGCCACAGACAGAAACGCCTTCATCACCCTGGAACTCAAACCCAGGACCTTCTCGCTGTGAGGATGTTGTGCGAACCATCCCAAATTCAAAATGGTGAACATTATTATAATCTATCAGTTGTTCAGTTCAGTTCATTTTCTGTAACCGCTTAATCCTAATTAGGGTCATGGGGAGGCTGGCGCCCATCTCAGCCAACTTCGGGCAAGGGCAGAGTACACCCTGGACAGCTCGCCAGGCCATCGCAGGGCGGAAACACGCCGACGGCTTTGCAGCCTACTCTTGTCGAAAGTCAGCAATGTCTATCAGTTGTCAAGTTTGTTAAAATTGGCATTAATGGGCTGTGACGCATCGACAAGATGCGTGGTGATTAGCCATTTAATGCATCCAGCCGTCAGTGGCCGGGCGTCTATGGGAGCTAATTGCTCGAGCTCTCACGGGAGGGAGAGACGGCATGCAGTCACTTCCCTGTCACTCACAGTGATCGCCGGCCAATCATGGGCGTCCGTGAGCTCATTCATATGAGCGGGTGGATAGCCTTTCCCTCTGAGTGTATTAGACCATTTCCAAATACGCATGGTGCTGCACTTTGAAAACAGGCGGGTGGCTAGGGTTGCATGTCACGGACGGGGCGTGTGCATGCTTTTGCCCTTCCCTGGACGCTGGTAGTTGTGCAATAGGGAAGGCAGTACCCGATGCATGGGAATTGGTTACGACGAAACGATGCTACGGTGTTATGTCCCTTCTAACAGCAAGAAGATCCTGATTGTAATCCTGGGCTCAGTGTGGGTAGTTCTGTGTGGAGTTCTGTGTGGAGTTCTGTGTGGAGTTCTCTGTGTATGTTCTTCCCGTGTTTGTGTTGGTTTCCTCAGTGTACACTGGTTTCCTCCCACATTCTAAAGACTTTGCGCATTAGGACAATTAACCGTTCCAATTTGTCCCTGGGTGTGAGGGAGTGGTTGTAAGTGTGTTGGTCCCGCGATGGTGTAGCAAGCTGTCCAGGGTGTACCTCGTCTTCGTGCAGTATGAGCTTTGGATAGGCTCCAGCGTGAGTGAGTGAGTGAGTGTAATATGGTTTTAGCGTAATATTGACGTTGATAGTGGATGAAGTTTCTTCATTTTTATTTGAAGTGGTAATGAAGCACTTGTGAGACACAACAGGTTTTAATCCTGAAATGACTCGGTTCATTTTCTGTAACCGCTTAATCCTAATTAATTGCCCATCCCAGCCAACTCCGGGTGAAGGCAGAGTACACCCTGGACACCTCGCCAGGCCATCGCAGGGCGGAAACACGCTGATGGCTACGCAGCTACTCTTGTCAAAAGTCAGCAATGGTTCTTTTACATGAACCTCACACCATAGACAGTGAGAGACACGGCCGGCCTTTGATAACCCGGTTAGCTGACAACTTGTGGAGTGGGAATCGAACCCCCAACCTTAGGATCAGTAATCGGGCACCCTATACCACTAGGCCACCACTGCCCTGAAATGACTCCACTCATTTATTTCCAGGCTGAGACTTCAGGCCTGTTGTAGATTTTCCACATGGCACAGGAAAGGATTGCGGTGCATTTGAATGCCTTCCCAGAACAAACACAGTTTCAGCAGATTGATGCAGATTCTGATTTGGCAGAACTGGTGGTTCGCTTTATTTATTTTTTGTCCAAAAACCACCCACATGCATCACATTATCATTACAGGAAATGATGCGAGTTAAAGATGGCTTTGGGTGACACGGTAGTGTAGCGGTTCGCGTGTCTGCCTCACTGCCTCAGAAGGTCCTACGTTCCAGTCCTGTGCTTAGCAGGAGCGTCTTGTGTGTGGAGTTTGGTTGTTGTCCCAGTCTTTGCGTGGGCTTCCTCACACAGCCCAATGATATCAACGTTAGGCTAACTGGCTGTTCCACAATTACCCCTAGTAATGAGTGTGAATGGTGAATGTTTGTGTGTTGGTCCTGGGATGGTCTGGTCTGGTGAGTGACGATAATTACCTTGTCAGATCTCATTTGGGGGGATGACGCCCGTTAATTCCCACAATTTGATCAAATTTTAGGTCCGGTGCAAGCATGAGGAGTCCATGACTGGTATTGTCAACCATATCCCTGACTGTCAGTGACTGTCAGTGACTCAGCAAGGAGTCCACCCACTGTGAAAGATCCTCTTTTGGAAACCAAATTACACACAATCTACAAATCGGTGACCTTCACGAACTATCCGCGATCATATTGCTGACAGTCTGAGAGCGTTGGGGTCGGATCATAGATAGTCATAGATGTTTGAGAACTTAGATACAGACAGACTGAGACCTAGTTGGCGACCATCAGATATTTTCATCTGAGCATTATTATTTTTATTTGAGTCTTTAGGATGGCAACGATGGCCTGGTGGTAAAGGTGCTGCATTACTGATCCTAAGGTTGGGGGTTCAAACCCCACTCTCAACGGCTTGTCACTGCTGGCCCCCCCCCCCAGTGGAGCTACCTGGGCAATTAAAGGCCACCCATGTCTCTCACTGCCTGTGCTGAGATGTTCAGGTAAAAGAACCATTGCTGGCTTTCCTCAAGAGCAGTTGCATAACCATCAGCGTGTTTCTGGCCGGCGATGGCCTGGCGAGCCGTCCAGGGTGTACTCTGCCCTTGCCCAGAGTCGACTGAGATGGGTGCCAGCCTCCCCGCAACCCTAATTAGGATTAATCGGTTCAGAAAATGA
This sequence comes from Plotosus lineatus, assembly GCA_024760905.1. NCBI lineage: Eukaryota > Metazoa > Chordata > Actinopteri > Siluriformes > Plotosidae > Plotosus > Plotosus lineatus. The sequence goes on along the minus strand of CM045735.1, from coordinate 5,298,090 downwards.
ATGAATGAATGAATGAGTCTTTAGGACATCACATACACAGTTGTGGTGGGTATGAGGCAGTCGCCAACTCAAAAAAGAATCATCAGCAGTCGCCAGAGTATTGCGCCTTTAGAAACAGTTTCATTTTTTTGGACTCGTGCCATGAAATTTCTTAATAACTGGCACATGAACAATGGTTTGGTTCCGGCCCTTTCCACGGATCCTGAAAATCCACGAATTATTGACGCGGTTTTAAAACCCTGTGTATGATATTACATGCGCTACAATATGGTTGTTAAACCCATTCTCTCGCCCGTCTTACTCATTAATACAGTAATAATGCAGTAACATGTAGTAATAATTAATATAATGTGATAATATTTATGAATAAATAAAGCTCTTAGGCTCCTTACGAGAAGCTAGAGAAGATGCATAGCGTTTGAGTGACATCATAGGACTTGAGATGAGATTTCCTTTTTGGCTTTTTTCGCCACAGACAATGAGTCGCACGTTTGATTTGGTTCATAGGTTTTTACGTCGGATGCCCGTCCTGACACAACCGTTTAGCATGGGACAGAAACACCCTGACGGCTTTGCAGCCGACTCTTTACGAAAGTCAGCAATGGTTCTTCTACATGAACCTCTCATCATAGGCTTGTGGGGCGAGGGACTCGAACCCCCAACCTTAGGGTCAGTGATCCGGTGCCCTATACCACTAATTAAAAACACACTAAAAAATAACGTGACTTCACAATTCAAGCAATCACATTGATGACATGTACGTGAAGGAGAAAAAAAAATAGAGGTTTACGCATCATCTGCAACCAATCAACAGAAGGGAGAAACAAAAGCTCTCAGCCATTGGCTAAATATGAATCACGTGCCAGTAACTCCCAGGTTCGCTGCTAATTCGAGAGTATTATAATAATAATGCAGTAAAATGTAGTAATGATTGAATAAAAACTTTTTAATTTTGTACTGTGATAATATTTATGAATAAATAAAGCGCTGAGACTCCTTGCCAGAAGCTAGAGGAGATGCAGGGTGTTGGAGTGACATCATGGCGCTTAAATAATCATTAAAAACACATGAAAAAAATTTACTTCGCAATTCAGGCAATCACGTTGATAACTTGTGTGTGAAGGCGAAAAAAAAGTTGTGTACACATCATCTGCAACCAATCAGCAGGAGGGAGAAACAAAAGCTCTCAGCCATTGGCTAAATTTGAATCATGTGCAAGTTTGTCACCAACCAGCGAGTATGCGTGGGCGCGAGTGTTGAACCACGAGTGATCAAGGGCGTACTGCAAATGAGGATCAAAAACACGACCAAAGAAAGTGATACCACAGAGGTGGTTTGTAAATATTTTTATTGATCTTAATATACAAATTCAGATTATTCCTGTTGGTAAATATACAAAACAGAATAAGCCAACTTTTAAAAAAGAAGCCATGCACGTGTAACTGACAATAATTAACAAAGCACCTGAATGCAAACAGCCCAAATCCTTCTTATCCGAAAGATTTCTTTGAGATTTGATATATTTGGGATGTGATTCGTGTGAGATTTGGCACCGTGAGAAAAAAACTGTTGCTGATAGCGATGACCTGATGATTGGCTGTGTGAGACCTTTGTGTTGAATATAAAATGGGAGTGAACATGAAGCACCGTGAATGTGTTAGAACATGGAAGTGCAACGTAACATTCCTGCCGGAAGCCTCGAGGGTCCGTCTTAGGGACGATCTTGGTATAAAAGCCTTTATCTGTGTGGTATATCCAAATATGTTTATATAGCTGTGTGAATACGTGTGTGCTGCTTTCATGCACTCGCCAGGTCACGCGGGTTGAGTACCTTTCCGATGAACAGAAGTGCCCCTGATGGCTCGTCACGAATCAAGAAGATGAAGGGACGGTTCACGTGATATGAAAGGGCGAGTGATTGGCCGTTGAGAGGCAGAGAAGTGCTGGGATATTGGGTACCCTCTGGTGCCGTCTCCATGACAGCCTTGTAACGCACCGTGGTCACCTTCGCTGGCGCAGCTGTGATTTTTTTAAGCTCTGGGCTTTTCAGCCAATCCGATAACCCTTGATACAAGAAGACAAGGGGAGGTAAAATAAAAAAAAAAAAAAAAAAAAAAAAAATGAAGTGATTCTATAAATTAAATCCGTAAATACTACATGGAATTTGATTGGTTCGCGATCTCACTATAATTGGACAGTATTCATTCATTTGTTTTCCGAACTGCTTCATCCTTATTATGGTCGCCGGGAGGCTGGCACCCATCTTAGCAAACTCGGGGCGAGGGTAGGGTACACCCTGGACAGCTTTCCTAGCCATTGCAGGACCAACATTAGCACAACCATTCATACTCACACCTAGTGGTGATTTGGAACAGCCAATTAGCCTACTGTGCATTTTTTTTGGACTGTAGGAGGAAACTGGAGCACCCGGAGGAAAACCATGCATGCACAGGGAGAACATGCAAACTTCACACAAAAACACCTGACTGGGAATCAAACCCAGGACCTTCTTGCTGTGAGGCGGACATACTGACCACTACGCCACTTATGGCACCTTCATTCAGTCACCTAACCGCTTAATCCTACCAAAGTCACACAGAGGCTGGAGCCTACATCAGGCATCTTTGGGTGAAGGTGGGGTACACCCTACACAGCCCTGCAGTCCATCACAGGACACAAACACAACCAGTCACACTTCACACTTACACCTAGAGGCAATTTTGATAGCCGATTAGCCTAATGTGCATATCTTTGGACTGTAGGAGGAAACCTGGAGGACCCGGATGAAACCCACACACGTACAGGGAGAACATACAAATTCCACACAGAAGTGCTGACTGTTCTTTATTTAGAATAAGTAACTTCATAATCTTTATCGGGATGTAAGCTGTTGCCATTTGGAAACGTTCAGGGTGTACCCCGGGATCACCCAGAGTCGGTTGAGATAGACTCTAGGCTAATTGCGAGTATTACTGGTAAGGTTAACCCTTTCAGCAAATAAGTGATGATGAGGAATTCCCATTTGATTTTATTGTTTACTATTTCAATCAAAATATTGCACTTCGTGCATGTCGAGGTAAACATTAGGATATCACGATATTAAATTATAATTTAAAAGTTAATATACAGTGATCCCTCGCTACTTCGTGCTTCAGTTTCTGCGGCTTCAGTGCATCGCGGGTTTTTCAAAAATATTCATCGGAAAATTAAAAAAAGAAAATTAAGGAAAAATGGGGGAAAGTTTAGGAAAATGCTGCAAAACAAGGCTAATTATGAAAAAAACCCAAACAAACAAAACCAAATAAACAACCCAAAACCCCCCAACAAAACTGCTTACATTTTTATGTGAAGTACGCCTCTGCGTCTGTATGTGTGTGTATTTATATTTTATTTACATTTTATGCATTATTTTTGATTGTTTAATTGTTATTGGAAGCATTTATAGCGTTTAATATGTATTTATTGATATTATATAAACATATACATGTATGTATACTTCAGTCAGGAGGGTCGATCCAACTTCATGGAAATTGGTGGCCGCGGGGGTGGGGGGTCTCGGTCCCATTAAGCGCGGAAAGTGAGAGATCCCTGTACTGCATACCATTTGGCTTTCAAACATTTTGGCTCACTAAATGGGGCAATCTAAAAAATAAATAAATAAACGGCTTACCCACATCAGAGAGGGCACCCAAGAGATCCGTGCTGTATCCCAGTTTGAGTACAGGGAGTGTAAGCCGAACCTGTACGGAGTGCAGAGTGTTGGCCAGGTCCTGCACAAATTCAGCAGTCAGCGCTTCCTCGATCAGAGTCAAGTTCTTCGTCACATCATCTGGCAGGAACAGGTACATGCTTACTCCATCCTCCATGGGAACTTGTGCTATCTGTGGTGGAAAATGAAGTAAACAAAACCAGTTTACCTCTAAGGATTCAACACAACAGTAAACAGGGGACAACACAACAGTAGGGACATGCCAATTACCGCGTGTAGCAATCCGAGCGTTAATATAACTGTTATTAGCTAGTGCCCCCAGTGGGGCTAACTGGCTTATCAAAGGCCGGTCATGTCGCTCGGTGTCTATGTTGTGGGGCATGTAAAAGAACCATTGATGACTTTCCTAAACAGGAGCTGCATAGCAATCAGCATGTTTCTGTCCTGCGATGGCCTGTGTACTCTGCCCTCATCCAGAGCCGGTTGAAAAGGGCACCAGCCTCCCCGAGATCATATTATTTTTTGGTCTAATTTATTTATTTATTTTTAATTAAGTGGTTCAGAAAATGAATGAAGGAATGAATGGCCTGGTGAGCTGTTCAGGGTGTACCCTTCGCCTTTCTGTGACCCTAATGGGATTAAGTGAACAAGTTCAGCCTTAATCACAACGTGTGATCACCACGGCATGGTTTTAACAAACTTAACCAGCACCACTACATTTATTTTCATCCAGTATTGGGTTCAGTTTTAGTTGACATCTTGAACTGATGAGGGAAAAACTGAACCACTCCATGAAGTCTTCTCCAGCACATCATAAAGACTATCACTAGGGTTAAGGTCAGGACCCGTTTATTTTCTGTAACCGCTTAATCCTAACTGGGGTCACGAGGAGGCTAGCACCCATCCAAGCCGACTCTGGGCGAGGACAGAGTACACCCTGGACAGCTCGCCAGGCCATCGCAGGGCAGAAACACGCTGACAGCTATGCAGCTACTCTTGTCGAAAGTCAGCAATTGTTCTTTTACATGAACCTCACACCAGAGAGACTGCGAGACATGGCCGGCCTTTGAGAACCCAGTTAGCTGCACGGAGGGGACAGTGACAACCTGTTGAGAGTAAGGCTTGAACCCCCAACCCTTAGGATCAGTGATCCAGCACCTTTACCAGCACTAGGTCAGGACCCTAGGGTGCCAATACATATGTGAAAACGATTCCTTATGCTCCCTGAACCACTCTTTAAATGTTTAAGTCTCAATTTTATATTCGAGCCATCAGGGAGGGAAAAGTGCATTGATGTGATAACCTGTTCATTCAGTACATTCTGATCATCGACTGCTTCATTCTAGTGCCACATTACTGTTGCTGAGCCTCGACCGGACCAACCAGAGCAACAACACCATTTTATGTTATATTTTATGTATATTTTATATATGGGGATTTTATATATGGGGATAGGGTGAGATGGAGGCAGATGATTCACTGTGGCGACCCCTGAAGGGAAAAGCCGAAAGGAAAAGAAGAAGAAGATATATGGGGATTACATTTCTTTAATCAAGGCTAAACCTGCTCCAGGATAATATTCTAGTATGTGACCCTTTTTGGCCAAGCAGTGGAAGACCAAAGAGACGATTTATGGAGGTGGTGAAGGAGGACATGAAGGGCGTTGGAGTAAGAGTAGAAGATGCAGAGGATAGGGTGAGATGGAGGCAGATGATTTGCTGTGGCGACTCCGGAACAGCCGAAAGGAAAAGAAGAGGAAGAAGAAACTCATTTTCACTGAGGGCCACTACACTAAATTTAAAGATGATGGAGTACTGAATAAATCACTTATTAATACATCTGTTCTAAAAATCAACCATGAAATCCATCGCAAAATGAAATGTTTCGAAATTTGGCCTCTTTTCCTCTTTACTCGCATTTTCTGACAAAGCTTAACAGCAATAAACAAGCGTGAAATCTTTTTGAGTCACGAATGACTAGCTTTTAACTTGAAAAAAGGCTGCTGCTGCCACCTAGTGGAATGGATGAGGGAACGAACGGATGATAAGTTTCATGGTAATAGTTGATGCAAAGGATGTACGATAATCATAATCTTTAAAAACTCATACGAACCACATAAAATGAGTTGGGTTTCACACCTGTGGTCTAGTACAATCATATTTTTTCCATGTATTACTTTTTCTGAACTTTGTTCTCTGAATAACCCAACAAGCCTTTGAGTATTTTTCAACTATACAGTAGGCCCTCGGTTTCCGCGATGATTCGGTTCCGGCCCTTCCCGCGAATCAAGAAAACCCGTGAGTTATAGACGCGGTTTTAAAACCCTATGTATGATATTACATGCGCTAAAATATGCTTGTTAAACACGGTCTATAGACAGTCTTACTAATTATTAACACCCAAAGCATATTAATCAGAATCAGAATACATATCAGTTTGTCCAGTTTAATGGCTGCAGGTACGAATGATTTCCTGCATCGTTTAGTAAAGTATTCAATCGGCCTCTCACTGAACCTGCTCGTGTGCTTCCTGTTTGTTATTAAAATATAATGCTGAATCTGTTATTTTATTTGTTTGTTTATTACCGTGCAACCGAGGTCTGAGTCAATGCCCATCTTCAGTGGGTAGCGTTCCTGTTTCATCACGGAAATGGTAATCGGTGCGTCTCCATCCAACTGGAACTCCTCCTTCGTAGCCTGGCTGAACCTCGTCACCCACTTTCCTACAAACAATTCACATTTAGTATTTGTAGCACTGATTTCTTCATTTCAGCCACCCATCCATTTTCTGAATCAGTGAATCCGAATAGGAACGCAGGGATGCTGGAGCCTATAGCACACACTGGGTGAAGGCAGCTTGCTAAACCATCACAAGGCCAACACACACACACACACACACACACACACACACACACACAAAACCATTCACACTCACACTGAGGGGGGTAATTTGGAACAATCAGTTAGATGAATGTCCATATTGGACCGTCGGAGGAAACCAGATTTCTCGAATGAAACCCATGAGCACAAGATGAACGTGCAAACGCCATATGAGATATAACATGCTGTATAACATATGAGAGACACCGTCACTGAGTCACGGACTTGACCCCAGGATCTTCCTGCTTTGAGACAGACGTGCTGACCACCACGCCACCTGATTGATGGATGTATCATGGATGATATATTTATTGGAAAGATATGCACCAAGTAACTGACCTTTGAAATAGGCGGCTCCCACAGGCACCACTGCTGGATTACGAGGGAGAGGAGTTTTAAGGACACGGTCCACATTACCCCCTGTACGCTGTTTGAACCAATCATTGACAGGCTTAATTTCCCGAGTCCCACCCATGAGAGTCTGGGGTCGCGCCCCATACTGTTTCTCTATAGCGTTGAGGTACTCCAACTTCGGGCGTAGTCCTTGAGACGAAGATAGACGAAGCTTATACAGTGATATGTGATTTAAAAAAAAAAAACAAACAAAAAAACCCCAAAACACAACAAATCTCTTCTGGAATTGGTGCTTAACAATAATATTTACACTGAAGTACACTCACTCTTTCCGATGAGTAGGCGCTCCACCGAGCTGAAGCCCTTAGCAGGGGCACGGAGGGAAGCTAGCAGGTCTCTCAGGGTGTCGTGAAGCTGTGGGTCGTTAAGGGTGTGGTAGCGCAGGACTCGGTGTAGCTGCTTCGCTGTGTTCTCAGATGCTCCTGAAACGGTACACAGATAACCCGGTGTTGACATTTCTCTGAAATATATCTAAGTCTGTTGGGCTTTTTACACCCAGGCCTCGTGGCTCATCACAGCCGGAGCTTATCCCAGTTCCTGTAGCATGAAAACACTAGGAGTCCAACTCCTCCTGTATGGAACGCTAGCACATCCCATGTTACCTTCCCAGTGCTTTTACCGGTGGGTGGACAGAGGCACACTTACCCAGGTGTCTTAGCACAGTGGATCTAATGGGGATTCAAACCAACAACCTCTCAACCATGAGCCGAGCACTAAAACTAATACCCTAATCCTATTACTACACCACCAACCCCAAATACATCTAAGGTTCTCTGAAAAAGTAATCCTTTCCACACCTTCTGGAAGGCAGCGCTGTATTAATACAGGTTGTCACAGTACAGGCGGTCCTTGACTTACGTGGTTCTCGACTTACGACGTTTTGTCTTTACGACGCTACTCAATATATGTACGTAAGAACATAGAGAAAGATGCAAAGTTACGCCGCTCTCTTCGTAAGGTCCCAGAATGCGTATTAGTTTTTGACGCGGAGTATGTATGAATACACAGCTACGCAGTGCTCCGCAGTGCTACACGGTTCTACGCGGTCATCAGCATCGTCCATTTTGTCTCGAGGCACGTCATAGTGTAGATTGTCTGTGTTTGTGCTCCTTTTTTGCATCATGGACAAAAAATGAAAGCAGGATCTTCTGGCGAAGCTGGTCCAGCCAAGAGGAAAGTCATTACGATGGAAACAAAGCCGGATGTTATTAAAAGATCGTAGAAAGGTGAGAAGCCAACGAACATTAGAAAGGCGTTAGGCTTCAATGGCGTACGGAAGAAGTTGTGTCCTCAATTTGTGAACGACTTCCACGGGTTTGAGGAGGCTCGTGAGTCCGTGATCAATAAAGTTGTCCAAATCAGTCAGCGGTTGGATCTGGGTTTGGAGACGGACAACATCGTGGAACTTCTGGATTCGCATGGAGAAGA
>CM045735.1:5227160-5284660 GCA_024760905.1 Plotosus lineatus | reverse complement strand
CCGCCCTGCGATGGCCTGGCGAGCTGTCCAGGGTGTACTCTGCCCTCGCCCGAAGTTGGCTGGGATGGGCGCCAACCTCCCCGTGACCCAAGTTAGGATTAAGCGAGTACAGAAAATGAACTGAACTGAGAAATGGACACTAAACTCAGGACCTTTTTGTTGTGGGGCAAATGTGCTAATCACGACCCACACAGTGCTGCCCTAGTATCCATATTTTCATAGTGTTGTGTTCGGTGGTGTTGTGGTCAGTGTGCCTGGTTCATGATCGAGAGGTTGTTGGGTTTGAGACCACCACCGTGCTAAGACTCTTGGTGAGGTCTTTGCCTCAAGTGTGCCTCTGTCGAACAAGCAGTATAAATAGGCACCAGGAAAAAATACTGGTTAGGTAACCTGCGATGGACCAGCATCCCATCCAGGAGGAGCTGAACTCAGGGTTAAGCTCCTGTCTGAAACAGCACAGGTGTAAAAAACAACAACAAAAAAAAAAGCCTGTTGGGTTTTTACACCCGAGCCTAGCGGCTCATCAGCGCGGTGATTATCCCCGGTTTCCGTAGCGTGAAGCAACCAGGAGTTCAACTCCTCCTGGATGGGACGCTAGTCCAGCGCAGGTTACCTTCCCAGTATATTTTTGCTGGAACCCATTTATACTGCTGGGTGAACAGAGGCACACTTGTGGTTAAGACCTTGCCCAGGGTCTTAGTATGGTGGGGGTCTGACTGGGATTTGAACATACATCCTCCTGATCATGAGCAAAGCACCCTAACCAGTACACCACTGGCCCCAGGCTTTACCCATAAAAAAACATAACTTTACCATAATGACCCCCATCGCAAGTAATTACCCACCCCCCCCCCCCACCCCCACCGCCGCCACCCAGTTTGTCAGACTCTGGCCACACTACCATTCTACTCTCGCTTAAACCCATCGCTAGTGCTAATGCTAATTCTGTGAATTTTATGAGTTTCTTGTGTCTCTCAAGGTTTTTACTCCCTTTCTGTTCATCATCTACACAAATGCCCCTCTCATTTTAAGGATCTCTCATCTGCCAAACCACTTTCTAATACTATTAGGATCACTCCGAGGCTGCCGCCTATCTCAGCCGACACTAGTCGTAGGCGCGATACACACTGAACATCTTGCAACAACCAACACACCCAGCCATTCACACTCACACTCATACCTGGGGGTGATTTGGAGCAGCCAGTTAGCCTGATCTGCTTGTCTTTGGACTGTGGGAGAAAACCAGAATATGTGGAGGAAAACCATCATCATCATCATCATCATCATCATCATCTTCTTCTTCGTCTCTTTCTTCTTCTGCTTCTTCCGGGGTCGGGTCGTGAGGGCAGCAACCTAAGCAATGAGGTCCGGACATCTCTCTCCCCAGTCACTTCCTCCAGCTCTTCCGGGGTGACACCGAGGTGTTCCCAGACAAACCAAGAGACAGAGTCCCTCCAGCGTATCCTTTAGAGATAAGGTGAGAAGCTCTACCATCCCGGGAGAGCTCGGAGTAACACCGCTGTTCCTCCGCATTGAGAGGGGCCAGTTGGGGTGGCTCGTGCATCTGGTCAGAATGCCTCCCGAACACCTCCCCAGTGTGTTTCGGGTGTGTCTAACCACGAAGAAACCCCGGAATCAACCTAGAACATGCCGGAGGAAAACCATGCAAGCAAATGCAAAAAAGAAAAAAAACTCCACATAGAAACACCCTTGACACAAACCAAGGGACTTGAACCCAGGACCTTCTTGCTGTGAGAGAGATGTGCTGACCACTACAGCACTGCTCATGGGTACCAGTCTCATAATAGTCGTATAAAGAGTCTTATAATTGTCTATGTGATTTGAATATTTCCTTCATGCACCTGCAATTCCTTCTTTTAATGTTTTTAGTTAATTCCATTTTTTTTACATTTTGTAATATACAGAATTTTAAACAGACCTAAATACTAATAGGAATTAAAGTTGATCTATGATATTGGATGCGCTAAAATGATTATAATATATATATATATATATATTAGGATTATATATATATATATATATATATATATATATATATATATATATTTTTAATATATATATATATATATATATATATATATATATATATATATATATATATATATATACCTTACTTATATTTGCTCTATGAAAAAGTATTGAGCACTCTCTTACGGAAGGATCTACTCAGAAAATTCTCTCTCTCTCTCTCTCCCTCTTTCTCGCTCACTCTCTGTCTCTCTCTCTCTCTCTCTCTCTCTCTCTATATATATATATATATATATATATATATATATATATATGATTCTTCTATAATCACCTGAAGAGAGAGGATGGTTTCACCACCCCTCGAAACAGATCTGTAGTGATAAATGGAGTTTCAATAGAAAGTCTTTGTCCTGTCCTTTTATTTTTGCTTTATATATATATATATATATATATATATATATATATATATATATATATATATATATATATACAGCCAGTAGTCGAGCTTCGAACTACATCGGTTCCAACCAACTAGTAGTACATCAGATTAAGTCAGATTGTCGGATATTTAACACAATGAAAACGAAAACACCCAGCACTTGCCCTGAATTCATGTGAAGCATATTCTTCACCTGCACGTGCTCTCAACATGCGAAATAAACTTGTAGCGTTACTTTGCACTGCTCGCAACACCACTTTCACATTCCTTCGCCTATTATCTTCCAACCACGTGTATACCAACTTTTCCATCTCTGCAATTGGTCCTTCACGCTGTTTTGTGATGACAGTGGACTTGATTGGGGCTGCTGCTTTCACTGCTTCCTTAATGCGGTCCTTGTCCTTCATAATATTTAATTTATGTAAATATATATAAATACGTACAGTGGTACCTCGACTTACAAGTGTCTTTTATAATGAATTTTCCATCATACGAGCTTTGATCCCACCAAAAATCTGCCCCATCCAATGAGTAAATTTTTGACTTATGAGCTCTGCTGGGGAAATGGCTTTTCTGGGTTGATTAGCCTCCGTATTCTTCCCAGTGTATGTCTTCGTGCTCTGACAATGCCTTGTGCAGTGCTTTTCAATTATTTTCAGTGATGCCCCCTATAGGAAGAGAAAAACATTTTACTACCCCCCCCCCCCCCCCCACGCCTCAGACAAATATAAATTGTGTTTACTGCACTGCATATCGTTTGCTTGGTGCTTTTTCCCTCCACCATAGGGAACACAATGAGGGCGTCACTGCCACCTGGTGTAGATAATGCGCAATTACACTTAAGGCTGATCCAGTGCATTAAAGAAGCATGTTCCCCAGGGTCATACGTGCCAATTAGCCTCGTCAACACCGTTAAAAATCCAAAAATTAAAATAAGTAAATAAATAAAGAGTAAAAAAACTTAGTCGTGTAAGTTAATGTTAAGTGCTGTTCTTAAGTTCAGACACACTTACTGTATTGTTTATTTACTTATTGTTTATTCTTGATTTATTATTATTTATTGTTAATTACAGTATTATTAATGTTCATCTACATGTGTTATTATTGTGAAATGTTTAATGATACACGTTTATGTTAAATATACTACGTCAAAATTACATGATTTATCAGGTTATATGAGTTTGGGACGGGGTTGGAACCAATTAATTGGTTTTCTGTTGTTTCCGATGGGGAATTTTGTTTCATCTAATGAACATTTCCACTTACAAGCTTGTCCTCAGAGTGAATTAATTCCATAAGTTCACTTAACTGTGTGTGTGTGTGTGTGTGTGTATATATATATATATATATATATATATATATATATATATATATATATATATATATATATATATATATATATTATATTATACATGTAAATTTGGTGTAGCCTAGCCTTGGCTAGCCTAGAGACAAGCTAATTCAATATAAGTCGTTTTCGACTTATGTGGTCTCTCCTGGAACCAATTAACCATGTCAGCCGAGGTATATCTGTATAAGGTACATGATTCTTATCTCATGAATATACTGAGTTGTTAAATTCTTCCCTATGGACCAATCACAGCAGTTAAAGTTTTTTTTTTTCATTATACATTTTAAAAGATCTCCAGACTCAAAATTAGCTTTTGCTTTCATCAGGATTGTAATTTACAGAAATACAATGTGAAAACACATTTTTTAAAAGTGACATTTTAATAGCGACAGTTTACTATTACTGACCAGAGAAGGAGAAAAAGCTGCGTCACAAAAAAAAAAAAAAAAGGAAAAAGCACAAAATAAACCTTGTGATCGAATATATTTTGATATTATGATTGACATTTCATTACAAATGTAATGTAAAACTGCGTAGCGTTAATGGAAAGTCATTGACTAGTTTAAATATGCGGCTAGCTTTTTAATCCAAGTCCTGCGGCATTATGGCTGAAAATTCCTAGAAATGTGCATCAGGACAGTTTTCCCTCCATTCTGACGGTCACTTTTATTTCCTCGTTCACTGAGCGTCGTCATGCAGCATATTATCCCAGTACGGATCATCATTCTGTGGCTTTTCGCTGGGAAAAACGCTGAAGATTTCTGGGTCGTCACTTAATTCAGCTGTTGCTCCAGGATTTGGGTTTGTGATCATGCCAAGGAAGAGAGGTGTGTGCGAGACATCATCCACAATGGCAAAGATAAAGGGCATATTGACTGCGAAAATAGGGTTAGTGCGCACCATAGTGATGGAAGTAGCAGCTGAGGCCTCAGCTCCCTCCTCATTTAGCTCAATACTGGAGGCATGCTGCACACCAGAGACTACAAGTGGACCATCTGCAATACCGGATAGATTAGGCCCAAAGAATAGTGTTCCCAATCCTGAGAAAAAGAACCAGAAACCAAATGAAAATGTAATTGCAGGGAGATACATGCTGCCTGGCTTAAATAATTACACGTAGGAACTCTGTGAAAGTATTACGCATTCTAGAATATAAGATAAGATAAGATAAGATAAGATCCAGCTTTATTAATCTCACAATGGAGAAATTCACTGTTACAGACTCTTGAGGTACTATCAGTAGGGGGTGCAAAAATAGATACAAGTACAAACATACACACATACATATATATTATATAAGTAAATAAATAATATATATAATGAATATGTAAATAATGGTAACTTCTTCTATTCTGCATCCCCGACCATAAACTGTTACAGCTACAAGTAAAACAACAGAAAAAACTTTTTAATAATGTAACCAGAATTCTTAGTGGCATATGCTGTGCGTATCGTTATTATTTTAGCCGACAAAGGAAACTATTACTGCCACTCATTTGCAAAGAAACAATTTTAACCCAATCACAATGAGGAGTTGCATGATGCTTCTGGCGCATGGTACCTGCATACGGAAGTAAACCTATCCAGTGCTCTGGCATCCCCCTATCCTGTGATGACAATGGGTTTCCAGTAAAGAAAGCGTGTCTCAATAGTGTAACACCTTCAAATAATATAAAAACTTTGGGGATGGGGTGGTCATACATAATAGTTACACGTTATTACGTCCTCGATGGTGTCATCAAAATAAATTGACATTGAAACCTTTTATCAGAAGATTGTATTTTTTTTTTTGGGGTTTGGCATTTATAATAAGTATTAAGTATATTGAGTTTCTACAGTGGGTTATACTAAACCATCCAAATACCCCATGATTATTATTATTATTATTATTATTAGTAGTAGTAGTAGTCATATTACTAGTACAGTGGTACCTTGACTTACGAAATTAATCCGTTTTGAGGGCGAGCTCGTAAAACAAAATGTTTGTTACATAAAACAAAAACTCCCATCGGAAATAATAGAAAACAAATGAATCCGTTCCGACCCCCTCCCAAACTCATATAACCTGACACAAACGTGTATATTTCATCTAATATATTAAAGATAAACATGGAAAAACATTAAATATTTCATAATAATAATAATAATAATAATAATAATAACAATAATAATAATAATAATAATTAATAATACGTGTGCATTAACATTAATAATAATTAATAATAAATAATAAAGCAAGACTTAACAATAAGTCACCTAAGCCTTCCGATCATTGACTGCAGCAAAGATGCCACATGGGTAGGCATGAGGTGGTCCATAACAGAAGGAGGAGGAGGAGGAGAATTTTGTGCATGTGCACGCTATGAATGCCAGCAAGAAAAGACTCATGGTGAGTTCCACAAGGCCAGTGCTTCTCAAATAGTGGGGTGTGATGCATTTATGCCCCTGGGGAACATGCTTTTATGCCATACTGTACTAGAATTAAGTGTAATTAGGCATCCACTACACTAGGTGGGAGTGGCGCTCTCACTGTGTTCCCTATGGTGTAAGGAAAAAGCACCGAGCAACCGCTATGAAGTGCAGTAAGCACTATTTATAGTCATGCACCGGGTGCTGGGAGGGGCATGAAATGGTTTTTTTTCTTCCTATAGGGGGCATCATAGAAAATAATCGAGAAGCACTGCACAGGATGTTCTCGGAGCATGGAGGAATACATGTGGAAGAATACGAGGCTAATCGGCCTGGAAAAGCCATTTTCTCAGCAGAGCTCGTAAATCAAAATTTTGCTTGTTGGATGGGGTGGATTTTTGATGGGACCGAAGCTTGTATCATGGAAAATTCATTATAAAAGACATTTATAAGTCAAGCTACCACTGTATTAGTCTTATTTTACAAAGGTGCTACCAAAGCAGAAAACTCAACCCAGTTTAGATAAAATCTCTCACCCATGCTTGTTAGAGCTTGTTGTAAATCCTGTCTGTATTCCAGTTTGAACTTGGGCATTTTGACAAGCATTGGTATCTCACTTGGAAGACGTCCATAGAGATCTGAGATGTTGAGGTTGGCAGCTGCTCTAGACAGATTGTGCAGTGGTTGAGGCATGACCACCAAGAAGCTTACATTTCCCTGAAAAGGGAATCGAGCAACCTAGGCAAGAGAGAAGGTACGTCGTTATCATCTACAAGTCACAAGTGACATACAGATCTGAGAAAATTGGCTCAGACTTCCAGTTCAATATGTGTATTTTGATCGTAAGATAGTACAACCTACAGGAAGCGTAGGCTACAATGCAAATTAAAATACAAACTTCATGTTGGTATACTGGTGCAGCATCATGGTAAATATTTTGACACTGTCAAGAATTTCATATATCATTATACCACTGTAGGACCATTGTTCTGGAGGTGTGGCCAAGGATATTGTCACTGTTTTTTTTGTTTTTTTTCGGTGGCTGCTTTTCAGATTAGGTGAAAACATTCCCAGTTCTCCATGCTAGCTGAATAAGGCTTTTTGAACAAACTACCTGTATGCCTTGCTCTTCATCCACAAATGTGCTGAGAGGATATTTGTTTCCGATCATCATGTCCACCTTTACAGTGGTCTGTCTGTCGATGTAGAAGAGATCCTTGGCAGTGAATCGTGCGTCGAAGCGAGACTTCCACTCTCCTAAATAGAAAAAAAAAAAAAACCCCACAAGAACTACACACTAAGTATTTGCAATTGGATACGTGAATAAATTGCTTTCTTCTCACTTTATTGTTGCTTTTAGTCGTTTGCCCCCACGTATTGGCTGAGATGGGCTCCACCTTCCCTGTAGCCAAATGCATGAGTAAGAAGTGTGCAGTTATTACTTGCCTTTAAAATGAACAGAATTTATCAGCATCAAGACCACGTTGGGTGGAAGAATGGACAGAAAGTTCTTGATGTGACCATCGGTGGTCTCCTCAACCCACTGATTAACTTCTTCTACAGAAGTGAGTGGTGTGGGTGCAGATCTGAACAGGTGAATAGATCTTTCTAGAAAGTCCTTCTTCAGGTCAAAGCCTATTCGATTAGTAGAGTAGATGTTAGTCCATGACTACCGAGATTGATTAAATGGCATATGATGTATTTTTTATTTTAGCTCTGGTGATACTCACTTGGTTTGAGGTAGATACGAGAGGCCATTTTGATGGCCTTGTCAATCAGTTGTTCTTGAAGGCAGCTTAACGTTTTATAATAGTCAGAGAACACATCTGCATGTAAAGCTCCTAACAGTTGCTCCTCAGTCTCATTCCTGGCACCTGATGAGAACACATCGTTAGGAATGTACTGCCATGAATAATGATGATAATGATTGCCGACGCCTTCACACTTGGACTCACGTACCCAACGCTAACTGTGAAAGTGCCAGAGAAATACTCAGTGGAGACAGAACCACATTCGGTTGTTCAGGTCCAGGCTGAAGCTTCCCCAGTAGCTTTAGGCCTAGTTGAGCTATAGCACCTCCAACTGCCTGCTGGGTCTCCAGGCTTAAGCTGCACTTCTCAGGTACCTCGTGTGGTGCATTGGTAGCATGAGGTGGCAAAGAGCTGACCAGGGTAATGTTCTCAGGAGACTCTGTACTGATTTCACCCTTTAATTAGTACAAAAGAAAGAAACCTGTTCAGCCTGTGAGCCTGAAAACCACTGACATCATTGTCTCACCATATGTTTCATAGATCGCAATAATTACACATTCTGTAATCAAAAATTCAAGATGTTTAAGATAAACTGTATAAATCCATCGCACTGAGTGAATCACTATTCCAGCCAATCAGCACAGTAGAGCATTTATTTTATTATTCACAGAACAAATGCAGCCTGTTTCTGATTGGCTGTCAGGTAGGTGGGAGGTATTGTTGCCTGGCACTGTGTGTATGAATTTCCGAAGCGGTGACGGAACTTCTGAAGGAAAGTGTCGATTTATTTTCTTAGGTCCAAATCTTTCACCAGAATCAATGATTTCACTTTGAATGAGCAAACAAAATTGTCCGTTTGTTTGTATGTTTGTTTTTTTGTTTGTTTCTTCAAAAGTTCATCTTACCATCAGTCCACATGGAAGTAAACAGAGCAGCATCAGTAGTAAAGGCTGGAGCTTCATATTCTCCACTTTGACCTACAACAGACCAGCATATACAGAACTTCATTTACTGGACCGCACCTTTCATGTAGTTTAGATTATTATTTTAAATTTATTTCGAGGCGGCACGGAGGCGTGGTGGTTAGCGGTTTGAGAGTTTTTGAGTCGTCCAGATGATCAGCTGAGGACAAGCAGGTGTTTGGATTTGAGCAGAATCAACAGCACTTGAATGTCAACACTAAATTCGGACTTCCTGTCTAAGTAACGCTCAGAATTTCTTAAATTGGGATTTGAACCTGGACAGCCGTCCAAAGTGAAGCTGACCCCGTCATTATGTTTAATGGTTGCATTGTTCATTCAGAAGCTTAAGCAATGAGGTCCAGATGGCCCTCTCCCCAGCAACTTCCTTCAGCTCTACCTGAGGGATAGGTGGGGGTGGGGGGGGGTGACACCAGCATTCTGAGACCAGCTAAGGACCTGCGTGCTCTGAGTCAACCCCAGAGCCTCTTCCTGATAGGACATGTCCAAAACACCAAAACAGGGAGATGTTCAGGATGCATTCTAGTCAGATGCCCAAGCCTCCTCAACTGTTTCCTTTCAAGATGAAGGAGCAGCTGTTCCACTCTGGGCTTCTCTTGGATGGATGAGGTTCTTAGGACGCCTATTCTCTGAGGGAGAGCCGAGCCGGGAAGGAGGTGGTTTTGTTGGGCCGACCCTCGGCTACTGACTCTCTGGCTCATGGGATATGGAACGTCACCTCAAGGTACCAATGTGTACAGTTTGAGTGCTGCAAAATTAAACATATGTTCTCAGGCAATATCCACATTAGTGGATACCGCCACACTAACAAACCATACGGATGTGGTAGGGGTCAGGTAGGAAAGGGTAGGAGTGGCCAATGAAAATGGTGAAAACCTCATGCTCTTTCATTTTCGTTGGCTTGCCATGTGACGCAGAAATTCAAACAGTACAATTATGATTTTTTTTTTTTTGTGCCTAGTTTTGTGTGTGTGTGTGTGTGTGTGTGTGTGTGTGTGTGTGTGTTGGGGGGGGGTTTAGATTTGGGTTATTGATTTTGAGTAACTATTTTATTACAGTCAGGGTCAGCGTGGCTTAAGTGATTACTTTTGTTTATTATTTTGTTTATTATTTCGAGAAACAGAATAAACTGAGTTCATCAGGAAACATGCCAAAGAACTGTGGGAGCAGGCCAGATTGGCCAGAGTTCCTTAGGGAGAGCAACTCAAAGTAATCAAACCCTGAACACATCGCTAGTACAGCAGCGATGAGCTGTGAAAACCACTGTGGACAAAAGCGGTCAGTTCACTATTTGTTTTGGTTATTTATTTACATTTATGTTCTTCATGAGTCCATTCCCCTTTTACAAGCTTATAGTTAATAATGAATAGTTAAAAGTACCAGCAAATATCTAAAAACCCAGGTTTCAAAGGTGTTTGGATAAAAATTCGGCCTTTCGTGACCCTCTGATTATTTATGGGACACTTTTGCAGCAAATTGATTATTTTAGGTCCAAAACCACTCATTAAGATTTCCATGAAGTTTTCACTGCCATCTAGTGTTAAACTCTGACATCAAAGAGCAACAAAATCCACAAAAATCTATTTTGAAAGTAATTGAATGCCCTCAGATAAACTGCTAACTTTACAAAGTATTACCAGAAATGTATTTGATGACCTACTCCCCCCCACCCCCACCCACACACACACACATACACACACCCACACACACACCCACACACACACACACACACACACACACACACACACACACACACACACACACACACACATACACACACCCACACACACACACACACACACACACACACACACACACACACACATGCACACACACACACACACACACACAGTGATCTGTACCAAATACATCCAGGATCACAACTTCATTATTCTGTAAAATTGAAGGAAATAATAGTTGAGTTCTTATATAAACTTTTTTTGTTGTTCTAAAAATAGATGTGATCTCTAAACACTGTAATTATGTTTATTAATATATTGGAAACAGCCCTTCACAATACATTTTAAATTATTCACAGAACAAACATATCATCAAATTGGCTTTTTATTTGTGTGAGGGGGGGGGTGGACTTGATTTTGCATAAAATAATCATAAGAAAATACAACTACAATTAAAAAATCTACAGATCTCCCTATAGAATTTGGAATTATACATACATGCATCCAGTATACCTATATATATATAGACATCCATATATCATATGTGTGTGTGTGTGTGTATATACATATATATATATATATATATATATATATATATATATATATATGTGTGTGTGTGTGTGTGTGTGTGTGTGTGTGTGTGTGTGTGTGTGTGTAGCTACATAGATAGATAGATAGAGCAATCCCTCACTTCCTGCGGTTAATTGGGACCGAGATCCCCATGTGACCATCGATATCTGCGAAGTAGAATCACCCCCCCACTCACTGTCGTATACATACATGTATATGTGTATATAATATCAATAAATACAAATTACAAAATAACATAAGTATTGCATGAGAAGACGACGACCCACATACATATGCGCAGACACACGCGCACACACAGATGCAGCAATGTATCCAGTTTTGATGGGAGATTTTGGGTTGTTTTTTGTTTTGTGTTTGTTTAGGGTTTTTTTTGCATAATTGGCCTTGTTTTTGTGGTATTCTCCTCAACTTTTCCTCTATTCTTTCTTAATTTCCTAATTTTTTAATTCAATGAACATTTATTATTATTATTACTTTTAAAAACCGCGATGCACTGAGGCCGCATGAATTGAAGCGTGAAGTAGCGAGGGATCCCTATATATATATATATATATATATATATATATATATATATATATATATATATATATATATACACACACAAAAATAAAAGGACAGGACAAAGACTTTCTATTGAAACTCCATTTATCACTACAGATCTGTTTCGAGGGGTGGTGAAACCATCCTCTCTCTCTTCAGGTGATTATAGAAGAAAAAGTATTGAGCACTCTCCTACGGAAGGATCTACTCAGAAAATCCTCTATATATATATATATATATATATGATTGTGTCATTGTATTGTTATTATATTATTATTACTAGTAGTAGTAGTAGTAGTAAGCTCTTGCGAGAGTGTGAAAGTTAGACCCATGTGACCTCTACCCATTTGCCTCGAAACAAAAGCACACGAATCGGTTACAGCTTTGTTTGCATTTGCAATTTTTCCACTCGGTATTTACACAAACTTCAACAATTTACAACAAATGCTACAGATTCTCCCTGAATGCTTTTAAAAGTCTCTGTATTAATTATTAATTAAAATCAATTTGATTACAACCCCCCAACACACACACATTTTAATTATTTATAATAATTCCTGTTTATTATTATTACAAACTTTAATCGACCGATTCAT
This sequence comes from Plotosus lineatus, assembly GCA_024760905.1. Taxonomy (NCBI): domain Eukaryota; kingdom Metazoa; phylum Chordata; class Actinopteri; order Siluriformes; family Plotosidae; genus Plotosus; species Plotosus lineatus. The sequence continues at coordinate 5,272,335 of CM045735.1, read as the reverse complement.
ATAACAATATATAAAACAATACTTTCCTTAAAAAACAAACAAACAAAAGAAAAACTTTTAAAAGCATCATTTTTGAAAAAAAGGAAAAAATGTAACTCTAGTGTGTTTAATGGTTAAAGTCCTCAGAGGTCGCGACCCGTAGCCTTCGGAGATTAAACTACAAACCGCATAATTTGGACACATTTACGCATTTGTTGAAAGTTGGCCAAGAGTACGAGCAATGCTGAAGGATTCAGACTTACCAGACCCACGTTTGGAGCGGTGATCATTTTAAAAGATGTAGCTCCTGGACAGATGGCCGCAGCGCAACCGCTTCTCGACACCCCACTGCTGGTTAATGTTTTATTGCTCATTGATTTAGTTCTCCTACATATACATACACGAAATATGAAAGTGAAAATGTGGTTAAATATCAGCGTATTGGAAATACGTCTCCACGTAGCAGAGTGTGTGTGTGTGTGTGTGCGTGTGTGTGTGTGTGTGTGTGTGTGTGTAAGTGTGAGGTGAAGATTTGAAAGCAGTGAAGGAAGGATTTATCGTATCTTCGTGTCGGACAATAGTTGTAAGGTGGTTGGAAAAACTATAATTTACTTATCGTGTGTGCTCTGGACTGTTGCCTTTTCCACCCACACAGGGACCTTGAAGCCTCCAACCCTCGTAGTGTTGCACTCCAGACAAGGGGTTCCACTGTTCAGGGAGTCATTCTGGGTGATCAACAGGAACAACCTGCCAAAACTGGGTCCTACTTCAGAAAAAGCTTCACTCGTGATGATCTGGAATAAAATTGGTGTGAAGCCGAATGGGATCGCCACACACAGGATTATTACTCAAGTAATAAACAAATAGTGTGTAATTGTACATATTGTTTTACGTAGCGTAGTGGTTAGCACGTCCGCTTCACAGCAGAAGGTCCTGAGGTTGATTCCCACCCTGGAAATTTCTCTGTGGAGTTTACATGTTCTCTACGTACTTGCGTGGGTTTCCTCCGGGTTCTCCGGTTTCCTCCCATAGTCCAAAAACATGCACAGCAGATTAACTGGCAGTTTCAAATCACACCTAGGTGTGAGTGTGAGTATGAATGATTGTGTGAGTGTTGGCCCTGCAATGGTCTGGGTGTACCCTACCAGAGTCGGGAGCCGGCTGGGATGGGCGCCCGCAACCCCGATGAAATGAATGAATGGATATGATGTGTCTATAATATAATGTAGTCTGGATGTGTGTGTATGGTTTCTAGGAACAGAAACAGCGTCACTCATCTACCAAAATGCCTAGTATGGTCGCGAGGAGGCTGGAGCCCATCTCAGCCCACAACGGGTGACAGCAACGTACTCACTGAATAGCTTGCCGGGACCAACAAACACATATATACACACACACACACACACACACACACACACACACACACACACATGCAATTCACACTCTAAACTAGGTGCAATTTGTTACTATTTTGCCCCGATGTGCATGTCCTTGGACGGTCGGAGGAAAAGCAGAGTACCTGAAAGAAACCCAGGCAAACACAAAGAGTACATGTGAACCATACAGTATCTTCTTGCCATGTGGACAAAACTGACGTTGACGGCCTGATGTGCCAATTGTGGTGCCACCTAGATGGATGGATTGAAAATCTGGTAAATTCCCCTCAATTGTATAGCGCCCTCTGCTGATTAGATCTATAATCTACAGTAGATGTATAAAGTGTTTGAGTTCGATCAGCGTGTTTCTTCCCTGCGATGACCAGGTGAGCTGTCCAGGGTGTACTCTGCCCTCACCCGGAGTCGGCTGGGATGGGCGCCAGCCTTCCCGCGACCCTAATTAGGATTAAGCAGTTACAGAAAATGAACCGCCCAGATGGATGGATTGAAAATCTGGAAAATTCCCCTCCCCTATAGCGCCCTCTGCTGTTTAGATCTATAATCTACAGTAAATGTATAAAGTGTTTGAGTTCGATCAGCGTGTTTCTTCCCTGCGATGACCAGGTGAGCTGTCCAGGGTGTACTCTGCCCTCGGCCGGAGTCGGCTGGGATGGGCGCCAGCCTTCCCGCGACCCTAATTAGGATTAATCGGTTACAGAAAATGAACCGCCCAGATGGATGGATTAAGCGGTTACAGAAAATGAACCGCCCAGATGGATGGATTAAAAATCTGGAAAATTCCCCTCCCCTATAGCGCCCTCTGCTGTTTAGATCTATAATCTACAGTAAATGTATAAAGTGTTTGAGTTCGATCAGCGTGTTTCTTCCCTGCGATGACCAGGTGAGCTGTCCAGGGTGTACTCTGCCCTCGGCCGGAGTCGGCTGGGATGGGCGCCAGCCTTCCCGCGACCCTAATTAGGATTAAGCGGTTACAGAAAATGAACTGCCCAGATGGATGGATTGAAAATCTGGAAAATTCCCCTCCCCTATAGCGCCCTCTGCTGTTTAGATCTATAATCTACAGTAAATGTATAAAGTGTTTGAGTTCGATCAGCGTGTTTCTTCCCTGCGATGACCAGGTGAGCTGTCCAGGGTGTACTCTGCCCTCGGCCGGAGTCGGCTGGGATGGGCGCCAGCCTTCCCGCGACCCTAATTAGGATTAAGCGGTTACAGAAAATGAACTGCCCAGATGGATGGATTGAAAATCTGGAAAATTCCCCTCCCCTATAGCGCCCTCTGCTGTTTAGATCTATAATCCACAATAAATGTATAAAGTGTTTGAGTTCAATCAGCGTGTTTCTTCCCTGCGATGACCAGGTGAGCTGTCCAGGGTGTACTCTACCCTCGCCCGGAGTCGGCTGGGATGGGCGCCAGCCTTCCCGCGACCCTAATTAGGATTAAGCGGGTACAGAAAATGAACCGCCCAGATGGATGGATTGAAAATCTGGAAAATTCCCCTCCCCTATAGCGCCCTCTGCTGTTTAGATCTATAATCTACAGTAAATGTATAAAGTGTTTGAGTTCAATCAGCGTGTTTCTTCCCTGCGATGACCAGGTGAGCTGTCCAGGGTGTACTCTGCCCTCACCCGGGGTCGGCTGGGATGGGCGCCAGCCTTCCCGCGACCCTAATTAGGATTAAGCAGTTACAGAAAATGAACCGCCCAGATGGATGGATTGAAAATCTGGAAAATTCCCCTCCCCTATAGCGCCCTCTGCTGTTTAGATCTATAATCTACAGTAAATGTATAAAGTGTTTGAGTTCAATCAGCGTGTTTCTTCCCTGCGATGACCAGGTGAGCTGTCCAGGGTGTACTCTGCCCTCACCCGGAGTCGGCTGGGATGGGCGCCAGCCTTCCTGCGACCCTAATTAGGATTAAGCGGTTACAGAAAATGAACCACCCAGATGGATGGATTGAAAATCTGGAAAATTCTCCTCCCCTATATAGTGCCCTCTGCTGTTTAGATTTATAATCTACAGTAGATGTATAAAGTGTTTGAGTTCGATCAGTGTGTTTCTGTCCTGCAATGACCTGGCGAGCTGTCCAGGCTGAACTCTGTCCTCGCCCCAGAGTTGGCTGAGATGGACTCCAGCCTTCCCGCAACCCTAATTGGGATTAAAGGGTTCAGAAAAGGGATCAATGGATGATAATGGCTCGTGCTTTTTCTGTCTGCCTGCTTTATTTCAATGATAGTAGGAGCTTAATGTCACGTGTTAAAGGGGAAATGAAGCACATCGCAATGTAACATTGTCTCGCTTCATTTGGTCCTCAATATCATGTTTTTACAGCTGATCAGTTGGAAATTGCCCTGATAATAATGTAAATCCAACTTGAAATTCGCAGTGAGAGACCATCTAAGCCGCCATTGGTCCCCGGCCATTTCCTGTGACTTCACTGGGTTGGTGGTCACGAACTTGTGTAAATATCAGAATGGCTCGCAACGCTTCAGTGCGTAATAATAAAAAGCCCTTAAGTACCGGTCATCATTGTATCGCACCGGGCTGTACGAGCAGCGATTATAACGTAAAGGCGCGCACTTTCACCGGCTGCCTTTAAGCAACAGTAAGTTACTGAAAGCCTGGCTCAGTGCATTGAAACGTGCCGACCCACCGTCATTTGCAGTGCCCATTTCAGGACAGAAGATTATGTACGCACATACAAATCGGACGAACTGGTCCCATGGTGTGGTCCAAAACCGCATCGTTGAAACCAGGATCAGTTCGGACCGTATTTGACTTTTCTGCATACAGTATTACAAGCACTGACAGACCAAGCACACTGCAAAGTAATACAGTATCGGCACACAAGCGAAAGGCGGAAAAACGAGCTCTCCAGGCTGAACACACTCAGGTATGGAATATTACACAAACAGAGACAACAACATGACAACTAATGATAATAACATGACAATTCGGACTTGATCTGTAAACCTACTGATTATTTATGGGGTGTTCAGGGGTTTCAGCACGGACAGCTCTCATGGAGACCATGGCCACCTCTAAAATATCCCTTTCAAGGCACCGCAGAGGAAACAGTCTGTGGTTTGTTATGCAGGTCAGCTCCCCCTCAGCTCGCAAGAGATGGTCAAGCGTGGCGTCCTGGCAGCGAGGCATTTGCGGTAACAATAATCGTCACAATCGTCACAAGTGCACATAAAATTGCCGATCTGGTCATTTTCACCGGCATATCCGTGATCACTGTCAATATCGTGATCACGCTCAATATCCTTGTTATCGTTCTCAGCCTCAGATTCAGCCAGGGTTCTTGGACTAACATTGGCGATATTGCGTCGGATAGGCTCGAAAGCATATGTGACGAGCTCCACCGGAACTTTTGAGACAAAACGCGGCTTATCCGCTAATACTAAACAAGTATTCAAAGTGCACTTACTTGACAGATCGGAAGTCCGGATAAGCCCGTGTTTTGTCTCAAAAGCTCCGGTGTCAGTTGTGACACTATATTCGGTGGAGGTCACATGTGCCTGTGGATTAGCAGGCATTTCCTCTCCCGCCCCCCATATCGCCTTCATCTTCGGAAAAATAATCGTTCTGCTGAAAAACTGTGCGTGTTGTTGGCGTGAGATTCCATGTTGTTTATATTATATAATATGCTGTGAGATGCATGCACTATAGGGGATTTAGCTCAGTTGGTAGAGCGTCCGCTTTATCCTCCGGTAGGTCGGAGTTCGAATCCGGCCGCGTCATACCATAAGACGTTAAAATTTGGCAGTTGTTGCTTCCTGCTTGGCGCTCAGCATCAAAAGGATAGAACAACGCAATAACTGGCGCTGCACAGTGGCGACAGGTGCCTAGCGCACAAAGCAAAATTTCAATGTATGTAATGTACTTTGACAATAAAGAGTTGTTTGTTGTTTGTTTGTTTATATTTCACGTGGTACTTTGTACCAACCCAGTGACGTCACGGTAACTTTGCGGAGGCGGGCACTTAGCAATGGTGGCTTTCGGGTCGATAATGGTTTATTTATGATATAAAATTTAAGCCACGATTGCTTCAATAAACTATACTTAAGCTACCGACAACTTATTTAGTCGGCGTTTCATTTCCCCTTTAAAGTGTTGATGGTGTTAATATAAAACGAGGCCCTGAAATATCTGTTATATTTCCCTGAAGACCAATAATAAATTAACACCCATTTCTGTTAAGGAGATGAAGACGTCAAATGACGGAGTCAAATGAAGAACGAAGGTCCAGCCCTCCATCTACTGCTGGATTTCAGCCAGATACAATTTCATGAACATCGTGCCACTCATTGATGCCCATGCTTGCTGAAGCTCCTTGGAAGATCTGAAAATCTGGAGATCATGAGCAGGATCCAGAAACATGGAATGATTTTGAATCTAAATTATGATTGAGGGATCGACTCGGTGGTTTCGTCGTATGAACAGCCGCCTCACCAGCAAGAAATTCGATTCTCGGGCTTGGGGCATCTCTGTGTGGAGTTTGCATGTTTTCGCCATGCTTGTGCGAGTTTCCATCGGTTACTCCGGTTTCCTCCAACAATCCAAAAGCATGTACGGTAGGCTAATCGGCTGTCGCCGCTAGGCGTGAGAGTGAGTGTGAATGGTTGTGTGTTTGTTGACCCTTCGATGGTCTGGTGAGCGGTGCTCCTCTCTTACCCCGAGTTGGCTGAGATAGACACCATTATTTCATGTGACCCTATTTAGGAAAAAGAGGCTTAGAAAATGAATGATGATTCAGCTGAGTTGGGGGCGGGGTGAGGAGGGGGTGTGGCACAATTTCTGTGTGGAGTCTGCATGTTCTTTCTGTGCTGCTTTTAGCTGGTGGAAGGTTTTTTTCTGAGTCGGTTCCAAAGTTCAACCTCAAGGTGAAATGTGGTCCACGGATGTTATGCCACGTGGGGTCTCTGTTAGAGCGTTGCAATGCTGACTTTCACCTGATGGTGGCAGAAGACCCTCGTCTCATTTTATCTTGTACTGTATTGTAGCGACCCCTGATAAAGGGAATAAGCCAAAAGGAAATCTCTCATCTCTCTATGAACTGCTTTATCCTTTATTAGGGCCACGGGGAGGCTGGAGTCCATCACAGCCCAACAACACACATACATTTATGGGGAATTTGGAAACAGAGGAAACCCATGGAAGCATGGTGAGAACATGGAAACTCCACAAGGAGACGTCCTTGCTGGGCACAGGGCTTGAACCCGGGGCCTTCTCACCTTGAGAAGAATGTGACAAGACAACACTATGCACCAGCGTAACATGGAAACTCCACTCAGATCGACTTCAATAAACTGGTTTGAATCCAAAATCTGTTTGCGAGCTCTGCACCACCATATTTTGGCTCTGTGTGGGCCGTTGGGTATGTTTTTATTTTCCCAACAAAACACATCAGAGAACTTTGGTACAAACAGTAGAAACAGAAAATTCCTCGGATCGATAAGTGCTTCAAGTTTCTTGGAATCTCTTCTGACTTCACCTGGACCACAAACATCTCCCACCAGGTGGTGAAAGCATAACAAACGATGTAGCTCCTTAGGAAGCTCCGACAAACCCGTCTACCCTGAACCCTACTGATGAACTTTTACTGCTCCGCCATCGAGAACCACCTGACCTACCAATGTACAATATGGGTCATCAGCTGCACTGCAGACGACAGGAAGGTCTTGCAGTGGGTGGTGAGGAAGGCAGAGCAAGTGATTGGAACAAACAACCCCCCCCCAGGTACATTTACACTGACAGACTTCAGAGGCGGACCAGTGGAATTATCAGGGGACCCTACACACCCTGGACACGCCCTTTCCCCTATCCCCTCTAGAAAAAGGTGCAGAACACTAAAAACAAAATCTAATAGACTCAAGAACAGCTTTTCCCCTCAAGCCGATAAACGTGTAACCACCACCATCATCACCACCACCACCACCACCACCCCAGCCAACTAACCTCATATGCATGTCTTTGGATTGTTGGAGAAAACCAGAGTACCTGGAGGAAACCCCTCAAAGCACAGCTTAATCATGTGAACTCCACACATAAACACCTTTGCTGAGCCTGGGACTCGAACCCAGAACCTTTTTAGTTTGAGGTAGACATATACATCACTATGCCATCTGTAAAATTTCACTCATTCATTTTCTAAGCCATTAATCCTAATTAGGGTCGTGGGGAGGCTGGATCCCATCTTGGCTATACAACCTGAATACATCGACAGGCCATTGCAGGGCCAAAAAACACACCCAACCATTCACACTCACTCCCTGGGGCAATTGGGAACAGCCAATTAACCTGCTCTGCATGTTTTTGGACTGTGGTAGGAAACCAGAAGCCCTGGAGGAAATCCACACAAGCACAGAGAGAACATGCAAATTCTACACAGCAACGTCTCAAGCTCAGGATTCGAACCCAGGACCTTCTTGCTGTGAGGCATGAGTGCACACCACTGTGCACTCCACAAGGCTTCACATGCACCAGAGTGAACCGTTGATTGTGAAACCATTGACGATTGTTCTTCTCAGCCACCAGGGGGCATGTCGTCACACACTTACTTCAGATTGACCTAGCCATCAACCTGGTATACAGTAAGTACCTACCAAAGGTGGCCCACAGAAGGACAACCAGTGAAACTCAATGAGGGGCAAAAGGCTTGACACCCGATCGGGTCCCACAGAAGAGCCACAGTACCACAAAGTGCAGCATCAGTTAATGACGGATATTACAGAAAGTATGTGCTTTGACCCTGCAGTGGCCTGGTGAGCTGTCAAGGGTGTACCATACCCTCGCCCAGAGTCAGCTAATATGGACGCAACCTGCCCATGACCATAATTCGGAATAAGCAGCTCCGAGAACGAGTGAATGACAGAAAGGAGTCAGAGCACACAATGTATTACAGCTAATTGTGTCTGGGATGCCTCGACCCAGACCAATTACAATATATATATATATATATATATATATATATATATACATATAAGTATACCAGTATATAAGAGTTCTGCCGAGGCACCAGCCATGTGATTTTGCTGTTATATGCATGCAAACATGACAATGGACACCAGGGGGCAGTAAACGAACAAACAAGAGATTCTCTTGCATTCATTCAACAAGTGGAAGTTCCTGTACAGTATATTGTGGGTGGTGTAGTGGATAGCATGTCTGCCTCACGGTAAGAAGGTCCTGGGTTCAAGTCCCCATGTTGGTCAAAGCCCCCAGTCAAAGTGGGCAACAAGGTGCCGCAGCAGTTAGCATGTCTACCTGATACCAAGAAAGTCCCGAGTTCAATCCCTAGGCATGCAAAGGGCATTTCTGTGTGGACTTTTCATGGTCCCACTGTGCTTGCATGGGTTTCCTCTGGGTACTCCAGTTTCCTCCTCCATTACAAAGACATGCATGTTAGGCTAAGTGGATGTTCCAGGTTGCCCCCATGGTGTGAGTCTGAACTGTTTTGTGTGTCTGTATTGAGCCGAAGGTGCTCTGAATCCAGTGAGCTGCTAAGGATGTACCCCACCATTGGCTTGTCATGGCTGACATAGGCACTAGCCTCTCCGTGACCATACTAAATTTGTAAGGAAGAAAAATGAAGCAAAGTTTATTAACTTTGTTTAAAAATGTATTTGTTTTATTCTAAAGGCTTTTTCTCTCATGTTTGTAATTTGCAGTGGTTTTTCCCCCTAATTATTTAAATGCAGTGATTTGTGTTATATATTCAGGAAACACCAACGTTCTGATATTAAGAAAATGGAAGACACGTGTGTCCGCAAGCTTCTAAAAGTAATGTACAAACAGCTGAGGTGGTCTCAGAACATCTGGTCAAACTCCAACAGGGCAAAGGTTCGCCGCGCTGCACTTTGGATGGGAAATAAAATGTAAAAAAAAAAAACCCTTGATATAACTTCATTGAGCGATGGCACGGTGGCGTAGCGATCAGCACATCCGCCTCACAGCAAGAGGGTCCTGGGTTCAATTCCTAAATTAGGTGCTTTTGTGTGGAGGTTTCATGTTCTCCCCATGCATGTGTGGGTTTCCTCCGGGTCGTCCGGTTTCCTCCCACGGTCAACAAACTTACACGGTAGATTAATTAGCTGATTCACATCTGTGAATATGAATGGTTGTGTGAGTGCTGGTCCTGAGATGGCCTGGAAAGCTGTCTAAGGTGTATCCCCGTCCTCGCCCAGAGTCGGCTGAGATGGGCGCCAACCTCCCTGTGACCCTAATTGGGAAGAAGCGGTTCAGAAAATGAATGAGTGAATGAACTTCAATGATTCTGGAGGTCACCTTATCGCTGTCCGAGACTCTCACCGCCAGCCTGTGGGATTAGCGAATCATGTATCATCAACCACCCACAGGCCAGATGTGGAGCAGCTCGAGCAACGCTTCACAAATGGCTTCACAGTCACACTTACGCTTTGGGCGCAATTTGAAACACTCGATTAGCCCAACATATATGTCATTGGGTTGTAGGAGGAAACCAGAGTACCCGAAGGAAACCCCACACAGGAACGGGGAGAACTTGCAAACTGAGAACTTACTGTGTGGCAGACACACTAACCTGCTACATCACCCTGTCTCAGACGACAGTGGGCGAAAGCAATGTACACCCTGAACACCTTTTCAGACTTTTTCAGACACACTCACTCAACCATTCACACTCACATTTACACATAAGGGAAATGTGTAACAGCAAATCAGCCTCTTGTGCATGTCTTTGGAATGTGGGAGGAAACCCAGAGCACCCAGAGGAAACCCACATATAAGCATGACCAGAGTCCACAACCGAAACGCCCTCGCCAAGACCAGGACTCATACATTCATTTTCTAAGCCAGTAATCCTAATCCTAATTAGGGTCGCGAGTAGGCTGGCGTCCATCTCAGCCAACTCTGGGCTAGGGCTGGGTACAACCTGGACAGCTCGCCGGGCCGATGCGGGACCAACACTCACACAGCCATTCACGCTCAGTCTCACACTCATACCTGGGGCGATCGGAGCAGCCGGTTAGCTTACCGTGCATGTTTTTTGGTCTGTGGGAGGAAACTGGAGTCGCCAGAGGAAACCCGTGCAAGTACGGAGAGAACATCCACAGAGAACCACCCTGAGCTGGAAATCGAACCCGGGCCCTTCTTGCTGCGGCAGACGTGCTAACCACTACAGCGCCGTGATGCCCGGTTTAAACGTTATTTATTACAGTTTTAAACAACATACGGTAATAACGCAACAACAACCAAAAACAACAGAAAAAGCATTTGCTGGGCAAACGTGTACCTGAGACCAAGCCTGGGCTTATCAGAGTCCCACACAAGTTTGTGATGATAAAGGAAACCTCATCCTCGCTCTCTGACAGAGCCTCATTGTCCGTCTCTCAGCGGGTCGGTTCGCCTGCCTGTTCACTCCCACTGTGTCGGGTTTCAACAGAACTAACAGTTGATCCTCTATGTTTTAGCCTTCCATCGGTCTTCATTTCACACAGACAAAACATCTCTCTCTCTCTCTCTCTCTCGCGCTCTCGCGCTCTCGCTCTCGCTCTCGCTCCCTCTCAACTGATATATTACCTCTGCTCTTCTAACTCCGGGATATTTTATTGTTTCTTGGTTTCTCAGGTTAGTGTCTCAGAATGGCCTTGAAATCAGCTGATAGCCAGTTTAGCTATATGTTAGTACATAAACTATACAACAAACGACCCTAACGAATAAATAGGGCGGGACGTTGGCGCGGTGGTTAGCTCAATCGCCTCATATCAAGAAGGACTTGGCTCTGATTCCCTGGCTCGGGCTTTTCCGTATAGATTTTGTATGTTCTCCCTGTGCTTGCATGGGTTTCCTTTGGGTGGTCTAGGGTTCGTTGGACAGCCTGAAGACATGCACATTAAGCTGATTGGCTGTTCCAAAATAACCCCTCATTCTGAATGGTTGTGGTCCTGCCATGGTCTGTTAAGCTGGTACTACCGCTAAATGGACATACGTTCTTCATATATTAATATGTACATACAGTGCACACTCATTTTTCGCGGTTAATGGGGGCCAAGACCCTCCGCGAACGCCAAATTTCCATGAAGTAAGATCAACCCCCCCCCCCCCCCGACTGATGTATATGTATATGTATATGTGTATATAGTATCAATAAATACATATCCAATGGTATAAATGCTTATAATAACAATTACACATTCAAAAATAATGCATAAGATGTAAATAAAATATAAATACATACACATACAGAAACGTGCACACAGATGTGCACCTCACATAACAATGTAAGTCGTTTTGTTGGGGGGTTTTGGGTTGTATTTTGTTTTTGTTTGGGTTTTTTTTTTTTTTTTTTTTTTTTTTTGCATAATTGGCCTTGTTTTGTGGCATTTTCCTTAATCTTTTCCCTGTTTTTCCTTAATTTACTTTTTTTTTTTTTCGATGAATATTTTGAAAAAACTCGCAATGCACTGAAGCCGCAGGAAATGAAGCGCGAAGTAGCGAGGGATCACTGTGCACATGTTTTTATTGGCCAGATACATTTTTTAGTTTAATTTTAATGATAGATTGAAGCCAAAGTCCACAATTACTCCTTTATTCATTTATCAAAGCAGTTAATCCCATTACCAAGGTTGTGGGACGTCTCGAGCCTATCTCAGCCAACACTGGGAAAAAGTGAGGTACACCCAGAACTGTTCAATAGACCGTCTCAGGGCAATACACACACACACACACACACACACACACACAAACATTCTCATGTACATCCACACCAAGGGTCAAGTTAGAACAGCCAGTTAGCTTCATATGTATGTTCGTGGACTGCGAGGGGAAAGCGAAGTGTGTGGAGGGAAACCCAGAAAAGCAAAGGAAAAACATACAACCCCCACCCAGAAACACCTGAGCCTGGGACTCAAACCCAAGACCTTCTTACTGTGAGAGGAACCTGCTAAGCATTACTCCACCATACCACCTAACCCTGACGGAGACACGTCATGTAAGGAAACATCAAATTTAAGGGACAGGCAGGAAATCGATGATGTTTTCGAAGGTCAGAGCATGAATTTCCTTGTGCATAAAGATAAATAAATGGGATCAATCGAACGTATTATGGGTTCAGATCACGCCAGAGATACATTTTATTTGGAATGAATCGTCCATACTTATGGGCAGTGCTGGCCTGGTGGTAGAGATGCTGAATCACTGATCCTAAGGTTGGGGGTTCAAGCCACACTCTCCATTGGTTTTCACTGTCCCCCCAGTGCTCTGGGTTATCAAAGGCTGGCCATGTCTCACTGTCTATGGTGAGAGGTTCATGTAAAAAAAAAAAAAACACTGCTGCATAGCCATCAGCATGTTTCTGCCCCGCGACGGCCTGGCGAGCTGCCCAGGGTGCACTCTGTCCTTGCCTGGCGTCAGCTGGGATGGGTTGCCAGCCTCCCCATGACCTGAATTAGGATGAAACGGTTACAGAAGATGAAGGAACATCCATAACTGGATTAACTTTTTTTCCAGAGGTTTTTGTTCTGTCACTTTTTTAACATTCAGATCTTGGAGCTTTGATCATTTGTTTCTTGATGATGAAGAAGAAGAAAAAAAACCGAGGAGAAGATGGAATAAAATAAAAAAAGGGGAGGAGCATGATGATTAAAAATTGTATATTTCTGATTAAAGTGTGAAGCAGAATTTTTATGAATCAATTTTAATTATTTATTTATTATAAATGCCCCTCCCCATTTTGAGATCTTAAAGCGAGGTGGTCTCACCAAGATGGCTGCCACTTGGCTTCAGAACTGAAACACTGATGCGCGATCTTGTCTTTTTTTAAACGCTGATAGAAATAGATAAAAGGTGTAGTAGCTGCTGCTTGGTTGAAATGAAAGCCTGCACCCACACCGGCCCTGTGTGGATAAGATTGGGCATCCCTGCTCTAATTGATGCTCCAGTCATTTGTGTGTGGGAGTCCATGGGAGCGAATTGGTCGAGTTCTCATGAGAGGGAGAGAGATGGCACATGCTCGCTTCCCTGTAGTTAAAGGATAGAACCTCCACCTGACCTGTGGTGAGGCTCATCAGGCTTCATGCCCTTCCGTAGAAGACTCGCTGTTGCCCACCCTTGAAGATCCTCCCACCTTTTCAGCAAATTGATCCTATGAGGTCGGAGCGGCTGTTAAAAAGGCCCACTGTTCTTTAGAGACTGCGGGATTGGGCGACCAATCACGAGCCAGCTGCGTGCTTATTGCGATTTGATATGGACTATTTTGAGGACTGTTGTGATCTCACACCAATTACTGTACTTATAATTAGTGGTCTGACTGTGGCTCCTTTCAAGATTAGTAATCCACCTCTTCGTATCCTCACCATCACTACCCTTCATCATTCATCTTCATCACTCTTCATCCTCCCTCTTCTGCATCATCACACCCTTACAAAAATCCTCTCTATGACATCATAGCAGCACAGTTTCTGCTAAGTTTATTTTTCTGTCTCTGTGTGTGTGAGAGAGAGAGAGAGAGAGAGAGAGAGAGAGAGAGAGAGAGGGAAGAGGGAGAAAGAGAAGAGAAAGGGGGAAGAGAGAGGAATAGAGAGGGAGAGGAATAAGGGGTGGAATAGACAGAGAGACAGAGAGAGAGAGAAGGGGGGCGGAAGGAGAGAGAGAGAGAGAGAGAGAGAGGAGAGAGAGAGAGGGGGAATAGAGAGAGAGGGGAGAGGGGGATAGAGAGAAAGAGAAGAGAGAGGGGAAGAGAGAGGAATAGAGAGGGAGAGGAATAGGGGAGGAATAGACAGAGAGACAGAGAGAGAGAAGGGGTGGAAGTGAGAGAGAGAGAGAGAGAGAGAGAGAGAGAGAGAGAGAGAGAGAGAGAGAGAGAAAGAGAGAGGGGAATAAAGAGAGAGTAAGAGAGAGAGGGTGATAGAGAGAAAGAGGGAGAGGGGAGAAATAGAGAGAGAGAGAGGGGGGAATAGAGAGAGCGTGAGAGAGAGAGGGTGATAGAGAGAGAGAGAGAGAGAGAGAGAGAGAGAGAGGGTGATAGAGAGAGAAAGAGGGAGAGGGAGGGAGGAATAGAGAGAGAGAGAGAGAGAGAGAGGGAGAGGGGAGGGGAGGAATAGCGAGAGAGAGAAAGAGATAGAGGGGGGGGGAAGAGAGAGAGAGAGAGAGAGAGAGAGAGAGCGCTGTAATTGGTGGAGGTAGTTTGTCCGTTGCGCAGTTTCTGATCAGAGCGCGCGCTGTTGGATTTTATTGATTTATTCATCGGGTGGCATCAGTGGAACGGAAAGAAGAGGAAGAAAGAGAAAGATGCCCGCGCAGCTGTTGAAGTCGATGTGGGGCTGGAGGAATGGACTGATCCTGCTGCTGTGTCCGGTGGTTCTGCTGCCGTTGCCTGTGCTGATCGGAAGCCCGGTAGGTAGCGCGCGTGAAACCGGGAGATGCTGAGTGACGAACTTTAGCTTCTGCACGTGCAGCAGTCAATAATAATTACAATCAAATTTAAATCACAGTCACGTGGAAACAGAAGAAAATTGATAAATGAGTGAATAGTGCAGGTTGCATGCACCTTGGCAGGGTGAGAGGACCTGGTGCAAACATTCCAATGGTTTTCTGAAACACACACACACACACACACACACACAAACACTCTCACACACACACACACACACACAAACACACACACACACACACACACACACTCACAAACACACACACATACAGTACACTCAAACACACACAAACACACTCACACACAGAAACACACACTCACACACACAGGCACAAACACTCAAACAGTCATACACACTTACTCACACACACAAACACACACACAAACATACACACACATACAGTACACTCAAACACACACAAACACACTCACACACAGAAACACACACTCACACACACACAGGCACAAACACAAACACGCATACACACTTACTCAAACACACGAACACACACACACAAACATACACACACACACACACACACACACACACACACACAGAAACACACACACAGACACACACACAAACACACACACACACACGGACACCAACACACACACACACACACACACACACACACACACACACACACACACACACACACAACCATACACACACACACACACACTCACACACCCACACTCAAACAGACACACACACACAACCATACACACACACACACACACACACACACACACACACACACACACACACACACACATAAACACACACACATATATATACACACACACACACATAAACACACACACACATATACACACACACACACACACACACACACACACACACACACACACACACAGGACCCTCTGGAACCCTCTTTGTTGTCTTTATGCTTTGTTTTCAAAAAGCAGCACAAATTCCACAAGGCCTAGTGGTAAGGTGCTGGATTACTGGTCCTAAGGTTGGGGGTTCAAGCCCCACTATCACCGGGTTGTCACTGCTGTCCCTCCCCCTCCCATTGCAGCTCTCAAACAGTCAGTGCACAGACAGATACATTAATGTTAACCGGCTGTCCCGAGTTGGTCCCAGGTTTGAATGTGAGCGTGATGACCCTGTGATGCCCTGGAGAGCTGTTCAGGGTGTAAATGAACGAATTCATGATTTGTTCAACTTTCTTTCTTCACGGGTGTCAGGGTGGCGCAGTGTTTAACATGTCAGCCTCACAGCAAGAAGGTCCCGGCCCGGGTTCGGCTCCCAGGATCGGCAGTGGAATTGGCATGTTCTCCTTGTACTTTCTCGAATTTCATTTGCGTGCGCTGGTTTCCCGTTTTCTTGTTTTCCTTTCGGCGTTTCCCTTTTTTCCAGGTGTCGCCACAGCGAATAATTCGCATGTTTGATTTGGCATAGGTTTTCACATCGGAACGGTTTCACGTTTTTACCCCGAGGTGCGAATGTGAATAGTTGCACGTCTGATGGCAGGGTGATCTGTTTAGATGTTTATCTCTTGTGTTTTCTCTCTGCAGAAAGCGAGCTGTGCTTATGTCATTGGGCTGATGGCGGTGTACTGGTGTACCGAGGTGCTGCCTTTGGCTGTAACTGCTCTCTTACCGGCTGTTCTCTTCCCCTTGTTTGGCATCATGACCTCGAGAGATGTACGTTTCATCACATTTATACATAATGCACCATGTGATATCTTATACAGCCATCTAACGCTGGGTGATATGACCTGGAAAAACGTATCACGATATTTTCTGACATGCTCATGATTGACGACATGTGTGTGTGTGTGTGTGTGTGTGTGTGTGTGTGTGTGTGTGTGTGTTAGGTTTGCATGCAGTACCTGAAGGACACAAACATGCTGTTTTTGGGTGGCCTGATGGTCGCAGTCGCTATAGAACATTGGAATTTACACAAACGCATCGCACTGCGAGTGCTGCTCATCGTCGGGGTGCGGCCCGCCCTGTGAGTGCCCTCCCTTTATCAATGGATTTCATGTATGCATGCATGGCATAAAGATTAGATTTAAACTCCAGGTGATCACTTATCACAGAGATATAAGCTGTTATGTACTTGGTGACTAATTTCAACACTTTTATCTCGTTTTAGTATCTTTATCGCCGTTGAGATATTTATTGGCGCCGTGGTACTGATTATGTATCGTGATGCCCTGTGTTTGGTTCACTAAGACGTCTGATGACTCAGCGTGATTGTCGCCACAATTGTCTGCAGGCTGATGTTAGGGTTCATGAGCGTGACGGCGTTCCTCTCCATGTGGATCAGTAACACGGCCACCACAGCCATGATGGTACCCATAGTGCAAGCCGTGCTGGAGCAGCTCAACAACACAGATGGAGAAGAGGAAGCCGGAGGTCCTTCTGAACACGAAGAGAAACCTCCTGAGAAACAGGCGGAGGGTCCGGGTAAATACAGACTTCCTACACGCCGTTAATGACTTCATGGTATTTTTGATATTTGTCACTGTATACCGTCTGAGCTTGTTCGTAAAAGGTTGAGGATTTTTTTTGTTTGTTTGTTTGCTTGTTTGTTTGTTTGTTTGTTTGTTTGTGTGCAGTGGTGGTGGTGCATGGCCTCAACGTTTCTACAGAGAATAAGATGGAACAATGTCGGGAAGCCAATGAGACGCTGAGAATGTGTAAGGGCATGATGCTGTGTGTGTGTTATGCCGCTAGCATTGGCGGAACCGCCACGCTCACAGGCACCGGGCCCAATCTGGTCCTGACAGGACAAATGAGCCAGTAGGTCCCAATCAGTCAAGATCATCCACCCATCCATACATCCATCCATCCATCCACTTATCCATTAATTCATCCATACATTCATTCATCATTCATTCTACCATCCATCCATCCATCCATCCATCCATCCATTCATTTATTGTCTCATCTATCCATCCAACCATTTATCCATTCATCCATCCATCCATTTGCCCATCCACTCATTAATTTATTCTTCCAACTATTAATTCATCATTCCATTTATCCATCCATCTGGGCATTCATCCATTCATTGATCTATTTCTTTATACATTCATCAGTCTATACATCCATCTGTCCATCCACCTATTCTTTCATCAAATCATCTATTTATTTGTCCACCCATTCTTTCATCATTCCATCTATCCATCCATCCATCCATCCATCCATCCATCCATCCATCTATCCATACATGCATACATACATACATACATACATTTATTGTCCCATCTATCCATCCAACCATTTATCTGTTCATCCATCCATCTGTTCGTCCATCCACTTAATAATTTATTCTTCTATCCATTTCTTTATTCATCCATCATCTATACTGCTTATCCTTCAGGGTCAGGAGGGAAGCTGGAAGTAGGATGATGATGATGATGATGATGATGATGATGATGATGATGATGATGATGATGATGATGTGGGTGGTGTTCTATAGCAACATAGTCTAATATTTGGGTTCTCTTTTCAGGCTCTTCCCGAAGAACCCAGATGTTGTGAACTTTGCCTCCTGGTTTGGGTTTGCCTTCCCTAACATGATTATTATGCTCTTGGCAGCCTGGCTGTGGTTACAGCTTGTGTTCCTGGGCCTCAAGTAAGAAATACAACATTATGGACCATCATAAAGTCTGATTTACAAATGTCTGTTTGATTGATACCACGGCACCATAGTGATACTCAACCACCCCCCCACCCCCGTTCATCTCTCTCTCTCTCTCTCTCTCTCTCTCTCTCTCTCTGTCTCTCTCTGTCCATCTCTCTCTCTCTCTCTCTCTCTCTCTCTCTCTGTCTCTCTCTGTCCATCTCTCTCTCTCTCTCTCTCTCTCTCTCTCTCTCTCTCTCTCTCTCTGTCTCTCTCTGTCCCTCTCTCTCTCTCTCTCTCTCTCTCTCTGTCCACTCTCTCTCTCCCCCTCCCTCCCTCTCTCTCTCTCTCTCTCTCTCTCTGTCTCTCTCTCTCCATCTCTCTCTCCCTCTCTCTCTCTCTCTCTCTCTCTCTCTCTCTCTCTGTCCATCTCTCTCTCTCTCTCTCTCTCTCTCTCTCTCTCTCTCTCTCGCTCTCTCTCGCTCTCTCTCTCTCTCTCTCTCTCTCTCTCTCTTTTTCAATCCAGTCTCAGGAAAACATGGGGTTGTGGCACAGTGAAGACAGAGAAAGAGATTGCAGCCTATAACGTGATCTGTGAGGAACATCGTAGACTTGGCCCCATGACCTTTGGAGAAATAAGTGTTTTAACACTCTTTAGCCTGCTTGTAGTTCTGTGGTTCACGCGGGAACCGGGCTTTGTGGACGGCTGGGCGACACACCTTTTCAACAATGAACAAGAGTAGGAACCAATTCCAATTCTGAACGCACTTCTCATAATCCATTATTTTATTCTCTTAATCTTTTATTTATTAGTAATTGTTTATTACTGTATCATTTTCCGTCAACACTGTTTTCAGCAAAGGTACTAATATGATAATGACCCGCTTTCACAGATAGCGGATAAGACCTGCCTGGCGTTCAAAGCCAGCGGGAGGTGTATTTGTGGTGTTGCTTTTAGCTCATTAGCTCATAATAAAAAGTATAATACACGTAGCACCAGTTCAGATGTTCAGATGTTCAGATGTTCAGATGTTCAGAAGGTAATGAAGCACCTGGAAAAATTCCCGCATGGAAAGTCCAGTCTGATGTTTTGTTGACAGGATGGAACGTTTTATCAGTAAATGTTTTCTCGGATGTTTAGATCCATAGGTGAGCAAACAGTTCTGTAAATAACCGAATCTGATGTCATCAGATGCACTTTGACTTACCGCACGCTCAGAATAAAATCCGGAGTGACGAATAACAATCAAATAAATAAATAACAAGCCCCGGGTCACTAAATAAATACAAAACAAAGTAGAAGTCAGATCAGAGTGACTCGGGCAGAAGAAAAAGCTCTATCCCTTAGAGTTTGCTCAGGGGGTGACCTAAAAAGAGACAGGGGGAGAGAGAGGAGGGGGGATAGAAAGAGAGAGAGAGAGAGGGATATATATATATATCTCACTCTCTATCTCTCTCTCTCTCTCTCTCTCTCTCTCTATATATATATATATATATATATATATATATATATATATATATCGCTCTGTCTCTCTCTCTCTCTCTCTCTCTCCTCTCTCTCTCTCTGTCCCTCTCACCCTGTCTCTCTCGCTCCCCCCTCTCGCTCTCTCTCTCTCTCTCTCTGTATATATATATATAGGATTTTCTGAGTAGATCGTTCCGTAGGAGAGTGCTCAATACTTTTTGGTAGAGCAAATAACAATAATTATTTTATTATTAACAATAAATATTTTATATATATATATATATATATATATATATATATATATATATATATAGAGAGAGAGAGAGAGAGAGAGAGAGAGAAAGAAAGCGAGAGAGAGAGAGGGGGAGCGAGAGAGAGACAGGGTGAGAGGGACAGAGAGAGAGAGGGAGGGAGAGAGAGAGACAGAGCGATATATATATATATATATATATATATATATATATATATATAGAGAGAGAGAGAGAGAGATAGATAGAGAGAGAGAGTGAGAGAGATAGAGAGGGGGGGGAGGGAGAGAGAGAGAGATGTAATCTTTAGCCTAGTGCACCCGATGTGCTTCCTCCTATCAGGTGATGTGGTGAAGCTCGTAGGTCAGAGGTTGCAGGATTTGTGAATGGAGTTTCCAGGAGGATCTGATCTGTAAACACTGGTTGTGTACACGGTGGTGTAATCATCGATTCTTCGGCTCACAGGTTGTTCAGCGACTTTTTTAAACTTCAGGACACTCTTCGTGAGGAGAAATCGGATCAGAGAAAACTCCACAACCATGTCTAGAAAAAAGGAAACCGTACGAGTACGGTGGTTATGGTGGCGAAGTGGAAAGAAGGTCATGGGTTTGAGTCTCTTCAGACTCATCAAAAACGTTTCTATGTGTGGTTCGCATGTTCTCCCCGTGTGGGTTCCTCTGGGTTCTCCTGTTTCCTCCTACAGCCCAAAACCATGCATATGTGTAAGTGTGAATGGTTGTGTGCTCAGGATGTACCTTTCCTTCACCCAGTGTCGGCTGAGATAGGCCCCAGTGTCCTTGGTAGGGGATGAGGCAGATGGGTGAGTGAGTGAGTAGTGTATGTAAGAATAAAAGCTCTACAGGTGATTATTAGAACAGGGGATTTAGCGGTAAGTATGAGTAGCAGTAGCAGTCGTGAATTTTTAAAAAAATTCTCGATGTGTCTGTAGCATCCTCATCATTGTTAAACAGATGTTGAAACACCCAAGCTTACTCAGGAAATTATGCTGGTGTAGTGGTTAGCACATCTGCTTCACACCAAGAACGTCTTGGGTTCGAGTCCTGGGGTCGGCGAGGGTCGTTTTCGCCGTGCTGTGTTGCGTAGGTTTTCTCTGGGTACTCCGGCTCCTCCTACAGTCCAAAGATGTGCACATTAAACCAGCTGGCTGTTCTAAGTTGCCCCTAGTCATGAATGTGAATGGTGAGTTGTTCAGGGTGTACTCAGTCTTCAATCCGATGCCGGCTGAGATAGGCTTCAACATGCCTTCTACCTGAAAAGTACGAATAAATACTTTTGTTGAAAGGAGTGAGTGAGCATGTAAATAAAAAACATCGTAATTTCCTTTCACACTTCCTTCTTTTTACAGGTATGTGACGGATGCGACGGTGGCGGTGTTCGTGGCCGCTCTTCTCTTTGTGCTTCCTGCTAAACCCCCCTGCTTGTGTTCCTGGAGATCGCAGAGTTTCGACACAGGTGAGGAGAAAGCTACAGGTGTGAAGACCCGCTCACTGGAATCAAATTTATGGAAGTTTATACTTGGCAACATACCAGAACGTGACATCGTGATCTGTAGTGAGAGCAGAGACCAAGTGGAGGAAAATCTAGAGAGGTGGAGGTATGCCCTGGAAAGGAGGGGATTGAAGGTTAGTCCTAGTAAGACAGAATACATGTGTGTGAACGACAAGGACCCAAGAGGAACTTTGAGGTTACAGGGAGCAGAGATAAAGAAGGTGGAGGATTTTAAGTACTTAGGCTCAACAATCCAGAGCAATGGAGAGTGTGGAAAAGAGGTGAAGAAGCGCGTGCAGGCAGGTTGGAATGGATGGAGAAAAGTGTCCGGTGTGATGTGTGATAGGAGAGTATCAGCAAGAATGAAGGGAAAAGTGTACAAGACGGTGGTGAGGCCAGCAATGTTGTATGGTTTAGAGAGAGTGGCCCTGGGGAAAAGACAGGAGTCAGAGCTGGAGGTAGCAGAGATGAAAATGTTGAGGTTCTCTTTGGGAGTAACGAGGATGGAGAGGATCAGAAATGAGTACATCAGAGGGACAGCACATGTTAGATGTTTTGGAGACAAAGTCAGAGAGGCTAGATTGAGATGGTTTGGACATGTACAGAGGAGGGATAGTGAGTATATTGGTCGTAGGATGCTGAGGTTGGAACTACCAGGCAAAAGGCCCAGAGGAAGACCAAAGAGAAGATTTATGGATGCGGTGAAGGCGGACATGAAGGTCGTTGGAGTAAGAGTAGAAGATGCAGAGGACAGGGAGAGATGGAGGCAGATCATTTGCTGTGGCGACCCCAGAAGGGAACAGCCGAAAGGACAAGAAGAAGAAGAAGAAGATACCAGAACAACAATATAAGGAAAACCCAATGTTTTTGGGCTGTGGGAGGATACCGGAGTACCTGGAGAAAACCCACACAGGCACGGGGCCAACATGCAAACTCCACAGAGGAACGCCCTTACCGAGCCCAGGATTCGGACCAGGGACCAGGGAACGTGCTAACCAATGTGCCACCCTGTCATTCGTACATTCATTTACTTCCATAACTGCTTAATCCTAATTCAGGTCGCAGGGAGGCTGGCGCTCTTCTCAGCCGACTCCAGGTAAGTACACATAACTGAATAGTTCTGAACACAAATCTTGTCTAATAATCCTGTATTGGGGCCACAATGAGCATGGAGCCTATTTCAGCCAATACTCGGCGAAGACATAATACAGTACACCCTCAATGGCTCAGCAGATCATCACGGGGCTAACATGTGCTACAGACGTATCCAACCAGTCAACAGATCAAATATTCTGAGCTGCCAGTAGTTAATGATCAGTTAACTGTTTGGTAATGACACGTATCATGATGTCAGAATGTGTTGTTTGGTTATAAATTAAATGAGTTTCCAGCTAATATTGGTGTCACCGGCCGTTACTGGGGTCAGACAGATATCTAGGACTTGGTATCAGTTGGTGAATGAAAACAAATACCAAACCTTAACAGGAACTGATATCAGTTGGACTAGTTTATGTCAAAGTGTCATGGTGTTCAGCATCTCCACCTCATAGCAAGAAGGTCCTAGGTTTGAGTCCCTGGACTCAGCAAGAGTCTTTCTGTCTGGAGATGTTGACACATGTTCAAATTCGTGCCTGCGTTGGTTTCCTCTGGGTAATCCGTTTACCTCCGACATTCCAAAGACATTGACAGTAAGTTGCTTGATTGGCCTCTCCAACTTGACCTTAGGTGTTGGCTTTGTGATAGTGTGTCCAGCTGTTCAGGGTGTATCGCAGAAACCATAAAAGATTAATTGGTTTGGTAAATGAGTGAGCAGGTGAGAGAGCGAGCGAGAGTGTGAGTGAGAGAGTGAGTGAGAGAGCGAGTGAGAGTGAGTGAGTGAGAGTGAGTGAGAGAGCGAGTGAGAAAGTGAGTGAGCCAGTGAAAGAGTGAGCAAGCGAATGAGCCAGTGAGAATGTGAGTGAGAGAGTGAGTGAGAGAATGAGTGAGTGAATGAACGAGTGAGTGAGTGCATGAGTAAACAAGAGAGTGAGTGAGAGAGTGAGAAAGTGAGCAAGTGAGAGAGTGAGTGAGCAAGTGAGAGAGTGAGCAAGTGAGTGAGTGAGAGAGCAAGTGAGAGAATGAGTGAGCAAGCGAATGAGCCAGTGAGAGTGTAAGTGAGTGAGAGAATGAATGAGTGAACGAGCGAGTGAGTGAGAGCATGAGTAAACAAGAGAGTGAGCGAGCAATTGAGAGAGTGAATGAGCAAGTGAGAGCGTGAGTGAGAGAGTGAATGAGTGAGTGAGAGAGTGAATGAGTGAGTGAGAGAGTGAGTAGGTGATTGATAGCGTGAGCAAGAGAGTGAGTGAGATAGTGAGAGAGTGAGTGAGCGAGTGAGGGAGGGTGGGAGAGTGAGTGAGCGAGTGAGCCATTGAGAGAGTGAGCAAGCGAATGAGCCAGTGAGCGTGTGAGTGAGAGAATGAATGAGTGAACGAGAGAGTGAGTGAGAGCATGAGCAAACAAGAGAGTGAGTAAGAGACTGAGCAAGTGAGCGAGCAAGTGAGAGAGTGAATGAGTGAGTGAGAGACTGAGAGTGAGAGATTGAGAGAGTCAGCGAGCAAGTGAGAGAGTGAGTGAGAGAGTGAGTGAGCGCGTGAGAGCGAGAGTGAGTGAAACAGTGAATGAGTGAGCAAAAGATTGAGCAAGTGAGTGACCAAGTGAGAGAGTGAATGAGTGAGTGAGAGACTGAGAGAGTGAGAGATTGAGAGAGTCAGAGAGCAACTGAGAGAGTGAGTGAGAGAGTAAGTGAGAGAGGGAGCGAGCGAGTGAGTGAGAGTGAATGAGTGAGTGAGAGAGTGAGTGAGCGAGCGAGTGAGTGAGGGAGGGAGTGAGAGAGTGAATGAGTGAATGAGAGATTGAGAACGTGAATGAGTGAATGAGAGAGTGAATGAGTGAGTAGGACATTGAAAGAGTGAGAGTGAGCAAGCGGGTGAGAGGGTGAATGAGTGAGTGAGACACTGAGAGAGTGGGAGATTGTGAGAGTGAGTGAGCGAGCAAGTGAGAGAGTGAGTGAGAGCGTGAATGAGTGAGTAGAAGATTGAGAGATTGAGAGAGTGAGCGAGCGAGTGAGTGAGCGAGTGAGAGAGTGAATGAGTGAATGAGTGAGTGAGAGATTGAGAGAGTGAGCGTGCGAGTGAGTGGCGTGAGAGAGTGAATGAGGGACAGATTGAGTTTATGTTAAGAATCACATTAAAATTGGCAGCTCTAGCAAAAGCAGCACATGTCTTCCCTCTTTTCCTGAATCAGATTTCATGTTGCTCTCATGCTGCTCTCATGCTGTTCCCATGTTGCTCTCATGCTGCTCTCATGTTGCTCTCATGCTGCTCTCATGTTGCTCTCATGCTGCTCTCATGCTGCTCTCATGTTGCTCCCATGCTGCTCTCATGTTGCTCTCATGTTGCTCTCATGTTGCTCTCATGTTGCTCTCATCAAGCCTGGCAAAAATCCTACTGTGAATTAGAAATAGATGATGTCAATAATATTTATTAATAAATTTTGCTGGTTCATGCTGTTGCAGTTCTGCAATCTGACAGTGAACCTCAATCAGCTCTGCTGACCTGGCAAGTGGTTCAAAAGAAGATGCCATGGAGCATCATCCTACTGCTCGGTGGAGGTTTTGCCCTGGCGAAGGGTAGTGAGGTAAAAATACACTGTACATCCCATAACCCACACACACACACACACACACACACACACACACACACACGCGCACACACACACACACACACACACACACACACACAAAGATGCTACTGGGATTAAAATATGTGTGGAAATCTAGTGTGTTCAGATTTGAAACTATACATAAATAAAGGTGGGGAACACCCTGAACAGCTTGCAAGGCCACTGCATGGCCAACATACATACAACCGTTCACACTCACTCTCACCCCAGGGGCAGTTTGGAACCGCTTAGCCTAAGATGTCTTTGGACTATAGGAGGAACCCCAAGTGCCTGGAGGAAACCCATACAGATGTGGGAAGAGCACGGCATCTCTACACAGAAACATCCCGAACCCGGGAATCGAATCCAGAACCTTCTTGATGTGAGACAAACATAAACACTGCGCCGCCGTTTCTTTTGTTACTGTTTCAACCCCAACGTGGTGGATGATTCCTGCTGGTGTGGCATTTTCCCAAAGCACATTATTACGTGTAGGACACATGGTTTAATCCCAGTAGGTGATTGGTTTATCTGTGTTACATTACATACTGTATGTGTCCGGATAGCAGCACAAAGCTGCTGTTTATACTCTCGTCTGAATTTCTCCACAAATAAAGGACTCCGGGTTATCTGGGTGGCTTGGGGAACAGATGACTCCACTCCAGACCATTCCTCCATGGGCTATTGCTATCATCGTGTGCCTGATGATCGCGACCTTCACAGAATGCACCAGCAACGTGGCCACGGCTACCCTGTTTCTGCCCATCCTTGCCTCCCTGGTACATGTGTATTTCTTTTAACTCATACATGCAGGCAGTCCACACTGGGCTTTTATTAGGACTGAGCTTCATCATCCATTCTTGAATATTTAATTAGAATCACGCTGCTTACTGCTACAGGGGTCGCCGGGAGGCTTGAGCCAACACTGTCAACACATCTCAACTGATGTTGTGCGGATTCGGGGTGCACCCTGGACAGCTTGGCAGAACGTCACACATTTACAGCTAGTCATACTCACACATAAATATAGGGGCAAACTGGAACAGCCAGTTTAGTCATATCCAGTTTCTATTCATTAAGTATTGCCTTCCTGACCACATGACCACCACAGACCAGGGCGGGGCGAACGCATGCACACTCCCCCTCCATGGCGTGCAATGCTAGAAAACCCACCTCTTTTCGAACTGCTGCACATGCGTATTTGGGGCGGTCTAACACACTTTGGAGGGAAAGCGCTCTCTTCCCCCTCGTACAAATGAGCTCATGATTGGCTGGTCATCGCTGTAGGTGACAGGGAAGTGAGCGGATGTCAAAGTAAGTGCATGTCATCCCTTCCTCCTGTCAGATTAACTCTCATGGTCATGCACAGCATGAACCCGGATTCGAACTTGCAATCTCTGGGTTAACAGTCACTCACCTTGTCGATGCGCCACTCAACAGCCAGAATAGCTGGTTAGACTAATGTGCATGTTTGTGGACTGTGGGAGGAAACCGGGCTACCAGAGGAAACCTGCGCAAACAGAGAAAACAGCCAAACTCTACACAGAAACACCCAAGCCTGGGACTCGAACCCAGAACTTCCTGCTGTGAGGCAGACACGCTTTTTCAAGCTATGGCTTAGATTTCCTCTTAAACGGTCGGTGACGATTTTTTTATTGATTCATTTCCTAAGCTGTTTAATCCTAATATGGGGCATGGAGAGGCTGGGGATTATTTCAGCCAACACTGTGTGAAGATGGGATACTGTACACCCTGAACAGCTAGCCAGACCATTGTGTTGTATTGTATTGTAGTAGATTTATATAGCGCTTTATCCATACTGAATATTATGCTCAAAGCGCTCTTTGGTGGGGGTTTTTTTTGTGCTCCGGGCAGCTGTCGCCACTGTGCGGCACCAGTTATTGCATTGTTCTATCCTTTGATGCTGAGCGCCAAGCAGGAAGCAACAACTACCAAATTTTAACGTCTTATGGTATGACGCGACCGGATACGAACTCCGACCTTCCGAAGGACAAAGCGGACGCTCTACCAATTGAGCTAAATCCCCGAGCGACCATTGTGAGACCAACACATACACAACCATTCAGAGCTCACACTCACACCTAGGGGCGGTTTTTATTACTTTTTCACCTTTCAATTGGGTTTTACGAAAAAATTGATTGTTCGAAGAAAATCATTTGGGTTATCTTAGCCTCATTAATCATTTGCGATTTGAAATTGGACTCTTAGTCATTATACTTAATATAAAATAACCATGTTTGGTCCAATATAACACACTATATGTGTTGAAAGTTCCATTAAACTTCATTCATTCTTTTGAAACCGCTAGTCAGCCGAGTCAGCCATAGCTTGAGAAAGCGTGTCTGCCTCACATCAAGACTGACTTGTCAGGTCAGGTTTTGCCCTGCTACTGGTAACATGTAAGCCAGTACAACCTGTCGCATGGTCGAGTGGTCGGCGACTAAACCGGCTCCCTCACCAGGTTCCAAATCTGGTGAGTAGGGTGGCTAGCAACCCAGTAGGAATAAAAACAAGACCTATCAAAGGGCCGATGAACTCTTTAGAGTCAAAGGCTGGCTAGCTAGAGATGGTGTCTCAATAAAAACACCCTGTAGAAAGAACTTTGGGGCTCGACTGCCGATTTTTTGGCCTTTGTATACAGCCATGAGAAGCTGTTATGGCTGCCGCCTACGCCAGAATTCTGGCACGGCACCCAGATTGCTTGAGTCAGCCTACTGTGCATGTGTTTGAACTGCGGAAAGAAACTGTAGTACCCAGAGGAAACCTAAAGAAACATATAAATGTCACAGAGAAGCACCTGGACTTGAACACTGGACCTTCTTGCTGTGAAGCAGACATGCTAGTCCCTGCGCCACCATACTGCATAAATTGGATTTTAAACTTTGAGTATATAAAAAAACAAAGACTTTTATGTCAGCCAGCATTAAACTAAAGCGTCTGGAATTCCCAGAAAAAAAAAATTACACGCTTTCAATGTCCTGAAACAAATACACAAGTTCCCCAGAGTAAATATATAGTTAATATTCTGCTACATACGCTATGCTAACAAAAGCGTGCTGGCAATCATTAGCCAGACAACAGGCAGTGTTGGTTGCATGACACTGTTTTAATTATTTCAGTAAAACATAACAGATGTGTAACTTGGTTCCAGTTCACGTCTTCCATGTTTCTTTACTTCATGGATGTGAGTGGTGCCTTGAGTTTGTTTGCTCTGAAATTGATTAGTTTTCCCTGGGAATACAGAATCTATCAGTTTTGGCCTGATATGTTTTAAGACAGGCAGCTCAGTAACATAGTGATTAGCACATCCGTTTCACACCATGACGGTACCGGGTTCGAGTCCTGGGCTCGGCGAGGGTGTTTCTTTTTTTTTTTTTTTTTGCCGGCATGTTGTTCTTGTGCTTCCGTGGGTTTCCCCCAGGCATACCGGTTTCCTCCTACAGTCCATATACATGCACATTAGGCTAATTGACTGTTCCAGGTTGTCTTGAGTGTGAAAGTGAATGGTTGTGTGTGTGTGTGTGTTGGCTCTGCAATGGTCTGTTGTGCTGTTTGGGGTGTACCTCTTGTTGGCTGAGATAGACTCCATCCTTCCCGTGACCATAAAAGCATATTGATATAGTGGTGTGCGAAATGAGTGGGTGAATATATTTTAAGATTTCGAAACTTCTCAAAGTTGATACATTGGTGGCAGGACAAGTTGGCAAGCATAAAGATCTGGGTGACTTTGATTGGTAGATGACTGGGCCAGCGCACCACAGGTTCTTCTTTTCCTTTCGGCTTTTCCCTTCAGGGGTCGCCACAGCGAATCATCTGCCTCCATCTCACCCTATCCTTTGCATCTTCTTCTCTTACACCAACGACCTTCATGTCCTCCTTCACCACATCCATGAATCGTCTCTTTGGTCTTCCTCTAGGCCTTTTGCCTGGTAGTTCCAGCCTCAGCATCCTATTACCAATATACTCACTATCCCTCCTCTGTACATGTCCAAACCATCTCAATCTAGCCTCTCTGACTTTGTCTCCAAAACGTCTTACATGTGCTGTCCCTCTGATGTACTCATTTCTGATCCTATCCATCCTCGTTACTCCCAAAGAGAACCTCAACATTTTCATCTCTGCTACCTCCAGCTCTGCCTCCTGTCTTTTCCCCAGGGCCACTGTCTCTAAACCATACAACATCGCTGGCCTCAACACCGTCTTGTACACTTTTCCTTTCATTCTTGCCGATACCCTCCTATCACACATCACACCGAACACTTTTCTCCATCCATTCCAACCTGCCTGCACACGCTTCTTCACCTCTTTTCCACACTCTCCATTACTCTGGATTGTTGAGCCTAAGTACTTATACAGGTGTGTAGTGGATGGTACCTGTAAATAAAAATCACAGGCATTTGGGGATTACTGATGTATATATAGAAGGGTACAACAGGTAGAAATGTACCAGAACACACAATGCATTGGTGGTTGCTGCATATGAGGATCCGTGGATATTTTTTCTGCTAAGTGTCGTAGTACAGAGACAACATACATCGAAGTATGGAGACCACAGCGGAGACTATTGAAAAACGAACCACATTTAAACAAATTCAGCTGCTGCATCATGGTTAGCTGACCCTTGTGTATATTGCTCCCAGCGCCTTATGTCTTTGTGCCTCCAGCCCTCTCGTGGTCCTCTACCTTTCTTCCTTCAAGCACACATTGCCATTCCTTGATGAATGTAGAGCACTGTGAAGCAAAGTTTCTGAATAGGGGGGGATCGAGGGAGGCCCGAGCTCATGTATCTCACAAGACAGAGCTCTAAAAAGGAGAGAGAGAAAGAGCGAGAGAGAGCGAGAGAGCGAGAGAGATGGTGCATTGATGCTAATGGAAGGTTTAGCTCGCGCCAACAATTGCACTCAGATCTGGCAGCGGTTTCAAAGGTTTCAGAAGCAAAGTCAGGTCTTTCTTTCATTGTACTTTGTATTTGTCCCTCTCTTTGCGTAAGTTTGTATTTCACCATGGCAACCTGTTCCTGAAGCCTGCCATTAGAGACGAAGCAAAGACTTTAGAAACCAGTCTAGGAAATGCTAATGTTTCAAAAATAGATGTTTATCTGCGTTCAAGTACAAGTTACTCTGCTGGAAGGATACAGTTTTTTAAATGCTGCTGTCATACAGACGTAAGTATAGCACACCCTAAAGGTCGGTATGAGGAATTTCTTTAACTACTTTGCCATTCCTTCACAATATTGTGCGCATTGATGCTTAGGGTCAGGTTTAAGGAAAAAGCAATGCAATTGCAATGGCTAGATTAACAAGACGCGTTCTCATAGAGAGTAAGATACTGTCACCATGCAGCATGGATAATATAGTGAATGCACCTTGTTTTCATTTCCCGTGTGCTCATCTTATGATATGCTCTACACTACTTGAACCAAACTAGCCAAAACATTAAAAAAACTTTAGGTTTCACCTTTCAAGGTCACTTCAGGTCAATGATTTCTCGATTAGTATTGCTTTTTATTGGTGTTCGGTAGTGGCAGAATGTCTATGGTCACTCGTTTGGAAGTTCTGACGTGATTTTGTGACCTTGCTCTGACCTTCACCTTTGACCTTGACATTCCAAAATCAAATCATCCGTGAGACTTAATTATCGAAGTGTCCACACTAAGTCCGGTGAAAATTCATGCAGGGGTGTAGTCAGGATTTTGTTCACAGGCAATGCTGAAGGAAATGATGTTTTGACCCATACTTCTCCGTGTTAATATGGGATTGAAGATGTCATCATTCTGCGACTTGAAAGAACTGCCCAAATAAATCCAGTGTTTGTACACAGCCCTGCTTCTGTAGACTGAAAAAAAAAGAATACCAACAAGGTGTGCGACTACTAACCCGGAGATCGCAAGTTCACCAGCCAGTCATGAGCGTCTGTGATCTCATTTGTACGAGGGGGCGGGTAGCACTTCCCATCCGAGTGTGTTAGGCCGCCCTCAAATATTTATTGCTCTGCAGTTCGAGAAGAGGTAGGTGGTTCGCATTACATGTCATGGGGGTGGTGTGTGCATGCTTTCGCCCCTCCTTGGGCAGTGGTGGTCGTATAATAAGGAAGGCAAAACCTGATGGTCAGGAATTGGAGTCGGGGGAACATGGGGAAAAATTCCAAGAAAGAAAGAAAGAAAGTGGCTCAGAGTGTTCCAGCCAATCAGCAACACAGGGTTTTTGCACTCTTGCAGTGCACAAACGTGCCTTGTTGCTGATTGACTGGGGGGGGGAGGTAAGATATCATTAAGAAGATTGTTGTCTTAGCAGTGTGCATTCACTCATTATGGGGGTGGAGCCTCTGAAGGGAATTCTGCAGAACCACTGCTGTGCTTTGTGCTAACTGACATCGTGTGTGTGTGTGTGTGTGTGTGTGTGTGTGTGTGTGTGTGTGTGTGTGTGTGTGTGTGTGTGTGTGTGTGTGTGTGAGTATATACACTATTTATAGTCGCGCTTGGGGCGCTGGGGGGGTTGGGAATTTGTTTTTTCCTATAGGGGGCATCACAGAAAATAATTGAGAAGCACTGCACAAGGCGTTCTTGGAGCACGAAGGAATACACGTGGAAGAATACGAGGCTAATTTGCCGGGAAAAGCCATTTCCCCAGCAGAGCTCGTAAATCAAACTTTTGCTTGTTGGATGGGGCAGATTTTTGGTGGATCATATATATATATATATATATATATATATATATATATATATATACACACACTACAAAAAAAAGTTAAGGATATTTGGAAATTTTCTAGATTTTTTTTTTGGTTTTGTAAATTGGCCTTAATTTCAGTTTTTTATTGACAAATATCCTAAACTTTTTTGTATATGTATATACAGTTGGCCCTCTACTTACGAGATTAATCCGTTCCAGTGCATTTTTCATAACCTGGAGTTTTCGTAAGTAGAGATGCATTTTACATGTAAAACGCGTGATTCGTTCCAAGGCTCCCAAGACTACCCCACAAACCCTTTAAAAATGATAAAAGTACAACAATTTTGTATGAAATATGTGTTAACAGTAAAAGAAAATTATTTACCTTTTTTTAAATCTCTCGAGCCACCCATGCATCGCTTTAAAGTTTGGTCTGAAGAACCCTCACCCCCACCCACCTTCACGAGGTCCTTAAATATGGCGGTTTCTTTTTCCAAAATAATCGCCTCCGTCACTGTATCTCTGCTTTTATGGTCTCCTTCTGCTTCAATATCATCCCGATTGTAGAGGGGTTTCGGCCAGACTCCTTTGCGATTTCGCTCAACCGCATCCCACTTTCGTACTTTTTTATTATCTCCTGCTTCACTTTGATTGATAACGGAGCCCGCTCCTTTTTTTGGTGTCACCGGGAATCACTTTCTTGGGGTCCATGATGGATAACGAAATATAACGCTGCAATGATCCCTCTGAAAAAAACTCATGAGCCAACAGTCCTGTTCAACTCTCCTTCACGAACAAACACGAAGTGACAAACAGGAAGTGACAAACAGGAAGTATGGGTACAGGAAAGGGTACAGTTCAGCTCCCTCCTGGCCAATGGGAGGCCAGCGAAGCAGGATGTTGGGAGACAACCAATGAGAGGCAACTCGCGCATTGCTTGACTGTTTGAATGGTGCGTTTTCATGTTTGAATGGTGCGTTTGAATTTTTGAATGGCGCATTTGGCACTTTTCATAAGAAGAGATTGTTTCATAGATATAATTTTTTTTTTTTACAGTCCCAGTCCATAGGCATGAACCCGCTGTATATCATGATCCCCTGCACCCTCAGTGCTTCCTTTGCCTTCATGCTTCCAGTGGCAACGCCGCCTAATGCCATCGTTTTCTCTTACGGTTATCTGAAAGTGTCAGACATGGTGAGCATCATTAAATGATCAATCATTGTCCATATTATCTCTGTACCTAAATTATTTATGGACACAGTGTTTCTTCTTCAGGCTAGAACAGGGATCGTCATGAACATCATTGGAATCATGTCCATTACTTTGGCGATCAACAGTTGGGGAAGAGCCTTGTTCGGATTAGACTCATTTCCTGACTGGGCTAACAGCACATTAGTCTGATGGAACGTACTTCATCGGGCAAGCTAATCCTATCATGTGTATCATCCTCGGCCTCTTCAGAGATACTCAGAGACGGTGATGAGGGCAATATCATGGCATTGATGGGTTCTTCAGGCACTTATACTGTGACAATGTGACACTCAGATTTTATCAACAAATATTGCAATATAATGTTCAAATCATTGTACAGCAGGGACAGTAATACCTGTAGATTTTTTTGTATTTTATACATTTTATAAAGGACAGTAGTATATGCATATAATCATATATTTAAAAGTTATTTTATTTATTTGTGTACATGGAAAGGGTATTATATCACTGCCTTGTTAGAATGCTATCGCCTTACAGCATTATAAACATGACACAAAATCACACCTTCACAAGTAAATCGTAAAAATATTCATTAATTCATCCATCTGACAACCTGCTTAATGTGACCAGGGTCACGGGGAGGCTGGAGCCTATTGCAGCCAACTCTGAGCGAAGGCAGGGAAGATCATGCCCTGAAGAGCATGCCAAAGTGTCGCAGGACAAATTCACACACACACACACACACACACACACACACACACACACACACACACACACACACACACACACACACACACAGACACACACACACACACACACACACACACACACACACACACACACACAGACACACACACAAACACACACACAGACACACACACACACACACACACACACACACACACACACACACACACGCACGCACACACACACACACACACACACACACACACACACACACACACACACGGACACCAACACCCACACACACACACAGACACACACACACACACACACACACACACACACACACAGACACACACACACACACACACACACACACACACACACACAACAGGCAGATAGCTGAATATACAGGTTTTAGGAATGTGAGCGGAAAACAGAGCACCTGGAGGAAACCCATGCAGCCACAGGAGAACATGCAAACCCCACACAGATACTCCTATGCCGAACCCAGGACTCGAATCCAGGACCTTCTCGCTGTGAGACACACGTGCTAAGCGCTACAGCCATGCTGCCGCCATATCAAATACAGCATTTGTTTTTCTAAGATTATAGCAAACCTAAATATATTATTTTTAAACCTATTTCTAAACTTTTTATGATGAGTTTCATGCTTTATATGCAAAGAATTGATCTACTGGTTGACACTTTTTCTACTTTCAAGAATTATTTCTAAAAAGAAGCAAACTATTATAATTTATATTGTATTTGATTATCATTCATTTACAGAACCAATCCTATTTAATCCTATTTGGGTTGGGGGAAGGCTGATGCCTATCTCAGCTGATGCTGGGTGAAGGGTGAGGTTCACCCTGAATGACTCGACAGAGCATTAAAGAACAACACACACAGTCATTCACACTCACACATCAGGACAATGTGCATACATGCATGTCTTTGGACTGTGGGAGGAAACCGGAGTTCCCGGAGGAAACCCACACAGGCAAAAAAAAAAAAAACAAGCAAATTCTGCAAAGAAACATAACAATAATAAAAATAATTATCATTATTATTATCATATAGGAAGCAATAAATGTATGCACTTATATTTCAATATTTAAGGTATTTTTCCTTGGCATCATGCAGCAGCATTGCACTATGACTGTATACAGTAAAGTACAGTACAGAGTGATTCAAAAGGAATGACCCCATTTCAATGATTAAGAAAATAGTTTAACATATTATCATAAGTTTATAACATATGTTATAATTATGTTATTATTTTATTATATTATGTATTATGTTATTATGTTATTATATATTAATATATTAATATACTAATATGTGTTGTATATATATATATATATATATATATATATATATATATATTCTTCTCTCTCTCTCTCTCTCTCTCTCTCTATATATATATATATATATATATATATATATATATATATATATATA
Organism: Plotosus lineatus; assembly: GCA_024760905.1. NCBI lineage: Eukaryota > Metazoa > Chordata > Actinopteri > Siluriformes > Plotosidae > Plotosus > Plotosus lineatus. Next base: position 5,236,973 of record CM045735.1, on the reverse strand, counting down.
TATATATATGCTACTATATGTTATGTTATTATGTTATTATAATATGTTATAATATGTTATTAACATATACAATATACAATAACTCTTATACTGAATAAAACTTGACAGTTAGTAGAATACTTGTATTATAAATTTTATTTTTTGCTATTTTTCCTTTATAAAATATTTAATCATGAAATATGTCATTATTTTTGAATCACCCTGTATATCAAACTTGATTTTTTTTTTTAAATAACAGTAAAGATAATTGTGTACATGTGGTCATGAATGCACTTTTGTATTTATGTATGTATATATATATATATATATATATATATATATATATATATATATATATATATATATATACATATACATGTTTTATTGGTAATACAAGCACTAACAGTGACTTATAGAGCTGGTGTAGTCACAAACTATATTTATAAATATTTCTTATAGAGTACCACAGCCCTGAATCAATTTATAAAACAGAATGTTCTTGTACAATGTATATCCTGTTTTAATAAAAGCACCACTGTTATATAAGCTATTGACTCTGTGGCGGTCATATGCAGTAATAGTGCAGGTTTTCAAGGTTAAAGAGGCTCCCTGGGTCAAGTTTCAGGTGAGAAGGTTTCAGTTCTTCCTCCAGAGATTGTATCTACCTGGGACTGATAAGATATGAGAGAGAAGGAGGCTGGATTTTTTTTTTCACAATTATATAATGCACTCAATAATCTCAGGTGAAAAAAAGTTAGTAACTGCTTGTGGACAACTTGTGACAGATCAATCTGAAATTTTTTTTCTTTTGATGGACAGGTGATCGCCTAAGAATGTTCCGAATTTTGGTAAAAACATTAAAAAATCCCTATCTCTTATTATGTGCAAAAACAAATATAATAATAATAATAAGAAGAATAAGAATAAGAATAAGAAGAAGAATAATGCTATCAAAACACCTCCCATTTAAACAAAACTCATTCATTTTCTGTAACCGCTTAATCCTAATTAGGGTCATGGGGAGGCTGGCACCCATCCCAGCCTACTCCAGAGTACACCCTGGACAGTTCGCCAGGCCATCACTGGGCAGAAACACGCTGATGGCTATGCAGCTCCTCTTGTCTGATGTCGTCAATGGTTCTTTTACATGAACCTCTCACCATAGACTGTGAGAGACATGGCCAGCCTTTGATAACCCAGTTAGTGCATTGGGGGGGACAGTGGAAACCCGTCGAGAGTGGGGCTTGTACCCCCAACCTTAGGATCAGTGATCCAGCACCTTCACCACCGAGCCACCACCACTGCCCTAAACAATATTTGTTATGTTATGTATATTCAGGATCAAAAGCTTTGAGGTCAGACTGAGTTTCATCAGATGTGATAGTACAGCAGCACCAGCAAGTGGAGCTGTGCACCAAATTTTTATAGCTTGAGAGGGGTTTACACTCTCAGAATGTTTTTGTTTATTTGTTTATATTTTTGATCTTTTTTAATAATGAGCTGAAATATATAATACATAATATGCACTTTTTTGCGAAAATGAACAAATAAATTTTAACAATGATTCTCACAGGCAGTAATATTATAACACTATAATAATAATAATAATAATATTTGGAGATCAGCATGCCCTTCGCTGCAGGGGGCAGCATCTTCATGAGATCTTCTCTTGGATCTTTGATCAGGTTTTAGTGATTAGCATATCTGCCTCACACCAAGATAGTCCTGTGTTCCAGTCCCAGGCTTGGAAAGGGTGATTTTGTGTGAAGTTTCAATGTCTGATGGGCATATAACTCTAAAAGAAATTATTTTTCTGAGACACATTTCGTGTATGGACCACACTTTGGATTTGACCTGAAATCTCATGCCTGGCTCAGTTCCATAAAGATAGAGACTGAATTTTAACATAGATGGCAGTAAAAGAGAACCCCCCTTCCCCCCGACACACACACACACACACACACACACACACACACACACACACACACACACACACACACACACTGTGCTAAGACCCCTGGGCATAGACCCCTGAGCAAGGTCTTAACAACAAGTGATGCCTCTATTCACCCAGCAGTATAAATGGGTACGAGTGAAAATATACTGGGAAGGTAACCTGTGGTGGACAAGCATCAGGATGAGTTGAACTCTTGGTAGCTTCACGCTATAGAAATCAGGGATAAGCACCGGCCTGGTGAGCCACCAGGGGATTTGTGATGAGGTGCTGAATTACTGATCCAAGGGTTGGGGCTTTAGGCCCCACTATCAATAGGTTGTCATTTCTGTCCCCTAATTGGCTAACTGGGTTATCAAAGGCCAGCCATGTCCCTCTCTGTCTATGGTGAGAGAAAAGAACCATTGCTGCTTTTTGTCAACAGGAGCTGCACAGCCATCAGCGTGTTTCTGCCGTGCTATGGCCTGGCAAGATGTACAGGGTGTAGTCTGCCCTTGTCAGAGTCGACTGAGATGGGTGCCAGCTTCCACGTGACCCTAATTAGAATTAATGGTTTTGGAAATGAATGAATAAATTAAATTCGGTAATGGTCTGGGTTAGATGCAACAGCTGAAGGGAGATATTCCTTCTTTGTCTTATGATTGTTTTATATGTTTGTGTTGTTTGTGTGTTTTATATTGATTCCCTTAATACAGTATTATTCTTTAAACCAAGAGGTTAACCATTTATTCTTTAACGGCAAAGTTCTACACCTTTTCCCAAAGAGATGAAGTGGAATTATCAATCTGGGCTGTTGTACCGCAGCACGTCGGTGGCAATAATCTAAAACAAACCATGGTGAGTGCTGTGTGCATTTGGCTTGCCCATGTGAAGAGCAGCAGATCTGTAAGCAGAAACACCCTGTTGATGAGAAAGTTCACAAAAGGACAGCCAGAAAGGTCCATGTTGACGGGAAGTCTTCAGCGAATTATACAACCACTGTTTACAACCGAGGAGAGTACAACGTATGACACAACAACCTCTGAAGCAAATGATCGGCAACAGCAAAAAAGCTAAATGTTTCATTGTTCCCTGGACTGTTGCCACAAACTTGTAGACCTGGAATTGTAAGAATGTCTTTATATGTGAGCAGCTCAGCGTGTAGTGGTTATGTCTACATTACAGTAAGTCCTGGGTTCGAGTTCCAGGCTCGGGTAGTTCTGTCTGGAGTTTATTTCCTTTCCTTGCATTGGTTTTCTCCAAGTATACCAGTTTCCTCCTGCAGTCCAAAGATATGCGCTTTAGGGTAAAAGGCTAATTGGCTGTTCCAATTGCCCCAAAGTTTTTCTGTCTGGAGTGGAATTGTGTCTGTATTGGCCCTGCATTGAAATATCGAGCTATTTGGGTTGTTCCCTCCTTTTGCGCGGTGTTGGCTGAGATAAGCTACAGCCTCCCTGTGACCCTAACAGGATTAAGGAAGTGAGTCTTGAGTCTGTATGCTATAGCATTACAATGTCATATCGGAGCCCAGACAAGTTTCATATTATAATGGTAAAAATTAACGAAATATTTAGGGTATTCGATTAAACAAGCACTTAGAGGTGTCATCTGTTAAACGACCTCATTCTGCATCATATAATGCTTTCTTTCCTTTTTTTTTTTTAATCAAGCAACAAGACCTCATGATCTTGTTTTCACTTCGCCTGTACACTGAACGCGCAGTTAACTGTCGTAAAAACCTGCACGACCGTGCTGTGATGTACGTCAATGAAAGCGGCTTTGCGGCAAATATGGCGCGGGTGTCAGCAGCGCTATAATACAGTACAGTACTTGAAGCATAATGAAAAAAAAAACCCCCAATACTGTTGTGATAAAAATTTGTGTTATTTTATACACTAAACTTGGTTAAAATATATTCTTTACGTCCTGTTGGCGGGTGTCATGGAAACAGGTTTGTAACGAAAATAATCATTGCTTTAGGATTCTTTTCTTCGGAAGCTGCTAAGCTAACCAGCTAAATTAACAAAGTGCTGTTGATGCTGCTGCTTTGAAAGCGTTTGAAATAATAAATTACGTGTTTTGTGTTAATTTATCAATCCTTACTTTATTATTGTTGTTATTATTACTTATACAGAGGAACAAGCGAAAAATCGTTTCCAGTCGGAACTAGAGTTTGTTCAGTGTCTTGCCAATCCGAATTACCTGAACTGTGAGTATGGAATCAAACACACTTTCTGTGATTTCCCGAATCGGGTCCTGACACTTATAATGTTGATTGATATGGTAGTGTTGGCAATAATAACAACAACAACAACAACAACAACAGTGATATAGGGTTATATAATAACCGTAGTAGATGTTGGCAAATAAGATTTTTGGGCAGCTGTACACTAGCTTGAGTGATAGGGGGCAGTGGTGGTCTAGTGGTATACGGCGCTGGATCGCTGATCCAAAGGTTGGGGGTTCGAGTCCCGCTCTCCACAGGGTTGTCACCGTCCCCCCCAGTGCAGCTAACTGGGTTATCAAAGGCGGGCCATGTCTGTCACTGTCTATGGTGAGAGGCATGTAAAAGAACCATTGCTGACTTTCGTAAAGAGTAGGCTGCAAAGTCGTCAACGTGTTTCTGTCCCTTGCTAAAAGGGTTGTGACAGGAAGGGCATCCGACGTAAAACCTCTGCCAAATCAAACATGCGAATCAGATGATTCGCTGTGGCAACTCCCAAGTAAAAAGGGAAAAAGCCAAAAGGAAGACAGACAGACAGTACACTAGCTTGAGTGAATTGATTCTCATTATGAAACCATTTTGCTCTCAGTAGGTACCGGTGATGCCTGATCCATTCAGGAATTGTGACACAGCTGAGCCTGACTGCTGAAAATAGTCAAACTTCAACCTGCAAATGCAGCCGTTGCAACCAAATAATGCTGAATAATTTTGTGTTAAAAGTTCATTTCATTCCCGTTTCAGTGGTACCAAAATCAGCCATGTTCATAGAAAACGAACATTTCAATTTGATTGTGGCTCCCCATACGACATCATACAGGATTTATTTTTTGCTATTCGTACGGCAATCCTTTTGCGCATGTGCGTTGACGCGCCACCAACGAGAAATGAGGTTAATCATTCTGCTGTATGTTTATCAGATGATACTCGTATAACCCTAAACCCTAACCTTGATGAAATTTTATCCCCGACATGGAACGCATGTTCTTCCATTGCCATTTTGACCACGTGACTGACGTCAGCTCGCACATGTGCGAAATCTCGTTTTCGAGATACAGTACAAATAGCAAAACCTTGTAGGAATACAGTGCTGTACGGGTAGTCACTCCATTTCAATTTCAGACCGAATTTGTGTTGATTTTTCACCAACCTTGATTAGAACGCCTTTGTTTTAATGAGATCTCAAGTGTACCCATTTTCAAGATATCGTTCACAAAATTGGGCATTTTTGGTCATTTTTCCCCCCCGTGGCTTACATTGCAATTTGAGGCATTTTTGAGGGACAATAACTTCAAACGTGAGAAGAACTGGACTCCAAAAAATTTGTGTGGAATACGCTATCCCATTATCTTGGAAAATAGCATAATTGGGCTTTGTAGAGTCTAATTTTGAAAATATGGGCATCTAAAAATGCCATCTTTGCCAATTTGGTGCTACCATAATTTGAAAAAAAAAAAAAAAAAAAAAAAGCATTTTGATATGGCCTTTACTCCAAAACCCAATACCTGAGAGGCCTGAAACTCCATCATGCAGAACTAGGTTATAGAAATGACTGAAAAAAGGCATTAAGTGTTTGTGGAAAGTAATAATTCTTGTTTCATAGTCTCCCCCAAAGTGTTCCAAATAATGTCTGAGCCAGGGGCTTGAAGCGGGGGTAACGGAACAGGCGCCATCTCGGAAACCGCTCAAAATAATTGCAGGAACATGAAGTTTGGACCAGTGCTTTGTAATGGTTAGCCCAAAAAATAGAACCTAAAACCATCCATTTATGATGTTCATTTTTTCGGTGCCGGTACCTACTCCCAGCAGATGTATTTGTGAGGGGTTTTTTTTGTCATCCTTTTGTTGTTATTGTCCAGAAAAGATTTTTAAAAACTCAAGAAGCTTATTTTATTGGCATTATCTATACACAAGCAGAGTTATTGCATATGACCACATGCAAACAAATGAAATGTTGAGTACCAAGAATGTAGGGAGGAACAGTGGGACAGCGGTTTGCATGTCCATCCTACAACAAGATTCTGGGTTTCAGTCCTGGATACGGGTGTTTCTGTGTGGAGTTTGCATGTTCTGCTCATGCTTGGTGGGTTTTATCCAGGTTCTCCGGTTCTTTCCCACACCCCAAAAGCATGTTGGACTAATTGGTTCTTCGAGGTTGAATGGTTGTGTCTGTGTTGGTCTTGTTATGGACTGGTGAACTGTTCATGGTGTAACCTGCCTGTGCCCAGTGTCAGCTGTAATAGACTCCAGCCTCTGCAACTTTGGTTGGATTAAAAGGTTTAGTCAATGATTGCGTGCAAGGACTGTATTGTTTCATGGTTATATTCTGGATGAAGTTTGGCATAAATGTTTTTTGTAGGAAGTATGTGCATTGCTTGCCTGTCCCAAATGACCATACACTCCCTGTTTAGTTTGTTAAGAATAGCTTTACATCTTCATATTCATGTAGCAGCAGCACAATATCATGTTAACAACGTCAAGTTAAGAGCTTCGACTCATGTTCACATCAAATATCATCATGGAGAAGATGATCTCAGTGATTTTCACATCTTTGTCGTTGAGTTATTGTCAGCACGTAGCAATAGCGCAGGTATAAAGAACAGGGAACAGACTGTACTCTGAAGTGTGCGTTGTGATGGTAAAAATTAATCTGATGCTAAAACTATAATTTGGATCACCCTACTGACTTTGGACCTTTTTCCCCTGTTTGTAGTTTTGGCTCAAAGAGGATACTTGCGAGAAAAACCTTTCGTGAATTATCTCAAGTATTTGCTTTATTGGAAAGAACCGGAATATGCCAAATTTCTCAAGTAAGTGCTATGTTGTTTACATTCGCCCCTTTTACCCTAATAAATAAATAAACTGATATCAGAGGAGGACCACATTGTGTATTGAAATTTTTGATAAATGCAGGAGGGTCAAAATGAAAAATGTGCCATTTTCAGGGTCATGCTATGCTCTGTCTTTGTCCATGCCATGTTCTCACAGCATCGAACATATTCGCACTAATTTCTTACCACCACATCGAATACGTTTTGGCTACACTCCAACTAGTCAGAACCAATCAAATCACATGACACGCTTAGCACGTTCTCATTGCACCTTATAAATACTGCACTGTACTTTTTTATTGGTCGACATTTACCCTATTTTTTGGACCACACGGTGCACTTAAAAGCCTTTAATCTTCAAAAATAATTGCCAGTGCGCCTTTTAAATCGGTGCGCCTTATGTGTGGATGAAGCCACGCGACTCCATCTCACTGACACCGTCGAAACCCGAGTGAAGTGAATTAATTCAGAGCTTAACATCATTCCAGTGGATTAACCAAAGAAGTCCAACAGCTAGATATTGGTGTCAACAGGTCGTAAGTTAGAGGGATCTGGGCTTAATGTCCAAATACTGGCATTACTGCTATCGTAGTCAGGTGACTCGCTGAGTAATACGTGAGTGGTTTTTCCACCTAATCTCAGGACGCTCAGCTGGCTTAATCAGAGTCTCACGTTCATCACCGGGATAAAGCGCCGCTACAGGTGTCCGACTGAGACCTTGCATTAACCCTCTTGAATTTAAAGTTATGCTGATACAGCTCCTTAAGAGTAATGACTTCCGTTCTGTAATGAGCACAATACTCACACTGCGAATGGGCGCCGCCATGTTTGTTACTGTGACTGCGTCGTCTCTTTAAGGGGGCGTGGTTGAAAGAAGTTTAGGTCACGACCTGGAAGACTTCTAATTTCAGTCTCTATTGATCTGACGTCATGTGCGAGGGAATAATAGATAATAAAATATAATATAATAATAAAAAAAAATAATAGAGGGATCCGGGCTTTATGTCGAACTCACACAACTGTTAAACTCTGACACTGAAGATGAACAAGAGGAATGAACTGAGAAAAGTGAGTTTATTGTTTTATATTGTTACAGCTGAGCAATGTTGAGAGTTGAATCAAGTTATTTGACTTTTGTTTTGCTTAATGCGCCTTATAATCCAGCGCGCCTTGTGTGTGGTAGTGTTTGTTTGTTTTGTGGGGGTTTTTTTTTGTTTTTTTTTTTAATTTAATGGGGGGGTCAGGCATCGTTCATTGATATTGCGCCTTATAATCGGGTGCGCCTTGTGGCTCGAGATGTACGGTGTGTTTAACAAGTCTGCACAACACTTGTACTACACCGGTGAAGCTCCGTCTGGGTTTTACTTTTGTTGATACTATATCAATCCTGTCGTTACTACATTATTCTTATAAAGGTCTCATGACATCTGCAAAACAGTGATCCCTTGCTACTGCCAGCTTCAGTGCATCACGGCTTTTTCAAAAATATTCATCGAAAAATAAGGAAATTAAGGAAAAATAGGGGAAAAGTTAAGGAAAATGCCACAAAACAAGGCCAATTATGCAAAAACCAAAAACCAAAAAGAACAACCCAAAACCCCCCAACAAAACTACTTACATTTTTATTTGAGGCGCGCATCTGTGTGTGCGTGTATTTGTATTATATTTACATATTATGCATTTTTTTGAATGTTTAATTGTTACTCTAAGCATTTATAGTGTTGAAATGTGTTTATTGATATTATATACACATAAACATGTACGTATATGTCAGTCGGGGTGGTGGTCAATCCTACTTCGTGGAATTCGGCGTTTGCATGGGGGTCTAGGTCCCCATTAACCATGGAAAGTGAGGGATCCCTGTATACTATTTATTTATTGAATTACTGTCTTACTTAAAAAGGTATAAATTTTAATCACGCCCACAGCGTCTATACCACATCCTGATCTGTTTCTTCTGTTCCTACTACAATGTACAAGTTCTATCACCCAATTTTTCGAGGACGTTGAGGGAACATGGCTGTATCTTTACTCTCCAGATATCCTCATTGCCTGCACATGCTGGAGCTGTTACAGTACGAGCATTTCCGGAAGGAGCTGGTAAATGCCCAGTGTGCCAAGTTCATAGATGAGCAGCAGATCCTGCACTGGCAGCACTACTCACGCAAGCGCACACGACTTCAGCAGGCTCTCGCCGAGCAGCAGCAGCAACAGCAGCAGCAGCAGCAGGCAGCGCCACATGGAAACCCTGCCTCCAAATGACCGAGTCTGTGCCTGGTCCACGCCTGCTAGTGCGGCGTGTACCTTTGTTCAGGTTATCACTAGATTAGTGTAAATAGTGTACAATTTGAGGGGGTGTGTTTTTTTCGTCTGTGTGGTGACTGTGTTACTCTGCAGGAATGTAGAGTTTCGAGATTAATAATTTAAATATAAAACCCATGATTTCATGAGCATGACAAAAGTTAAAAGCTGATATATTATTTTGTTTTGATTTAATGAAACATTTCCCAACCAGAGTGTTTATGCATATCTCAAATGGCTTATTATAAAACTACCAAATCCTGATAATCCCCAACTTTTTTCTTTTTCTTTTTTTTAAACTTTGTTCCATTCAGATATTGTCGTCTCACTGACTCGATCTGTAATGAACATGAAAACATGGAAAAAAATAACAAATATAAATATACCCAGCACTGTAAATGAGCATCTAATGTCATGTCCTGACGTCACCTCGTCTTTTTGTTCTTCTTTATTTTCCAGAATAAAGATTTTTGTATAATTTTTTTTGTTAAACCCGAGTTCTAGTTGGATCGATGGTATAGTGCTGATTTCAGAAAGGCGTTGGTTTA
>CM045735.1:5212160-5222160 GCA_024760905.1 Plotosus lineatus | reverse complement strand
ATTATTATTGCCTTGAGATATGGCCTGGCAAGCGGTCCAGGGTGTACTCTGCCTTCGCCCGGAGTCATCTGAGATTGGCACCAGCATCCCCACAACCCTAATTAGGATTAAGCGGTTCAGAAAATGTATTATTATTATTATTATTATTATTATTATTATTATTACATATATTTTAATCCGAAAGGGATATGTACACAGATTACAACATTGATAATAGTAGAAATAATAATAATAATTATGATGATGATGATGATGATAATACATCCAGAGCTACACTCCAGTCTGAGTTTATTTCAATCCACTGTGCTTGGTGTTATAATGAATGTTTTCTTCTCATTTGCAGTTTATTTCACAATTGATGATCTTCATGATCAGTTTCGTCAGCACTGTGTTTTGTGGACACTTGGGGAAAACTGAGCTAGCTGGTGTTGCTCTGGCTATTGCTGTGAGTCAGTGTGTATTCAATCAACTGAGATTTTACATATTGAAATGATTTTTTTTTTTATTAAATGTGGTTTATTTATTTATTTACTTTGGCAGGTTATTAACGTCACTGGGCTGTCTGTTGGCAATGGATTGGCATCTGCTTGTGACACGCTTATTTCCCAGGTGATTTCTCACACTGATTCTTGTTCTTTGTTCTGTCTGAATTCTATACTGGACAGTTATACGGGGAGGAAGGGGGGTTGTACACACATCTGGAAGCATCCTAAACTAGTGTGGTCTTTTCACAAAGTGGGAAAAATGTTCGGGATTAGAAAGAAAAATAAATAAGCAGAAATGCTCTTAAAATCAGGAAAAATATTTCCTGTGTCACTTCCCATGATGATGATGATGATGATGAGGATGATGCGAGATGATGCAGGAGATATTTTTCTGAGCATGGTTATGATGAATCACGGGAACACTGGGTGTGAAATATGAATACAGTTTCAGGGCACAGTGCAGATGAATTCATAATTCAGGGAAAGTTATCATAGCCAATCCACTTACTGGCATGTTTTTGTTTGTTGTTTGTTTTTTCAGTTGTGGGAGGAAACTAGAGAACACAGAGGAAATGGGCATGTGGAGAATGTAGTGATAGAAAAGATCTCAAACTCAGGACGATGGTGCTGTGTGGCAGCAAAGATACATGGATGGATGAATTGTTGAATAGTTGGATGAATAGATACAAAGAAGGCCGGAAGAACTGGTTGGTGGTTAAAGAGATAAATGGAGGAGATGGTTGGATGGATTATTGAATAAATGGATGGATGATTAAGTTGAATGGTTGAGTGGATATGAGGACAGATGAATGAGTTAGATGATTGTATGGATGGTAGGATGAGTAGATGGATGGATGGACAAATGAATGGATTAGGTGCTGGGATGGATGGATGGTTGGATGACGGACAGATGAATAGATTAGATGGTTAGATGGATGGACAGATGAATGAATTAGATGGTTGGATGGATTAGGTAATTGGATGGATGGATAGATGTATAGATGGACGGATGAATGGGTTAGATGGTTGGATGGATGGACAGATGAATGAATTTGATGGTTGGATGGATTAGGTGGTTGGATATATGTATGGATAAATGAATGGATTAAATGGTTGGATAATATGTGGATGGATGAATAGATTAGATAGTTGGATTGATAAGGTGGCTGGATGGATGGATGGATGGATGGATGGATGGATTAGGTGGTTGGATGGGCAGACAGATGAATGGATTAGATGGTTTAGATGATTGTATGGATGGATAGATGAATGGGTTAGGTGGCTGGTTGGATGGATACACAGTTGAATGGGTTAAGTGGTTGAATGAATGGATGGGTGGATGGACAGATTAATTGATTAGGTGGTTGAATGGATGTAGAGATGAATGGACTAAATGGCAGGCTGGACATGACATGGATGGATTCATGGACATGGATTCATGGACATGAATGGATAAGGTAGTTGGATGGATGGACCGATAAAATGGATTAGGTGGTTGAATGGATGTAGAGATGAATGGACTAGATGGCAGGCTGGATGGATGGATGGATGGATAGATAGATGAATGGATAGCTGAATGGATTAGGTGATTTGGTGGATTAGGTCATTGAATGGATGAATGAATGGATGGATGGATGGATGGATGGATGGATGGATGGATCGATAGATAGATTAGGTGGTTGGATGGATTGGACAGATGAATGGATTAGGTGGTTGGATTGATTAGCTGGTTGGATGGATGGAAGTATGGATGTATGGATGGATAGATAGATTAGGTGGTTGGATGGATGGACAGATGAATGGATTAGATGGTTGGATTGATTAGCTGGTTGGATGGATGGATGGATGGATGGATGGATGGATGGATAGATTGGGTGGTTGGATGGATGGACAGATGAATGGATTAGATGGTTGGATTTATTAAGTGGTTGGATGGATGGATGGATGGATGGCTGGACAAATTAATAGATTAGATGTTTAGATGGATGAATAGATGGACAGGTGAATGTATTAGGAAGTTTGGATGGCTGGATAGACAGATGATTAGATAAGGTGGTTGGATGGATGTACAGATGAATGGATTGGATGGTTTGATTGATTAAGTGGTTGGATAGATGGATTGTTGGATGGATAGATAGATGAATAGATTACATGGTTAGATGGATGGAGAGATGAATGAATTAGATGGTTGGATGGATTAGCTAATTGAATGGATGCATAGATATATGGATGGTTGGATGGATAAACAGATGAATGAATTGGATGGATTAGGTAATTGGATGGATGGATGGATGGATGAATGGATTAGATGGTTGGCTAGATGTATGGATAAATGAATGGATTAAATGGTTGGATTGATTAGGTGGCTGGATGGCTGGATGGATGGATGGATTAGATGGTTGGATGGATAGACAGATGAATGAATTGGATGGATTAGGTAATTGGATGGATGGATGGATGAATGGATTAGATGGTTGGATAGATGTATGGATAAATGAATGGATTAAATGGTTGGATTAGGTGGCTGGATGGATGGATGGATGGATGGACAGATGAATGGATAAGGTAGTTGGATGGATGGACAGATGAAATGGATTAGGTGGTTGAATGGATGGACAGATGAAGGGACTAGATGGCTGGTTGGCTGGCTGGCTGGCTGGATGGATGGATAGATGGATGGATGGATAGCTGAATGGATTCGGTGATTTGATGGATTAGGTCATTGGATGGATGGATGGATGGATGGACAAATGAATAGATTAGGTGGTTGGGTGGATGGACAGATGAATAGATTAGATAGTTGGATTGATTAGGTGGTTTGAATGGGTGGCTGGATGGACAGATGAATAGATTAGATGGTTAGATGGGTGAATGGATTAGGTGGCTTTGTAGGTGGACCAATTTGGCAATCCCTTGTTAATTTGATACATTTCTTGGGTAGCTGTGAAGGCACTGATCGGACCTCAGCATTTATGATGTCTGTGGAATGTGCAGGGTTGCCAGGTCTGTCCAAAGGTTGTCTGAGTAGACGAAATTGTTTAGCGGGTGTTATTGTTTATGATAGAGGATTTCACGTTTCCATCTTTTTACTATAGACGTTTGGCAGTAATAACCTGAAGCGTGTTGGCGTGATCCTGCAGCGGGGGATCCTCATCCTCCTGCTTGCATGCTTCCCCTGCTGGGCCGTTCTGATCAACACAGAGTCCATCCTCCTGGCTGTTAAACAAAGCCCCAGGGTGGCCAGGTATGTAGTGCTCTACATTTTGATCCTACATCAGTTAAACTGTCCTGAAGTTAGGACGCCGGGTCTAAAACATTTGGACTGTGTGTGTTTGCTTAAAAGACATTAAAGACATTTTAATGTTTTTTTTTCCCCTCTGCAGTCTCTCACAGCTCTATGTAAAGATCTTCATGCCGGCTCTGCCTGTGAGTTTAAAGGAAACTGGGGAGATTTTTCCATTTTGAGTTTCAGTTCTTGATTGTAAATATCATGGCCTTAAGTTTGTCATTTTTTACTTTTACAGGCTGTGTTCATGTACCAATTGGAAGCCAAATATTTGCAGAATCAGGTATAAATGTATTTTCGCTATGCTGTGATACCACAGGATACAATACACACTGGCCACTTTATTAGGAACACGTGTGCACCCTAGCGGTAGTGCAATGCTTAATATCCTGCAGGTCTAGAACAGCAATTAATTTTATATCAAACATCAGAATGTCCCAAGAGTCAGAGTCAGTAACCCAGGATCGGTCCGACAGAACCCATGCCTTCGGCTGCCACACAACTCACATAGGAGGGAAGACCCATGTCTCCTTTTCGGGCTGGGCCCGGCCGGGCTCCATGGGCAGAAGCCCGACCACCAGGCGCTCTTCTTCAAGCCCTTCCCCAGGCCTGGCTCCAGGGGGCAACCCCGGTGACCCACGTCTGGGCAAGAGAAACTGTGTCCTTGTTTATTTTTTTATTTGACATAGGGGTCTTCTGAACCACACTTCATCTGGACCTTCACCCAGGACCTGTTTGCCTTGGGTGACCCTACCAGGGGCATTATGCCCTTGCTACCAGAATTGAGAAAAATGGTCTCTCACTGACTATGATATGGCAGCATGGTGACATAGTGGTTAGCATGTCCACCCGACAGCAAGAAAGTCCTGGGTTTGAGTCGTGGGCTCAGCGAGGACATCATCGACTATTCCAAATTGGTGTGATTGTGAGTGTGAATGGTTGTGCGTATGGTGGTACTGTCATGGTGTGGAGAGCTGTTCTAAGTGTGTATCCCTGCTTTGCGTAGCATCGACCATGGCAGGTTGTATGCTGGAGATTCCTTGTTGTATTTCATGCCATTATTTATTCTGTTCCTGCAACCTGATTGGCCGATTGCATAAATACATGAATGAGTGCAGGAATAAATGAATATAGCGTTTCTATTAAAGTGGCCTGTGTTAAAACGTCATATTTCTTTGAGTTGAGATTCTGTTTCTCCAGATCATAGTCAGGATTTTATTCTATTCTCTTTAGGGTATAATATGGCCTCAAGTGATCACAGGGGCTGTCGGGAACATCCTGAACGCATTGATAAACTACCTGTTTCTTCATGTGTTGGATCTGAATGTAGCGTAAGTTCCCATTTTGTTCAGATAAGCTTATTGTATATATTCATATGAAGGATATTCCTATAAAGTCCATTATTGATTATTATTTGAGTTTCGTGCTTCCTGTGATATTGTTCTAACTTCGTATGCAGTGGCTCCGCGATGGCGAACTCCATTTCTCAGTGCTTCTTGGCTTTGTTTCTTTTGATCTATATTCGTTTGAGGGGACTTCACAAGGCCACGTGGGACGGTGAGTCAGCGCATTCGCACAAAACGTGACACAGAGTCTGTGGCTCGGTGTGTTTAGAGGTGAAGCCAGTTAAAGAGCACGAGATTGTGAGACTGACTTAAACCAAGTTAATCAGTACATCGTGGTTCGGTCACATTGAGACGCACACCGCTCTTGCTTAATATCTAACATTATGTTTCTTAAACAAATAGTCTGGCGTGTTTAAGTTTTATGATTTACCCGAGGTTGATCTATTTTGTAACTCATTCATTCATTTTCTGAACCGCCTGATCCTGATTAGGGTCGTGGGGAGGTTGACACCCATCTCAGCTGACTCTGGACGACTCGCCAGGCCATTGCAGGGAACAGACACACTGATGGTTATGACAAAAGTCAGCAACGGTCCTTTAACATGAACCTCACACCACCGACAGGGAGAGACATGGCCGGCCTTTAATAACGGGGGGACAGCAGTGACAACCCGGTGATAGTGGACCTTGAACCCCATGACCTCGGCATCAATAATTCAGCAACTTACCACCAGACCACCATTGCCAACTATTTTATAACTTTTTTATGCAATATAGCGTAGAGTTCTGTTGGACGCTGTAAGACTTCTAGGAATTAACCTACTTATACATCGACCGCTTAAGTAATTAACGAACTTACAGAACGTCTTATACGATCCTTTCGAAATGTTCGACACTGTCACTCTATTGTCTATTAACTATCTCTGTACCTTGTTGTCATTCTTATAGGCTGGTCACGTGACTGCCTGCAGGAGTGGGGTCCCTTCTCCCGCCTTGCCCTTCCGAGCATGCTGATGCTGTGTGTGGAGTGGTGGACGTATGAGATCGGAGGCTTCCTGGCAGGTCCGTAAACCTTTATTCCGTCTTTTCACCTGTTGGACTTTATCAGATCAAATCTCTGTAATCTGATTGTGAGTCATTTGATGCCTTTCATTACAGGTCTGATCAGCGAGGCTGAGTTAGGCGCCCAGTCTATAGTGTATGAGCTGGCATGTATTTCGTATATGGTAAGATTTCAAAAGCTTTATATACATATATATAAAAAAAGCTTTTGAATATATAGCTTTTGAGCTTTTTGATATATATATATATATATATATATATAGGCATCATACCACCTGAACAACTCAACAAGGCAACACACACAAACATTTACACTCATACTCTCACTTAAGGTCAATCTGGGACAGCCAGGTAACCTACTGTGCCTGTATTTGGATTGTGGGAGGAAACCCAGAAACCCGGAGGAAACCCATGCAGATGAAGGGAGAACATGAAAACTCCACACAAAAGCGCACTTGCTAATCCTGGGACTCGAACTCAGGACTTTTTGCTGTCAGGCGGAGTTGTAAACCACTACGCCATTGGGCTGCCATAGAACTAGGTAAAAAAGTCTGTTGGGTTTTTACACCAGAGCCTACTGGCTTAGCCTCGTGGCTCATCAGGCCGGTACTTATCCCCGGTTTCCGTAGCGTGAAGCGACCAGGAGTTCAACTCCTCCTGGATGGGATGCTAGTCCATCGCAGGTTACCTTCCCAGTATATTTTACTGGTACCCATTTATACTGCTGGGGGAACAGAGGCACACTTGTGGTTGAGACCTTGCCCAGGGGTCTTAGCACAGTGAGGGTCTCAGTGGGATTCGAACTCACAACCTCCCGATCATGAGAGCAGCACCCTAACCACTACACCACCGGCGCCTGCCATAGAACTAAGCTGAGTTTATTATTTGTATGAGCATGTTGTGTAATGACGCAAAAAATAAAAATTCAATCCTTTTTTGGTGTCAGGAGACAGCAAGGTGGAGTGTTTCTGTTTTTCTGACACCACCTCTGACGTTGTCTTTCTGTTTAGTTAAGCAGCCTTTTGAAAAGCACGAGTATCCTCTTACCTAAATTAAGAAAAACAAGGTTCTACACGACGATGGGTCCGACATCCACCACTTCTAGATTTAATATTAGTAGAGTTTTCCTAATAGAAAATAATTAGATCAAATAAAAATGAAGCAGATTTAAATTATAACACTGAGACATCCAGTAATGTTGTTTTAGAGGCATTATCCTTTTTGGTTATTTATTATATTTATTAGGATTTGAAAGAATTACGGGTGTAATGGTCAGACTTGTCTGTATGACACATGCACCTCACAGCCAGAAGGTGCTGGGTTGAAATCCCGGGCTCGAGTGGGGGCGTTTCTGTGTGGAGCGTGTCGGTTCTTCCTGTGCTCATGTGTGTTTCCTCCAAGTACATTACACCGATCCCTCACTTTCCGCGATTAATGGGAACCGAGACCCCCTGCGACCATGGAATTCCGCAAAGTAGGATCGACCCCCCTGACTGACATATATATCGTATATAATGACGTAATATCAATAAATAAATATTCAAGGATACAAATGCTTATAACAATTAAAGATTCAAAAACAATGCATAAGATGTAAATAAAACATAAATACACACACACACACACACACACATACAAACGCGTGCACGCACACACTCAAACGCGCGCACACACACACACACTCAAACGTGCGCCTCACATAAAAATGTAAGTAGTTTTGTTGGGGGGTTTTGGGTTGGGTTTGTTTTGTTTTTTTTTGCATAATTGGCCTTGTTTTGTGGCATTTTCCTGAACTTTTCCCCTATTTTTCCTTAATTTCCTTATTTTTTTTAATTTTTTGATGAATATTTTTGAAAAACCCGCGATGCACTGCAGCCGCAGAATCCGAAGCATGAAATGGCGAGGGATCGTGTACTCTGGGTTCCTTCCTCAGTCTAAAGAGATGCTCATTATGCTAATTGGTTGTTGCAGGTTATTGTAAATGGTGTGAATGGTTTTGTGTGTAATCTGTGTGTGTCGCCCTGTGATGGATTTAACAAGCTATTTAGAGTGTACCCTGCTTTCGCCCAGAATCGGCCAGGATAGGCTCTATCTTCCCTGTGACCCGAATAAAATAATTTTGGTGGAACACAAAAAATTAAAACATAAAAGTCATAAAACTCATAATGTCGTACACAATTTATACGTTTGTTTTTATGTCTGTGATTCTAACTCTTCCTTATGAATTTTTCCTTGAATTCCCCGACAGTTTCCTCTTGGCTTCGGAGTGGCGGCTGGCGTGAGAGTTGGAAATGCTCTTGGGGCCGGAAACACACAACAGGCAAAACTCTCCAGCAAAGTGGCGATTCTCTGTGGACGTAAGTGGGCACAGTGTGGACTCCATGACTTAACGGCTATGGAGTCATTCATTCATTTTCTGTAACCACTTAATCCAAATTAGGGTCACGGGGAGGCTGGCGCCCATCCCAGCTGATTCCGGGAAAGGCAGAGTACACCCTGGACGGCTCGCCAGGCCATCACAGGGAAGAAACACGCCGACAGTTATGCAGCTCCACTTGTCGAAAGTCAGAAATGGTTCTTTTACATGAACCTCACACCATAGATAGTGAGAGACATGACCCCCTTCGATAACCCAGTTAGTGCACTGGGGGGGACAGTGACAGCCTGTGGAGAGTGGGACTCGAACCCCCAACCTTGGAATCAGTGATCCAGCCCCTTACCAGCAGGCCACCACTGCCCCAGCTATGGAGTTTTGTTCAAAAAAAAAGGACAAAACTCTGTATATATTCGAATATGCAAATATTTATTCATATTCTAAGCTGTCTGATCCTAATTGGGGTTGGGGAGAGGCCGGTGCCTATCTGAGCCGACTCTGGGCAATGGCAGTGTACACCCTGTCATCACAGAACCAAAACACATACCACTCCAAATCGTTCAGACTCACTCTTGCAGCTCGGGGTAATCTGGAACAGCCAATCAGCTTACTGTGTGTGTTTTTTGAACTGTGGGAGGAAACCATAGTACCCAGAGGAAACCCAGAGGGACTCCACACAGAATAAAAATCGAACCCTGGCATTCTTGCTGTGAGGCAGACATGCCAACCACTGTGCTGCCCGTTACAATTTATTATTTATTGAGTCAAAATGTACAGCTGTTCCTAATAAATTGGCCAGTTTAGTAGTTGCATGCTGTCCATGTGTGAATCCTCCTTTTTCATTCTTTCCTTTTTTGTAGTCTCCGTCTCTTTTTTGGTCGGTGCTGCCTTGAGTGCTTCGAAGGATGTGATTGCCTACATCTTCACCACTGACGTGTAAGAAGTTTACAGCATCCAGTGTTGTTTATTTATTTTATTTGTTGTGTCTTGCAAACTACGGAAGTTTGGAAGAAACAGAAGAAAAAAAAATGTAAATTTTGGTATTGCAGTAGCACAAGAAAGTATAAGCTGTGTATATAAATGGAAAAATGTGACATTGATTTGTATTTTAACCTTGGACTACTCGTATATATTCCAGACTCTCTGAAGTGATTTCGAACATTTTGCTATATTTCCATTTATTCATCTGTTTGTTTGTTTTTTCTGCAGGGAAATTGTGCCACGTGTCTCACAAATTATGATTTTCTATGGACTTTTCCATCTGCTTGATGCGGTTTGTGTAAGTTCCGTTTGTATTATTCAGCGTCGATCACTCGTAAAACCACGTAGTCCTACTACGGTCACGAGGAGGCTGGTACCTATCTCAGCCGACACTGGGAGAAGACAGGGTAAATCCTGAACAGCTCACCAGACCATTGCACTCCAACACACACACACACACACACAC
>CM045735.1:5184660-5207160 GCA_024760905.1 Plotosus lineatus | reverse complement strand
CTCGCAGATAGCTGAGAATATTCTTGTTTTCAGTGGTCTGGTCTTTATAAAATTGACTGCACCAATAATATCAGTCATAACCTCACTTAATTCAGGAGAAAGCTGCCTTGCTGCAAGTGCTTCTCTGTGTATGATGCAGTGTGTCCACTCAGCATTTGGTGAGGCCTTCTTGATGAGTGCTTGAAGCCCTTTTCTCTTCCCTGCCATGGTTTGTGCACCATCACTGCAAACACCAATGCAGTTCTCCCACTTCAGCCCATTCTCAGTCAAGAAGCAGTCCAGCATCTTGAATAGCTCTTCAGCTGTGGCCCTGTCTCTGACATATTTGCAAAAAAATAGATCCTCGCACAGGAGTTATTCATCTCAAAACGTACATATGAAATAAACAGACAGTCTTTGTTGCTGTCAGTTGCTTCACAAATGGTAAGGCAAAACGTTTGTCTCTGAGACTATCTACTAGCTGTTCTTGCAGATCGTTAGCAATGTCATCTATACGTCTGGCGACAGTGTCATTGGACAGCGGGATAGCTTTTAGTTTTGCAGCACTTGCATCATCCAGCATGACAGAGACCATGTCTACCGCTGCAGGCAGTATCAGCTCCTCTGCGATGTTGTGGGGTTTTTGCACTGAGCGATTTGGAATGCTACCTTATACGATGCTAATATTGCTCGCTGGTTCACCGAAATTGTGTCCACAAAGCGGGATGATTGTAGGCAATATTGGGCACGTTTTCGTTGAAAAAACTCAAGCGGCTTATCAGCGTGATTGGGGTGTAATGTTATCAAGTGGCGCCTTAATTTATTTGGCTTCATGCTGTCCGCTGCCAGCATTTTTAGACACAGCAAACATACCGGTCTTTGCTCGCGTCCCACTGTAGTCACGGTGAAGCCAAGCGCTACATATGCGTCATCATATTTGCGCGTCTTTGCTTTCGGGTGACTTTCTTTTGACTCGATATCTACGTTTCTCACCGCCTTTCTTTTCATCCCTGTTAAAAATTTCTTCATGTTGTGAGGGTGTGTGTACTGCACTACACATCGCCAGCTCGTAGCAAAACAAACCTACACCGTAGAGTTAATACTCGCTGCGCACAATGGGCAATGAGGGCGCCACTGCCAACTACTGGAGTGGATGTGCAATTACACTTTCTTGTAGTACAGCGGAAAAAAAGCATGTTCTCCTGGGTCACACGCGCCCCCCTCAGCATCGCCCCACTATTTGAGAAGCACTGGGCTAATCGGATATTCTTTATTTCCCCTAAGTGTGAATGGTTTTGTGTGTGTGTGTGTGTGTGTGTGTGGGCTTGGGGTGGGTAGGTGCTAGTCCTGCAATGGACTGGCGAGGTATTCAGGGTGACCACAGATGTCGCACAAATTTGGTTGAGATGGGCTCTAGCCTTCTCGCAACCCTAATAAAGAATAATGTAGACTGGAAAATGAAATGAAAAGTAATTTTTTTTTGTCAGAATGTTTTTTTGAGTGAATTCTTTAAAGAACCTCGAAGTCAGATTGGTGCATTGAAGCTCATTTTGCGCTGATGGGTCACATGTTTTTGTCTCGTGATTTTTCAGGCTCTAAAACGAGCAGGAGTACAGAAAAACGAGGCGAAAGTTGAAACCTACATCATTGAAAATAAGTCTTTCGAAGAAGGTAACGTACCGTCGAGTTTTCAGTATTAATTCAATGGAATTTATTTCCCAGGTGAAACCTTAGGAGACGTTTCATTCTCTTTTCCAGAAGTTCCACAGAAAACAGAAGAAGAAAAGAATGATGTGGAAGCGAAAGGGGAAAGTGACAAAAAAGGAGCTGCAGAAGAAGGAACGGCGGTCATCGTCGGCGAGGTCCTGACCTTCAAGCAGCTGGTGGTTCGTCGAGGACTGACTGTTTTCCTGATGATACTCATCCTCGCCGGTGGGATCACGTTGAACGAGGTTCTCACAGGCCTCCTCAGATGAGCTCTACCTGATACAGCCCCAAGCCCCAGAATGCTCCGTTTCTCAGCAAATATTTTGAGATCCAGGGAGGGTAGAAATGCTACCCAGTTTTATAACCCATGGGTCAGACTCTCTGTTGGAAAATTTAAATAAACAACTAGACAATAAGCCAAACTGAAGGCTGATGGTAAAAGGTACCTTTACCAGATCATATGATGATAAATAAAACCAAAGAATTATATTGCTGAGATGACCCAAACTATGCAAAAAAAAAAAAAAAAAAAAAAACCCAAACGACAGAGATCTGTTTAACATGAACTGATTAACTAAACAATACATGTTCAGTATGAATTATGACTTTTTTTCTTCATGTATATTTTAAATAGTTGTTTGTATCATTAAAATATGAGTTGCACAACGATTTATAGACTTCTTCCTGAGTCAGACACCAGACTAGACGCACTGCGGGACCAGACCCTGCATTAAGCTTCATAATGGATCTGATTGTAAGAAGAGATGGAGGGAGAACCATTTCTCCTGGAATAATGTCTTTATATCACTCGCATTGTCCATTATCAATATTTAATCTTCCTGAGATTGGTCACATGGGACGGGACATCCGTGCGTCATTCACTAGTCTTCTTTGGAAGTGCTTTTGTCGCAATATGTATTTATATGAGAGCAAATGCTGGCCATTTTTCATCCATGATTTAGTCCGAGCTAAATTTATACCCAACGAGTACTGCTCCATGATGCGTGATGTTGCCACCCGCCTCTTTATGAACCGCTGTGCATGCAGATTCGGGGTCAGGCTAACAAACTCACAGGCACTGCTGTTCTCTGTGAGCGACAGGGAAGTGAGTGTAAGTCATCGCTGACACCCGTCCGAGGCCGGCCAATTAATTCTCATGGACTCACGGTCATGGCTGGCTGCTACTTCTACCTGGATTCCAACCTGTGATGTTCACGTTGATAGTTTCACACCTTATCGATGCACCAAGGTGTGCAGAAGCCGTTAATTATCAATAATAAAGAGATGCATGGTCCCACACTGTAGTTTCAGACATGTAATGGTAATTGTAGACATTGGAAATGAGATAGCAAAAAAAAAAACCCCAAAAAACAAGCCTCTAGCATGAGGACATTGTGCTAATCTTCTTCTTCTTTTCCTTTCGGCTGTTCCCTTCAGGGGTCGCCACAGCAAATGATCTGCCTCCATCTCTCCCTATCCTCTGCATCTTCTACTCCTACTCCAACGACTTTCATGTCCGCCTTCACTGCATCCATAAATCTTCTCTTTGGTCTTCCTCTGGGCCTTTTGCCTGGTAGTTCCAACCTCAGCATCCTACGACCAATATACTCACTATCCCTCCTCTGTACATGTCCAAACCATCTCAATCTAGCCTCTCTGACTTTGTCTCCAAAACATCTAACATGTGCTGTCCCTCTGATGTACTCATTTCTGATCCTATCCATCCTCGTTACTCCCAAAGAGAACCTCAACATTTTCATCTCTGCTACCTCCAACTCTGACTCCTGTCTTTTCCC
This sequence comes from Plotosus lineatus, assembly GCA_024760905.1. Lineage (NCBI taxonomy): Eukaryota > Metazoa > Chordata > Actinopteri > Siluriformes > Plotosidae > Plotosus > Plotosus lineatus. The sequence goes on along the minus strand of CM045735.1, from coordinate 5,203,678 downwards.
CAGGGCCACTGTCTCTAAACCATACAACGACATTGTGCTAATCAATTATATATATATATATATATATATATATAGTATATCATTCTGCATTCGATTTAACCCAGAAAAGCAAAGTTTGATCATGGAATTCAATTATTATTTCTGAACAGAATGTGGAGAAAACACTTAGACTAACTAACTGTGTGAATACGTTTCTGAGTTATTTACTGTATTAAATAACACAGAACACTGTTCATACAAGTTATGCAGGTTCTGGGTGTCCAGGTTCCCTCTGGGTGTTCTGGTTTCATTCCACAGACACAACAGGCCAATTTCTTACTCTGAATTGCTCAAAGGTGACAATGTGAGTGTGAATAGCCGTCTGTTTGTTTTCACTAACCTGGTGGCCTGCCCAGGTGGAACCCCCTCCTACCGCCCAGTTAATGGACTGGCTCCATTTCAGTTCTATGGATAAGCAATAGATAAAAGGAATGAGTCGGCCATGTTGTGTCTGATCTTTCCATGAGGGAATTCCAGAGTATAGGGGAGGGTTACTTTTAGTCAGTGTCCTGGTTAACTAGCTGCGTTTTCTATGCCGTTTTATTCTTAACAGGTGGGTGGAATCGTTCACTGACCTCTAATTGACCCCTTATTTGATCACAAGAAGCTTCCCTGTGACTACACATCGGGCACTTTACTTTGTAAACAGCATTTCAGAACATCCTATTATGCTAATTTTTGCTAAAATTGCCTGATAGTTCAACTAGAACATCCATACAGGTTCACATCAAGAAGGTCCTGGGTTCGAGTCTCAGACTCAGGTGTTACCGGATGGAATTTGATAGCTTGTTCTTTCTGGACCTGGACAGGTTTCCTCCAGGCACTCCAGTTTACTTTTGCAGTCCAAAGACATGTACATCAGGCTGGTAGATCCAAATTGGTACTGGGTGTGAGTGTGAATCTCTGATCTGGTCACCAATTGTTGGCTGCGATAGCCTCCAGTCTCCCAGTGACCCTGATACCTGATTAAATAGTTTGGCAAATGAGTGAGGGAGTTATTACTGCAGTGGTGGTCTAGTGGTATAGGGCACTGGATCGCTGATCCAAAGGTTGGGGGTTCAAGTCCCACTCTACACAAGGTTGTCACTGCCCCCCCCCCCCCAGTGGAGCCAACTGGGTTATCAAAGGCCGGCCATGTCTCTCACTGTCTATGGTGTGAGGCTGTAAAAGAACCATTGCTGACTTTCGACAAGAGTAGGCTGCAAAGCCGTCAGCGTGTTTCCGCCCTGCGATGGCCTGGCGAGCTGTCCAGGGTGTACTCTGCCCTCGCCCGAAGTTGGCTGGGATGGGCGCCAGCCTCCCCGTGACCCAAGTTAGGATTAAGCGGGTACAGAAAATGAACTGAGTTATTACTGCACCTAGTGGTCAGAAACAGGAATTACAGCAAACATTAATAAAGGCCCACTAGGGCAAACTTCATGCTGTCCCATGCTCACACTGTCCTCGCACTGTGGATGGACAGATCTGTATTTTTAGTCGCGTACACCAATGATCTCCAACCTTTTTATAATGAATGATAAAAATAATGAATAATAAAATCAGAGCATGTGGTTCAGGGTACATTTTTTTTTTTACACTTGAGCCATTGTGGCTCATCAGGCCGGTGCTTATCCCCGGTTTCCATAACATGAAGCTACCAGGAGTTCAACTCCTCCTGGACGGGACGCTCGTCCATCGTAGGTTACCTTCCCAGTATATTTTCACTGGTACCCATTTATAGTGCTGGGTGAACAGAGGCACACTTGTGGCTGAGACCTTGCCCAGGGGTCTTAGCACAGTGGAGGTCTAACTGGGATTTGAACCAACAACCTCCCTGATTATGAGCACAGCACCCTAACCACCATGCCACCGGTCCCACTTCAGGGCACATTTAGATGGAATTAAAAAAAAAAATTCCATGCTTTTGTTCTTCAATTTGTAAGTTCCTTCATTCATTTTCTAAGCTGCTCGCCGACTCTGGGTGAGGGTGGAGTACACCCTGAACAACTCGCCAGGCCATTGCATGGCCAACACACATACAACCATTCACACACACACACCTGGGGCCTAAAGTTGTAATGTAGGCCTTAATTGGCCTAAAATACAGCGATCCCTCGTTACTTCGAGCTTCAGTTTCTGCGGCTTCAGTGCATTGTGGGTGTTTCAAAAATATTGATTGAAAAATAAAAAAATAAAGAAATTAAGGAAAAATAGGGATAAAGTTCAGCAAAATGCAGCAAAAAAAGACGAATTATGCAAAAGAAACCCCAAACAAACAAACAGAAACAAAAAACAACCCAAAACCCCCAAACAAAACTACTTAGATTTTTATGTGAGTTGTGCATCTCTGTGTGTGCGTGTGCGTCTGTTTGTGTGTGTATTTACATCTTGTGCATTATTTTTAATGTTTAATTGTTATTTATAGCATTGAACACGTATTTATTGATATTATATACACATCTTCTTCTTCTTTTCCTTTCGGCTTTTTTCCCTTTCTCAGGAGTCGCCACAGCAAATCATCTGATTCGCACGTTTGATTTGGTGTAGATTTTTTACGTCGGATGGCCTTCCTGTCACAACCCTTTAGCGAGGGACAGAAACACAGCTTTGCAGCTCCTCTTTACAAAAGTCAGCAATGGTTCTTTTACATGAACCTCTCACCATAGACAGCGAGAGACATGGCCCGCCTGTAATAACCCAGTTAGCTGCGCTGGGGGTTTGATATTATATACACATACGTGTACATATACGCCAGTCAGGGAGGTCGATCCTACTTCGCAGAAATCATTGGTTGCGGGGGGTGAGGTGGGTGTGGGGTGGGTGTGTGTGTGTGTGTGTGTGTGTGTGGGGGGGGGGGGTTGTGTGTCCTCGGTCCCCATTAACCGCAGAAGGTGAGGGATCCCTTTACTGTATATGTTTTTGGACTGTGGGAGGAAACCCATGCAAGCACGACACCCTCACCAAGCCCAAGGTTGAAACCCAGGCCTTCTTGCTGTGAGGTAGATGTGCTAACCATACCGCCCCCCATTCGTAATGTCGAATCAGATCATAATAAACGTCTGGGTTTGAACTGGAGGAAATGTAATTATTTCTAAAGTTAGTACATGAGTGTAATGGGTTTATATTGAAGTTCTAGGTGAGATGGGGAAAGGAAATGATTACAAAAATGTTCACACACTCCATACACGGATAAGAATCTGCAAAATTGTAATTTGTGACAAACACAGTAACATGTTTATTATATATGAAATGATTACACGGCAGTGGTGGCCTGGTGGAAAGGTGCTGGATCACTGATCCTAAGGTCAGGGGTTCAAGCCCCACTCTCAATGGGTTGTTACTGCTGTCCCCCCCTCCAGTGCAGCTAAGTGGGTTATCAAAGGCCAGCCGTGTCTCTCACTGTCTGTGGTGAGAGGTTCATGTAAAACAGGGGTGTCAAACTCGTGCCACAAAGGGCCATGTGGCTGCAGGTTTTTGTTTCAGTCAAGTAATAGCACACCTGACTTGGCTCATTCAAACAACTGATAAGAGTCTTCAGGCAGTTGATTGGTCAATCTGTGTGCTCTGTCCAGAGACTGACCAATCAAACGCCTGAAGACTCTTATCAGTTGTTTGAATAAGCCAAGTCAGGTGTGTTGATGTTTGGTTGAAACAAAAGCCTGCATGCAGCCACATGGCCCTTTGTGGCACGAGTTTGACACCCCTAATGTAAAACAACCATTCCTGACTTTCAACAAGAGGAGCTGCATAACCGTCAGCGTGTTTCTGCCCTGAGATGGCCAAGTGAGCCGTCCAGGGTGTACTCTGCCCTCTCCCAGAGTTGTCTGGGATGGGCACCAGCCTACTCGTGACTTTAATTAGGATTAAGCGGTTCAGAAAATGATTGAAATGATTACACTGTTAGGTTTTTTTTTTATGTTTAGGAAACTATACACAACTGATATCTGTTTTATTTAACGTTATCTTTATTTCAGTCTTTATCAAACAACAAACTCTGTATGTACAAAAACAGTGCTACGGTGTTATTATAATTCCTTCTTATTGAAAAAAAGTACAGTAGATCCATGTAAATCATCATTTATTTAAAAAAAAAATCTCTATACTATTAAAATAAAAGGAAAACCGTTTCAATGAATTTCATTGATAATTATATAATGCACATGAATAAATCTGTCACATTCACAGCAATATAAATAGATTTTCTATGTTAAAAGCATGAAAAATTTATTAAACTAGAAGCTGCATGTAAAAAAAAAAAAAAAAAAAAAAAAAAAAAAAAAAGATAAAAATAAAATATAAAAGTCCCCTATGGCCTTCCATCCACCTGTAGTGGGGACAATGTGACAGACAGACATGGAGTCCAGCCATCAAGTTACATGAGACATTCCGTAGCAACAGACTACTTCAAGCATCACTTCACTGATTATTTACAATTTTTTTCTTGTATAATATCTTCTTTTCCTTTCGGCTTTTCCCCTCAGGGGTCGCCACAGCGAATCATCTGCCTCCATCTCACCCTATCCTTTCCATCTTCTTCTCTTACACCAACGACCTTCATGTCCTCCTTCACCACAGCCATGAATCGTCTCTTTGGTCTTCCTCTAGGCCTTCTGCCTGGTAGTTCCAGCCTCAGCATCCTACTACCAATATACTCACTATCCCGCCTCTGTACATGTCCAAACCATCTCAATCTATGAATACTGTAATCTATAGCTTCAGAGTGGGACACTGGTGAGGTGGGTAGCGATTCTGCCTCATAACAACAGGTGTGATCCTGGGCTTTGATTCGTCTGTAGGAAAACTTTCACACTTTCTTTTCACATCAAGGGTTTCCTCTGTGATGTCTAGTTTCCTCCACCCATGGTTTCGTAACCTGGATTTTTCACAAGTTGAACTGCATTTTACATGTAAAATGTGTGATTCGTTCCAAGGCCCCCAATACTACCCCCTAAACCCTATAAAAATGATAAAAGTATACCTTTTAAGACCTCCTTCTGCTTCAATATCATACCGATGGTAGATGGGTTTGGCCATATTCCTTTGCGATATCACTCAACCGCATGCCACGAGCCCACTTCTTCTTTTCACTCACACTGGGAATCACACGCGCATGTGTGTGTGTGTGTGTGTGTGTGTGTGTGTGTGTGTGTGTTAACCATGTCTTCTTAGCAGAGTTATAATCTTACAAATGTTTATGCAAGGTTAAAAGCCTGAGCCAAAAAATAAAGTTGCAATAAACACACTCGAAAAACTCATGAAACAACAGGAACTCTGTCCTTTACACGAAAAGCATTATGGGTGCTCCATAATAGCCAATGGGAGGGAGCTGCGTCATCCCGCCTAGCCAATGGGAGGCCAGCTGGGCGAGATGTTGAGAGATAGCCAATGGGAGGCCAGCAGGGCGGGATGTTGGGAGATGTAGTCAATGGAAGATCAACTCGTGCATTGTTTGAATTTTTGAGATGGTGCTTTCGTAACGTGAACTAGTTTTGTATCCAGAGACAAAAATTTTAAGAAAATGTTTTTCGTAACCTGGATTTTTTATTTGTTGGGGCTTTTGTAAGTTGAGGTTCCACTGTATCTCCGGATGTTTCCAAAACGAATGTTGTTAAGTTGGAGAGCGTTTGTATTTATATTTTATTTACATCTTATGTTATTTTTTCAATGTGTAATTGTTATTATAAGCATTTATATCATAGTATATGTATTTATTGATATTATATACACATATACATGTACGTATACGTCAGTCGGGGGTGGGGGGTTTCGATGGTTGCGTGGGAATCTTGGTCCCAATTAAACATGGAAAGTGAGGGATCCCTGTATTACGCTAATTCATTAATCACTTAACGACATGGGCAGTAGTGGCCTGGTGGTAAGGTGCTGGATCACTGATCCTAGGGTTGGGGGTTCGAGTCCCACTCTCCACAAGGCCGTCACTGTCCCCCCAGGGCGCGAACTGGGTTATCAAAGGCCGGCCATGTCTTTCACGGTCTATCGCGAGAGGTTCATGTAATAAAAAACATTGCTGACTTTCAACAAGAAATCGCCCTGTGATGGCCTGGCGAGCTGCCCTCACCCGAAGTCGGCTGGGATGGGTGCCAGCCTCCCCGTGACCCTAATTAGGATTAAGCGGTTACAGAAAATTAACTTAATGACACATCCTGAGAACCAATATGGCGGTTATTGCGGAAGCCCTCGATCATAGACCGACGGAGACCAACAGAAATAGCCGAGGGAGGCCCAAATGCACCAGATATTCAACGAGTACTCTGTCCAGTGTCCCCAAGACACAGTGGCCAACATGGGGCCACCCGAGGCAGAATTTGACTAATATCTACGGGTGGTTTCCCCTAAGCGGCATTGCACTCCACGGTGGTCTGGCAGCCCATTTTGTCTCGGATCCACAGCACCCTTTACTTAGATTAATGGATGTTTTTAAATGATATTAAACCACAAGGAGAACATTTTTTTAGCATTTTTAAAAATTTTGATTGAGAGTCTTCCTGTGCACCGTCTGCAGCAAACCTCAGAGAAATGGAGTGTGGAGTGCAACACATTGGACATTAAAGGGTTAAGAACCTACACCGAACAATTTCTCCACCCACATGTGTACGGTAATGTTGAGGTGAGAAAGCAGGTCTGGACTGGTTTGGGTTTTAGTAGACTGGTGAAGAATTGGATGGAGAAGTATCGCAGAGATCCCTCAGCACACCGCTCACTTTGGTGGCTCATGTTTACAAAGCCTTGTTATTCAAACTCGTAGTTGTAGAAATGGGGAAAGCAGTAGGGCTGGTGTGGTTCCCCCAATCCGTCGTGACGTTGCTCTTTAAATGGACAGATGGTTCCGGCAGAGGGCAAATAAAGTGAACCACAATGCTGACCGCCAGCAGAAGAAGTGCAATCAGAAGAGCCAGTCCTCTCCTCAGGACTAACTGTGGGACAGAAAGAGGAGCTTTGGGGCGGAATTCTGCCGCGTCGCCGTCCTCCACTTCATCCTGAGGAACCGTCGCTTTCACCTGCTCTTTGGTGCTCACTGGAGTGTAGGAGCTTGCTTTGAAGCAGCTGTTGTCCTAAAGTGGAAAGAAGAACAAACTTCATTCATTCATTCATTCATTTATTCATTCATTTTTTAAGCCACTTTATCCTAATTAGGGTCACAGGGAGGTCGGTGCCCATCTCAGCCGACTCTGGGCGAAGACATGGCACACCCTGAACAGCTCGCCGGGCTGTCGAAGTCATTCATTCATCTATAAATAAACAGGTTAATGCTCCTCCTTCCCTTCTTCTGACATTTCATCTTCTTTATTTCCCTTCTTCTCTTCCTCGACCTTTCTCCTTAAATTCTTCTTCTCTGTCTTCTTCTTCCTCCTCATCCTCTTCTTCCTTCTCCTCCTCCTCCTCGTTCTCCTTTAATTCTTCTTCTCCTTCCTCTTCCTCCTCCTCCTATTCCTTTTCTTCCCACTTTTCCTCCTCAATCATATCTTCTTATTCCTTTTTCCCTTCATCTTCACTTTTTTTCATCCTCTTCCTCCTCCTCTTTGTCATTCTTCTACCCTTCTTACTTCTTTAATTTTTCTTTACATTTTCCTTTCTCTCCACCTCCTCATCGTTCTCCTTCATTTCTTCTTCTTTTTACCTTTATTCCTCCGTTTCATACTCTTTTTGTCTTTTTGTACTCGGCCTCCTGCTCTTCTTCTGAACCCTTCTCCTCCATTTCTTCATCCATCCATTGACTGATTTATTTATGTAATTATTCATTCATTCATTATTTTTATTAGTGTGTAAATAATCAAGAACGACTCACCTTGATTCCGCCAGCAGGTATTTGTTCAGGGCTTTCTGGTCCTGAAGAATTCACGGTGTCCATGATGGGGACACTAAGTGGTACCTTCTGTCCAACACAGTTCACTTTGCATTTCTTTCCGGCTCGTTTCTGAGCCTGAAAGTAAAGTAGAAACACAGCAGCTAGTAGCAGGCACGAGCTCGACATTAGAATAACACGATGATAAATGGAACATTAATGGCATTCCCATCGACAGTCTCTCCGTCCGCATCTCTTCAGATCGGCGCTTTAATGCTTTACCTCCTCGGTCAGTTTCTGCCAGTCGAGTTTGTAGATCAACGTGATGAAGAAACAAGCCTGGATCACGACGCACACCAACAGCCCAAGCGTCAGACCTGAGAAGGCGAGAAAATTAAAGGTTTAAACGAGGTGTATTTCTTGTTATTAGTTTGATGTCGAGCAGAAATAGGATTACCCAGAACCCTGAGCTTGGCGCGGAACATCAGGAATATTCCTAAAGGAAGTCCGATGCAGTAGTAGGCGATCAGGTTGGCTACGGCCGCTATCTTCTGCTTCCCTGAGCCAAGAAGGATCCCAGAGCTTACACACTACAGAAGATAAAACATTCATTCATTCGTTTTCTGAACTGCTTCATCATAATTAGGGTCACGGGGAGGCTGGCGCCCATCTCAGCCGACTCCGGGCAAGGCCGGAGTACACCCTCGATAGCTTACCAGGCCATTGCAGGGCTGACACTCACACAAACATTCATACTCACACTCACACCTAGGGATGATTTAGAACAGCCAATTAACCTACTCTGCATGTTTTTGGATTGTGGGAGGAAACCGTAGAACCCGGAGGAAACCCACACAGGCACGGAGAGAACATGCAAACGCCACACAGAAATCCCAGAGATAGGAATCGAACCCAGGACCTTCTTGCTATGAGGCAGACATGCTAACCACTACACCACCCTGCTGCAGTAGGATAAAACACCAGTGAATGATGATGACGATGACGACGACGATGACGACGACGACGACGACGACGACGACGACAACTAAATACAGAGATCCCCCACTTTCCGCGGTAAATTGGGACTGAGATCCCCATGTGACCATCAAAATCCGTGGAGTAGGATCACCCCCCCACACACACACACACACACACACCCCGCCCACCCCAGTGATGTATACGTACGTGTATACAGTGCTGTAATGGTCAAAAAATAAGTGAGTACACTATGGCAGTGAAGCTGCCATTCGAGGTCCCAAAGTGACCAAGACGGCAGCAGCACCTCAGCTGAGGTGTGCGGCGAGGGGGAAGGGTGCTGGAGGGGGTAGCTGCAAGGGGGTCTGGGGGGGGTCACCCACAGAAAATTTTGAAATTTGAAAAGCTGAGAGGTGCATTTTTGAGCATTTCGACTTTAAAAGCAGTTAAGCCTGAGCTATTATAAAATTTACAGAACTTGAAAATTATATCTGTAATAAGAAAAAATAAAACAAAGAAATTAGTAAATAATACCGTATGTTCATTATCATTTAAATATAGACATTTTATTATTAAAATGTTAGTGCTGAAATCTATAATGATGATCATGATGATCTGTGTGTGAGGTACCCCTGTGTGTATGTATATATATATATATATATATATATATATATGGTGGTAAGGTGCTGAGTTACTGATCCCAAGGTCAGGGGTTCAAGTCCCACTGTCAACAGTTGTCCCTGCTGCTGCTGTTCCCCCAGTGCACTAACTGGGTTATCAAAGGCTGGCCATGTCTTTCACTGTCTATGGTGTGAGGTTCATGTGAAAGAACCATTGCTGATTTTCGACAATCGGAGCTGCATAGTCGCTGGCATGTTTCCATCCTGTGATGGCCTGGCGAGCTGACCAGGGTGTACTCTGCAGGGTGTAGTCTGCCCTCACCGAGAGTCGACTGAGATGGGCATCAGCCTCCCTGTGACCCTAATTAGGATTAAGCGGTTCAGAAAATTATTGAATATATTAATATATACAGACACACACACACACACACACACACACACACTCACTCACACACACACACACACACACACACACACACACACACACTCACTCACACACACACACACACACAAATACACACACACACACACACACACACACACACACACACACAAATATGTTTAGTACAGTGAAAAAGTTACAAAGGTTGGCATGTCTGGGTGTGGAAGCGGGGATAAGCTCCCTCTATCTACAAAATATCCCCAGGCGTGGACGCCCTGTACAGGCTGACAGAACCAACGCTCACATTTACTTCACACCAAGGGGCGATATTGTACAGTCAGTTAACCTGACGTGCACGTCTTCAGACTGTGGGAGAAAATTGGCGCAAGCACAGGGAGAACATGTCACCTTCACATGGAAGCCTGAGACTCGAACCCAGGACCTTCTTGCTTGTTTCTCGTCCAGCCGCTCCGTGAGCGGGGTTAAGCAGTTTGGACAAAGAGTAAGTGAGTGAGAGTGATGAATACAAACTCACCACAAGGGCATCCAGAAACTGTAAGAAAACGTAGAAGGTCAAATTCTTGGACACGATGTCAACAATTTCCCTGAGGGGAAGAAAACAGGAACTCACTCTAGGCTCTGTATCATTTTTAAAAACAGTCATAACTTCATATCATGTGTTTCCTGATGACAATTCTGACTTACTGATCAGTGGTAAAGATAAAGCCCAGCACTGATTTCGTAGACATGAGCAAAATCCCCTGTAGCACCGCTAAGACCCCTGAAGGCCAGAAAAACCAGATATATCAGATCCTCCAGCAATTATTAACAGATGGACTGAGCAGAACAACATAAATGATGAAAAACCAATGTCTGTGATACTGTACTCTTGGTTCCTATCCCAGTGGGAGTGGCCTCTTAAGGGTATAAACATGCCTCTTAGTGTCATTCATTCACCAAAACACATATTACGAGTCTGCTGGGAGGCAAGAGCCTATCTTAGCCTACACTGGTGAAGGCAGAATACACACTGAACAGCTTGCCAGACCACTGAAAGCCAACACACACACACACACACACACACACAAAACAATTCACACTCACATTCACACCTAGGGGCAATTAGCCAATTGGCATGATGTGCATGCCTTTGGACTGCGCCAGGAAACCCCGGCAAGCACAGACATGTCTGCGGCGCCAACCCAGAACCTTCTGTACCAACTTTATTGTCTTCACAATCACAAGGTAAATGAAAACCTACGGATTGGAGATTTAGGAGTGATGTGCACTCGTTGCTCTTCATCATCATCTTCATAATCATCAAAGCATTAAAGTGAATGAATTTTTTTATGGAACAGCACCATTCATCCACAGCAGTCCCATAGACGTCTGTCTACACACGATCCACACCAAAGCTGATGCAGTGTTTTTGCTTTTGGACAAACACCTTCCGAAAAACATCGATATCACGTTCATTTTTCTTCTCTTTAAATCGGCGCCTGTTTGTACCGTAACCGCGTGGTAAGACAGGTATGTTTCTCTCACCTGAGACAATTAGAGACACTTTGCTGGTGATCAGGGCTCTCTGTGTGTCTCCTGCCCCCAAAGCGTTACCCACACGTACACACGCCGCTCCATGGACACCCAGAGGGAACTAGAAAACATATCAATTTAAAAAAAAAAAACATTTCAATTTTATGGTAAAATATATAGAGTCGTTTATATAACCAGGTCAGGTCAGGTCAGGTCAGGTCAGGTCAGGTCAGGAAGACCTGGTGCAGGTACCATGTAATCCTGTACTACCTGTCTCAAGGTCAGGTGGTCGGCGACTAAACCGGCTCGCTCATCAAGTTTCTCTTGATGAGATTGGTGTGAGGATACCCAGCAGGACGAAAAACAAAACCTGCCAAAGGACGGATGAGCTCACTGAAGAGCCAACGGCCATCCATCCCTGGAGAAGAGTTGGGCACTACCAGGGAATTTTGCCTATTGAAATACTTGCCATGTTTACACCAAAAAGAATTTGGAAGCGTCTGCTGGAAGACAACAAAGTGCACCTATGATGATGATGATGATGATGATGATGATGATGATGATGATGATGATGATGATTTATATAACATAACAAAAAAAAAATCAGGAATTTTTAAAATATTCTTTAGCATTTTGAGATAGGATGATGCTCTAAAAGTGTTTTCTTAAAGCAGGCCCAAGCAGGAGAAGCTGTGCACTTTGAGGGGTCAGGGTGTATGTGTGGGGTCGAGTTGTGGCTTGGCCTGCCAGAGTTTTGTCTTGTAGTCATCAATGCAAGACAAGACCGGCACTACTTGGTATACAGTGACAACATGTATTCGGAACGTGCCAACGTTGACACCATCTTCAGTTTAGTTTTACTTTTCACTTTATTGCACATTACTGCCCCTTCAGGAATTTGTCTGTTACTGTCTATGGTTGATAAAGCACAGTGAACCTGAAGGAGAAACTGAAATCTAAAGTCTGTGGTGCATTGTTTATTGCAGTTTTCATTTCTTAATAAAATTGCTGTTGTTATTTTATCCATAAATGTATTCTCTTTATCACTTACCTATCAGTATTGTGGGGTAAACCTGGCCGCATCGTAGCCCTGACCTTCTGTTCCAGTGTAATAACCACTGCAAGCGCAGCTTAATTTTATTTTAGGGAACAACTTATATTTTCAATGCTCATTTTATTTTTTTCCGACTGTATTATTATCCAGATAACTTATTAGCACAGGTGAACACAACCTTTGATTAAATGGCTGTAGAAATGATATTGTCACAGTAGAAATTAGAATTTTTTTTTTTATCAGTATCTATTACCAGGTGACACCCCTACTATCAGCACACCTCAAATATTAAGTACTAAAGCAACAGCAGGCTGCACATCCTCACCATGTACGCGATACTTCCCAGCTCCAGAAGCACGTGTTGAGCCGCCAAGTCCTTTTCTCCCAGCATACCTAGCAACAAGATATTTAATTAGAAGTGTAAAAAAAACAATGTTATGATGCAATATTTATGATGGTAGTTATTCAGTATTCGGTATCGTATAGGTAGCATGGTGACGATGTGGTTAGCACGCGTGAGTCACATTCTTGGATTGCTGTCCCAAGCTCAGGTGTGTATGAAGATTGTATGTTCTACCCATCGGTTTCCTCCGGGTCCTCCAGTTTGGTCCACATGCACCAAATGTTGGGGTAATTGACTTTTCCAAATTGCCCCTTGGTCTGAATATGAGCTTGAATGATTGTGCATGTTGTACTGAGATAGTCTGGTGAGATGTTCAGGATGCTGAACATCACATGCAGTTGGCTGCTATGGGCTCCAGCCTCCTTGCAACCCCAGTAGGATTAAACACTCCGACAGACGAATGAATCAAGGAATTAATTGATTGATATTATGTGCTAGGATTTAAATCCACTATGTGTTGAATATGATGATTTTATTTCATGGTAGAACATTTTCCTCCTATGCTGCCTGCAAGGCAAAATAGCAGAGTTAAAAAAAAAAAAAAAAAATCCCAGACAGTCCTTGACCCTCCTTCCACCAGACAAGGTCCTCCGTGTGATGAAACCATGTATGTAAGCCTTGTGGGATGCATTTTAATCCAGCTGTCAGCCTGTTGCATAGTGATTTTATAAAAGCTATTCTTAGGTCCTGATGAAACGATACGGTAATTAAAACTCCTTCTTCATCCTTCCACCAAAACCCATGGAGCACTCGGATATTTCTATTTCGGGTCTGTCCTGATTTCAGGTCAAGCTTCTATTAAGTGTTTCCAAAATATCAGAAACTATTAAATAAATTTCCTCCCATTAATGTACTCCGACCAGAAGGAGCTTTCTTTTCCTTTTTACCCAGCCTGCACGCACAACTGGCATCCCATAATAAATTACCGTATCTGACGTAATAAGCCCCCACCAATGTTCCAGTGTTTTTGATCTTTCGTCCAATAATCACCCATGTGTACTGGGAGCAAAAATGTAGATCAAACTTCCCAATTATATCCGATCAGTCCCTGTAACAGTAAAATGAGGCATTCACTGCCTGTAAAAGTGAGTTTACACGGTATTTCAAAAACCCCTGCCATTGGGGAATGTCCATAATGTTCATCAGTAACAACACATTTGATTGTTCCACTGTGCTTTAAAAAACAGGAAAATATTTTGCTGTGTTCTCTTTGTAAATGTCCAAGAACTGACGAACCATTAGAAACTGCCACAGCAAAACTATGGGATGCTCTGAATGAATGGAGCGATGAGCCAGATATGGAAGAATCAGAAAGTGACGATGTTAGGGGCATATATATAAATGTGACTGTGTAAACGGTGTACATAATTAGATTCAGGGTGTGCTGTAACTAGTGTCACATGGTATGACTCAGCTGTAAGGGGGTCTGGAAACTACGAGATGGACCTGGTTAGGCATGCGCCCTGGTGGCGGGTCAGGTGATTCAGAACCTTCGAGAATGGAACTTTCCAGAACTTTGGGGAGGTTATATTAAGGACTGATACGTAACAATGACAAACTTCATAAATTTAAAGAAATTCCTGGCCATGTGGTTTTGTTTTTGTTCGTGTTGATTGGTTCAACTTGCCATGTGCTAAAGTTGACATTCGTGTTTATTGTCCCATTTTACTTGGGAAAATGTTTAAAGGAAATGTTTGAAGGAAAACCACCTGGAGGGAAAAATAAGGGAAGGAAAAGTCTTTTTTTTACATTTATGCTGTTTTCTGTTTATTTTCAGCTTTCATGTAAGTACAGTAGTTTGGTTGATACCACAAAATGAATAACACAAATACCAGTAAAACTCTTTTACTGTTCTGTTATTATTCATGTTTTCCACCTCGACAGTTCCACTCCACTGATACCAATTTAATAAACGCCCACCCACTCCAATTTTTTAAGTGCCCTGGGCATTTATCACGTTGAATACAATATTATTATTATTAATATTCATTAATGTAGATTTGCCTACCTTTAATTGAAAGGAATTCTGTCATGAAATGCACACAAACTTTTACCATATATGGATATGGGCACTGTAGGGCAGTGGTGGCCTGGTGGTAAAGGTGCTGGATCACGGCTCCTAAGGTCAGGGGTTCAAGCCCCACTCTCAACAGGTTGTTACTGTCCCCTCCAATGCAGCTAACTGGGTTATCAAAGGCCGGCCATGTCTCTCAATGTTTATGGTGTGAGGTTAGTGTAAAAGAACCATTGCTGACTTTTGACAAGAGGAGCTGCGAAACCGTCAGAGTGTTTCTGCTCTGCAATGGCCTGGCAAGCTGTCCAGAGTGTACTCTGCCCTCACCCGGAGTCGGGTGAGATGGGCGCCAGCCTTCCCGGTACCCTAATTAGGATGAAGTGGTTCAGAAAATTAATGAATGAATTACCCCATCCAGAGTGAGCGCACACATAGCATCACCCGGATGTCATTTGGAGCTAAGGTGCCTTGCTCAAGGGCACTTCAGGCATTTATGTGGAGGAAGAGAAGGTGCTGCTTACCCTCCCACTGCCACAAATTTTTCTTGCTGGTTCGAGAATTAAACCAATAACCTTTCCGTCCCAAAGCTGCTTCTCTAACCATTAGGCTACGGCTGCCCCCAATCCATTAATAAATGAGAAATGTCAGAATTAAACAGGATTAAGGGGATGGTGTGTGACATTTTGATGAGGCAATTAGAGAAAAATTAAGTATATCATCAATAAATAAGTTTTGATTCATGTATTATCATTTAAAAATAAGTTATTTGGCTTTCAGGACCTTGGACTAAGCTATCTATATAGAGGGTCCCCTCTCATGGAGGCAGCCATCTTCTTTCAACAACAGTTCAGAACCATACAGGTATCAATGGGGGGATGGGGGGTGTCAGAAATGAAACTCCAGATGGTTGCAATCTGGAACCTTACCACCAGATGTCGCTAGATAACACTAAATCTTACGCTCTGTACCTTTAAGCATTACAAACACTGAAAATAAGGTAAGGTAAGTCTGCTGGGTGTTTTACACCCGGGCCTACTGACTAATCAGGCCGGAGCATAATTTCCCAGGTGGCTTCTGTGACATGAAGAGACTAGAAGTTCAACTCCACCTGGATGGGATGCTAGTCCACCATAGGGTACCGTCCCAGTATTTTTACTGGTACCCATTTACACTGCTGGGTGCACAGAGGCACAGTTGTGGCTAAGATCTTGCCCTATAACAAGAATTCAAACACATGATTTCTTGATTATGAGCTCAGTCCTCTCACCACTACACCGCCTGCCTCAGGAACACTGGGAATATTGGTTATTGAATACAGTCGGCCCTCTTCTTAAAAAATCCCCAGAATATGAAAAATCCAGTATATGAAAAACATTTTCCTAAATTTTTTTCCTCTGTATACAAAATAAGTTATTATGAAATGCGCCAAACGCACCATTCAAACATTCAAACGCGCCATTCAAACATTCAAATGCGCCATTCAAATATTCAAACAATGCGCGAGTTGCTCTCTCATTGGCTGTCTCCCAACATCTCACCCCACTGGCCTCTCATTAGCCTCCCATTGGCCAGGAGGGAGCTGAATCTCCATAGTACTGTACCCATAAAGCTTGTTTGTCACACGCGTAAAGGAGAGTTGTACTGTTGATTCGTGAGTTTCGTGAGTTTTTTGAGGGTGCTCATTGCAGCTTATTTTTCATTTTTTAAGTTGTTTAATTCAGTAAATGTTTAATAAATGTGAGCGCTCCACTGAATATGGGCAAAACACGGCTCATCCGGACATCCGATCCCTCAAGCAAACAAGTGAATGTTGAGTACTAAACAAGTATAAAAAGCGCACTTACCTGCTTGACAGATCGGAGGTCTAGACTCAACATTCACTTCAGTCTCAAAAGCTCTGGTGTTGTCTGCGACGCCACCCGCGCTCTACCGAGTGTGGGCGGCGGCACGACCGACACCGGAGCCCCAGAGACGGGGCGCGGCTCATCCAGACCTCCAATCCCTCAAGCAAACAAGTGAATGTTGAGTACTAAACAAGTTCAAAGTGCACTTACCGACTTGACAGATCGGAAGTCTGGACAAGCTGAGTTCCAACCCAAAAGCTCTGGTGTCAGCCACGACACCGCCACACTCGGTGGAGCACGTCACAAATGTTTAATAATTTTTAATATTGTGTGGTTTGGTTAATAAAAAAATTGGTTAGTAAAAAAATGTTTAATAATGGTTTAATTAATAATGTTCATAAAATGGTTAATATGTTAATAAAATGTTTAAATGGTTTAATAAATAATTTTCTTTTACTTTTAACACATATTTCATACATATTTTATACAAAAAAATTGGTGTACTTTAATAATTTTTAAAGGGTTTATGGGGTAGCATTGGAAGCCTTGGAACGAATCATGCGTTTTACATGTAAAATGCGCCTCTACTTACAAAAAATCCAGGGAAAAGGCTCTGGAAAGGATTAATTTCGTAACAAGAGGGCCAACTGTTTTGAGCAGTGATGTTTTCTCATATTATTATTATTATTATTATTATTATTATTATTATTACATCAACACAAGCATAATGATTGTCTTACACTTAAACCAAAACCTGTATACCTGCAAGGAAGCCTCCAATTTCATAGATCCACCACTCAAAGCATGCCATTAATGTACTGGGTATGGCGAGCTTCATGAACGAATCCCATTCCTGCAGTGAGGCCATGGACCAACCTGTAGAGGGAGACACAGACAGGAAGTGGTTCAGAAACCCTGCCAGGATAAATCACACTCTGAAGTGTCGCTGCAGGGCTGAGCATCCTGGATTTCCATGTACAACCTTCATTTTTATCCATCACAGAGTCTCGCCAATTCCTAATGAGGCTGAGGGTTACCATAGGAGATGCAGATTGGCTTTGGCTTTATAACTAAGCCCATCATCCTCTTCTTATATTTATTTCTCATAAAATGTGGTTACAGCACCATGAACACCTGCATTTCACAGTAACTCTGTAATCATCCTTTAAATCAGTGGTTTGCAGCCGAGCATGTGATTGGTTAGCGACTGTTACTGGGTTTGGAAGCTACATATGTTAAATAATATAATAAAAGTGAACACTGAAGACAAAAGGGATGTGATCTAACCTGGATAGTTTCTATATAACCATATGGACTGTAGTGCGAAATTTTTCTTACAACACAACAGTGTTTAGGATGCTGGACTCAAGAGGTCATGGGTTCAAATGCTCATTGGACCTCCGCCATGCTGGGTAAAGTTTTAACCACGACTGTGCCTCTGTCCAGTCAGTAATATAAATACATATCAGTAAGAATAAATACAGTGGTACCTTGACTTACGAATTTAATCTGTTCCGAGGGCAAGCTCGTAAGTCAAAATGTTGGTTAGATAGAACAAAAATTCCCATAAGAAATAATAGAAAACCAATTAATCTGTTCCAACTCCCTTCCAAATCCATATAATCTGCACAAACACGTATATTTGACCTAATGACCTTCCGATCATCGACTGTGGCAAAGATGTCACGTGGGCGCGAAGATGTCATGTGGGCAGGCATGAGGTGGTGCATAACAGAAAAGAAGTAGCAGGAGGAGAATTTTGCTACGAATGCCAGCAAGGAAAGGCTCGTGGTGAGCTTCCACAATGCCAGTGCTTCTCAAATAGCTGGATGTGCCCCCTTGGGGGTGCAGTGTGATGCTGGGGGGGGGTGGGGGGGGCGCATATGTCCCTAGGGAACATGCATTTTTGCTATTCTGTAAGAGAATTAAGTGTAATTACGCATCCTCTACAGTGGGTGGCAGTGGCGCTCTCACTATGTTCCCTCTGGTGTAGGGAAAAAGCACTGAGCAAACAATATGAAATGCAATAAACACTATTTATAGTCACACACAGGGCGAGCGGGGGGGGGGGGGGGGTGTTCTTCCCATAGGGTGCATCATATAAAATAATTGAGAAGCAGTGCACAAGGTGTTCTCTGAGTTCAGAGGAATACACGCAGAAGAATACGAGGCTAATCAGCTCAGAAAAGCCATTTCCCCAGCAGAGCTCGTAAATCAAAATTTTGCTCTTTGGATGGGGCGGATTTTTGTTGGATCGAAGCTCATATCATGCAAAATCCGTTATAAAAGGCACTCGTAAGTCAAGGTACCACTGTATCTGTATTCTGGGAATGTAATCTGTGACGGCTAATGTCCCATCCAGCTCCCTCTC
>CM045735.1:5167160-5179660 GCA_024760905.1 Plotosus lineatus | reverse complement strand
CGGCTGGGATACGCGCCAGCCTCCCCGTGACCCTAATTAGGATGAAGTGGTTACAGAAAATGAGATCTTTTGGCAGTGCCTTGCCACCCATAGTTGCTTGTTTTTTTTCAGTTACACTTCCAAGCACTGGAATGTTCTAGGAATAGCCGTATGTATTTTTTGGGGGGTGTGGATGGGGGTGTCCTTTACCCATCCTGGTAATTCTGCTGTTCTGCTGTATAAACAGAGCTCAGACAGTATTGGTTGTACGTCTTCATTTTAGACTAAAAAGCAATAAAATGTGAATATTCTGAAGGTGCATTTCTTTTCTACACCAACTGTACACCCTGGAATTTCCCAAAGGATTTTTGCCAAATATTTCATTACCGTCGAGCATCAGAAGACATTTTTATAGAATCTGGTCTATAATGCAGATTTAATAAAGAGAATTCTCACTCTCGGGTTGACGCTGTCCCACTTTCCATAATGCACTTTGGCTTTCAGTAATTGATGTGCATTTAATCAGAACCCGACACTTCTCTAAAAGAAATGGTTTGCATTTACTTTCCCAGACTTACGGCACATTAACTGGAGGATAATTTCGAGAAGCAGATTTTCCATTCCCCTTTTCCATCTCAGGTCTGTGAGAACCTCCAAGTCCCCTGTGAGTTTTAACTCTGCTGTGTCTCAAAGATTCAGTTTGTCCTGTACAGTTTTTTTTTTAAATTTCAGTATATGGCATTACTTATGCAATAATGAGTCCAGGGAACTATGAGCCAGTTCTATGCATGATTCTTAAATAATGACAAATGGCATAATGCGTACTGCCACATCTGGATCTGGGGTGAAATGTCAGACAGCTGTAATGTCTAAATGACTGGGTCTATTCATCTCCAAAATACCAGGTCTTGTGGCTTGTTCCTGGAATGCAGTGGTAACTACCTTCAATAGGTGGTCCAAGGAAGGACAACTACAGAACAGGAAAAAGAGTCATGGGGGCCCAAGGCTTATTAATGTACATGGGTAATCAAGGCGAGGACATCTGGTCTGATCCCACAGACTACTGTACTATACTGTACTACTGTAGCACAAAATGCTGAAACTGTTAGTGCTGGATTTTATAAAAAATGAACCAGAACACAGTGCACTGCAGCTTACTGTGTATCGAGCTGTCCAACCACAGACCAAGGGGTCATAATACTATTATTGATCAATGTATAAGTAGTCAGGAAAAGCATTAATGAGCAGTCAAATTATTTTTTTTGGACAAGTTGGTGTCTCTCATTCGTTTCTGGGCAAAGAGACGGTACACCCTGAATAGCTTGTAAATCAATCGCAGGGCAAACACACGCACACAAAACCATTCACTCTCACACCTAGGGGCCATTTGAAACCAGTTAGGCAAACGTGCATGTTTCTGGACTGTGGGAGGAATCGGAGGAAACTTGAGTACAAGGAAGAAACACACACAAGCACAGGAAGTACGTACATGCAAACACCACAGAGATACCCTGATACGCTACCACATTATTAAGTTTTCGGCCTTCAGAATCAGTGTCTATAGCTAC
Organism: Plotosus lineatus; assembly: GCA_024760905.1. Lineage (NCBI taxonomy): Eukaryota > Metazoa > Chordata > Actinopteri > Siluriformes > Plotosidae > Plotosus > Plotosus lineatus. Next base: position 5,178,113 of record CM045735.1, on the reverse strand, counting down.
TGAGTTTTTCATATATATATATATATATATATATATATATATATATATATATATATATATATACATATAGATATATATTGTCCATCATGGTGAAGAGGGATCTGAACCGCAAAGCAAAGCTCTCAATTTACCAGTCGATCTACGTCCAACCTTCCCCTATGGTCACGAGCTTTGGGTATGACCGAAAGAACATGATCACTGATACAAGCGGCTGAAATGAGCTTCCTTCGCCAGGTGGCGGGGCTCCCCCTTAGAGATAAGGCGAGAAACTCAGCCATCCAGGAGGAGCTTGGAGTAGAACCGCTGCTCCTCTGCATTGAGAGTGGCCAGTTGAGGTGGCTCGAGCATCTGGTTAGAATGCCTCCCAATGCCTCCCTGATGTGGTGTTTCGGCCATGTCCGACTGTGAAGAGGCCCCGGTGCAGACCTAGAACACACTGGAGGGAGTAACGCCTCGGTGTCCCCCAGAAGAGCTAAAGGAGGTGGCTAGGGAGAGGGACGTTTGGACCTCATTGCTCAGGCTGCTGCCCACGCAACCCGACTCCAGATTAAGCGGAGGAAGATGATGATGATGATGATGTTGATGATGATGATGATGATGATGATGATATATAGTAAAAAATTATAATCAGGTGAAGCTTACTTGGCAATCTCAGCTTCCTGGTGCAAGAGCAACAGAATGGACTCTGCGTTGATGAGGATGGCCCAGCATGGCAGACAGAAGAGCAACAGGATCAGGATACCCCGCTGCATAATGTCTCCAACACGCTTCAGGTTTTTACCACCGTATGTCTACAAACCACACGTGTACCATGAACACGTTATGAAAGATTAGACTATCAGAACATGTCATTTGTAGCATTAACACTCTCTCACCGATTTGCTGAGCGGTTCAATCTTAAAATGTTCACGCAGAGGCTGAAGCCTAGCTCAACCAACACTGAAAGAAGGTGGGGTACACCCTAAACAAGAAGTAGACCCGCTCTCACCTATCGGAAATTGGAACAGCCAATTAGCGTAATGTGTCATGTCTTTGGATTGTAGAAGGAAATGAAGTACTCAGAGGAAACCCATGCAAGCACGGAGAGAACATGAAAACTTCACATCGCAAAGCCCAAGCACAGGAGTCGAATCCAGGACCTTTATGTTGTGAGCCAGACGTGCTAACCACTACACCACCGTAGCGCCCAAAATATTAACATTAACTCTAAAATGTAAAACATCCAGCTTGATACCCAGTGCCCTTCCCTTCTCCCAAAATCTCAATTACTACATTTTAGAGAAATCATATTTCAGTTCAGCAGTCATGCTCACCTGAGATACCAGTGTATCACACGTCAGGGCCAGACCAGATCCTACAGCCATCACAGTCACATTAATTGTCTGGGGAGAAGCAAGATTATATTATATCTGGCTTTGTAAGAGGTCATTTCTCTTATCACTCACTACACACTCTCTAAAAATATCTGCATTGATTTTTCATCAGTTGCTTAATCAGAGCTCGAGTAACAATCTGCTTAGTCAGGTAAAGCTTTGTGAGCAGCAAGTAGAAGAGTAGAGGAGTGGAGTAGTGGAGGCGTACAGTATTGGAGGAGTGGAGGAGTAGAGTAATGCAGAAGTAGAGGAGTGGAGTAGTGAAGTGGTGGAGTAGTGGAGAGTTGGAGGAGTGAAGCAATGGAGTAGTGGAGAGTTGAAGCAATGAAGCGGTGGAGCAGTGGAGGGGTGGAGGAGTGAAGCGGTGAGAGTTGGAGGAGTGACGTGGTGGAGTGGTGGAGGGTTGGAGGAGTGAAGCGGTGGAGTAGTGGAGGGTTGGAGGAGTGAAGCGGTGGAGTAGTGGAGAGTTGGAGGAGTGAAGTGGTGTAGTAGTGGAGAGTTGGAGGATTGAGCGATGGAGTAGTGGAGAGTTGAAGCAATGAAGCGGTGGAGCAGTGGAGGGTGGAGGAGTGAAGCGGTGAGAGTTGGAGGAGTGAAGTGGTGGAGTAGTGGAGAGTTGGAGGAGTGAAGAGGTGTAGTAGTGGAGAGTTGGAGGATTGAAGCGATGGAGCAGTGGAGAGTTGAAGCAATGAAGCAGTGCAGCGGTGGTGGGGTGGAGGAGTGAAGCGGTGAGAGTTGGAGGAGTGACGTGGTGGAGTGGTGGAGAGTTGGAGGAGTGAAGCAGTGGAGTGGTGGAGGGTTGGAGTGGTGGAGAGTTGGAGGAATGAAGCGGTGGAGTGGTGGAGGGCTGGAGGAGTGAAGCGGTGAAGTAGTGGAGGGTTGGAGGAGTGAAGCGGTGGAGTAGTGGAGGGTTGGAGGAGTGAAGTGGTGGAGAGTTGGAGGAGTGAAGCGGTGGAGTGGTGGAGGGCTGGAGGAGTGAAGCGGTGAAGTAGTGGAGAGTTGGAGGAGTGAAACGGTGAAGTAGTGGAGGGTTGGAGGAGTGAAGCGGTGGAGTGGTGGAGGGCTGGAGGAGTGAAGCGGTGGAGTGGTGGAGGGCTGGAGGAGTGAAGCGGTGGAGTGGTGGAGGGGCAGTGGTATTACATGAATTTTATTTTTCATTTGAACCGCATTGACTTTCTCAGAGAGGAACCATAAGCCTTTAACTGTGGCGTGTTTCTGTTCAAAGACACAACTGAGAGACTCTGACGCTCGCGGGTGAAATGATTTATTGTCCATTTGTATTTCATAAAATATTAAGGAATAGAAACTTGACAACATTGAGGTCTGACCCTGTGTACAAGAAACACTAACCTTCTCTCAAGTATAAGAAAAACTTACCGCCGAAGCCAGTGCATATCCTCCCAATTCAGCGGTTCCCAAGTGACCAACAAATATGGTGCTGACAAACGGCTGAAGGAAGCATAGGATCCGGGTAACGAGCTGAAAAACACAAATCTTTGAAATCAACATGTGGTCTCCCGTATTCATTCATTCATTTTAAGCACTGCCTAATACTCCTAGGGACACTGTCAGGCTAGAACACGTCCCAACTGGCTCTGATCAAGGGCACACTGTGCAGTTCCCCAGACCATCACTGAGCCAAAACACACGCGCACACACCCATTCACAATTACATCCAGGGGAAATTTGGCTACCACCGGGGAAGGATGAGAGCATGTACACACACCCTCCGTGACATGCAATGCTAGCCATCCGCCTCTTTACGAACTGCAGCACCATGCGTGACGCCAGTGATAGCCTGGCGATCGCTGTGAGTGACAGGGAAATGAGTGTATGCCGTTCCTCCCTTGAGGTAAAGTAAAGGTAAAGTCCTTTGGGCTTTTTACACCTGAGCCTAGTGGCTCATCAGGCCGGTGCTTATCCCCGGTTTCCGTAGCATGAAGCGACCAGGAGTTCAACTCCTGGATGGGATGCTAGTCCATCGCAGGTTACCTTCCCAGTATATTTTACTGGTACTCATTTATACTGCTGGGTGAACAGAGGCACACTTGTGGTTAAAACCTTGCCCAAGGGGTCTTAGCACAGTGGGGGTCTCAGTGGGATTCGAACACACAACCTCCTGATCATGAACGCAGCACCTTAACCACTACAGTTGGCTACCGCGGTTATGAGCTTCCACCCCTTTGACGAGTGACCCGACTGAAAGGCTGTGTATCAGTGGGACCATCCTGTCCATTAAAGGTTTACCCAGTCATACATTCATTCACTCCCCAGAGAATGAACATAGATACACAGTATAAACATTAGCCAGTTGTTCAATAAAAGTTAATCTTTGCTCCCGCTAAAACTTAGTGGACGTAAATAAAATGCTTGTGTCATCGGACTCCTTCATTCAGTGAACTTTCTCTGAGGCTGCACTGTACACCAAAAGCAACTCGCGTTTTATATAATAAACAAAGCAAATATTGCAGTGAACTGCATATCACGGTGGCACAGTGGTCAGCACGTCGCGGGTTCGATTCCCAGGCACCGGGTCTATCTATGTGGAGTTTGCATGTTCCCCCCATGTTTGGGGGAAAAAAGGGAAAATGCAGCATAGAAATCTAATTGTATTATTGTTTATGAGTGTGTTTCTGGGTAGTATATACTGTACAAAACCGCCGAACGAGGTAGGCTACGCAGGCTACGCAACGCTTAGCTTAGCCTGGAGCCTACAGACCTCACCTGACTTGCCTCTGTCAAGGTTAAAATATGTTCAAATAAAGTAAGAATCTCATTTTCGTTTACTTTTCTTTATGTTTATATGTTGTATACGTAGTGGCATGTTGGTCCATTTCACAGCAAGAAGGTCTTGGGTTCGATTCCCGAGCTTGATGTGTTTCTATGTAAGGTTTGAATGCCCTCATCATGCTTGTATGGGTTTCCTCCAGGTACTATAGTTTCCTCTGACAGTCCAAAAATATGCAAAGTAGGCTGATAGGCTGTTACAAATCACCGCTCGGTGTGAGTGAGAGTATAAATGGTCACATGTGTGTTAGCCCTGTGACGGTCTATTGAGCTATTCAGGGTGTACCCAGCCCTTGCCCAAGCTCGGCTGAGATGGGTGCCAGCCTCAACTTTGAGACTTTGAGCTTTGTTCACAAGAGACAGCATTATCTTAGTTAAACAGTAAACGGCTAAAATGGGACTCACTGCTCAAAAGCCAGGTTTCTATTGCAGGTATTGGATGTTCCGGTCCTGAAACCCCAAGTCTCTTTTCACTCTCTCATTTCCTGAACTGCTTAATAGCAGTAGGGTTGCGATGAGGCCTTTCTCAGTCGACGATGAGCGAAAGCAAAGTGCACCCTGAACAGCTCGCCAAACCATTGCATGGCCAACACCACTCCCACTCATATCTACATGCTATTTGGAACAGCCAATTAGTGTAACGTGCAAGTTTTTGAACTGTGGGAGGAAACCAGAGAACCAGGAGGGAACCCACACAAGCACAGGGAGAACATGCAGACTCCACACACACACACACTCCTTGCTGAGTCCAGGACTTTCATACTGTGAAGCAGACATGCTAACCACTATTCCATGATGCCACCAAGTTAAAACTTGTAAAAAAAAAAAAAAAAAAAAAAAAAAAGAAAGAAAAGTGAAATGATTATGTAAATTTTCTGCTCAGCAGTAAAGATAAGTGACTGGTGCTAAAGATCACCAGCTATCACTGGAAAACCTGCCTTCTATGATTCAGCAGAAAAAGGGTAAATAAAATAAATAAATAAATAAATAAGATAAGGCAAATAGCACCTCGTTTTATCTTGAGGAAAAAAGAGCTTTATCCCTCCTAGGGCTGTGGGGAGGCCGGGCAAAGGACCGGTTTCATCCTGAACACCGCAACACACCATCGCAGGGCAAAACACACAGCTAGTCACATTCACATTTGCATTTAGGGGCAATTTACAACAGCCAAGTAAAATCATGTGCATGTCTTTGGGCTGTTGGAGGAAAACCGGAGGACCCATAACGAGCCTGTGCGAGCACACGGAAAACATGCAAACACCACATTTAAACATCTGAACCCGGGACTAAAACCTAGGACCTATTTGCTGTGAGCAGACGTGCTAACCACTACACCACTGTCATGCCCAGCAGAATATTCTATTTCTTAAAGTTCTGTTGAGCCATTTTCTAGCACTACACCATCTAGCAAAAGAGCCACGGTTTATCTGATAAATATTATGAAAAGTTCATTTATAAAACAGATTATATATTTATATAAAATGCCTTTGTTCACAGTGAGTAAGTCTATATTATACAGACACTACTGATAGCTCTTTTTCATAGTTTTTGAGTTCTGACATAGTTGATAATGTTTTTTTCAGTATTTTTATGAACATATTACTATAAATAGTCATATCAATCAATCAAGTACTGTATTATGTTGTCATATTGGATTACTAAAAGGTTGAAACTGTTCTCAAGTCAGTAATGTTATTGCAAAGAAACATACAATTTATCGTAGTAATATCTGTACTTTTGGCTAAATATACAACAAGATGTTGACAAGTGTCATATGGCGGCCATCTTGCAAAATGGCCATCATATTCATTCATTCATTTTCTGAACTGCTTAAGCCTAATTAGGGTCACAGGGAGTCTGGCATCCATCTCAGCCAATTACAACCTGGACAGTTCCCCAGGCCATCGCAGGGCAGAAACACACTGCATGCAGATCCTTTTGACAAAAGTCAGCAACGGTTCTTTTGCATGAACCTCACACCATAGATAGTGAGAGACATGGCTGACCTTTGATAACCCAGTTAGCTGCACTCGGGGGACAGTGACAACTTGTTAAGAGTAGGGCTTGAACCCCCAACCTTAGGATCAGTGATCAAGCACCTGACCACTAGGCCACCACTGCCTGGTGGTCATATTGGAATTTTAAAAGGTTTGTACTTTTTTCATTAAATGTAACCAACAATGAGCATTTCTGCCAAATTCCATGCCTGTATCATCAAATGAACGAATGTTTGGCTTGTCTGCTCCACTACGTTAGATCCGTTTCCGTAGATAAAATAGTGCAGGAGTCCCCAAACTCACGTGTTAAAAGTCATCCTTTCCGTACAGAATTAAGAAGTGAAGACTTTTCTGGAGCTTTCCCAGTTCCTAGATCTTACACACAGAGTTTTTGCGAGATTTCGAAGAAATTTTCGTAATACGGTATAAAGAATAACAAGATAATCTGTAGAACTGAAGGGCACATCTGTAACCCTGGACATTTAACAAATGAAACTGTCTTTGTAAGCTTTACTGCTATTCTATAACTTCTATAAATGTTACGCAAAACTTGTTTTTGCTGTTTAAATCCACAGCTCTGTGAAGTCTATGAGAAAGTGTATATGTATGAGAGGAGGCAACTCACCAGGGGCCCCGTTAGTTGCAGTACTTGATAAAGCTCCTCTCTGTAGGCCAGGGGTACCCATCGTCTGACAAAACCGCAGCGGAACAATCGAGAACTGAGTGCTGTTGCCTCCTTGACCTGAACAGCGCATGCCAGGGGGCTTGTAGCTTCTGAGATGCTAGTTTTGTCCATTTAAGCATGGATGAAGGGGTAGAGAGAGAGAGAGAGAAACACAAGCACAGGAGAGATCCTGTCTTGCAGTGAGGACCGGATCTGTATTGGAGGCCAAGTTGCAGAGAGAGAAAGAAAAGAAAGAGAGAGAAAGAGGGAGGGAGAGTTACTTATTAAATAACCTGCTGCCTTCAGCCACACAGTGAGGCTGCAATCAGGCTTTTTATAATTCCCTGTATGAAAGGGGTGGAACAGTCAAGCTACAGGGTTTTACTTTTTAAACACAGCAGTAATCTTTTCAAGAATGCCTGGGTAAACAACAGCCGGTTGCATCTGTGCTAGAGTCCATTCCTGCAAAAATTCTAACTGTGATTAACTGGGCCTCTGCAAGAGCCATTGGAAGTTGGTGTAAAAGAGGAAAAGGGTCAAATACTGACCCCTGAGGTATCTCATAAGCATCAAATGTACTATCAGGTAGCTGAACAGTCATTTTCCATTTTCCGGAATTATGAATTGAAATATTTTTTCTTTCCCTTGAACTGTGGTATAACTTGTACTGTACATGTGTGTACTGTGGCTCTGTTTTAACTGCTGCAGCAACACTATGTGTCTTCTAGTTTAAGGAGTTTAACCAGTTACTGGGTTTTGAATCATCTGCACAATCTAGATACATTACTCCCATGAAACTCTGTCAAATGCATCCAGTTATAAAATTACAACATTTTATATTACACATAACCTTTTGTCATACTGTTCTGAAGCATGTAAACTGTGTTTTTTCCACTTGATTCATCTTTCGCAACTCATATCGATCCCTAACACGCTGAACACATTCTTTTTGGTTTTGGTTACAGAATCATGATCTTTACTGTCTGAAATATAATCACAACCAGAAAGCTATTTAAGGTGACCTTTGTTCATGATGTGCATGCAGGGCTTGTGGTTTATCAAGTGGGGTAGGGGAAGAGTAAAAACCGATTTGAATACAATAAAATGAAACAGAGTGTATGTTTGGGAAAAGCTGATAATACAGCCAGGTAATACACATACAAACACCATAGTTTACACAACATGTGATCTATTTACCTCTTCCTTGATGAGGAAGGGTCGCTCAGGACAGAACATCATGCTGAAGCAGCACGTGAATACAAAGAAAGAGCGCAAAGTCAGACTCATATGCCAATCATATGCTCGTAAGCTTCCTCAAGCTAGTCCACTATCAATACGATACATTCCTGCAGTCTGTTTAGTGGTTGGGTGCCACTGTGACATAGTGGTTAGCACGTCTGCCTGCTAGTAATAAAGTCCTGGGTTCGAGTCCCAGGCTCCGGTGTTGTTGTGTGGAGATTCTTTTTCTCCTTTTGCTTGAGTGGGTACTCCGGTTTCCTCCCAAAGTCCAAAGACATGCACATTAGGCTTACTGGCTTTTCCAAATTGCTGTGTGTATGTCGACCTGTGTTGGTTTTGCAGGCTGATCAGGGTGTCCCTATCCTTCGCCCGATTTCCTCAGATTAAGCGGTTCAGCAAATGAGTGAATGAGTGAGTAAAGGGATTCCAGCCTGAGAAATATGTAATAATCCTTTCCTACACTAACTAATAGGCTCAAGGTGGTCTCCACCTAAAAAAGTCCCATCTAGAGTGCACTTACAGTGGAGAAAACTTGATGAAGTGCCCTGTGTGGTTTCCCTACGTGCAGGGAGATGTAATGAAGTGCTTTCTGTGCTGCTTTTCCAGTCGAGCATTACACTATGAAGCGCCCCAGGGATTCCCTACATTCACGAAAATGATATGCCCTCTAAGAGCACCTAGTTTGGGGAAATGGTCCCTCTAGGGTTCCTACCTTATTTTTTTAAATGTGAAGAAATACCCTCCAGGCGTCTGTCTTTCTTCAATCATGTGTCTGGGTGCCTTTTTTTTTTTTTTTTTCTGTTGAATCTACTTTCTGTTCCAGGCTTGTGAATTGATTTCCAAGGATGAAAAGAAGTGCATCATCACCCAGAATCGAGTAGCACCCAAATTTTTAAAGGCACAGCAATTAAGTGACAGGCAATGAATGAGTATTTTTAGCCAGAGAAGTGAAAGAAAGGTTGATCATCTTTCATTTGTAATTGCAATTCACTTAACAGGCAGCAGAGGGGGATAAAAATAATTAGGTGTTGAAATGACCAGTGGCAGTGGTGGCTTGGTGGCAAGGTGTTGGATTGCTGGTCTCAAGGTTACGCCCCTCCCCGTGTCGCAAACTGGGTTATCAAAGGCTGGTAAACCATTGCTGACTTTCGTCAGCATAGCCGTCAGTGTGTTTCTGCCTTGCTATGGCCTAGCAAGCCATCCAGGGTGTACTCTGCTCTTGCCCAAAGTCAGCTGAGATGGACGCCAGCCTCTTCGCGGCCTTAATTAGGATTAAGTGGTTCAGAAAATGAATGAATGATGAAGCAAGGTAGCACAAATGGGCATCAGCATAAGAAGAAACACAAACAAGAGCACCTGGGGAGTGCAAACCTCCACCAAGCACAGTGTCATGTGTCAAGCACCATGTCAAAAACGGTCCTTTCTCACTTTTCTATAAAAGAAAGCCCAGATTTATAATTTGATCCGGACCATCTGCAAAATCTAATAGAATGTTATTTCGGCCGTTACTAAAACTGCGATCAATTCCTCCAGCTCTTCCAGGAAGAGACCCAGAGCATGCTGGAGGCACTATGCCTCTCAACTGGTCTGGGAACGTCTCGGTGTCCCACCGTCCCGTCCCGTCTGGATGAGCTGGAGGAAGTGGCCGGAGTGAGAGAGATGTCTGAACCTCACTATTTAGATTGCTTTCCTCATGAACCAGCCTCACACCAAGTGGAAAAAGATGATAATGATGATGCTTAAAACAAACAAAAAATTACAAAATGAACATCCAGACAAACCCCTCTGACAAACACATACACAGATGAATAAAATCAGAGGTGAGGTACCCCCTGTACAAACTGCACACAGCAACACCCACACTGAGCCCATGACTCAAACCCAGGACCTTCTTACCATGAGACAGACGTGCTAATCGCTACACCATCATGATGTGTTACCTAAAAGCTAGATATACAAGCACATTCGGACTGTTTGTCAGTAAACAGACACCAGGGGGCGCTCATATACCCTTCTGTAACCAGTTCAGGCCTCTGTTCCTGAGCAAGGATGTGGTACACACCCTACACAGCTCGGACGGCCATCATAGGTCACAACATATGCAACCACTCACACAACAGTCTTTTAGCCAAATGTGCAGGTGGGCATGGAGAACAAACAAACCCCACACAGAAACACGCTTTCTGAGCCCAGAACTTGAACCCAGGACCCAATGAGGTAAACATGCTAACCGCTATGCCACCATCCCACGCTGCCGTGAAAACACTGCAGGTAAAACACTATTCATTTCCTCTTTTCCCCAGTTTCTCCCTAATTTAGCCATATCCAATTCCTATCCATCAGGTATTGCCTTCCCTATCACATGACCACTACCAACCAGGAAAGCATGCAGACACCCACTCTGTGACATGCAATGCTAACATCCCACCTCTTTTCGAATTGCGGCGTAACACATATTTGGAGGTGGTCTAACATACTCTGAGGGAACGTGCTATCTGCCCCCTCGTATGAATGAACTCACATATGCCCATAATTGGTTGGCGACACACTGTGAGTGACAGGGAAGTGAATCTATGCTGTCCCTCCCTCCTGTGAGACCTCGGCCAATTAGCTCCCATGGACTCGTGGCTATGGATGGATGTACACTATTCATTTCCCAAGGAAAGATGATATTCTGCTAAATCATGACTCATGATGTTTGGCTGATGATTTGAACCATCATATTGCAATACAATTATTTCTCAATATATCGCGACAGAACTTTCTCACTGCTATATTTCCGAAACCAAACTTTGCAATATAATAAGAAAAACGCTTCCTCTTGGGCGTAGTGATTAGCAGATCCACATCACAGCAAGAAGGTCCTGGGTTTTGGGGCACTTCGGTGCGGTGT
>CM045735.1:5132160-5162160 GCA_024760905.1 Plotosus lineatus | reverse complement strand
CCTCCGTCCAACTGGACGTTCAATGTGAGTAAAAAATTGAGATCTGACAAGTTTTGGTTTAAAGGAACTCGAAAATATGAAGGGAGGCATGGTGTACGTTTTGGATTTTGCATGAGCTCCCTGCATTTTTGTGGGTTTCCTCCGGGTACTCGGGTTTCTTCCCACACTCCAAAGACATCCAAGTTAGGTTTACCGGCTCTTCCGAATTGCTCCTTGCTCTGAATGTGAGTGTGTTTTGGCCCCTGCAGCGGTCCGACAGGCTGTTCTGTGTGTACCCTGCCTTAGCCCAGTGTTGGCTAAGATAGGCTTCAGCCTCCTCCTTATCCTCAGTTTGTGAAAATATAAAACATGACAGGGCACGATGCCACTTAATCTTTGTTGTGGGAAGGCGGGCACCCATCTTAACCGACTCTGCTCAAAGGCAATGGAGTAGGGGCCAGGGTGTACCCCGAGCATCATGCCTGGCCATTACAGGTCTAACACACATACAATGATCCACAATCACACCTCAGGACGATCTGAAACTGCCAGTCAGCCTACTGGGCATGTTTTTGGGTTGTAGGAGGAAACCGGAGTACCCAGAGGAAACCGACGCAAGCAATTCAGAAACACGAGACCGGGAATCAAACCCAGGACCTTCTGGCTGTGAACGCGAACGTGCTAATCACTGTGCCACCCGCGCTTACAGAACATCCATGAAATAAATTACTCTCGCTGTGTGTTATAGCAGCTATAAACACTGGTATCATTCAATATGTCCACATCCTCTCCTTTATTGTCCCTCTTAATGTTACACCAAAAAAACCCAACTCATTAAAGTACTAAAAAAAAAAAACCATGCAGTTCAAAGTCCTCAAAAGAAAAACTTTCCCCAGGGAGAAATTCTCAAATCAGCAACATCAATGAAATCAGTGATCAGTTTCTTATGAGGCTCTGAGATCTGTAGGTAGTCCGCAGGTATGACTCCGTACGGCCACATGGCGGAACATGCATTGTTATGGAGCTTTGAACTTACGTAAGAGTAATTCTTGAAGCCAAAAGACAAAGCTTCTGTTTTATCAGTCCATCTACGTTCCAACCATCATACTCACCGTAGATAATCATCATACTCACTGATCGTGGGATTTGGGTACTGGCCAGAAGAACAAAAAGAACAAACAGTCAAATTGGTTTTGCCTCAAAGAATGTCTGGGCTCAGCCCTACAGGTAAAGTGTCGAGCTTAGACGTCCGAGGGAGCTCAGGATAGAGCCGCTGTTCCTCTGCATCGAAGGGAGTCACTTGAGGTGGTTTGGGTGTCTGAGTAGGATGCTTCCTGGTTGCTTCCCTTTAGAGGTGTTCCAGGCATTGCCAAGTGGAAAGAGGTCTCAGAGTAGAGATTAAATATATATACAGTAACCTTCTGCTCCTCCTGGGGAATCAAAAGCACGCCCAAGCCAGAGGGGATATATATATATATTTATATTTATATATATATATATATATATATATATATATATATATATATATATATATATATATATATATATATATATATATATATATATCCCAGGAGGAGCAGTATGGTGTTGCTTATAAGAGAATAGATGGAATGGATGGATGGATGGATGGGTAATTCTTGACATCAGGTCAATTCCTAGGTCTCTTGCGTGATGCCATACAATGTCCTGTGTGTAAGCCTTACAATTCCCATACACCGTTTGGGTCATGTGATTCATTTCGGATTGTACAATTTCCTACAATATTACGATGAGTATCCGATATACGGCGGTGGATATATGGCGGCACGGTGGCGTAGTGGTTAGCACGTCCGCCTCACAGCAAGAAGGCCCGGGTTTGATTCCCGGCCTGGGCGTTTCTGTGTGGAGTTTGCATGTTCTCCCCGTGCTTGTGCGGGTTTCCTCCGGGTGCTCCGGTTTCCCCCGCAATCCAAAGACGTGCACTGTAGGTTAATTGGCCGTTCTAAATTGACCGTAGTTTCTCTCCTGCAGCGGCACTGGAACCCAGTCGTATCGGCACTTGCCTTTCCATTGGATCCTTCCGGTGACGCCGAGACAGGGGGGGACTTGCTGCTTGGGTAACAGCCTGTCCCTCATTACTCCCTACCCGGGCTCTGTGCACTGGGGAGTATCACCAGTCGGGATACTGGCCAGAGCGCAGCCATAGTCCTTCGGGACTGACGGAGGCCTATACTATCCGATATACCTACATGTATGTCGTATAACATCTTGTCATCAGGGCCTTCTGTCCTAACTCTGCGAAACTCATATTATTAAAATAAATTCTGCCTATGAAAGTCGTTGAGATCGGCTGCCAACTCCGAACCAATCAGGTTCAAGAACTTAACTACACTGAAGAATAATAGAGGAAAACTTTTCAGCGCTATGTTTTAATGCTTGTGGTGAATATTATTATTTTTTGCAGATCCCCCAACCCTGGGTAACGATGAGCAAATCCAGCTTGAGGAGAAAACTGACGCCGTTCTATCCTGTGACGTTCAAGCGTCTCCTCCAGTTAGTGTAGTCTGGAAGAAGGACGATGAGCTTCTGGATCTTTTCAACAATTATCATACCAGCAATGATGGAGTTACAACGACACTTTTCATCCCAAGCGTTAAGAGAGACATAAACGGGAGCGTGTACACCTGTGAAGCCAACTCACTTATCTACGGCGTCCGCAGAAAGAACTTCAGTATCACCGTTATAGGTTCGTACACAAAATAAACATTTCGGACATTTTCATATTTAAAAAAAAAAAAAAAAAAAAAAAATCACATGTATAGTCTAATTGTTGAAATTGGGATCAGGTGTTCCGGGTTAGTTCCCATTGATTGTAATCTGGGTGTCACGCTGGTGTAGTGGTTGGCATGTCCGTCTCATAGCGAGAAGGTCCTGGGTTCCAATCCAGGGCTCGGACATTTCTGTGTGGCGTTTGTGTGCTGTCCGCTTGTTTGCATGAGTTTTCTCCGGGTACACACTGGTTTCCTCCGACAGTCCGCCGGGGATGCAGCCGTAGCTTAATGACTAGAGAGGTAGTTTGGAACCAGCAGGGAAAATGTGCGTCAATGGTGGACGACTGAGCTGCCCCGTTTCTTTCCTCCACCTTCGTGGCTGAAGTGCCATTGAGCAAGGCACCTGACCTCCAACTGCTCACTGGGTTCCCCAATGTGTGTGGCAGCGCACTGCTCTGAGGGTGTGTGTGAGTGTGTGCTCACTATGGTTGTGTTAAATGCAGAGGAAATCATTTCCCTTGTGGGATTAATACAGTATATCAATATTTAAAAAAAAAAAAAAAAAATCGAGGAGTGTACATTAGGCTAACTGATTGTTCTAGGTGTGAATGTGAGTGCGAATGGTGCAGGGCTCCAGCCTCCCTGTAACCCAAGTTGTTTTAAGCTGTTCTCCAAATGAGTGCGAGTGGACAAAAAAAAATATTGTAAAGGTGTGCTCACCTGATCCTGATCACCATCCCAATTTGCCTGGATCGTATTATGACGGGACATCAGCGAGCGCTGCTACACATCAGAGGACATTGCTGATATTTGCAGGAAAATGTTCAGGGGAATAAATAAAGATTTTGGACGTGTAGAAAGATTTGATGATGAGGGGGCAGTGGTGGTCTAGTGGTATAGGGTGCTGGATCGCTGATCCAAAGGTTGGGGGTTCGAGTCCCACTCTCCACAAGGTTGTCACTGCCCCCCACCCCAGTGCAGCTAACTGGGTTATCAAAGGCGGGCCATGTCTGTCACTGTCTATGGTGAGAGGTTCATGTAAAAGAACCATTGCTGACTTTCGTAAAGAGTAGCTGCAAAGCCGTCAGCGTGTTTCTGTCCCTTGCTAAAAGGGTTGTGACAGGAAGGGTATCCGATGTAAAAACCTCTGCCAAATCAAACGTGCGAATCAGATGATTCGCTGTGGTGACTCCCGAGTAAAAGGGAAAAAGCCGAAAGGAAGACAGACAGACAGACAGACAGAAAGATTTGATGATAATGAGGCGGCACAGTGTCGAAGTGGTGAGCACGTCCGCCTCACAGCAAGAAGGTCCTGGTTTCATTTCCCAGCTTGGGAGTTTCTGTGTGGAGTTTGCATGTTCTCCCCATGCTTGTTTGGGTTTCCTCAGGGTTCTCTGGTTTCCTCCACAGTCCAAAAACATGCACTGTAGGTTAATGTTGGGCCGGTGGTGTAGTGGTTAGGGTGCTGGGCTCATGATCAGGAGGTTGTGAGTTCAAATCCCGCTAAGATCCCTGGGCAAGGTCTCAACCACAAGTGTATAAATGGGTACCAGTAAAATATACTGGGAAGGTAACCTGTGATGGACTAGTGTCCCATCCAGGAGGAGTTGAACTCCTAGTTGCTTCATGCCATGGAAACCGGGGATAAGCACCGGCCTGATGAGCCACCCAACAGACTTTACCTTTTCTTTTAAATCACCCATAGGTGTGAACGGTTGTGTGATTGTTTGCCCTACGATGCCCCTGGTGAGCTGTCCAGGGAGTATCCTGGAGTCTGCTGAGATAGGTACCAGCCTCCCCATGACCTCAGTTGGGATTAAGTGAAAATCTGAAAATGAATGAATTAGGAGAAAAAAAGTGTGTTTGTGTGTGTGTGTGTTTTGAATCCATGGAGGAAACACAGGGGGAAAAAATGGAATGCGGTGATCCCTCGCTACTTTGCGCTTCAGTTCCTGTGGCATCAGTGCTTCGAGGGTTTTTCAAAAATATTCATCGAAAAATAAAAAATAAGGACATTAAGGAAAAATAGCAAATGCAAAACAAGGCTAATTATGCAAAAAAATAAAAAATAAATAAATAACCCAAAACCTCCCAACAAAACTACAATACTTACATTTTTATGTGAGGTGCGCATCTATGTGTGTGTCTTTATATTTTATTTACATCTTATACATTATGTTTGAATGTTTAATTGTTATTATAAGCATTAATAGTGTTGAATATGTATTTGTTGATATTATATATACACATGTACATGTGCGTATATATCAGTCAGGGGGGTCGATCCTACTTTGCAGAAATTCAGCGTTCGCGGAGGGTCTCGGTCCTCATTAACCGCAATAGGTGAGGGTTCACTGTAATATCAGTACACACCGGAACAAAATTGTCTGAACCATTGGGCCAACATAGCAGCGAATAACAGCGGGATACGATCAACTGAGAGCAGGATCAGTGTCCTCACACCGTCACTATCTACACTATGAAGTAAACCTTCTGTTATTAAAACACAGATAAAAAGACGAAGTTCCCTCTTGGGCCTGTGATAGCGGGCGTGGTGGTCATCCTCTGTACCATCCTGCTGGCGACCTTTTCGCGATGGGAGAAGATTGTAAAGGTATAAACATTTGAAATATGTTGAAACTCATGCGCTGTGTGTGAAGATGAAGTCGGAGACGATTCATTTGGATGCACTTAGGAAGCGTTTTAACGCCTGTTTTCTTTTTTTATTCATCTTTTCTTTTTTTTCTGATGTCTTTCAGTGCTTTAAAAAAGACTGACGGTCTACCAAGCGGGCCATTACAGCCGAATGCACAAAGAAGACATGTATAAACCCGGCATCTTTTATAGAATGGGTTCTGCTGAATTAAACATTTTAAATACCCATCACAGTTTTATTATTATAACTTGTTGTTTTATTTTATTATTTGTAAAATGTAAGCAAGTACTGATATCAAGTCAAAACATTTCACCCGAGGTAAAGACTTCATCGTGTCAGAGGGACATTATGCTTTTAAATGCAAATATATTGCACAAGATTGGCTGTAATGGGTTTTATACATTGACCTTTGAGTAAAAAAAAAAACAGACTCTCGGGTCCTGACTTCCTTTCTCACTATCATGGCAATAAAATCCCATTAAAATATATTGCTAACTATTATACATTTTCAAGGACAAGGTCAATGGTTTTCCTTGTTCTCATAAACACTCACAATTTAGACTTGTGTGTTTCTGGGTTGCCCTGTGATGGTCTGGCAAACTGTCCACGTGATTTTGTTTTTTGTTTTTTGTTTCAAAATAATATTTCTTCTCTCATTGGCACGCATTTATTTTCTGCTTCTGAGATTTATTATTATTATCTGTGATGAAATTCCTCAGGGGCAGTGGTGGACCGGTGGTAAATGTGCTTGATCACTGATCCCAAGGCTGCGGGTTCAAGCCTCACTTTCAACAAGTGATCACTGTCCCCCCCAGTGCACAAACTTGGCCGGCCGTGTGTCTCACTGTCTATGGTGAGACGTTCACGTGAAAGAACCATTGCTGACTTTCGACATGAGGAGCTGCAAAGCTGTCAGCGTGTTTCTGCCCTGCCTGGTGAGCTGTCCAGGGTGTACTCTGCCCTCGCCCAGAGTTGGCTGGGGTGGGGGCAGCCTCCCCGCGATCCTAATTAGGATTAAGTGGTTACAGAAAATGGATGAAATTCCTCGGTTACAAAAGCACATTTATTGAAATATTCAGCTTTTATTTGCTTTTTAAAATGGAAAACGTCCGCTGAACAGAAATCACTTAATCAAATCCTAATTCTACCCATCAGTTAAAATAAACCCTTTAGTACTGAATATAAATTATATTTCCAGGAGGAAGCATTTTCATTCATTCTCTGAACTGGTTCATCCTAATTAGGGTCGCGGGGAGGCTGGCGCCCATTTCAGTTAACTCTGTGTGAGGGCAGAGTACACCCTGGACATCCCCAGGCCATCACAGGGCAGAAACACGCTGATGACTTTGTAGCTCCTTGTGTTGAAAGTCAGCAATGGTTCTTTTACATGAACCTCTCACCACAGACAGTGAGAGACACGGCCGGCCTATGATAACCCAGTTAGTGCACTGGGGGGACAGTGACAACCCATTGAGGGTGGGGCCTGAACCCACAACCTTGGGATCAGTGATCCAGGCCACCACTGCCCTTTAGTATCATCAGATTCATGAAATTAATATATTCTCATTTATTATTTTTTTAACAACATTAAAGTAATGAGTAATAAAACAATTTTAAATTTTCAATAAAGACCAATTAATCCAGCGGTTAATGATTCTATTATCATTTCAATGTCATTCTTCATAATTAATTAATTCCAATTAATATAACCAAACAAAATTTTGTTAAGAATTATAACTATTCATTTATTTTAAATAGCACACATATTATATATATATATATATATATATATATATATAAAAGAAAAAATAAAGGCATCATGCTGTATAGTGTGTATTGAATAAAAAAAATCAAAGCAGCAGAAAAAAGAAGGGAAGCACAGTTTATCACAGAAAGAAGAAAGAAAGGCAGCACAATATCAACAGGAAGAAAAAAGAAAACACTGTATATAAACAAACAAACAAAGGCAGTGTAGTAATGACAGAAAGAGAAAGAGAACGATTATATCCAAAAAGAAAAACAATGAGGACAGAAAACAAGAAAGAAAAACAGCATGGCAGCATCTAGAATGAAATAAAGGAAAGAATGCAGCTGTTACGTCTTTAAAAGGAAATAAAATAAAGAAAGAATACATGATTTAAAGAAAGAAAAAAGAAATATAGAAAAAGAAAACAAAAAAGGATACATGGATATAAAAAATATATAGAAAGAAAGAATGAAAGTTGGAAAATAGGAAGAAATAAAATAGAAAGAAATGAAAAAGAAGGAAAAAGAAAGGCAATATAGTGTAGCATCATAGCAAATAAAAAGGAATGAAAAACAAAGGCAATATAGTATAGAAATAAAGAAAGAAAGAAAGAAAGAAAGAAAGAAAAAGAAAAAGAAAGAAAGAATTTTTTAAAAGAAAGAACAAAAGCAAAATAAAAAAGAAAGAAAAATAAAAAAGAAATAAAGAAAGGAAGAAAGCAAAATAAAAAAGAAATAAAGAAAGGCATCGTTATATCTAAATTAAAAAAGAAGAAAGGAATCAGAATGTACCAGTATGGGATGTCTAACACCAAAGACCTCTCGCCAATCAAATCGCGGAAAGGGTGCAGGGGCGTGGTTAACACCGAGAAACGGGTATGAAGGGCGTGGCCCCATAGTCTTGGGAAGAAGATCCGCCAAATTCAAACAGAGAAAGAAAGAAGTGGAACCGCGTTGTTGAAGTTCGGAGAGTTGCAGATCCAGCGGGTCGGAGATCCGGAGAGTTGCAGATCCAGAGGTTCGGAGATACGGCGGGTTGGAGGTCCAGAGGTTTGCAGATCCAGAGGTAGAGCCGGTGTGCTGTGTGCAGTCAAAGGATTTTAATATCCGGTGATAATAAGTGATTGAATACAGCGTGTGGTGTTCGGATATATTTAATCATACCGAGCTGTACTCAGTGGGGCTGAAAGCGAAAATGAATACACATCTGCACTCAAAACATCTGCAAACATCAGTCATAATCAGACTGTGTGTTTGTACATTTCTCTGAGTTGATCTTCCTACACAATGTGATTTTGTTGGTCATAAAATAATATCTGATTAAATTTGTTATTTTGATGTTAGAAAAAAGCTGAAATTATGTTTTGATATTTGGTTGAATTAAGAAAAGAAAACGAGTTCTGCATTCAGGAATTATGAGACAGGCTTGGGGAAAGTGCGCAGGCGCAGAAACCCCACCCTCTCGGACACATTTCAAAACACGACAAAAACTGGAACAAGTATAATAAGTGGGACCGGTGCTGGGATCGTGAACGAGAGGTTGTGGGTTCGAATCCCCGTTAAACCCTCACTGTGCTAAGACCCCTCTGTAAGTTCTGAACGACAAGTGTGCCTCTGTCCACCCAGCGGTATTAATGGATTGGAGTCAAAATTTAAAAATACTGGGAAGGTTACCTGTGATGGACTCGCATCCCATCCATGAGGACTCACGCTCCAGAAGCCCGCTGGTGGTTCTGGAGGTTCTGGTGTAAAAAAGCGCAACACGCTTACCTTTCCTACCTTTCAGTATATTATTATAGAAAAAAAACTATTTTTATTAACATGCTTGTAATAAAGCAATAAGGTTCTGGGTTCGAGTCCCATGCCTGACAAAGGTATTTCTGTATGGTGTTTGCATCTTCTCCTGTTGCTTACATGGTTTTCCTCCGGATACCCTGGTTTCCTCCCACAGACCAAAGACAAGCACATTAGGCAGAAATGGCCTCCTCCAAATTAACCCTTGGTGTAATTGCGAGTCTGAATAGTTGTGTGTTTGGCTCTGCAATGGACTAGTGATCTGTTCTGGATGTACTCTGACCGCTCACAGGGTCATGACCGTTACTTTGAGATCCCCTGCTGCAACACTTTGAAATAATATAAAGATTTAAAGAAATAGGATCTGGCTTTGTGTCAAAACAACAAATGTATGTCACTACCAGGGCTGGAACCGACAATCAATCAAGAGCTCAACATGACACCACACGTGTCTGGTAGTAGTGGTACTAATGGTAGTAGTAGTTTGGCAACACTTTCTAGTATCTAACATGGGATTAAGATTGATGTTGCCTGACAGAATGGATGATGTAATCGTTTTAAAGAGCGAATAATATAAATTCACCAAAGGTCCCCTTTAAGGTGCAATGTCACAACACATTTGTTTATCTGAAGACTGGGAGATTCAATACACTAATTTTGATAGACTGTATTAATTCGATTGGGGGTTCGAGTCCCACTCTCCACAAGGTTGTCACTGTCCCCCCCCCCAGTGGAGCTAACTGGGTTATCAAAGGCCGGCCATGTCTCTCACTGTCTATGGTGTGAGGCATGTAAAAGAACCATTACTGACTTTCGACAAGAGTAGGCTGCAAAGCCGTCAGCGTGTTTCCGCCCTGCGATGGCCTGGCGAGTTGTCCGGGGTGTACTCTGCCCTCGCCCGAAGTTGGCTGTGATGGGCACCAGCCTCCCCGTGACCCAAATTAGGATTAAGCGGGTACAGAAAATGATGAACTGTATTAATTCTGCAAGAAGAGCAAACACACACACGTATACGTACACACGCACACAAAGGGGAAAAGGTTGTTAAATTGTTGATAAATAACCAGGTTTGATTTCTCACACATTTCTTTCAACACCAGTTCCCATCATGTCATCATCCATTGTGAATACTGTCAACGGTCTAAGTGCCACGATGTCCGGGATGTGGCGTTCACACAGCGTTCTCCCCGAGTCTGATCCCGAGAGTTCTCCTGAAGCAGATTACCAGTTTCGGACCCTACACCCTTCCAGTTCGCTCAACTCTCTGCGTATGTCTCTGAGGAAGAGACTTCCCTTAAAGACTGTGCAGCCCACCAACAACATTCCTGAGAATCCAGACAGCGACGTGGTCCAAAACAAGAAGACCAGCGCTGTAACCCAGATCAAACGCACGGCCAAGAACACCATTGGCAACGCTTACCAGGTCAGCTCCTTTCAGATCTCTGCGTCCTCGCTTGCTGCGAGTCCTGTGACTAATATATTGTGACAATTATGATCAAAAATATTGGCATTGCCAGTAACTGCTTTAGCAAACAACAAGTCTTAGAGGGTGGAATGTTGGTGTAGTGGTCGACATGTTCGCCTCACAGTGAGGGGTTCCTGGGCTTGGTGGCGTTTCTGTGTGGAGTTTACATGTTCTCCCCTTGCTTACATGGGTTTCCTGGGTGTCCTCTGGTTTCCTCCCATAATCCAAAGGCATGCCTGTTAGGCTGTCCCAAATTGCTACTTAGCGAGAGTGCATTGGTGCATTGGTCTTATGAGCTGTTTGTTATACACTGCCATCACCCACTGTTTGCTGAGATGGGCTTCAGTCTCCTCCTGACCCTCATAGCATAAGTGGTTTGGAAAATAACTGAGATGAGTTTTCCTTGAGGGCATCTACAAAGAGTCAATACCTGAGCTCAGGGTAAAGGTAATTCATTAACGCAATACCACCGCCACCATGCTTCACTGTGCAATGGTATTCCTACACTAATCTTTTTGATTAGTGTATTTAGATCTATTTATTTGGTAACTCGGTGACCCTGATTGACTACCACACCCACTGAAACCACTTGAGTGACACTTTCAAAGATTTGTGATTATTTTTTTTTTCTCCAGAAGTTTCAGAAGAGCTCACTGTCACATGATGAGTGCCTGATGAGGACACCTGGCAGAATCCCAGAAGGAGAAGAGAACGAGGTTGTGCAAAGGTCTACACGCACTCCCAAACGACAAGCCACAACCCCCAGGCGTACGCCAAAATCGGCCGCAAAGCGTACCCCGCGGGGTGCCGGCAATCCAGAGTCCAGAGAGTCGGCTGTGAGATCGGTGAGGACGGGGGGATCCAGGAGGCAACTCGTACGCGTTGCAGCGTTGAGGAGCCCGTTTGCTTCGCCAAATACGGCGAATCGCCACTGGTGAGCAGAATTCAAAGTTGACCTGTTGCTTTGGTTACGTTATTATTAATTCAGTGAAGCTGGAAGTTTTCTCTTTGCAGATTTCTTTTTTTAACGAGGCTTCTCTCTTCATCCTTAGGCAGCTTAATCAAGATCTGGACAGTGTATCAAAAGGGCTCAGGAAACTAAAGCGACTCTCTCAGGCTTTTGATGAAGTCATTGGAAGAGATGAGCGGTGAGTCAGATGGATGCGTTGTTTAATACGCTTTGATTTAAAAGATAACGCGGAAAGACTGGCATTTGTAAGCGGAGTTTTAAACTAAAAGTGACCTTCAGTATGTTTATATATATATATATATATATATTTATTTTTTTTTGCAACCTGGTTTTACCTTTTCTACCGGGGTCCTGTCCTCAGGGTTCTGCCTTTAACCAGCCTTTTAAAGGAAATGGACTTTTTTAATGTCGGAGCTCAAAATGGTTACATTTGTACTCCAGATTATTACAAAGGCTAAAAGCACAAGGATATTGAGTATGTAAGTGCAGCGGTTTGTTTCTACGAATTAATCCAAAATTAACCTCGTAAAACTGCACTGTCCTTATGTAGGGACTTCATATTTTATCCCAATTACATTGTATGTATGTCCTTGGAAGATCCATCTGTGGGCTCATTTGTACGAAGGCACGGATAGTGCTTTCCCTCAGAGTGTGAATACTAATGAGCTCTCCGATGCCCTTGATTGGCTGGCAAACACGGTGAATGACAGGGAAGTGAGCGTATGCTGTCCCTCCCTCCTGTGAGAGCTCGGCTAGTTAGCTCCCATGGATTCCCATGCTACGGACTGCTATGGCGTTAACGCGGATGTGAACTTTCGAGGTCATGGAGAACTTGATGCTACCGCTAGCATGTTTCACCATCATCAATATAGAAACTGGAGCTTAATGGAACCGTTTAACGAGGCTGATTGTGGGATAGTTGGTGCATAATTATTGGTATTTATGATTTAAACTGATTCACATAATTGCTTGTATATTCACTAAATTCTTACACTTGAACAAATCTAAACATAATGCTGATGTACAGGGGCTTGGAAATAAAATGTTTAGAACACACAGTCATGCAGGCATTTTCTTCTATAAAAACTCAACTATTAATATCACAGCCCTGAGTCTTTTTTTAAAAAAAAATCACCAAGTCAACATGTTCATGCATCCTGGTTTGGAGTCCAGTCCATTTCCTGTTTAAAAATGAGTATGGTCTCACTTCTCCAAAACCGTCTTCTTTCCACCAGAGCTTAAGTACAAGGGAATGATTTGTGGCTGCTTTGGGGTGCGTTAGACTCCCATGTTTACACACACTGAGCCAATCAGCTTCTGTACACCTATATACATATATTTTATTAATATTATTATTATTATTATTAAGTTCTCTTATTTGGTTGATTTAAGATGTTTTTATATCTGTGGCTTCCTAAAACATCCACGATACAGTGTTAACGCTAGTGTAGTTTATGCTCATGCACAATGTCTGATATTCTCATGTTTTCTGGGTGTGCTGTGTACCCCACCCCCTCGAATTCCTCACATAACTCTTGTCCCGCCAAGATTTTCAAACTCCTAGTGCCTTTCCGTTTAAGGAAGTCATGCATGACGGTCACCACTGTGTGAGTGACGGTTACACAGAGCGTCTGCTGTTCCTCACATCTACACACTGACTTCAGGAGGTCTACTATGACCAAAATATCCAAAATGCTCCAGGAAATAAAATAATTTTGTTTGAGCATCTTAAATTTAAACAAATTTGTTTATTGACTTTCTGTGTGGAGTTTGCATGTTCTCTCCGTGCTTGCATGGGTTTCCTTGGGGTACTCCAGTTTCCTCCCACAATCCAAAAACATGCACAGTAGGCTAATTTGCTGTTGTAAATCACCCCTGAGTATGAGTGTGAATGATTGTATGAGTGTTGGCCCTACGATGCCCCCCACCCCTGACGGGCGCCAGCCTCCATGCAATCCCATTTAGAATGAAGTAGGTCATTCAATTGCTTATATTTTTACAAAGTTGTCTGATATGGGTGCAGTGTTGGGGTGAAATGGGTGGTATGTCCGCATCACAGCAAAAGGTCCTGGGTCAGATTTCCGATCTCAAGGCTCTCAGTGTGTAGTTTACATTTCTTTTGCCGTGTTTGCATGGGCTTCCTCTGTGTACTCCAGTTTCCTCCTACAGTCCAAGGTAAAGACAGTCTGCTGGGCTTTATACACATGAGCGTAGTGGCTCAACGGGCCGGTGGTTATTCCCGATTTCTGTAGCATGAAGCAACCAAGAGTTCAACTCAATCACAGATTACCTTCCCTGTATGTGTATGTGTGTGTGTGTATATATATATATATATATATATATATATATATATATATATATTTATATTTACAGTGGTACCTCACCTTACAACAGACCCAACAAATGAAAAATCCAAGTCACAAAACGCATTTACCTAAAATTTCCGTCACTGGATACGAAAAAATTCATGCTACAAAACCTGCCATCTCAAAAATTCAAGCAATGTGCAAGTTGCTCTCCCACTGGCTATCTCCCAACACCCTACCCTGCAGGCCTCCCATTGGCTAGGAGGGAGCTGTATCTCCATAATACCCATGATGCTTTTCGTGTTCCTTCGACCCATTGTTCGTCACTGAGTTCTAACATGCATAAAGGGAAGAGTAACGGTTGTTTCATAAGTTTTTCGAGTGTGTTCATTGCAACTTTATTTTTTTGGCTCAGGCCTTTAGCCCTGCATAAACATTTGTAAGATTATAACTCTGCAAAGAAGACATGGTCAACACACGCACATGCGTGCAGGTGATTTCTCGGTGCGAGTGAAAAGAAGAAGCAAGCTCGTGGCATGCGGTTGAGTGATATCGCAAAGGAATATGGCCGAAACCTGTCTACCGTCGGTATGATATTGAAGCAGAAGGAGGCCTTAAAAGGTATACTTTTATAATTTTTAAAGGGGTTAGGGTTTAGTTTTGGGGGCCTTGGAACGAATCAGGCCTTCTACATGTAAAATGCTACTCAACTTACGAAAAAATTAGGTTACGAAACCACTTCTGGAACAGATTAATTTCATAAGGTGAGGTACCACTGTGTGTGTGTGTGTGTGTGTGTATGTATGTATGTATGTGTGTGTGTGTGTATATATATATATATATATATATATATTATACACACACACACATATACAGTCGGCCCCCTTCTTCCGAAATTAATTTTTCCTTTTTCGGAACCTGGAGTTTTTGTAAGTAGAGGCGCATTTTACATATAAAACTCGTGATTCGTTCCAAGGCTCCCAGGACTACCCTTTAAAGATTTATAAAAGCATACATTTTAAGGTACTTACTTCGTGTTGACCATGTCTTCTTAGCAGAGTTATAATCTTACAATTACCATGGCACCGGGAATCACTCGTGTGTGTGTGCGTGCGTGTGTGTGTGTTGACCATGGCTTCTTGGCAGAGTTATGATCTTACAAATGTTTATGGAAGGTAAAAAGCTTGCGCCATAAAATACAGTTGGAATGACTCTCAAACATGAATGCGGTTCACACCAACTTTAACAAAGTTGGAAAGACAGCGTTATCCCTCCTAGCCAATGGGAGGCCAGTGGGGAGGGATGTTGAGAGATATGGGAGGGAGCTACGCTAGCCGATTGTATGTGTGTGTGTGCATGTGTATATATATATATATATATATATATATATATATATATATATATATATATATATATATAAAATTTTTTCCTGGTATCCATTTATACTGCTGGGTGAACAGAGGCACACTTGTGGTTAGGACTTTGCCCAGGGGTCTTAGCACAGTGGGGTTCGAACTGAGATTTGAACACACAACCTCTTGATCATGAGCGCAGCACCCTAACCACTATGCTTCCGGCCCGTACAGTCAAAGGACGTACACAAAAATGTGCAAGAGGCTTTTGAATTTTGAATTCTATGACAAAGTATGAAGTAGTTGAGTCTCCATCAGCATGGGTGTGGCAAGGTTCAGGATCTTTTTAAGCAGAAACTGACCTGAGGCTTTTTTTAACCAACTACCCTATAAAATTATTATAATTATTTTGTCCGCATTAACACCAATATTGATGCCCAGTCTGGACACTTGTCCATCAGGCCCTTATGACGCGTCTTCCAAAATCAGCAGCCCTGAAGTCGGTGCACAACACTGTATGGAACGTCTTCATCTGCTGTTGGGTTCCAATTTCCCTTCACTAGAACTTAAGAGGCTCAGATCTGTCCCCCTTCCGCACACAACGAGCTCCATGAAGGCGTGCCTTGACATGGTTGGAGTTGTGATTAAAGGATGGCGGTTAGAGCCTCAGGAGGTCCTTTCAGACCGCAGATTTATGCATGTAGTGTGTAACCCCTGAGGCATGTCAGGAAATCTTGACGGGAAACCAGGAGGCTGGGTGACAGTTCGACGATGATCGTTTAGTCATAGTGCAAGAGAATACTGTACAGTACATCAATTTCCTGAAATTGGGTCACTCGGTCCTGTCAGGCTGCCGTCAGTCATTCCAGTGTGTTTCTTTGTTTTCTGTTTGTCCATTCTCAATGAAGACCCTTGAATTATTTTTACCCCCCCTCCCATGGAACTGTCGCTTAATCTGTCTTTCATTTTTGGCAGCAACAAATTCAAGTACTCCATTATAACGGAGTAAAGCATAAGGTAATAAGTGTACACATGCATATACAAACTGATCTAAATATTGATTAACTTTGATGTGCATGAATACTTATATGGGTACTGTCTGGCCAAAAGTTTGTGGGCACCTGATGGATTCAGTGGGGAAGAGATTAAAGGTTTTTAAACTCCAAACGTTGCAGGACATGACCCGTGTGTACGGGGGAACCTTCTTTATTCGATCGGTTCACACGGCTTCTTAAAGCTGGGGTTGCTACTCTTGACAGTTAGCAAAAAATTTGAAAGGAGTACTGTATCTCTGCATGGGTCTGATTTTTAAAAAGCACTCTTCCCACCCCCTGTCCTCGGAGACCCTTTGAAAGCCACACCACCTCTGCACATGCGCAAATGGCAGTGCTGGATCAGTGGTTAAGGCTCTGGGATACTGATCCAAAGGACGAGGGTTCTATCTCCGGTACCACCATGTCCCCAGTATTGGGCTCTTGAGAAAGGTCCTGAACCCCAATAGAGAGGGAAAAAAAAAAAAAAAAGAAAGTATGTCACTCTGTATAACCGCATCAGACTCCAATTCATGCACTGTACAGAGACATGGGTGCATTTGATTGGATATTTCCAGTGGACCTCAAGGCAGTGATTGGTTGGGATTTTAAAAGGTTTATACTGACCACAAATGGTTGATTTTTTTTTTTTTTACTTTCCTGGTTAGTTAGTAAAACACCATGTCAACAGATGTAACAGTTTGTAAATACAGACAAAAAAAAAGGTTACCAACCCCAGTTTTAATTCTACTGAAGGGAAACTATAAGTAGGTTTAAATCCCTTTAGCGACATGCTAATGAAGGAGCCACATGCTAATTAAGAAGAGCATGTGGCTGCGATGATCAGGTGACTGTCACATGCTTTTGGCCATATAGTGTTGCATCATCTGATATCTGGAACACTCACCCCAAACTAATATTTCCACCTAAAATGCTGCCCGCTGCACATTTTTGTTTATTTTTCACATTTATATGTTTATTTGTCTGCTTTTTTTTTTTTTTTTTAAGGAGCATGCGCTTTAATTATTATTTTAAATGCGTCCGTCCACTCCATGTTTCTGAAACATGTATATTCAACATTCTGTATGTATCTGTGCAGGAGCGAGGCTGTAGAGCGGGACAGAAGCGTGAAAGCTCAGAACTGTGGTTCGGGCTCCGATCTGAGCAGCACGATGGGGAAATTAAACCGATCCGTCATCCGCCAGCGGAGCCGGGAAATCCGCCACCGAGTGGGTGGCTGGACTGACAGCGCTCTCTCAAACCTCCGAAAAATCACATAAACATAATACTACCATTCTTTCTCTTTTTTTTTCTTCTTTTCTTTGGTAAATGTGTTTGTCAGCGTTAGTCATGATGTCATGGTGGTTGTTTTTTTTGTTTGTTTGTTTTTAATGTATGTATTACCGCCCAAATTGTTTGGGGTACTGTTACAGTTTAAAGGTCACGGCTGGTGATGTGGGAAGGCCGACAATGTTTCATCACTGCACCAGATATTAGTTGATGCGCGTGTGTGACTTCTTCTTTTTAATTTAAAACTAACACTAGCATGAATGTAGCGAGTTAAATCTCCATGTTTATTACGTCATAACTAGGTTTTTTACTTCCTGTATACTGTATTATTCGCTATATATTAGACTCCGCCTTCTGTTGAGGTGACGATCAGTTCTAACTCGTCTTTTCTCTTACCGTTAGCTCACAATACATTTACATTTATATTAAACAATATGTAGCTGCGTAGCATAATTGAACAGCATGGGCCACGTAAGGGATAAAACCGTACAGTCTGAAAGCTGCAATATGACTTTTGTTTAAAAAATGATTAATGTGAACTCTATATTACTTTAAAAATTAAGTTTTTTTTTTTTTTACCGTTTTATACTTTCATTAAAAAATAAATGTTTTTTGTTCTCTGTGATTATTATTATTTTGAATAGTATAATACTTCACATTATTATTCATTCAGAATATTTTCTCGGCCTTGGCAGATATTAAAAAGAAAAACTAATCAGAATGAATAATTATCCATATTCTATTCACCTCATTCAATAATTGCTTATTATCCACAATAGACAGTATGAAAATAGGAACAATTTAAAGGCCAAGCTATGTGTAAAAGGAAAAGCAAAAAAAAAAAAACAACAACATTTATCACCTTTTTTTTCTGTGTTCATTTCTACAGTATCACATGGCAATGGACACACGGCACGCTGTCATCCAGCAGCTTATTTTCGGACATAGTTTCCGCGTTCTGTCCACACTCACTTCGGATGTAGCAGCTGGTCTGCCTGCGCACAGATTTTATTATGGTCCGTGAAAGTGGCATAATAGAAATACACAAAATAGAGTGATATTACTCGCAAATGCTTAATACTGAAGGACTAGAACGATCAACTGGCAGTTATAGGCTTCTGCCAATATGCTGTGTTGGGGCAGAAAGCAGGGGTGGTATCAGTGATAGTTTGATTGGCGGAGGTGTTGGTGTGATTTTTAAGGAGAATATTTTGTATTGAATACAGTAGGCTCTTGACCATTCGCGGATGCACAATTACACTTAATTCTAGTACAGTATGGCAAAAAAAGCATGCTCCACAGCACCACACCACGACTCCCAAGGGGGGGCGTGCCCCACTATTTAAGAAGCACTGGCCTTGTGGAGTTCACCACAAGCCTTTCTTCACTGGCATTCGCAGCATGTACTTGCACAGAATTCTCCTCTTTCACCTCCTCCTTTGTTACACACCACCGTCTGCCTGCCCACGTGACATCTTTGCCGCAGTCGATGATTGGAAGCGTTAGTTGACATTGTTTATTCTTGTTTTATTATTACTTATTATTAATTATTAATGTTAATGTACATGAATTATTATGAAATATTTATTGTTTGTACATGTTTATCTTTAATATATTATGTGAAATATACGTGTTTGTGGCAGGTTGGGAGGGGGTTGAAACGGATTAATTGGTTTTCTTTTATTTTGTTATAGGAATAATTGATTCAACTAACGAACTATTTGGCTTACGAGCTTGCCCTCAGAATGCATTAAATTCATAAGTCATGGTATCACTATATCACATATATATGTGTGTGTGTGTATGTGTATATGTGTATATATATATATATATATATATATATAAAAAATTATACACACATATATATATATATATATATATATATATATATATATATATATATATATATATAATGTGTGTGTGTATATATACACACAAGTACATACATATATACAATATACATGTGTATATATATATATATATATACACAAGTATATACATATGTGTGTATATATATACATATGTATATATATATATACATGTGTGTGTATATATATATATATATATTTATACACACACACACAAGTATATACATGTGCATGTGTGTGTATATATAATATATACACACACACACACAAGTGTGTATATATATATATATATATATATATATACACTCAAGTATATACATATGTGTGTGTATAGATAGGCATCTACTTCACAACAAGAAGGCCTTGGGTTCAACTCCCTGGGCTTGAAGCATTCTGTTGTTCCGCTCGCATGCTCTCCTCGTTCTTGCATGGATTTCATTCGGGTACTCCAGTTTCCTCCCACACTCCAAAAACAGGCACAGTAGACTTCCTGGCAGTTCCAATGGATTGTGTGTGTTGCCCCACAGTGACCTGGCAAGGTGTACCTTGCCTTCACCAAGAGCCGGCTGAGATGGGCGCCACTCTCCCCGCAACCCTAATTAGGATTTGTTCAACTTTATGAATGAAAAGTGTCCCATTGGCTCTTCATCTCCTACCTCGGATGATATGAAGGAACTATTTTGGTCAGTGTTTATGAAAAGTTGTTAATGTCTTACAGACTTGACGTAAATTAAATTCCCAGACATTTAAATTCACATAATCTTTATTAAAGGCTGCAATTTTACAGCATATTTTTTCCTCTTTTACAAAAGACACCATATTCCAACAACACAGTGGTTTAAATTATATACAGTTATATACATTATAGTACAGGATACATTGTGCAACGTTCTCTCAGCACTAGCAGAACTACAGCTTACTACGACCTGCACGTAACGGATACACGAAACTCTGAGACGTTCCGTATATTACACGCTGCAGCAGTGTGTACTGCAGCACATACTGAAATATACGTTTAACATGCACACACACACACACTGTGCAATACTTATGCTTTATTTCAGTTAAGGAACCAAGTGGAGGGATAAAAAAAAACATGCAGGCAATTCAGAACCTTGAGATACGAACAAAGGATGATTCTGAAAAAACGAGAACGGATAATCAGCGAAGCGAAGGCCAGCGAATATTCGGAGTGAATGCAGGTCTGTCACTGCCAAGCTGGTTCGGATGCCTACGCGCATGGTTACTTTCACAATAAACCACAACAGCAGTCGAGGGGTGGGGGTGTCGATGACATGAATGCTGCATATATAACAGGAGCTTTGGGCACCGCTTGCCATCTGCGGTTGCAAATAAAACATCCCTGTTCCATGTCATTGCCTTCAGGGTTCTTGGCCTTGCCGTGCTGATCATGATGCTTCTCTTGTTTTAATGATCAGCTGCAGCACCTTTTACTGAACTGGGTGAGATCTCTCCTTGGCTGAATCTTGGTTTTGTTTTCGTTTTACTCAAACCGGCAGAAATTTGATTTATTCTGCTGTAGCTTTTGTGCGTTTTCAAATTAAGGTCATCAACTGGTACGTGAGAACATGCTCCTGCCATGGAGAAGAGCTCGATTACTCACTTTATTATCCATTCTAATCAGCTGAAATTTAACAGGGCGTGCGAGGACAAAGATTCTTCCATTCAGAGTTCAGAACCAACCAGTGTTGCACGAAACATAACGCGCACGAACAAAAAACATTACATCGATCCAGCCTGATTCTGACCTGACTTTGTGATACCTGACGGCACCGGGCCGTGAACATCAGGAAGTGTGAACATCAGGACAGACGGACGTGTCCTGAAGTGCGAGATATTCACCAAACAGCGATGGAGCGTCGGCGACCCCCTGACAAAACATCTAGCGTCTCAGGATTTTTTTTTTTCCCTCCCTAATTTAGTCATAGCCAATTCCCACCCATTGCGTATGCTTCCCATGACTCCCGAGCGGCGCACTGACACAGTGCATGATTATCAATCCAGAGATCACAAGATTGGCTGAGTTCTCAAGGGAGGGAGGGATGGTATGCGCTCACTTCCCTGTCACTCACAGAGATCACAAGTCAGCAGCATCTGTAAGCTCATTCCTATGAAGGGGGCAGTTAGCGCTTCAGTTAAAGTGGAACCAAAGGCAATTTAACTGCTTATTTCTTTTCAAAACATCACTATATAGATACTAAATCATAGTTTAGTAACTTCGGAGAGTATTCTAGTGAATACCAAACAACATCCTGTGACAGATCTTTGCAGATGACATTGTGATCTGCAGTGAGAGCAGAGAACAAGTGAAGGAAAATCTAGAGAGGTGGAGGTATGCCCTGGAAAGGAGGGGAATGAAGGTTAGCCTCAGTAAGACAGAATACATGTGTGTGAACGACAAGGACCCAAACAGGAACGAAGAGATTACAGGGAGCAGAGATAAAGAAGGTGGAGGATTTTAAGTACTTAGGCTCAACAATCCAGAGCGATGGAGAGTGTGGAAAAGAGCTGAAGAAGCGTGTGCAGACAGGTTGGAATGGATGGAGAAAAGTATCCGGTGTGATGTGTGATAGGAGAGTATCGGCAAGAATGAAAGGAAAAGTGTACAAGACGGTGTTGAGGCCAGCGATGTTGTATGGTTTAGAGACAGTGGCCCTGGGGATAAGACAGGAGGCAGAGCTGGAGGTAGCAGAGATGAAAATGTTGAGGTTCTCTTTGGGAGTAACGAGGATGGATAGGACCAGGAATGAGCACATCAGAGGGACAGCACATGTAAGACGTTTTGGAGACAAAGTCAGAGAGGCTAGATTGAGATGGTTTGGACATGTACAGAGGAGGAATAGTGAGTATATTGGTAGTAGGATGCTGAGGTTGGAACTACCAGGCAGAAGGCCAAGAGGAAGATTTATGGATATGGTGAAGGAGGACATGAAGGCAGTTGGTGCAAGACAAAAAGATGCAGAGGACAGGCTGAGATGGAGGCAGATGATTCGCTGTGGTGACCCCTGAAGGGAAAAGCCGAAAGGACAAGAAGAAGAAGAAGATCCTGTACCATCTCCACATTTTGACAAGTTTCAGTAACTGAAAATTGCCCATAAGTAGGACCCTTGTTTTCCCATCAGGATGCCGAGCTAGAAGATGGTATTGGGTTTAATTTGAAGTATCATCAAGTCCTTTCATTTACGATGAAGAAATCAAACACCAAAGTGTCACCCATGTACTCAAAAGAGGGCGCCAAATGGGTGCGTCCGGCAAAATTGACCGTAAACAGATTAACACTGGGCTGCTCCCAATGAAGATGTGGAGCTACTCTTGGCTTCCCCAGGAAGATCTTCATGCCATGAACACACCAGCAAATTTAATTTGGCAAATCATGATGGTTTAAATCATGTTGCTTTAAATTCGGCATAAATTTGCCTATTTTAGGAACGGTTCATCAGATTTCTGGTTTTTAGTCAGCTATTGCATGTCCACCAGGGGGTTAATCTGCTCAATTATACATTTTTCATAATCTTAAAGACAGAATAAACAAGTTCTGCAAAAAAAAAAAAAAAATTCAAGCAGCTATCTCTTAGTTTTTGATTGCTAATTATCTAAAGATGGCTACAAATGGTGCACAGATGGTTTACATGGAAACGCCCCCTTTTCAAACCATGCTGAAATCTAAGTGGATAAAGAATTTGACATGAAACCAGTTGCATTTTACTTTCATCACTACAGGCTACAAAATATATAAAAATGAAGCAAATATGGCACCATCATTGGGGGGG
This sequence comes from Plotosus lineatus, assembly GCA_024760905.1. Lineage (NCBI taxonomy): Eukaryota > Metazoa > Chordata > Actinopteri > Siluriformes > Plotosidae > Plotosus > Plotosus lineatus. Next base: position 5,139,162 of record CM045735.1, on the reverse strand, counting down.
CTATGGTGATTTCCAATAAATTGACACCATTGGTGTAGTGGTTAGCACGCCCACCTCACAGCCAGAAGGCTCTGGGCTTGATTCCCAGGCTTGGCAAATTTCTGTTTGCAGAATGTACATTCTGCCTGTGGGTGCTTCGGGTATTCTGGCGTCCTCCCGCCGTTCAACAACATACGCACTAGGCTAATGGCTGCTCCAGAGCTCCTCTGTGTGCGAGTGTAAATGGTTGTTTGAGTATTAGCCCCGTGATGGCGTGGAGAGCTGTCCATGGTGCCCCACATCTTTGCTCAGAATCGACTGAGATGGGCATCAGCTGCCCCATGAACCTAATTATGCGGCTTTGGCTTTTTTTTTTTTGTACGTAAGTCATAAATCTCTGTTGCACAAGTTACACACTTGCTCACTGAGCTCAGCTTATCATAATATTAAAAAAAAAGCAAAAATTAAAAAAAAAAAATCCTGTTTCCGTGTGAATTTTTGCTTGTGTTTATGTATAGTTTATGTTATAATAATTATCCACCTGGGCTTGTGAAGCCTGTTGTTAAGAATTTAAAAATATTTCATACTGTTGAGTATTATTTTTTACTGATAGAAGGTCCATTTATTTTCTGAACCTCTTGATCCTAATTATGGTCATGGGGAAGCTGGTGCCCATCTCAGCCCACTTTAGGCGAGGACAGAGGCCCTGGACAGCTCACCAGGCCATCGCAGGATGGAAATACATTGTCGGACATGCAGCTCCTTTTGTCATAAGTCAGCAATGATTCTTTTACATGAACCTCACACCATAGACAGTGAGAGACACGGCCAGCCTTTGATAACCAAGTTAGTGCACTGGGGGGACAGCAGTGACAACCTGTTGAGAGTGGGGCTTGAACCTCCAACCTTGGGCTCAGTTATCCAGCACCTTACCATCAGGCCACCACTGCCCCATGTCCGACTGGCAAGTCGCGGTTTCTGGGCACCCCTAGATGAAGGGGGGGGGGGGGGGGCTCTTTTGTTCAGGTGCAGGGGCTACTGATAGAAGGTTTACTGTATTTGTTTTTTGTTTTTTTTCAAAGTGTACATGAGCGTGCTGTTCTTGTTATGCAGCCAGTGTTCTCAAAAAACATATTTTTTTTACTTTGCTCTCTGATGTAACACAAAAAAATAAGCGGAGAGCACCGTAATAGCTGCTGTGAAAAAATAACAACCCAAAGCTCCCAGTATGGCGGCATCATTATCCCGCCGTGTGGTCAACAATGTTCCGAGAAAAAAAGGGACTCTTGGCGAATTCAATAGACAAAACAGCCAATCATTCCCCTCAGTCGGAAGAGAACAGACGCACAAGGAATGAGCGGCGCTTGCTTCGGTTTTTCTGGCATTATGGTGCTGATTGGCGTATTCAGGACCTGCAGGCTAGAGAAGCAGGCGGAGTGACGCAGAGCGACTCGAGTGCGCCAGCACAAACCAAACGAGAGCTCGCTGAGTAAATAAGCTCCTCAGCTTGTCAGCGGTAATTAATGGTAGGCCGCTGCCCTACGCCAAGCACCACATCGCGGTTCGTCTGCGGACGGCTTGAAAACGAAGGGAGGACCGAAAGCATGGCGGGATTCCGAGATCGTGTCCGTCAAACACAAGCTTTCAATGCTGATTTGATTTTGGGTATGTGGCTGGTACATCTGCCTCCCTGTGACCCTTATGAGATTAAACGGTCGGGGAAAAGAGTAGTTTCGTGGTTTATTTGTTGTTCAATTCTGAAGGTCAAATGTCTGAGAAAAGGCTGCAACATTTCAAATAACCTCAGTTTGGAGAAAAAAAGTTATCTTACTACAAGCACAACAAAGTCCTATCATCATATTTCGCTCACAGTACGGCTGTGAAACCTCCCGTCTCGGGATCCTGATCGTCAAATTCGATGCGGATCTCGGGGCCGTCTCTGTGGCTCTCGGGTTGACTCTGAGCCCGCTCCGGTTTCGGAGTGGAGGACGAGGAAGAGGGTGGAGACGCCTGCTGCATGGACATGGCTCTGCGTAGCAGTGGTGTGCGTTTACATGTCAGGAAATCGGGCGATGGGGACAGGAATTCAGGCTTGGACGAGAGGCCGAACGAACCCTGGCGCAGGATCATGCGGTTTTTCTTGGGACGTGAGCCGTGCTCGAACTCCAGAGCCGACAGGTGAGCGGCGTATCCTTCGCTCAGGAACTGAGAATAAAAAGGCATTTTAAAAGGATAACCGGGTAAACAAGTGTTTCTGATTACAGACGTCCTACCTGGCATTGGTGCTGGTGTTTCTTCGATGGTCTTCCCACGATGTAGATCTGCGACGCCTCCAGACCCAAGGCGCTGTACACGGACATGTCTTTCATGGAGCCGTACGCTGCACTGACCTTAATGTGACACTACAACACAGAAATAAAATGACTGCATTTAAAAGGATATACTGTAGAAACGGATACAGGACAAACCAGAATACTATGAGTGAATGGCTGAGCTTGAGCTTCATCGAACCAGTACTAAATGACTTGATTTGATCACGCTCACTCACTCACTTAATCCTATTAGGGTCGCAGGGAGGCCAGTGCAGTCTGAATAGCTCGGTCGACCGTCTCAGGGCAACACTCACAACTACTCATACTCACACCTACGGTCAACGTGGAACAGCCAGCTAGCCTATTTTTCCTCGAAGAGGCCCAAAAGGATCAGCAACTACAGACTAGTTCCAATTATCTGGAATCTGATACATCGGTAGGCCTTATTTAAAGGCACTTGTTTAAAATGCCGGACAATAGGGACAGTACCTGGTATAACCGCACATTTTTTTCTGAGAAAAATGTGCAATCGGAAAAATCGGAAAAGATCGCAGATTTAAACTTTGCGCAGTTGCGCTCTAGCAGCAGCCAATCAAAACAAAACAACAACACCGACATTTGTTTACATTTCTATGTCTTGCTGTTGCGCTCCAGCAGCAGCGGGTTGAAACAAAACAACAACACCGGTCCTTGTTTACATTTCAATGAGCGTTTGTGTGCGTGAAAATAAAAAAGTTACGATTTTTTGTTATTTACAGTAATTATTATTTACAGTACAGTATTTAAGGTGTGGGGTGTGGGACAGTTAGCATAGCCTTGGTTTCTTTGGTGTTTTGCTATTTTAGTAAGTAATATTCTACCCAATTTCTTTATTCTTTTTCTCTAAATTTAATTTTAATTTAATTTACATGTATTTGTGGGAAGGCCCTGATACATCGCCAAAATTGATTTTCCGACACCCACTTCGTCCTGAAGGTGCCGGATAATTGAAATCATTCTGTACGGCGTCTCGATAGATTCAGACATATCTGTCTCAAATTGCATTCGTTAAAGTGTGCTAATGGTACCATATCGCCAAGTAAAAAATACAGGAGAGGAATGTTAGCTGCAAATTCGTCACTGTATTACGATTAACTTGATCATGTTACTTCGGGCACGTCTGACGTATCTCAATCTCCCGACGCCCTCAAATTTGACGGAATTGGTCACCATTCATCCGGCATTGAAGCATCGTCACCCATGCCATAGCTTTCTACACACTCATACGGCAAGCCTTATATGTCCTTGGTGATAGCGGCGATACAAGCTACTGCCAGACGTTATGCCGATTCAAGGAAGATGAGGAGAAAACTCCTTTACACTTTCATACACTGCAAGCGGGCAGATCCACACTAGCGGCCCTGACCTCACCATGTACAAAGTACAAGTAAGTACAGTTATCCTAATGTGCATGTCTTTAGACTGATGGAGGAAACCGGAGTACCCAGAGTAAACCCACACAAGTACAGAGAAAACATGCAAACTCCGCACAAAAATGCTCAAGTATGGGGCAACATGGAACCCAATCATCACTCGAATCCAAGACTTTTTTGCTGTGAGGTGGATGGATGTGCTAACCACTACATCGTCCTACCCGGAGTAGATAATGGGTGAAACAAAAAACGTCTGTTCTTTTCTGATACTGTACAGACTGTTAAGTGTAACACTAATTGTTTTAATGTTTTTTAATTTCCTGTGTGCTACCTCTTTGATGAGACTCCTGAGGAAGATGGTTTTCTGGCGCAGGGGGTCATGGACAAGCCCTTCAGAGAAAAACACCATACCCTTGGGGAAATTGTGCTGCGACAGCCATGACACCACCCTCTGCTTCTGCATGTCAGGTCGACCGGTGATGTAGATAATCAGGTAACCGAGATCCTGCCAGTGCCTGCAAAAAAATAAAAAAAATAAAAAATAAATAAAATAAATAAATAAAAGGATCACCATCAACATGTTAGCTGATTGGACAAATGCTCATACTGAACCATAACTGAACTCTAACATTACAATACAACAATATTGCCATTTCTTATTTTTATTTAAAATACATATAATATGGTTACACCAAAAATCATATAACAGATAATTGTCCGTTCTGTGTGTCAACTTAAAAAAAAAAAAAAAAAATCCCATGTTCATCCCCAGCCATGACATGGTAGATAAAAAACAATGTGGTTTGGAGTGAGCCACACAACACTTTTCCAGCCAATCAGCAACAAGAGGCTTATTAATTCATCCATTCATTTTATGAACCGCTTAATCCTAATTAGGGTCGTAGGGAGGCTGGTGCCCATCTCAGCCGACTGTAGGCAAGGGCAGAGTACATCCTGGGCAGCTCGCCAGGGCATTGCAGGGCAGAAACATGCTGTCGGCTATGCAGACTCCTCTTGATGAAAGTCAGCAATGGTTCTTTTACAAGAACCTCTCACCACAGACAGTCAGAGCCTTTGCTAGCCCAGTTAGCCACACTGGGGAGGTGCAGTGACAGCCCGTTGAGAGTGACACTTGAACTCCCGACCCTGGGATCAGTGATCCAGCACCTTTACCACCAGGCCACCACTGCCTAGGCCAAGAGGCTTATACACAGCACAAATGCACCATGTTGCTGATTGGCTGGAAAGAAAGCAGGGATCGGTGTTACTGTCATCGCCTCTACAATACGCAGTAATAAATTTGTGGGGCGGAGCCTCTGATGCAGCATATTATTTAGCACTAGAGTAAAAACCTGGAATGTAGGCCTACACATACTCACCGAACCACATCTACGGCTCCAGGACGGACTTTCGGGTCACTACCCATGAGCGAGACACTGGCAGCAAAGGACCCATCAATGCTGAACACCACACACTCCATTCCTTTCGGCAGTACAGTGAGGAACGCCTCCGCGCTTGTCTGGTCACCTCTTGAAAAGCATCAAGCAATCATGACAACGGTGACATCATCCCAAACTGGTGATTTTTTTTTTGTGTGTGTGTGTCATAATCACTTACTTGACCACCATTTTGATGGGGTACACACCAACTGAGAGTCTTTTGTTTGCAGGAATGGTGTAGGTGACGCGACCACTGCTGCTGGTTACCTCGGTGTCGAACAATACCCAGCGTCCTGACCCAGGCTGGGTCGCCAAAAACACGTCCACCTGCCGGAAAAGAGGCAGTGATGCATGTTTACGTTCCTTTATTCACCTAAACTCGCGCTACTAACTATAACACATCCGTGAATGACGAGGGAATAATATTTTTTTTTTTTAGAAGAACAAGCCTCACGACTTAAAGCCAGGTGATCTCACCAAGATGGTCCCACTTCAGAATTGAAACAGTAATGTCCAATCTAGTTTCTTTTTTTTTTCTTTTCTTTTGATAATCAGTGATTGGTGGAAACAGGTGGAAGGTGTGGCTACTGTTTGGTTAAAGTGAAAACCTGCACCCACACCGGCCCTTTGTGGATGAGACTGGAGACCCCTGGGTTACTATATGGAAACAAAAAAACTCTAAAACAAACAAAATGAGAGTCATCTGGGGGATTACACGTTGCTTCGGCTTCCACGTGTCCGAAATATGAATTTCAAAAATCTCTCAGTTTCAAAAGGTACAACTGCACTGCCCGGTTGAAGTAGCCACCAAGTTTGATGGGAAAAAAAAAATCTCAAACGGTTTCTGATCTGTGGCTGAAATTTTAATTGTATTTCAGATAGTTGAACATACTGATGACTGTAAACCCCTCCCCCACCCCCTGCCATCTTATTCCAGGGAGATTAAAAAAGAATAATCTGTTTTAAAAGTGTCTGTTATTGTGATTCAAGTGTTATCCATTCAGAATATTTCAGAAACAGTGGACCAATCAGATCGCTCTGTTTGCGTGTAGCGCTACCACTGAGAAATATACTTTCCCTTTACTCATTATATCTTCAAGCAGTATTTAATTTATTCCTTTATTCATTCATCAAATGTTGACTTGATAAGAACCTTCTCTCCTGTGAGGGTAACCATGTCCAGGGGGCCGTACATGAACCTCCCCACCAGCATCTGCGGCCCATCCTCTGTCGCAATTACATCATGTACTCTGTGGTTAGCCGTCACGTTCTGCAAACACACACACACACACACACACACACACACAGAGCAAACATCTCAATCAATCTACCAGCTTTGTACTCTTTACGGTGTTCTTGCGATGAGATCTTGGTGAAGAATGAAAATAATAGAGTAAAGGAAGAGCCTCGCTGCCCCGAGATAAGGACTGTTATCAAAGCACAAGCTGCTCTCTGCTGCTGAAATGTCTGGAGAGGTTCTATTTCCAGATTTTTAGTGAAACGTTTTTGCTGTCGTTTCACTTCGTGTGATTATATACAGTAATTTGTAAGAATTTCGTTCTAGCACTTTGAGGCTAGAGATGGAGGAGAAAAGGAAAAAAAAAAGATGGAGTGATGCATCATGATTGTTCTGTATGGAGATTCATGTGTGCACCATAATGGATAATCATTCATTTTCTGAACCGCTTAATCCTAATTAGGGTCACGGGGAGGCTGTTGTCCATCTCAGCTGACTCTGCGCGAGGACAGAGTACACCCTGGACCATTGCTGACTTTCGTAAAGAGGAGGCCGTCAGCGTGTTTCTGTCCCTTGCTAAAGGGTTGTGACAGGAAGGGCATCCGACGTAAAAAACTATGACA
>CM045735.1:5104660-5127160 GCA_024760905.1 Plotosus lineatus | reverse complement strand
TACAGTTATATTTATATATCCTGCATTTATAGTTGTATTTATATACCCTGTATTTACAGTTATATTTATATACCCTGTATTTATAGTTATAAATCCTGTATTTAGTTATAGTTATATACCCTGTATTTATAGTTATATACCCTGTATTTATAGTTATATACCCTGTATGTATAGTTATATTTATATACCCTGTATTTAAGAACCGCGACCTGTTTTATACTTCAAAGTTAATGTTTGTGTCATTTTCTGACATTGCACCCCATGGTCCTCATTTTTGTGGGATTTAAAGTGATTTTCTTCCTCCATTAGCATCCATTTGCAATTTATTCTGCTCAGAAAAGAAAAGAAAAGACATTTTTACCATTCAAGTGTGACATTTAAAACCCTTGGGGCGGTGCACGTTTCAATACTCCGTAATAGTCCAATATTATGCTTCCATCACCGGCTCCCAGGATGCATTTTGAGAACCAATGAAGTACCAAAATGTTTTTTTTCCATCACTTAAAGCAAAGTTCTCATTTTGTTTCATAAAAGTTGATTATTTACATCACCTCAAATAGATCAAATTCCTATTTCTATCCAATAAGTAATGAGATACGCGCATCAATTCTCCCTCTCTATCCGCAAGTCTGTACAGTATTCATGTTGGGTGACACGGCCGGGTAGAGATTAGCACGTCCACCTCACAGCAGGAGTACCGGGTTGGAATCCCGGACTCGGGCGTTTCTGTGTGTGGAGTTTGCATGTATTCACCATGGTTGTGTGGATTTCCTCTGGGTATGCTAGTTTCCTCCAACAGTCCATAAACACGCACAGTAAGCTAACTGTCTGTTGCAAATCGCCCTAGGTGAGAATATCAGTGTGAATGATTTTGTGTGTGTGTGTGTGTGTGTGTGTGTGTGTGGTGTGACTTTTGTCAAGAGTCAGCTGACATGGGTGCCAGCCTCCGCACAACCCTAATCAAGAATACACTGTTAAGAGAACCACGTCTTCTGCGTCCATGGAGACCACAACATGCCCTTATCATTTTCTACTGCGTTCCAACTATAGTATATTGTAGATGGTTTTATTGTGTTCGCCAGATTTTCGTGGATGTACTGGGACCATGACGGCATGGTGGTGTAGTGGTTAGTACGTCCGCCTCACAGCAAGAAGGCCTGGGTTCGATTCCCGGCCTGGGTGTTTCTGTGTGGAGTTTGCATGTTCTCCCCGTGCTTGTGTGGGTTTCCTCAGAGTACTCCAGTTTCCTCCCACAGTCCAAAAACATGCACAGTAGGTTAATTGGCCGTTTTTAAATTGCCCGTAGGTTCGCATCGTGCAGAAGGCAATGGCAAACCACTGCACTATCCTTGCCAAAAAAACCTCCATGTAGATGATAATCAAGGCGTTATCCTTCATGGCAGGTTGCCAAGAGTCGTCCTACGACTCAGAAGGTACCAAACTGGGCCATAGCTAAATGTGGTGGGGCTGTACTCTGTGACTGTGATGCCAGTGTATACGCTGAAGCATAAACTTGCCAACACATTAGCAAAAAACATACACAGAGACACCTAGGGGCAATCTGGAACATCCAAATTTGCCCAAAGTGTATGTTCTTGAATTGTAGGAAGAAACTGGAGTATCCAGAGGAAACCCAGGCAAAGCACAAGGAGAACATGCAGACTCCAACTCCCTTGCCAGACCTAGGACTACAAACCCAGGACCTTCCGGCCGTACTGACAACTATGGCCCCGTGCAGGCCCCACAGGTAATAGATTTCACTAAATACCGACAAGACACCAAACACACTGCACGATCTAACTGTGATCATAAATTTCCCAGAGAGAGACGTTAAAGGAGTCGAGAGTAAAGAAGAGACATCCATCAGAGTGACTGGGGTCGTGACTGCAGCACTCGGCATTATTTTAGTCGGCGGGGTGCTTGTGGAAGAAGGGTACCTTAATTTAGCGTGAGTACTAAAGCACGGTGCAGAAGGTGTAATCATGGGTAATCTCCGGGGCCGTGGACCATGTGACAGGGCAAAAGAAAAGTGAGACAAGCAGCCTCATTATACGAGTTTGGGTTGCTGGTCTGGGAGTGTCATCCAAAAATGGAAAGTAAATTATTAAATTATATTATATTATTGTAAATAAAACAATTTGCCATTATTATAGTTTTACAAGAATATAAAGTGATGTATTAATGCAAAAATATAACAATCCTGTTTTAGAATGAGAGTGTATAACGCTCTGTGCTTTACTGTTATTATCATTCATTCGTTTTCTGAACCGCTTAATCCTAATTAGGGTCACGCCCATCTCAGCCAACTCTGTGCAAGGGCAGAGTACACCCCGGACAGCTCAGCACATCATCGCGGGGCAGAAACACGCCGATGGATATGCAGCTCCTCTTGTAGAAAGTCAGCAATGGTTCTTTTACATGAACCGCTCACTATAGGCAGTGAGAGACATGGCCGGCCTTTAATAACCCAGTTAGCTGCACTGTGGGGGGACAGCAGTGACAACCTGTTGAGAGTGGGGCTTGAACCCCCAACCATGGGATCAGTGATCCAGCACCTTTACCACCAGGCCACCACCTTATATCCATTTTCTAAGCCACCTAATTCTAAATAGGCTCCGCCCATCTCAGCTGGCTCTGTGCAAAGGCCAGGAACACCCTGGATATCTTGCCAGGCTATACCAGGGCCAACATGTCAACATTCACACTCGCACCTAGGGATGCTTTATTTAATTTTTTTAGCCCAGCAGCATATTGTGCATGTTTTTGGACTGTAGGAGGAAACCCAGGCAAGAACAAGGAGGAGGACATGCAAACTCCACACAGAAATGTCCGAGCCCAGAACTATGAACCCAGGACCTTTTTATATGCTAACCACTTCAGCACCATGTCTCTTCCCTCCATCCTTCAAGAGCAGTTCATTACGACTGCAATCTAATTTGAAGAGACTTTATCTCTCTCTCTCTGTCTGTCTCTCTCTCTCTCTCTCTCTATGGACCAACATTACATCATTTCCATTCAAAATTATGATAAACTAAACATTTGTATTTATTTTGATTCTTTCTAAACTAAACTTTCTTCAGGAAATGTAAATTATTTTCTCATTCTTTGAAGAAAATAAATATTGATTCATAGACTCAAACCGTGAGAAAATCCATACAATTGGCAGGAGCCTCCTTTGCAGCAGATGACTCAGTAAACAGTGTGTTTGTTAGAGTTTCAGAGTAAATACATTGTGTGACTAAATGTTTGTGGACAGGCACTTTCTGAGCGTCCCATTCCTTCAGATTTATTTCCCGGCATGGTGGCTTTACCTTATTGCAAAAAGGTCTTGGTTTCAAGTCCTGTGCTCAGATAATAGTCCGATGTCCACAAACTTTTGGCCATGCAGTGTAGTTGTTGACCTCAGATGCCTTTTGCAGCCTTTTCATCTCATTTCCCCCCAAAAAAATGTTCACAATTGTCTGGAAGTATGTACTGACCTGTCTGAGGATGAAGGCCACCGCGTCTGTCGACTCCCAGTATGAAGCATGGAACAGATGAGGCAGCGCCACCGTGGGGAACGCTGTGAGCACATCGGGGCAGTAGAGCACATAGTCCAATCGCTTTACACCCCACCACCTGCTACATACTGAAATGAAACAAAGCAACAAATGAAAATGAAGTCACTTAAATAAATTATTTCAATAAAAAAAAAAATACACTGGTACCCTGACTTACGAGTGTCTTTTATAACAAATTTTCCATGATACCAGGTTTGATCCACCAAAAATCTGCCTCATCCAATAAGCGAAATTTTGATTTATGAGCTCTGCTGGGGAAATGGCTTTTCCAGGCCGATTAGCCTCGTACTCTTTTGCGTGTATTCCTCCGCACGTCTCAATTATTGCGATTATATGCGTCTCAATTATTTTCTGTAACACCCCTATAGGAAGAAAAAAAACATCACCCCGCACGCAACTATAAATAGTATTTCCCGCACTTCATATTGTTTGCTCAATGCTTTTTTCCTACACCATAGCATGGCAATGAGAGCGCCATTGCCACCTACTGTAGTGGATGCACAATTACACTTAATTCTAGTACAGTATGGCAAAAAAGCATGTTCCCCAGGGTTATATGCGTGCGCCTCACTATTTAGGAAGCACTGTCCTTGTGTGCTCATGCTCACTATGAGCATTTCCTCGTTGGCATTCGTAGTGGGCACATGCACAAAATTCTCCTCCTTCTCCTCCTTTGTTATGAACCACCTCCTGCTGTCCCACGTGACATCTTCGCCACAGTCAATGATCACAAGTGTTAGTTGACTTATTGTTTATTTTTGTTTTATTATGATTGACATTAAGTATTATTAATGTTAATGTACATGTATTATTATGAAATGTTTATTGTTTTTGCATGTTTATCTTTAATATATTAGATGAAATGTGTGTGGTAGGTTATATGAGTTTAGGAGAGGGTTGGAACAGATTAATTGGTTTTCTGTTATTTCTTATGGGAATAATTGTTTCAAGCAAAGAACTTTTTGGTTTACGTGCTTGCCCTTGGAAATTAATTAAATTCGTAAGTCAAGGTAGTATTGTCTATATATATATATATATATATATATATATATATATATATATATATATATATATATATATATATATATATATATATATATATATATATTAAAAATCCCAATATAGAAAAAAGCACTAACTTGTCTGCTGTGACCTTGACAGCACCCATGGCATAATTCATGTATAATTTCCCATGGGCACCCATGTATAATTCCAACCATGACCTTCTTCAGGGGAACGCATCTGCCAAATTTGGTGACTGCACTACCAAGCCTTGGCAAGTCGAATATAGAAAAATCACCTTGTGACCCTGAAGCAAGGTCAAGGTAACCCATATACAATCCCACCTGAAACTTTCATTACAGGAATATAGAAAGACTGGCCTTGTGACCCTGAAACAAGGTCAAGGTGACCCTTGTACAATCCCAACCGTGACCTTCCTGAGGGGTACCAATGCACCAAATTTAGTGATTCTACCTCATTTCCTGCCAAAGTTATCTCACTAACTTTACTGATGACAAAAGCTAATAACATCCCTGATAAACTAACAAACTACAGCCTTCTTATTATAAGACGAAAGTGGTAACCACTACTCCGCCACGTGGCCCAGTCAGAACTCAAAAATCCGGTTAACTGACAGACACCATTAAACACAGAATTCCCAAAATATGTGTCATATGGAAACAACAAACATATCATCGGCATGGGAGAACACAGCCATGTTTAAGGACCAGGCAGATAAGATTTACAAGGATATGAACCGGAAATGTGATATTTGGTTCCACTTGGGCTTAGAATTTGATGCATGGTCCAGAATGGAACCGGTTCCATGTTGGTGGAAAAGCAATATGGGAGACCCGTTGAAGGTAGGCACTCACGTTCTGAGATGGTGTGTTCTGTCTGACGGTCCTTGGCCTGGGTGTTGGAAACTGTTCCATCACTCGCTGCCTTGCAGCCTGCAGGCTGAATAATTTCGACATTTCCTTCCGACGGCTGTTTAACCGCAGTGTCAGCTGGGGAAAGATGGATGAGGGAAAGGGGAGGAAAAGAAGAATAAACTGTAGGAAACAAATCTCAGCCGTATACAGTGTTTAAAGAGAAGATCCTGCATCAGGAGGCTTCGAGTGTTAAACAGAACACTGTGATTTTAAAAATGTCAATTAAACGGACTTAAACTGGAACTGTGCTGTATCTCTACACTTAGCACAATGCCTGCACTATAAACACGGGTGAGGCTGTGAGAGAGACGGTCGCGCCTCACTCGTCTATCATGCTGGAACATTTGCGCTTTAACCTCCATGAGAAGCTGCCCGTGACCTCAACCTGGCCACTGACGTGAATATAATGGGGACATTGTCTGGCTGAGAGTACTGCTGGCAAATACAACTGAATACCGATCCACCACTGTGGAGAGGAGGAGGAAGAAAGAAAGAGAGACAGACAGGGAGAAGGACAGAGGGAGAGAGGCAGAGCGAGAGAGAGTACAAGCATAAAAAGGAGGGAAGGAGAAAGAGAGAAGGGCAGAAAGAGGGTGGTAGGGGCAGATGGAGAGAACAGGAGAATGAGGGCGGGAGGGGTAGATGGAGAAAACGGGAGAAAGAGGGCAGGAGGGGTGGATGGAGAGAACGGGAGAACAAGGGGGGGAGGGATAGATGGGCTGAAAGAGAAAGAAATCAGCTGTCTCTATGGTATCGCACTCATTACACGGATTGGTATTGCTATGGCGGCATCGTAGCAAGAAGGACCTGGGTTTGATTCCCAGGCTCCAGTTGTTCTGTGTGGGGTTTGCGCTCTCCCGTTCATGCTTACATGCTGGGAATTTCCTCCGGGTACTTCGGTTTTCCTCCCACAGTCTAAAAACATGCAAAGTAGGCTCACTGGCCACTCCCTAAGGTCCTATGTATGTTGACCCTGCAACAGAACATTGCAGATGTACGGGGGCCTTCCACCAGACTCGGTTGAGATAGGTGCCAGCCTCCCTGCAACCCTAATTAAGATTAGAAAATGAATGAATTAATGAATGGGTTATTGCTATTTTTTTATAAATAGCGTGGTAGAGCAGTGAAAGCTCAAGAGGTTAACGCTCTGATCCGGAGGTCAGTGGTTCAAGCCCCAGTCCCACCAGGCTGCCATTGTTAGGCCTTTAAATAAGACCCTTACCTGAATTGCTCAGTTGTATAGATAAATGTAAGTCGCTCCGGTTAGGGCGGTCTGCCAAACGCAATAAATGTAACAGTTATAAAATGAGGCTACTGAGCACCTCAACTAAAAAAAAATCAATATGGAGTATTCAAGTGATGGACAACAATAACAACAACAACATATTATTATTATTTTCCATATATTTAACTTGTATTGTTCCCATATGGTCTGGCGGCATGGTGGCGTAGTGGTTAGCACGTCCACCTCACAGCAAGAAGGCCCGGGTTCGATTCCCGGCCTGGGTGTTTCTGTGTGGAGTTTGCATGTTCTCCCCGTGCTTGTGCGGGTTTCCTCCGGGTGCTCCGGTTTCCTCCCGCAATCCAAAGACGTGCACTGTAGGTTAATTGGCCGTTCTAAATTGACCGTAGATTCTCTCCTGCAGCGGCACTGGAACCCAGTCGTATCGGCACTTGCCCTTCCATTGGATCCTTCCGGTGGCGCTGAGACAGGGGGGGACTTGCTGCTTGGGTAACAGCCTGTCCCTCATTTACTCCCTACCCGGGCTCTGCGCACTGGGGGGTATCACCAGCCAGGATACCAGCCAGAGAACAGCCTACCATATGGTCTAGCGGTTAGGATTCCCAGTATTCACCCAGGCGGCCCGGGTTTGACTCCCAGTATGGGAAGGATCATTTTCCAAAGAGTTGATTTATGGATGTGGTGAAGGAGGACATGAAGGTGGTTGGTGTAAGAGAAGAAGATGCAAAGGATAGGGTGAGATGGAGGCAGATGATTCGCTGTGGCGCCCCCTGAAGGGAACAGCCGAAAGGAAAAGAAGAAGTTTTTTGTTCACACTGTATTCTTGCTCTCAGTACACAACTGGCTGGTTTGCATATGTTCCGTTCTTCTTCTTCAAGATTTACCGATGAGAGTAGAACGCCCATCTCCCAGGGGGTAGCGCTGGTAACGTGGCACAACGAAGGGGGGCAGCTGGGTAAGAGGCGGGTACAGCAGGGGCTCCAGGCGTGAGGCGGAGGGGTCAGACGGGTAGAACAGATTGAAGATTTGTGTGCAGGCTGGACGCAACTGGGAAACTGGAGACACAGAGAGAGAGAGAGAGAGAGAGAGAGAGAGAGAGAGAAGCGGGGGAAGTGAAGTGCTTCTTAAATGAAGTCAGCCTTTCAGGTATTGAGTCTCTGAGAAGTGAAATAAGAATGACTCTGTAAACACAAGTTGTGTTATTCCTTTGCTTTGAGTGCAGCGTGTCTCTGTCTGGTTTTGGAGGAGGAAGGTAGGGGTATTTACTCTGAACAGCCGGCAGCACGGTTCTCCTCATGGCGAGCACAAGTCCTAGTGGGCAGCCCAGCAGAAAGCAGTTAGAAACCTCAAAGTCAAAGCAGCCTGGATACTGGGCCTGTGTGGGGTTCGTCTGCTCGTCCTGAGACAAGCTGCGGGAGAAAGAGATCAGACAGCAATAAAAAAAAAAAAATAGAAAGTTCAAAACAAAACACTAAACCGCAAACAATCTGCCCCATCACCCATAACACTAGCGGGAACGTAGCATGGCGGTTACAACGTAGCCTTCACGGCAAGAAGCTCCTCGGCTCGGTGAAGACGTTTTCTGTGTGGAGTTTGCATTTTCTCGCTGTGATTGTGTGGGTTCCCTCCGGGTGCCCCGGTGTCCACCCACAGTCCAAACAACTGCTTATTAGGCGACTTGGAAGCTTCAAATTGCCCTGAGTGTGAATGATTTCGTGTGTGTGTGTGTGTGTGTGTTCACTACTGGTGAGTAGTTAAAGGTCATGTACGCCGGCTCCAGTCTCCCCGTGACCTGAATAGGATTAAGCGATTCGGCAAATTAGGAAGTGAGTGACATGCATCACCAGATGACAATTTACTCCCAAGAACTTTAGTTATATAATAATTTCATATAACCAGCGTTCTGTATTCGCATTTTCTAGGGAAGGAGAAGCTAACAATAATTTTAAAAATTGCCTCCCCTGAGGACTAGCATGATTTCGAGTCAGTTGATTACAGGTAAAAGTTATTCCATGCATATTTATTATTTACGTCTCAATCCGAGTCACAGACCCGAGCTCATGTAAATGTGCTTTCCTCAACGCCTGTACGATCCTACAGAATTAATTCAGTAACTTGACAGCACTGCTGGAACAATAGATTCAAATCAGTTTGTCAGGTGACCTTTACGACAGCGCGAATGCTGATTAGCGGAGATCAAAATCAAATGTGACTCTTGAAAGGCGATAAATTACAGCGCGGTTTGATAGAATTAGCATTTCTTTTGACCTTCTGTTATTGTGTACTTATAGTTTATTTTCAAACAACGGCATTTTAATCCCAGACCAAAATCCCTGCGTAAGAAAAAGATATTTATCCAATTAAAAAAAAAAAAAAAAAAAAAAAGAGTCCCACCTGCTGAAGAAGACCTGTCTCTGACTGCCGGCGATGTCCGTGTCGCACGAGTCGCTCTGCTTGCGGATGAGCGGGTGGCGGAGACCTGGTGCTGACTCGCAGGGCGCTGACACGTCGCTGTTGCTCTTACTAAGGCGCTTGCTGGTCCTCAGTGTGGGACTCAGGCTGCTCATTACGCCCGGCTTCTCCTAAGAAGATCAGAACAATCTAGAAATATGCAACGTACACTGTAGTCTAGCGGCTAAACATGGGCCGTGTGTCCTCGTGTCCTGCATACAACTTTGAAATCTTAAGCAAGCGTTTGTCATTCAGTTACTGTTTCAAGTCAACTCGATGGACTCCACCAGATTCATTCTTATGAAACTTTGGTCCAGGATTCCTTCTATGGTTGCATTTCATAAGTATGTATAAAGGTTCCTGTGAAGTTCTAGTGAAGTCAGATTAGCTCGGTCGCCTCACAGCAGGAAGGTCCTGGGTGAGGGTTTCCCTGTGATTGTTTTATCTGGGTACTCCAGTTTCATCCAACACTCCAAGGATATTCCCGTGAGGCTAATCGGCTGTTCTGGAAATGTGAATTGCCGTGAATCCGTGTTGACCCTGTAACAAACTGGCTGGCTGTTCATGGTGTACCCCACCTTTCGATTGATGACAGCCGGGATTGGCTCACAACCTATCCAACCTATCCGTCGACTTATCCATCCATTATCTGTGATACTATACTGTCTCCATCAGAGTCATGGAGGAAGATGGAGGCAATCCCAGCTGTCTTGGGTGTATGCCCTGAACAGGTTATCAGTCCATCGAAGGCCAAGTGAAATTTAAACGAGACTCAGTTGCTCTTCAGGTGGAACAATGTGTACCACTGAACAAACTTCCCCCCGTCATCACATCACCACCAATCATGCAAATTCTGACACTCACCATCCAAAATACAGATTCGGTAGTCCAGTCGACCTTTGGCCATTTTCTGCAGTTTGCTTGTGGTCAGATTCTGCCCGGTGTAGCCACAGAGTCCTGTCCTTTACTAGCAGGAATGGAACCTGGTGTTGTTCTTCTACTGTTGCAGGTTGTTTGGCTCAAAGTGAGATGCTTTTCTGTTCCCCATGGGTGTAAAACGTTGCCATTCAAACTTCCCATTGGTTTGTACCACTGTGATTATTCCTGTATGATCACTTTGAGAATAAAATTCCAGGAGTTCTTGAAATAATCAATGCGTCACCCGTGCCACTGTCAACGTCAGAGATCTGATGATTCCCCAAGTCTGATGTTTCATATGTGGAATAACTGAATTTCTTGGGTTGCATCTGGATAACTTTAGTTCATCATGGCTCCCGAGTGGTGTGATTATTAACCCAGAGATCACAAGTTCGAATCCGGGTTGATGCCACAGCCGTCCATCGGAGGGAGCCCATGGAAGCTAATTGGCCAAGCTTTCACTGGAGGGAGGGATAGCATACACTCACTTCCCTGTCACTCACATTCACCTGCCGTTCATCATTATGGGGTATGAGCTCATTCCTATGATGGTTGGATAGTGCTTTCCCTCCGAGTATGTCGACTGCTCCCAAATACTCCTGTGGTACAGTTCGAAAAGAGGTGGGTGGCTAACATTGCATGGTCTCGGATGTGGCATGTGCAAGATTTCGCCCATCCCTGGTCGGTGGGTGGGAGCTAACAAATACTTCCTTATCGTACAACCAACCTGTAGCTCCGTGTTCTGTCCGTCTGTCCGTCAGTCCTTCACACTTTAGTTTCCGAACATTTACTTGGCACACGCCGAAGCTGGGGCTTTCAAACTTGGTATGCAGGTTCACTACTATACGTGCTAGGATGAGTTTGGTGTGAATAACCTTGACTTATTTTCAAGGTCACAGAAGTAAATCGGGATATCAGTTTTCTGGAACTTTATTTGCCGCATGCTAGAGCTGGGGCTTTCAAACTTGCTGTGCTGGTTCACTACTATGAGTGCTAGGATAAGTTTGTGTATGAGTGACCTTGACCTATGTTTCAAGGTCACAGAGGCAAAACTGTATATTCGGGCTTTCAAACTTGCTGCGTTCTATACTGCATTAGCATATTATGAAATGGTCCTTTCGACGGGAACATCTGGACCCCGTGGTCAATTCATTTATTTATTTTTTTACTTCTATCCACTACATCCTTTTTTTAATATCATTATTGCACATCAGATCAAACAGAAGTTGTGAGGATGAATCCATGTAACGCACTGCTGCCATTGTTTTGTTCTTTCTACCAGAAGGTTCCACTCTTAACACTCGACTGTTCAGTTCAACTGCAATTCCCTTGAGGTAACAGAGTCTTCCAAACAAGTAAATGTAAAACTCTAACCCGCACCTGCACTATATGAGGTTTAAGACTCAGACTAATGCCGTTCGTTTTTCCCCTCAGTCCCAAATGTGCTGCAGCAGTATCCACTAATGTAGTGTCTGATACATGTGTTGCGTCCCTGTGGCACCACGCAAGCAACTGTGTGCTCATTAAAACATCAGAACAAAGTGGCCTGGCAGACGGACTGCAGGGAATCACTGACTGTCGAGCTGTTGCCAACTGAGCCACGTGTGCACCTGCAACAGATGCCTCTCTGCTAGGGAGGAACAGAAAACTCATTTGAAGCATAATAATTGCTCCAAATTGACTAGATAGACTGAAACCCAGAGTTTAATCAAGTAACCAACCAGTGGTTTACTTAAAATCATTTTTGAAAGTCAATTACAGTGATGTGGGTTTTTTTTTTAGCAATTTTCAATACACATCATTTTCAACATTCACATTTATCTGCTTTATATTCAGGGTGGCACAATGGTGTACTGGATATCATGTTCACCTCACAGTAAGAACATCCTGGGTTTAAGACATGGGATCGGCGAGGGCATTTTAGTGTTGAACTTGCATGTCCTCCTCGTGCATGTATGGGTTTCATCTGAGTACTCCGGTCTACTCTCATAGTCAGAAAACATGCACAGTAGTCTAATTAGCTGTTTCAAATAGTGGGGCGCGCCCCCAAGGGGGCATGGCATGATGCCGTTTGGGGCGAAGTGTAATGCTGAGGGGAGCGCGTATAACCCTGGGGAACATGCTTTTCTGGAATAGTGTAAGAGAATTAAGTGTAATTGCACCTCCACTCCACAAGTTGGCAGTGACGCTCTCATTGTCCTGCTATGGTGTAGCAAACAATATGAAGTGCAGTACACAACAAAGAAACAACGCGGAAAAATTTCTAACAGGAACGAAGAGAAAGGTGGAGAGAGACGGCGATATTAAGACATAAATAAGTTGAATGAGTTTAAATAAGGATGTATTTTTTTATTTCAGGCACATTGGTGCACTTTAAATCTTTTCTGTTACAGATTAAAAAATGAAAAATGTTAATGAAGTTTTTCTTTATTGTAAGTTAAACTATATTTATTTCTTTTTTTTTGTTTTTAATGTTAATAAAGATACAATATTATGCAGAGGTGCACTAATAATACTATTTATAGTCGCTCGTGGGGTGGTGGGGGTGTGAAATGTTTTTTTCTTCCTCAAGGGGGCGCCACAGAAAATAATTTAAAGGCACTGCTCTAGGTGTAAGTGTGAATGGTTGTGTGTGTGTGTGTGTGTGTGTGTGTGTGTGTGTGCGCGCGTGCGCGCGTGCGCGCGCGTTTGATTGAGTGCTGGCTCTGTGATGGTCTGGCAAGCTGTTCAGGGTGCACCCTGCCTTCAGCCAATGTCTGCTGCAATTGGCTCGACGCTAATAGGAGTAAGTAGTCTGGCAAACAAGTGAGCGTTAGTGAGTGAGTGAATGTGTTTGCACATTTTTCCGCATGCTCATGTGGGCTTTCTCTGGCTACTCCGGTTTCCTCCCACAGTCCAAAGAGATGTGGATTAGGCAAACTGGTTGTTTAAAATTGCCAGTAGGTGTGAATTTGCATGACTGTGTGTCTCTGTGTGTGTGTTGGTCCTGCGATGGTCTGCCAAGCTGTTTAGAGTATAGTCCACCTTCGCCATGTGTCGGCTGAGATGGGCTCCAACCTTCCCCGCCACCGAATGAGCTTGTACGTTCTCCCCATGCTTGCGCAGGTTTCCTCCAGGTACTCCGGTTTCAGTCCAAACACAAGCATGGTAGACCTGCTGGATTGCCCATAGGTGTGAGTATAGGGTGTTGCATGTGTCTCTATATGTTTTGGCTTTGTGATGGTCTGGCTAAGATAGTTTCTATCCTCTCCGTGACCCGAGTAGGATTAAGTGGTTCAGACGATGAAGGAATTGAATAAATGTTTTATAGCCAGCTCGGCTACTCGTAGCGTTCTATCTTCGGGTTTATTTTTCACGCATCGTCTGCAAGCTCCATCCACTTCTCTTCGGTTTAAATGTTCGAACGTGATTCCGAGATGTGTTTACATTCCTAACAGAGATTTTAATGGTGAAAATGTCTGGGTTTATTATCAGTCTCAGCATGACACCACCGGTGACATGACGATGTTGATCCTGGCAATGTTCCAGCGAGTGTCTTGGACGCTTTTGGATTGGTAGCAGATTTATTAAACCTGCCACTGATGCAGCTTTCTCACAAAGGACATGAACGCTTTCAGTGAATAAAAAGAGGACAAGGAGATATTCTGAGGAGAGTGTTTAGACTTCTGAAAACGAGACAGGAGGTGAAGAGCTTGTCAAAGCCGATAAACCCAAATGCCAGACAGGTTTAGAATGGAAGAAAACGGAGACCAGAAGTGTGTGTGTGTGTGTGTGTGTGTGTGTGTGTGTGAGAGAGAGAGAGAGAGAGAGATGTTGTATGTATTTAAATGTCTCTGTGAGTGTGTACGGATGGAGTAGGATGTTTACCTTGAGGCTCTCAGTGCTATAGCTTGTACTGCTTGTCTCGGGACTTCCGTGCCGCTTGTCACCACTGAAGCACAGTGCATCAAAACAAAGCACTCCACCAACACAGTCCGCCACCAAGCACACCTGAGAGAGAAAGGGGGGGGGGGGGATTCTAATTTGTGCAAATAGTTCACTCGTCCACGGTACTGCTAATACAGTGGCGTACCCATGTATACGCCTAGCATATTGTTCATATTACAAGAAATATGAATGGGCAGCTGGATCACTGATCCTACAGATTGGGGGTTCAAGCCCCACTCTCAACAGGTTGGCACTGTCCCCCACAGTGCAGCTAACTGGGTTATCAAAGGCCAGGCCGGTCATGTCTCTCACTGTCTATGGTGAGAGGTTCATGCAAAAGAACCCTTGCTGACTTTTGACAAGAGGAGCTGCATAGCCATCAGCGTGTTTCTAATCAGGAGTCGGAGTCCCCTGAGGCAGTTCGTTCACAGCAACGTTCTGGCAACTCCTGCAGCGGCACTGGAACCCAATCGTATCGCGGGTGGTGCTGAGAGTGGAGACTTGCTGCTTGGGTAACAGGCTCTCCACACTGGAGAGCATCACCACCCGCGATACCAGCCAGAACGCAGCTCCATAGTCCTTTGAGACTGACGGAGGCCTGCAACTACTACTACTACTACTACTAGAAATAAACCATAAATGACTTAAATCGTGGGCGACAGGGTGGCGTAGTGGTTAGCATGTCCACCTCACACCAAGAAGGGCCTTGGATTCGAGTGCTGGGCTCGGTGAGGAAATATCTGTGTGGAGTTTGCATGTTGTGCTGTGCTTGCATGGGTTTCACCCGGGTACTCAGGTTTCCTCCATAGACCAAAACACATAAGAGTTATGCTAAATGGCTGTGCTAAATTGCCCCTATGCGTGAGTGTGGGTGTGTTGACCCTGTTATGGTCTGACGAGCTGTTCTGAGTGTAGAACAGCTTTCACAAAGAGTCGGCTGAGATAGACTCCAGACTCTCACAGCCCCAGTATTAGGATTAAGTGGTTCGGAAAATGAGTGACTGAGATGAATGACTTAAAAAATTAAATGAGATGAGGCCTGTGCACTGGAGTGTTATCCAAAAGTTTTGGAACATATAGGGTCGAATGATGAACATGACAACAGAGAGCAGAGTTTCGGGTTACAGTGCAGGATAGTACAGTATATAATAATGCAGGATAAATAATTACCTGTCCAGTGAAGCCCAGCCCCTCCGGTGACTGGACGAAGTCATGATACACCTGATTGGCCTGAGAGATGACCATAGCTACGGCATCCTGGTACTGTGGTGCAGCAATGGCGAGGATGGGCAGAGCGGCCAACGGCAGGTGATCCACGCTACTGCAAACGCAGCTCTCGTCGTAGCTGTATGGATTCAAACTGCAAAGAAAACATTAGACGTGTCCTCTCATTTCCAAGCAATCAACGTCAATGAGGAAAGGACATCATTAACCACATGGAAATTTCTATTTGTACAGTTAAGAGTGATGCTTGATTTGTTCAACCTGACATGACATTTAATGGTCTCGGTTCGCTAACAGAACCGAACGTGTCTCGGATAATGGGCAAAAATAAAATGTTAATGACCCTGGAGCTGAGAGTCCACCAGGATAAGGCTCAGTGAAGCAGACACATGGAGTGGGGGGGGGGGGGGGGGGAGGGGGGGGGGGGTTTTAGAACCTCTGTCTCCAAGAAGTACATGCCTCATTACAGTGCTGAAGCTCCAGTATTCCTGCTGCTGTGGTGCCCACCAGAGGATCGCAGTTTGATTAATAATTGACTAGAGCCCTTGCTGGGGCAATGCTAGGATGCATCTTTCTGATTAGGCATGTGTGTACCAACACGGTGCTTTTATTTGTGTTTAAGAAGCAGCAATTCTCCTAGAGATAATTATGCTGGTGGAGATTTTATTAGCTTGAGGGAGGACATGAGAAAAAAGGAGCACCATTTGAAACGTCTTTAATTGGCTCTTGTTTATAGCTGGGTCCCCCAACGCAGGCAAGTAATGATTTAAAATCATTTTATCTGGTCTTCGTATCACTTGGAGTCCGTCTGGAGATCGGCACAAGAAATGGTAATGCAAGGATATATGGATGGATATATGGTGCCAGCACCATAGCGTTCCTGGAAAAAAAAATCTGAAGAACAGTGCCGTTTTGGTGCGAATGGTGGCACAGCATCACATTTCCAGAGTCCTGAGTTCTTTTCCTTCACCTTGTGTCTCATTAGGAATCGCAGAATGTCTCAAAAATCTCTAAATTGTCCCTGGGTGTGAAGGAGTATGATAATGAAGTGTGGATATGCGTACGAATGCTGCCCTCTCATGGACTGCCATCCGACCGAGTGGATTCTGGCGTCATGCTCAAAATCTGGCTCCACCATGACCACTCAATCGACATTTGCGCTTGACCACTGTAGCAAAAGAAGTCTTCTGAACAACAAACCTCGGGGTATGTGAGATATAAAAGGAAGAGACCACTGCCTTCCACTCCTCTCAGCTAAGCATAGGAGTCCAGGGTGGCAGAAGAACCTCTCACAAATTGAAGAGCTGAAGATTGAATACTCCAACATGATTGGCGGGTAGTGATTGACCTGGTGGTAAAGGTGGTGGATCACTGATCCTAAGGTTAGGGGTTCAAGCCCCATTCTCAACAAGTTGTCACTGTTCCCCCCTCCCCAGTGCACTAACTGGGTTATAAAAGGCCGGCCATGTCTCACACTGTCTATGGCGGGAGGTTCATGTAGAAGAACCATTGCTGACGTTCGACAAGAATAGGCTGCAAAGCCGTCAGCATGTTTCCGCCCTGCGATGGCCTGGCAAGCTGTCCAGGGCGTTCTCTGCCCCTACCCAGAGTCGGCTGGGATGGGTACAAGCCTCCCCACGACCATAATTGGGATTAAGTGGTTACAGAAAATGGATGCAAGAACATGATTGGCTGATTGGGCAATTGTATTAGCTGTCCATGTGTTACGTGGTTGCTAAAGGTATAAGATCTTTTTATCTACTAAGATCGTTCTTTCACGTAAGATAAACCTGGGACATATTTTCCTCCTCATGAAAATACAGAACTCACTGAGAGACGAGCGAGAAGGCTTCAGAACACACTGGAGGGCAGAGCACCAAGCGCACCAGCATGCTATCCGCCGCTTCCTGAAAGTGAGCGCGTGCCACCCGTTCCAACACCGACGCCAATGTTGCCGTATCTCCTGCCTTTCCTCCTGGATCCCCACTACCGGCATCGAGAATGTGACCTCCATGAATGACCAGGATCAGCAGCTGTGTCCTGCATTTCCTCTACAGGGTGATACAGAGAAATGGAAAGAAGGGATGAACGCTAGCTGGTTTTTTTTTTTTTTTGGGGGGGGGGTGGTAATTTGAACACTTGAGTAGAAAAGTGAGTTGTATTGAGGCACCTTCTCCAGTGGTTTGAAACACATCCTTAAACCAAAGCTGTACGTGGAGACATTCAGACGAAAATGATCAGCACACTCACCTCCATGTCCTCCAGACCATCCACACTGCTCTGTGGTGCACAACGAGGGTGTCTCAGTCTATACAGGCTTTCTGAGGAAGACAGAACATAAAGCCTTCAGCTGAAAGACAAAGTGTTGGAGACACTGGGTGACACATCTGGCTGAGGGCGGAGTACACCACTGGACAGGACGTGAGGTCATCACAGGGCCAACACACACACACACACACACACATATCCGTTCACACTAAGAGGTGATGGAACAGCCAATTCACCTACTGTGCATGCTCTTGGACTGTCAGAGGACACCCAAGCAGCTGGAGGGAACCCAAGCAAGCGCAAGAAGAACATGCAAACTTCACACAGAAATAATCCGATCGTGGGAATCAATCCCAGCACCTGCTTGCTGTGGGGCAAACATGCTAACCACATCATTCAGATTAAATCTACTGTAAATATGGTGACAGGGTTATGTAGTGATTAGCACGTCCACCTTACAGCACAAAGGTCCTGAGTTCGAGTCCCGGGATCGCAAGGGTGTTTCTGTGTAAAGTTAGCATGTTCTTGCTTCCAAATTGCCCCGAGATTGAAGTATGACTATTTGCATGTGTTGCCCTGTAGTGGACTGTCAGGCTGTTCAGGGCCTGCCCTTCTTTCATCCGAAGTTGATTGGAAGGGGCTACGTAATATAGTATTAATTGGTTTGGGAAGTGCATAAGTAAATATTTACTGGTAAAAAAAAAAAAAAAAAAAAGGGAAAGTCTGTTGGGCTTTTTACACCCGAGCCTAGTGGCTCATCGGGTACTTATCCCCAGATTCTGCAGCGTGACGCGACTAAGAGTTCAACTCCTCATGGATGGGACGCTAGTCCATTGCAGGTTACCTTCCCAGTATATTTCACTGGTACCCATTTATACTGCTGGGTGAACAGAGGCACACTTGTGGTTAAGACCTTGCACAGGGGCCTTAGCACACTGGAGGTCTCGCTGGGATTTGAACACACAACCTCCTGATCATGAGCCCAACACCCTAACCACTACACCACGGACCCCAAATATTTACTGTGTTGTTGTTAAAACTGCATCACGAAGGTTATGATTTTTTGCGACAGTGTTTAAGAGCTGGATTCCGCTCGACTCTTTGAATCCGGATTAGTTCTGAATGTCATAGCAGTGCTGGTGACGGCTGGAATGAAAAGTGGTGAACTCAACGCACTCATCAGACCACTCATGTGTTACTAAGTGCGAGTATAACCCTGGGCAACGCGTTTGCCAAAGACAGCCATTTCCATCACTCGAGCGCATGTACGTGGCGTTATTTCTATAACTGGAACCTGCGATTTTGGCGCATTAGCGGTGCTTTTAGATTGCGCTAATTGCAGCCTTTTCTAATCAGATAATTGCAGTCATTACCTGCAGAATGATTCTCGCTGCTCTACTCCCTGCCTGGAACAAATAAGATGCATGTGGCATTCAGGCATATGAGGTACTTTATTGATGCGTCTCTACAATTCGTTGTTAATGTTCTGTACACGGCACAGGTCAGAACATTTGAGTGAGAATCTGCTGCAAGTCAGGTAAGAATAAAATTAAATTAAGGTTCGAGTCCCAGGCATGGTGAGGGTGATACTGTATCTGTCCCGCGCTTGAGTTGGTTTCCTCTGGGACCTCCAGATTTCGCCGACAGTTTCAAAACATGTATGCTAAGATTAATGTTTGTTCTGAGTTATGAGTGTTAGTGTAAATGGTTGTGTGTGTTGGCCCTACAAAGTACTGGCAAACTGTTCGCCTAGAATAGAGTCGGCTGAGATAGGCTCCACCCTCCCAGTGACCCTAGTCTGATCAAGTTAGACAACTCTTGGAAGCCAGTCATTGAAATTTTTTAACTGCATTTTGGTGGTATAATGCATCTTCTTCTTTTCCCCTCAGGGGTCGCCACAGCGAATCATCTGCCTCCATCTCACCCTATCCTTTGCATCTTCTTCTCTGACACCAACGACCTTCATGTCCTCCTTCACCACATCCATGAATCGTCTTTTTGGTCTTCCTCTAGGTCTTCTGCCTGGTAGTTCCAGCCTCAGCATCCTATTACCAATATACTCACTATCCCTCCTCTGTACATGTCCAAACCATCTCAATCTATTGGTGGTATAATGCATAATTAAGAAAATGCTATCCACCCACTTCTGCATGCATGAGCTCACAGACGCCCATGATTGGCTAATTTTACTGTAATCGACCTAAGAGCATGGCACAATCTGTTCTCTCGGTCTCCCAACAATGGCGACATTTTGAACTACAGACTTACACCAATCGACAGGTTAAATAAAAGTATACACTGCAAGGAGTCAAACTTGTCAGGGTTTTCCGAGACTGGTTTCCAAAACAGCAAGTGACTAGGAGTCCAACTCCACCTGTATGGGGTGCCAGTCCACCACAGGTTACCTTCCAGTATTTTAATTGGCACCCATTTTTACTGCTGGGTGAACAGAGGCATACCTGTGGCTCAGACCTTGCCCAGTGATATTAGCATGGTGGAGGTCTGGAATGATTCAAGCTCACAGCCATCAGCCCAAAACCTTCAACATGACATCAAAAGCCCCAACATTGCACCCATCAGCTATAACACTAAAAACATTCGAAGCACTGTCAGATGGGGTGAATCTTCTTCTTCTTTTCCTTTCGGCTTTTCCCTTCAGGGGTCGCCACAGCGAATCATCTGCCTCCATCTCACCCTGTCCTTTGCATCTTCTTCTCTTACACCAACGACCTTCATGTCCTCCTTCACCACATCCATGAATCGTCTCTTTGGTCTTCCTCTTGGCCTTCTGCCTGGTAGTTCCAGCCTCAGCATCCTACTACCAATATACTCACTATCCCTCCTCTGTACATGTCCAAACCATCTCAATCTAGCCGCTCTGACTTTGTCTCCAAAACGTCTTACATGTGCTGTCCCTCTGTGCTCATTCCTAATCCTATCCATCCTCGTTACTCCCAAAGAGAGACTCATGCCTTTCCTCTTCTCTCTCTGGCAACGGACACGCCTCCCGCCTCTCCTTCTTCGACCAACAGTAGTCCAATTTCCATCAGCACCCTGTTGGTTGACAGCACTGATGGCGGTCGTTGTTAACCCGGGCCTCGACCGATCCGGTATGTCATTCTTTCTTGTGATTCGCATAGTTTATTTGGCATTTGTTTTACGCCGGATGCCCTTCCTGACGCAACCCTCTGCATTTATCCGGGCTTGGGACCGGCGTGAGGGAGAGACATTGGTTTGTGCCCCCCCTCACGGCTGCATTGTCAGATGGGGTGAATAGCATTGATTATCTTGTTTTCGTGGTGCTTACCAAGAGGTGGGAGGTATTGGGCAAAAAGTGAACAGTCAGTTCTTGAAGTTGATGTATTACATCACATTGTTATGCTAATCGACTGGCTCCATACATCTCCAAAGACGGCTGGTGTTGTGGGGTGCTCCTGGTACACAGCCATACCATACCAACCAAAGCTGAATACGGAAGGATTGACCGGTTTACATTCTAACCCGAGTCTGATGACGGCGTAGTATCTGGTGCTTTATGTCACAGGGTGACCTCGTGTCTGTCCTTCTTCTGGTTCTCTTTTTTTTGTTACGCTCTTTCAGTCAATCATACCAGAGTCCCTGCATGCACTCAGCACAAATAAACGCTCTTGTTTTGAGCACACCCCAATCTCTGTTGGTCGATCTCTCTCTCTTTCTGGGTTTTTTTTTTGAGGTACACATGCTACTTCTAAGATAGCAGTAATCCTGATCTTTCTACATTTCTGAACATCTCATTTGAGAAGCTCCTCACTCCTGCTAATAATGTTTCATATGGACTTGAATCTACACTCAAAAACCGTGATGACTTTTCCCTGCTGCTGTTGATATGATCTCTCTTATTAAAAGATTTAGGAATACAATTAACTTTACACTTATAAGATAACCGACTAGACTTCATGTTAAACTATAGTGAAGTTCCTGCTACATGGTTTGTATATATATTTTTTTTCTGGTTCCACTTTTCTGAGTCTGGTCGGAGGGGGTTTGTCCTCGTTACCCTCATCACAGACTTGCTCAGTAGGGATGTACATGGCTTATAGAGAAAATAACTGAAGAGAATTGCATGGAGACAGTAAACTGATGAGAGCGTCATGCTTTCCCTGATGTGAAGTGAAGGTTAGTACATCTGGTCTGATCCCACAGAAAAGCTTCTGTAGCACAAACTGCTGAAACTGTTAATGCTGGATATAATGCCTGCTGTGTCTGGAGCTGGCAAGCTGCAGTCCAGTCAGGTGGTCATAATGTTATCGCTGATTGCACAGTGGACACAAAGTAAATGCGTGTGTGTGAAAATATAGAGAACGAGAACGTAAAATAACAATCTATTACTTGTTTCCTTTCAATAGCCATCATCACTCAAATTATAGCTTTCCCATGAGCCTCCTCAGGACAAGCAATTATGTGCTGGATCACCAGAGTTACATTTTGAGCGTCTATTTTACTTCACTTACTGAATAAATGTTTGATAGAGTGTTTTGTTGCGGTGTACATTGCGATTGCCAAGACGGATATAAATTACAGCCTGCTGCTCGGTTTCGGTGCAGATCTGTAAACACATCTCCAGTCACCGGCAAACAGTTCAATATTGATAATTGCTATGAATGTTTGATGAGCAATTGTATTGAAAGAAATCATGTTCAAGTGAAACACTTCTGATGTTGATTGCGGTTTCATCAGCCTACGCCGCGCTCCCTTCAGCTGCCCAGCGGGACCTTTTAATGCACAACACCAACAACAAATCATTTCCACCGAATGCTTTTACAGCACCACAAAACAATAACAAAAAGGTATAAATAAACCCACCATGCTTTGCATTAACAGTTGAAATCAATATTCGTTGATGAACATACCGTTATATCAATGTTTCAGAAAATAAATACCAAATGAGACATTTCCAGGGTGGCCCAGTGGAAAGGTGCTGGATTACCAATCC
>CM045735.1:5064660-5099660 GCA_024760905.1 Plotosus lineatus | reverse complement strand
TTGTTTGTCAAGAAAGAAGGAAGACGCAGTGAAGTGTACCGGCGCCGTTAGCATCAGCAGCGGCGCCTTTTTTTTTAATTTATTATTGTTCCCACTGCCAGATGGTTTACTACAAAAAAAATAAATAAATAAATAAACTGAGCAAATGTGAAGCAGAATAAATCACTGCATCACAATTTTTCTGCACTGATTTAGTTGTAGCCAATTCCCCCCCAGGGCGGTATGGTGGAATAGTGGTTAGCACAACCGGCAAGACGCAGCTGGGTCTGAGTCCAGGGCTCGGCAAGGACATTTCTATGCGGAGTGTGTGTGCCTGGTCTCCTCATGCTTGCGTGGGTTTCCTCAGGGTAGTCCGGTTTTCTCAGGCAGTTCAAAGAAGTGCATTAGGCTAACTTGCTGTTGTACATTGACCCTGTCTGTGTGTGTGTGTGTGTGTGTGTGTGTGTGTGTGTGTGTGTGTGTTAATGTGAATAGTTGCGTGTGGGGGTGTATCGGTCCTGAAACGGACGAGTGAGCTGATCGAGGGAGGGTATGCCCTACATTCTCCCACAGTCGGATGAGATAGGCTCCAGCCTCCCCGCCATCCGAGTACTATTAAGCGGTTTAGCAAATGAATGAATGAATAAGTGCTAAATGGGTGGGGCTTCTAGAAAGACTCACTTGTACTGAATTATAAAAATGAAACTTATTATAAAGATAAAATATACATGTAGCCTTTTTTATTTTGAATTGAATTAATCTTTTAGTTTGGCTCCCCATCACGCGTATATGAGGATCATTAATAACTCAAGAGTCATAAAAATTATAATGAACACGATGGGGGTGTGGACAAAATAAAAATAGAATAGAATTTTCAAGTTCATCCTACATCCTAGCCAGGTTCTCGCTGCACCTACTCCTACTTACACGCCCACACCATATCTGATGTATTCATAACTATAACCAATCAGATTGCACCACACACACTTATCACGTTTTCACTGTGTCCGGTCCTTAGAAATACAACCCAACGCCCCGCCCTTTTTTATTCATTTATTCTGAAAGTTGTCCTGTGTCCACATCTACGAACAACAAGACCAAGCCCCGCCTGTACTACGCCGGTGCAGTCGCTACGAGATTTTAGCTACACTGTTACTACCTCAATCCCGTCGTTATTATGTCATCATTAGGTTTATACTCCGTCCTGATTACACAACATCCGCACTGCGTTTTCCTTCCGTAACACATCCCAAGTTCGGCCACATCGTCCGTGTCCAAAGGAGACCAGTCTACATCTTTATGAGTTTCTACGGCGTTCCTAAACGCGTTAATTAAAGTTCATAGTAAGTGTGAGCATTGAGTTTTCTTCAATTTGTTTTTCTGTCATTGTTGTTGTTTTGTTGTTGTTGTTGTTTTTGGGGGGTGAGAACATTTTAAATTTCTAGAACATTCCCTATGATTGAGACATATGTAAATCCTTCATTCATCGTTCATGTTCTGTAACCGCTTAATCCTAATTAGGGTTACGGGGAAGCTGGCGTCCATCCTAGCCGACTCCGAGCGAGGGCAGAGTACACCCTGGACAGCTCACCAGGCCATCGCAGGGCGGAAACATGCTGACGGCTTTGCAGCCGAAACTTGTCGAAAGTCAGCGATGGTTCTTCTCCATGAACCTCCCGCCGTAGACAGCCGGCCTTTTATAACCCAGTTAGTGCACTGGGGGGTTTGGGATAGTGACAACTTGTTGAGAATGGGGCTTGAACCCCTAACCTTAGCACCAGGCCACCACTGCCATGTATGTAAATAAGAACTCAAATTCCACCGCTGAGAGTCGAGTGTTAATGAAGAGGTTTTTGGTGTTACACCTAACTGGGTTTGTCTTCCTGTTCAATTCTCACGGTACAGGCGCTCGGAAACCCAACGGCAGCTTTGAAACAACGCCGCGTCACTGTCAAGCATATTCCGGCATACCGATCATGATGGGCGCCTCAGGTACCACGACAGTCAGCCGGAATATTCATAATGTCAGAGAGGAGGATTGACAATAAGAGCAAACGGCAGAATAAAGGAGAGAAGCATCAACAAAACCACACAGAGAACAACAAGGGGCACCGTGACATCAAAGAGAGCGCGAGAGAAGAAAACAAACCCAGAATAAATCTCCCGACACACAAACAAACAGACGCAGAATACTAATGTTTCCATATCAAACATTCTGGAAGCTCAAGGTAATATTCACCTTCGCATTGTACTTACGCAATCCATCTCCAAACCATTACTTACAACACATCCCACAAAGCCTTTTATTTAGGGTTGTGTCGCTACGGTTACTGACGTCAGTAAATATTTGACACCTTTGCTCATCCATAAGGGGAGAGGAATCCGCACCACCTCATTTAATTTCACTCACTCACTCAATCAATCTGCCACTTAATCCTACCAGGGTGATGGGGAGGCTGAAGCCTATCGGAGCCGACTCCGGGTCAAGACAGGGCACACCCTGAGCAGCGTAGTAGGTAATTGCAGGGCAACATGGATATGCAACCATTCATGAACGCACACTTACAGCAGTTTGGAACAGCCAGTTAGCATAACGCGCATTAGTGTGGTGGTTAGCATGTCTGCCTTGCAGACAGAAGGTCCTGGGTTCGAGTTTCGCTTTCAGCGAGGGAGTTTCTCTGTGGGGTTTGCATGTTTTCTCAGTGGGTGCATGAGTTTTCTCTGGGTACTCCAGTTTCCTCCTACAGTCCAAATTCAGTGGTACCTCACCTAACAAGTGTCCCTTATAACGATTTTTCTGTGATACGAGCTTCGATCCCACCAAAAATCTGCTCCATCCAACGAGCAAAATTTCAATTTACGAGAACGCTTTGTCACAGTGCTTCTCAATTATCTTCCCCTCTATGAAAAAAAAAAAAAAAAAATTTCATGCCCCCCAGCACCCTGCACGTGACTATAAATAGTGTTTACTGCTTACTGCACTTCATAACATTTTGCTCGGTGCGTTTTCCCTACACCATAGCGTGACAATAAGAACACCACTGCCAACTACTGTAGTGGATGTGCAATTACACTTAATTCTAGTAGAGTATGGCAAAAAAGCATGTTCTTCAGGGTCATTACCCCCCCAACCCGCATCACACTGCGCCCCAGCATCACATTGCGCCCCACCTTGGGTGCGCCCCACTATTTGCTCGGCATCACACTGCGCCCCACCTTGGGTGTGCTCCACTACTTGAGAAGCACTGGCCTTGTGGGAGCTCACCACGAGCTTTTTCTTGCTGGAATTCACGCACATAATTCTCCTCCTCCTCCTCCTCCTCCTCCACTGTAACGCACCACCTCATACCTGCTCATGTGACATCTTCGCTGCAGGCGATGCTCGGAAGGGTCAGTTGACTTATTGTTTATTCTTGTTTTATTATTTATCATTATTATTAATGTTAATGTACATGTATTATTATGAAATATGTATTGTTTTTACATGTTTATCTTTAATATATTAGCTGAAATATATGTGTTTTGCAGGTTATATGAATTTGAGAGGGGGTTGGCACGGATTAATTGGTTTTCTGTTATTTCAGATGGGAATTTTTGTTTCATGTAACAAACATTTTTTGCTTACGAGCTCCCCTTCGGAATGGATTAAATTCATTAGACAAGGTACCACTGCTTATTCGTGGTTCCAAGTTGACCCGATGTGTGAGAGTAAGTGTGAATTGTTATTACGTGATGGTCCGGCAAGCTATCAGGGTTGTGTGGAGGCTAGAGTCTATCTCAGCCAACTCGAGGCGAAGGCTCGGTACATCCTGATCAGCTTCGCAGACCAACACAGGCACTTTTTTTTTTTCGAATTAAAATACTTTGTCGATCCTGGATGAAACCAAAAACAACCATTAACGCTCTCATTTACATGCTCGGAACAGCAGGTTACTCGAATTTGCATGTTTATTTATTTACTTATTTAGGATTTTTTTTTTCCCCCATTTTCTTTTTTTTTTGTATCCAATTCCCACCCTTCAGGTATTAGCTTCTCTATCACACTATCACCACCGACCAGGGAAGGGTAAAATCTTGCACACACCCCCTCCATGACATGAAACTGTGGCATCATACGTATTTCGGCCGGTCTAACACACTAGGAGGGAAAGCACTAGCCATCCTCTTGAACATATCAGCTCACAGATGCCTATGATTGGCTGGTGATCGCTGTAAATAATAGGGAAGTGAGCATATGCTGTTCTTCCCTCCCTCCCTCCTGTGAGAGCTCAGCCAATTAGCTCCCATGGACTAACAGCCACGGACAGCTGTACATAAACCTGGATTCAAACTTGCGATCTCTGCGTTAATAGTCGCGTACCTTGTCGATAAGCCACTCGAGAGCCAAATGTGCATGGCTTTGGACTATGGGAGGAAACCGGAGCACCTGGGGGAAACCCACACAAATACGCGTGGAACATGCTAACTCCAACCTGACCGTGAAAGACGTTAACAGTTTGATAAGAGTATTGATTAGCAAGCACGGAGCCATAATAATAATAATAATAAAACATTATTATTTTTAACATCTGGTGTGTTCTGACCGTTTACGGGATGATAAAGAGATGAAACTGTGAACGCTTCGAGCCCAGGACAGCCTCTATTAATAGGCCGATGCTGATAAATGAGACCGTCTGCTTTCCAGGTCTGGACAAATGGGATTTGGGACGGATTCCAGCGGTGTCTTGATAGCGCTGCTCAATGTGACTTTAGTGACATAACATCTCCACTTCCAGTGAAAATGGAATAAATATTACATTCTTTTTTTATACGTGCACTCTACTGTAAGTACAGCGCCGTCCTACACCGAAAAATCCGAGGACAGAATGATAAGGAAGCAATTTGTCTCAAAAAATCCTCCTTAGTGCAGCAAAAGATGACCTCAGGTCATTTGAGCTTGAATAAAAAGTGAATTCATGGTAACGCGACAGCTGTCATCGTCTCGGGCCGCAGTCAGGCAACTTCCCTACTTTCATGTATTCGGACTGTCGGAGCCACTTTTGTGCTGCAAATTTTTAAGGGTTCGTCCGTATTTAAAGTAGTGTTCAAAGAAACTCCAGTAGGTGGAGCAACAAAATCACAGACGATCATATGAGACGTTTAAAAAGTGGCGCAGCAGTCGCGCAGTGGTTAGCAAGAAGGTCTGGAGTTTGCATGCTCTCTATGTGGGTGGGGGGTGGTCCTCCAGGGACTCCTCCAGGGATTCCGATTTCTTCCCACAGTCCAAAGACATGCACAGTAGGCTAACAGGCAGAGTTCCAAGTCACCCAAAGGTTTGAGTCTGAGTGTGAACAGTTGTGTGTGTGTGTGTGTGTGTGTGTGTGTGTGTGTGTGTGTGTGTGTGAGTGAGTGAGTGTTGGCCCTGCAATTGTTTGATGAGCTGTCCAGTGTGTACTCGGCCTCTTCGCAACCGTAATTAGGATGTCGCGGCTTCGAAAATGAATGTGTGAATGAATAAATTTTAGAAAAGTGTAACTTAACTGTCCCCCCAGTGCACTAACTAGGCTATCAAAGGCCGGCCATGTCTCTCACTGTCTTCACGTTAAAGAACCATCGCTAATTTTCGTAGAGTCGTTGCATAGTCGTCAGCGTGTTTCTGCCCTGCGATGACCTGGGGAGCCGTCCAAGGTGTACTCTGCCCTCGCCCGGAGTCGGCTGGGATGGGCGCCAGCCTCCCCATGACCCTAATTAGGATTAAGCGGTTCAGAAAATTAGGTGTAATGTGATCAATTATACCACGATACCGAGATAGTATCAACAAACCGCCCGGCACAAACCATAATTTATGATGTTTTAAGTTTTATTTACTGGACAAAAACATTAAATGGTTCAACACACACACACACACTCGCGCACACACACACACACACACATCCATGTACAGGCATAGGAACCTGTTCTCCAACATGCAGATGAAGTCTAACGAAACTCAAGTGAGCAGTGTTTGGAAAATAATTAAACACAAGGGATTCCACTGCTAATACAAAGCGAGAAAACGGACCCACGATCGGTTCCTCCCACCTACACGAGAGGATCAACAATACGGAAGAGACACAAGGTCACTGCAGCGGCTTGCCAAGTGTTTGCCACTTTGTTTCCGGAGGGGTGATGGGGAAACTGGTCAAGGACGCTTCATGCGTAAAATAACATGTCTGCATATACGAGTCAGTCGCTGTAGAAAATGGGATGGATATTGGAATGTTTATACAACCTACTAATAGCGCACGGCGACGCCCTAATGGTTTTTATCATTCAAGAAAATGTTGTTTAAATGAATTCGGCTCTGGGTCACGTTCGAGCTGAAAGGAGCGACGGCTGGTTTTCGAAATTCTGTCGGCGTTCATCATTAGATGGGGAATGAAGCTATTACCGTCGAGCGGCGTGTCCCCATAATACAGGAGAACACGATCGCTCTGTAATAAGCTCCACATTTCAGGGAGGGTTTTCACGGCATCATTGAGGTGCAGCCGCCTTCATTCAGACACGGGAGCCTCGGTGAAGTCAAGCGTTACTGACAGATGAGAGGTTCTGGGGTGCAGTCAGGTGTTCCAGTTCGTCTCAGTGGTGTTCAGAAGGGCTTGGAATGGGGTGGGGGGTGGGGGGGGTCTGCACGCATCACTTGAGCTCAGGCTTTCTTCGTTCCAGTGGATGGAGGTTGTAGTTTTACATCATACAAAGAACTTCTATATGATTGTTGGTGTCCTAATTCCCAATAATAATTTTTAAAAAGCTAATGTGGGGGCACGGTGGGGTAGCCGTTAGCACGTCTGCCTCACAGCAAGACGGTTTTATGTCCGACCTCCAGGCTCAAGCATTTCTGTGTGGACTTCGCATGTGTTACTCTTAATTGTGTGCGTTTCCTCTGGGTACTCTGGTTTCCTCCCGTCCAA
Organism: Plotosus lineatus; assembly: GCA_024760905.1. Lineage (NCBI taxonomy): Eukaryota > Metazoa > Chordata > Actinopteri > Siluriformes > Plotosidae > Plotosus > Plotosus lineatus. The sequence continues at coordinate 5,092,752 of CM045735.1, read as the reverse complement.
AGGCGAGCACATGATATTTGACCACTAGGGGAGGTGTCAGTGCAAGTATGGACAGTAGTGTGGGTTGCCGTGAGATTGTCTGGCGTGCTGTTCAGGGTGCACCCCGCCTTCGCCCAATGTCGGTTGAGATCCATTTTAAAATGAGATGAAGATGTCACTGTCTGCTCTAAGTGGGACGTGGTTGTAGCTCTGCCGGAGGTGGGAGTTAAAGGCGTCTCGGACAGGAGAGTCCGTGTCAACCGTTCCCAGCAGACCCTGATTACACGCTTGGGCCTGCCAGGTCTGGAAGGCAGCCTCCCCCACCACCAAAGTCAACTCGCCAGCAGGTAGTGATCGGTAGACAGCTCAGCTTCTCTCTTCACCCGAGTGTCCAGAACATATGGTCGCAAGTCCGATGACACGACTACAAAGTCAATCATCGAATTGCGACCTAGGGTGTCCTGGTGCCAAGTGCACTTATGGGCACACTTATGTTCGAACATGGTGTTCGTGATAGACAAACTGTGACGAGCACAGAAGTCTAACAACGAAACACCATTCGGGTTCAGACTGGAGAGGCCGCACCTACCGATCACACCCTTCCAGGTCACACTAGCGTTGCTCCCAAGACAACGAGTGTTGTTGAGTGTTGTTGAGTGTTTTATATTGGTTTTATCTTTGCTCTGAAAACTGTAAATACGCACCGAGCCACTCAGGTCTCGAGTGTTTGTTAAGAAACAAGCTGACGAATAATGATTGGCTGTATCAGGCTTTTGTTAAATAATACACTGCAACATGGAGGACATCACCTCCTTACCTCTGGCATCGAAGAACTCCTCGTCCGAGCTGTCCATGGACTCCTGGACGGCATTCTGCAGCCTCCATTGGGATGCGCTAAATTTTCTTGGTGCATCTGAAAAATAAGTGCAAAATAATGAGAACAAATATATTTTATTTCAAAATAAATATAGGTTTCTGTTTTGGTGGCGCAGAGGTTAGTTAAAACGTTCATATCACAGCAAGGTCCCGGGTTCAAATCCCCATCTTGGGGCTTTCTGTGTTTAGTCTGTATGTGTGGGTTTCCTCTGGGTACTCTGGGTTTCCTCCTACAGTTCAAAACCTTACACATAGGCCAAATGGCGGGTCCAAATTTCCCCAAGGTGTGAGTGTACGTGTGAATCTTTGTGGGTGGGTGTGTGTTACCCTGCAATGGCCTGGCAAGTTGTTCAGGTTGTACCCCGCCCTTGTCCACAGTCTGCTGAGATGGGCTCCAGCCTCCCCATGACCCTAATTAGGATTATAATCATGATTCTGTTTTGAAAATCTCAGTAAAAATTTTCATCTTTCAAAATTTAACTGAGAAAACAAAGCGCAAGAAGTATCAGCTGTCCAATGTCCACATGACCTGAAACAGCCATAGCATGACATTGTACACACCAGCATTTATTTGTTTGTTTGCACTTTAATTTGGCACCCATTAATGTCCACCAAACCTGGTGGATGCACTATCCCTGTCCTGAGTCCCAGAGATAATTTAACTTTGGAATGTCAAGGTCAAAGGTGAAGGTCAGAGCAAGGTCAAAAAGTTTTGGACGTGGACATTTTCCATATTAAAACTGAAATCGATTCGATCTGAGAACCAACACGACACAGTTTTTATAGGTATCATGACGAACATAACACAACTACCTTTTACCTTGAGTGACCTTTAAAGGATCAAAAATCAAGGTCACAGGATTTGGACCACTAATAGTTTAATCGTAAATGAGACATAGCTTCATTAAAGAATTCCATATATGGACTTTGAATTGAGACAATTAACTTTGAGCTCCTGGGCGTTTCTGTATGAGGTTTGCATGTCCTCCCTGAGCCAGCATGGCTTATTTCCAGGAACCGAGGATGAATGGATGTGTACATGTGCTGCCCTGCGATGGTCTGGTCAGCTGTTTGGGGTGTACAGCGCCTGGATTCGGTGTTGGTTAAGACAGGCACCAGCTTCATCCTGATCCTGACAGTAGAATTCAGTAGTTTGGTAAGTGAGTGATGAGAATTACATTTGACCTTGAATGACATTGAAAGGTCAAAATCAAGGCTATAACAATTTGAAAACGCCTAACTTTGAATGGCACCCCGGATAACAATAAGCCCAGGTGGAGACGCGGCAGGTGGGGAGGGGCTGAATGATGACTCGGTTGCTTGGTTAGCAGTGTAAGGTTAGCACTTCCGTCATACTGCTTGAAAATGTTCAGTCTCTGCGAAACAAGATGGACGAGCTTCATGCTCAGTTTGCAGCGCGGAGGGATCTACAGGATTGTGTTTCTGTGAAACATGGCTCGAGGAGAGTACACCCGACGAGGCGACTACACGGCCTTCAAGGAGGACCGGAACGCAGCGGATAGCAACAAGGCCCGCGGTGGAAGAACATCGGATCTTATTAAATAAACCTGGTGAACTGACTGTAGATTATCTCTAAGTATCTATCTCTAAAAAAAAACCCATTCCTATACCCATACTTCCTGTTTGTCACACGCATGAAGGAGAGTTGAACAGGACTGTTGGCTTGTGAGTTTTTTTGAGCGGGATCATTGCAGCGTTATATTTCGTTATCCATCATGGACCCCAAGAAAGTGATTCCCGGTCACACCAAAAACAAGAAGCGGGCTCTGTTATCAATCGAAGTGAAGCATGAGATAATAAAAAAATACGAAAGTGGGATGTGGTTGAGCGAAATCGCAAAGGAGTATGGCTGAAACCGGTCTACAATCGGGACGATATCGAAGCAGAAGGAGACCTTAAAAGCGGAGATACAGCGACGGAGGCGATTATTTCAGAAAAAGCAACCGCCATATTTAAGGAGCTCGTGAAGGGGGGTGGGGTTGAAGGTTCTTCAGACCAGCAACCCCTGGACTTCAAAGCGTCGCATGGGTGGTTTGAGAGATTTTTTTTCAAAAAAGGTAAATAATTTTCTTTTACGTTTAACACATTTCCTACATATTTCATACAAAATTGTTGTACTTTTATCATTTTTTAAAAGGGTTTATGGGGTAGTACTGGGAGCCTTCGAACGAATCACGTGTTTTACATGTAAAATGCGCCTCTACTTACGAAAACTCCAGGTTACGAAAAAGGCACTGGAACGGATTAATTTCGTAAATAGAGGACCGACTGTATATAATTATAATATAATAATATAATAACATAACTTAGTGCAATATAATTTATCGCTGTTGTATCTACTGATTATTTATTTATTGTATTATCATTATTATTAGTAGTAGTATTTTATTTTATTTTTTTAATTATTTTTATTATTATTATTTATTTTTATTACTTTTATTATTATTATATTGTTTACTGGGTCTGTGTACGGCCCTTTAAAATATAGAATTTTTATGTATTTATTTGATAGCAGTTTGTGTTTGGTTGATTTGAGCCTTTCTGTTTGTAACTTGACCCTGAACAACCGAACAAGAATTCCTATGAGTGTAAAAAAACACAAATGGTGATTAAAATCTTGAATCTTGAATGGAGCGCTGACAGACCGATGTCTGTCAAAGACGATGTCATTGTGGAGCACTGTGAGGAAACCATATAAGGACTAAGATGAGTACCTGGATAATAAAAACCGCGGGCCGTATAAGACCTCTAGTGTCCATGATACATTGCAGAGGTTCCTTTCCACGCTGAGTTCTGCTCTAGTTCAGAATGCGATACCTTTAAACAGTTTATAATACTTTTGTCTTGTTTTGTTTTCATTTATTATTACATGAATTGAATGTTGGATGTTAGGGACTGACCATGCATGTGTCTGTTAATACCTCCTGTAATTTTGTTTAAACCCCTCCCCCAACCCCCTCATGTTTTAAACCTCATTCCGTTTGTTAATCTCTCGTTCTTCCCTGTTCGTGTCTTTTCCAGAATCAGGAGCAGAACGAGGACTTTCTGTGTGCTTTCCTCCTCCAGTGGGAAACACAGTCGCAGAAACGCATCCCTGAAGGAGTGCCACTCTGAAGCTGAGCGTGACTAATTAAAGCATGAAAAAAAAAGGAAAGAAAGAAAGAAATGCTGTGGGAGCTGGCGGTGGATACGGTAGCGCTCTGAATAAGCCTGTGAAGACCTCTCCATTCATGCCTCATTGTTCCCGGGTGCTTTGTACAGAGAGCGTATTTTCTCCTGGTACTTCTTAAATAAAAACAACTCTTCCTGTAGGCAGGCGCATTAGCCCAGGGGACGAGCGGGGGGGGGGGGGCAATTCAGTCGACAATTCAGACTTGCAGGCAAAAATAATAATAATAATAATAATAATGATTCATGCAATGCAAAATAATAATTAAAAAATGTGCCGTTGTTGATGCGCGTTCAGTGTCAATGTTGGAACACAGCCTACGGCCTCCTCGCTACATCTCGTAATAGATCTGTACCTGTAAGTACGAATGATTAATGTCTGGGATGCAGGTGGTCAATTTCCGGCGACGAGCACAGTGACCTCAATCATCTGCTGAACCCCGAGGAGACAGACTGAGTTCTGGTTTGCTTTTTTTTCCCGAATTCATCAATTCTGCTGATTGTTGGATTGTGCCGGATCTTCGGTTTTTCTTTCGATAACCTCATGGTGGATGAAATGAAAATCTTCATTCATGCATTTTCTGAACCGATTAATCCTTTATTAGGGTCACGGGGAGACTGGTGCCTATCCCAGTCAACTGTGGGCGAGGGCCTGTTACACCCTAGACAGCTCGCCAGGCCATGGCAGATTTAAATCTTTTCATTTACATTTGTAACTCTGATCAAATCACTTGAAGGAAATCGGTCACGTTAACCTTCCATGAGCGTCAAACACGTCTGGGTTTGCCAAGCCATCGCAGGGCCAAAACACATACACACACACACACACACACATACGTGCAATTTGGACCAAATCACTTAGCCCAGTGTTTCCCAACCTTTTTGAGCCAAGGCACACCTTTTACATTAGAAAAATCACGAGGCACACCACGGAACAAAAATGATACTGCCCTCTAGCAGAACAGCACTGTTACTACACGCTAAGTGAAATTGGTTAATCTTCCGCGGCACACCTGATGATTTCTCACGGCACACTAATGTGCCGCGGAACAGGGGTTGGGAAACACTGACTTAGCCTAATGTGAATGTTTTTGAACTGTGAGAGGAAACCAGAGTACCTGGAGGAAACCCAGGCAACTACAGGCAGAGCACATAAACTCCAAACAGAAACACTCTTGCCGAACCTGGGACTCGAACCCAAGATCTTCTTGGTATGAGGCATCCACATAAACCGCTATTCCAACAGATTTACTCGCTCATTTGTCAAATTGCTTCCTCCTATTAAAGTCGCAGGGAGGCTGGAGCCAAAGGCAGAGTACACCCTGAACAGCTCACGAGACCATCACAGCTCCAGCACACACAGAACCATTCACACTCACATACCCATGTAAGGTACAAGTCTTGTGGAAGGAAACCGGAGTGCCCTGGTCATAGGGGGAACATAAACATGCAAACTACACCGGAAATGCCCGCGTCCGGAAGTCGAACCCAGGACTTTCTTGCTATCCTGAAAAGATATGGAGAATATGTAAAAAAAAAAAAAAAAAAAAAAGAAAAAAAGACTGTAGTTCAGGAGGATAAATCATCAGTGCCAAGTTTTCTCCGCAGCCTCCACCTTCATCCCCATCACTCACCCACTCTGTCTCCACCACATCTCTTGACAAATATGTTGACTTCACTCATTCATAATTGATTATTAGCACCGGAATCCTCGTGGGCACTTCTTTTATTTATTCACCCTTCATAACTGATGAAGGGTCATTTTCAGTCTCTCAGCAATCCACCTGCTGTACTGAAATTCATTTGTGAGCCGATCTTCAGAGCACGTCTTCGGAAACAGAACTCTTATTATCTTAAACCCCTCAAACCCACTTGGTGTCCATGCAATGATATCCGGGGTCATTTAAAGGCTGCTGGACGTTACGGGTAAGAAATAATAATCCCTGTAAGTGTATCATGAAGCTACGCGGAAAACCGCTGACCAGGAAACACAAACATTAGTATCACGGTACAACAGAGACCACCATGTGTTATGACGGTAATGCATCACATTCCACTCTTAATATTTTATGTTCGGCCTTAGCGTAGCAATAGGCTTCAGTGGCTTTATCGTTAATGGCTGACTTGAGTAATCATGCGTTTATAAGTAACTATAAAATATACAGCTTTTAATCTTATTGCAAGAACTTTATAATGGTACAGAGTTACAGGTACCAATGCAAGCTCATTATTTTCACATAATACTGTGGTCTGAAAGGTGTTATTCTATTCAAACCACAGAAAATATTTGCTAGCAAGATAATGTTATGCGTCAATAAATCACACAACAAATTTTTGGAACTCAAAAAAATTATCATCATCGTTATAAGAAAGTGACTGAGAAGAGGGACATCTGGACTACATTGATTAGGCTGCTGCCCCCACGACCCAACTCCGGATTAAGCGGAGGATGATAATGATATCAGGTTGTATAATTTCTTAGTCTTCGATAGCCATGCAATCTATCCAGGCTGTACTCTCCCCTCGCTCGCCCAGAGTCGGCTGAGATGGCACCAGACTCCCCGTGACCCTAATTATGATTAAGCGGTTTAGAAAAGAATGAATGTTTGTGATTCTTAATACTGTACAGTAATTGCGCTGTTTATGCAGCAGAGGGCGTACAGCAATGGTAATGCACCTGATATCACCATCAGCAAAAGTAACACAGCCTGAATGCTACGAAAACACAAAAAAAAAGCAACTAAAAAAAGAAACCTTGTGCAACTGATTATATAATCAAACTTTACAAAAAAATTCTTGAAACTTCATAACTATTTATATTTATCTGCCAGTTTGTTTGCCAGAGTTAGCTTGTATGTTTATTCTGTGCGAGTCTGAGTGGTGGTGTATGAGCCTCTATTTTGGGGGGTTTCAGTTTCATTATTAATGATAAATCTGTTAGTTTGTTTTTTATTCACCATACTCATGCAATTCAGCTATACAACAGCCAATCAGTATCAAATAAGTCATACGGCGGCCTTACAGAAGGCACATACGAACACCGGACAGTAGAAGGCAACGATCAAAGTCATAATTAATGACTATGGTGCTCCACTCAGGAGCTCTGCTTTAATTCGTGATAAATATCTTTATAGTAAAAATTTCAGAAAATATCACGGTATCATTTTGAGGTAATTTCGCCCAGCCTTACTTAGAGAGGAGTTCAGAAAACTGATGGGAGTTAATTTAAGAACTGAAAGCGTGAGATCTTCTTCTTCTTTTCCTTTCGGCTTTTCCCTTCAGGGGTCGCCACAGCGAATCATCTGCCTCCATCTCACCCTATCCTCTGCATCTTTTTCTCTTACACCAACTGCCTTCATGTCCTCCTTCACCACATCCATGAATCGTCTCTTTGGTCTTCCTCTAGGCCTTCTGCCTGGTAGTTCCAACCTCAGCATCCTACTACCAATATACTCACTATCCCTCCTCTGTACATGTCCAAACCATCTCAATCTAGCCTCTCTGACTTTGTCTCCAAAATGTCTTACATGTGCTGTCCCTCTGATGTACTCATTCCTGATCCTATCCATCCTCGTTACTCCCAAAGAGAACCTCAACATTTTCATCTCTGCTACCTCCAGCTCTGCCTCCTGTCTTTTCCTCAGTGCCACTGTTTCTAAACCATACAACATCGCTGGCCTCATCACCGTCTTGTACACTTTTCCTTTCATTTTTGCCAATACCTTCCTATAACACATCACATCGGACACTTTTCTCTAACCATTCCAACCAGCCTGCACACGCTTCTTCACCTTTTTTCCACACTCTCCATTGCTCTGGATTGTTGAGCCTAAGTACTTAAAATCCTCCACCTTCTTTATCTCTGCTCCCTGTAACATCACTGTTCCTGTTGAGTCCTTGGCATTCATACACATGTATTCTGTCTTACCGAGACTAACCTTCATTCCCCTCCTTTCCAGGGCATACCTCCACCTCTCTAGATTTTCCTCCACTTGTTCTCTGCTCTCACTGCAGATCACAATGTCATCTGCAAACATCATAGTCCATGGAGATTCTTGTCTAACCTCTTCTGTCTGCCTGTCCATCAGCATAGCAAACAAGAAGGGGCTCACCTTTGATGCAGTCCCACTTCCACCTTGAACTCTTCTGTCACACCGACAGCACACCTCACCACTGTCTTACATCTCTCATACATGTCCTGCACCACTCTAACATACTTCTCTGCCATGCCAGACTTTCTCATGCAATACCACAGTTCCTCTCTCGGCACCCTGTCATATGCTTTCTCCAGATCCACAAAGGCACAATGCAGCTCCTTCTGACCTTCTCTGTACTTTTCTATTAACATCCTCAAGGCAAACACTGCATTTGTGGTGCTCTTTCTTGGCATGAAACCAAACTGTTGTTCACAAATGCTGATCTCTGCCCTTAGTCTTGCTTCCACTATCCTTTCCCATAACTTCATCGTATGGCCCATCAACTTAACTGAAAGCGTGAGATGAAAGTATTAAATGAGCTTGAAGTTGTTCTTTGCTACAGATTTCCATTCAAAAGTTGTCGTGTTCAACAGTCTTACATTTTTAACAATACCGACAGCATGCGCGTGTCTCGCATCACTGCACTGTGAGAGCCAGAGAATAACAGTACATTCGAATATAATGGCTGATAGCAGCCTATGAACTTTCCTGCCAGTCAAAAAGAATGCAAAAAGGCAGAATGCTGAAAGAATTTTGTTTTAAATTTAAAAAAAAAATCCTTCCTTTGCTGCAAGGATGATTCTGCAAGCTCGAGTGCAATGTTTTTCTCTTCGTCTCTACCGCTAGATAATTACCGCTATGTAACAAACTTCCCTACCTCTGGCATGACAGCGAAATATTAAAAACTGACAAGGGACAAACGTCATTAAAAACGTAATTAAAAAACCATAAAATATTTCTGTTATCTACATTCCACCTTCCAGTCATCACACCGTCACGTTATTTCTTCTTCACTCCATTCTAACTCATGTTTACCGATTGACAGTTAATCCGAGCTCACAGATTGGTCAAACATACATTGTATTAAAAGAATGACAAGCATTTAATGCGCCATGGCATTTCAGAGCCTAATTATCAGACTATAAAACCTTTCCCAGATACCCCATGCGGCATTTAAAGAAATGACAAATTGTAAGTGTCAGGGATGCAGTCCACCACCTGACACCTCATTAGTTTATCCGCCAAAGGATCTATGTCAGGAGTGGGCCTAAACTTATGAGGCGCCTGGAAATCGATTGCTTGAGGATCTGTAAAGTTTGAGGACGGCCCTGTCAGGACCAGGTGGTTTGTGTCTAGACAGCTTTTAAACATGCTCACTAAAAGATGGGCTGGCACTGTGGCACACTGAAAAGGTCCAGAGTTCATGTTCTGACCTTGTGAGTTCCCATGTGGAATTTGAACGCTCTCCCCGATCATGCTTTCCTCTGGGTACCTCAGCTTCCTCTACAGTCGAAAGAGTGAACCTTAGGTTGTATTGTTTGCCTGGAGAGATGATTATAAGTGTGAATTGTTGTGTGTGTTGTCCTACAATGGTATGGCTAGCTGTTCAGGGGTACCTCAGTGTCGGCGGAGATAAACTCCAGAGTCCGCACAATAAAAATACACTATCAATACCATTATGGCGGCACGGTGGCATAGTGGTTAGCACGTCCGCCTCACAGCAAGAAGGCCTGGGTTCGATTCCCGGCCTGGGCGTTTCTGTGTGGAGTTTGCATGTTCTCCCCGTGCTTGTGCGGGTTTCCTCTGGGTGCTCCGGTTTCCTCCCGCAGTCCAAAGACGTGCACTGTAGGTTAATTGGCCGTTCTAAATTGACCGTAGATTCTCTCCTGCAGCAGCACTGGAACCCAGTCGTATCGGCATTTGCCCTTCCATTGGATCCTTCCGGTGGCGCCAAGACAGGGGGGGACTTGCTGCTTGGGTAACAGCCTGTCCCTCATTATTCCCTACCCAGGCTCTGTGCACTGGGGGGTATCACCAGCTGGGGTACCAGCCAGAGCGCAACCATAGTCCTTCGGGACTGACGGAGGCCTACCATCAATACCATTAGTGGGGCCGGTGGTGTAGTGGTTAGGGTGCTGGGCTCATCATCAGGAGGTTGTGTGTTCAAATCCCAGTTAAACCCCCACTGTGCTAAGACCCCTGGGCAAGATCTTAACCACAAGTGTGCCTCTGTTCACCCAGCAGTATAAATGGGTACCAGTAAAATATACTGGGAAGGTAACCTGCGATGGACTCGCGTCCCATCCAGGCGGAGTTGAACTCCTGATAGCTTCACACTATGAAAACCGGGGGTAAACACTGCCATGATGTACCAAGAAGTAAAGGGTTTTAATCTTTTCTTTCCTTTCTGGCTCACACAACTGTACAAGATAACAATATTGTGCCACTAAAGGTCAGCTTATTGAGTGTGTGCATAAAGGCAAACATGTGGCAAAAGGTCAGCGTATAGAGCACATGGACGAAGGCCAATAGGTCGCTGTTGTTTGTAATTTCTTGTCAACGAAAGCTGAGAGTTTACATGCACCTGAAAAAGATGCTTTCTGTTGTAAGAGAGGTGAGATTTCTACATTAAATATCAATAAAAACTCAAATAAACATCAATCCATACAAAAATAATATTTAAAAAAAGAGAAACTTTCATATCTGATGAATGAAAAGCATTACATAGTAGCTGCTTGTACAAAAGAGCAGAGAGAGAGCGACCCCTGAGGTATACCATATTAGAATATACTTCAAGCCAATAGAGTGATCTGATAGGTCCACCAATGGAAAAGCTATACACAGCTATGAAACCCGACTGTGCCCAGTGTTGGCTGAAATAGGCTCCAACCTGCCCATGACCCTAATAAGATTAATCAGTTGGGCAAATGAGTGCATGATTAGTTTTATCAGCGAACTATATATATATTTTTTTTTTGCACCTAGTGGTTAAAAACAGGAATTACAGGAACAGACACCATTAGAAGTTCACTGCCCCATGTTCAGGGGAGGACCAGCAGACAGATTCATTCATGACAGGGTTGCCAAATGGGGACAGTTGAAAAATACAGGGGGGGAGAGGTGTGAGAGAAAATAGTGTGTCTATAACATACAGAATCGTTTATAAGATGCTGGACAATGTATCACAAAGATCAGGAGACGTTAAACGGAATTTGGAGGGGGATCGTGGCCATACCTCAGAAAGGCGAGTGCGTCATGGTGACCTTGTTTCTTGTGCATGGACTGAGAGAAAGAAAAATATACACCTCCCACCAATGCCCTGGTTTTCTCTTTTGTGTGGAAATAGAAATTTGCCTGAAACCTTGCAAACACACCTGTTTTGTCAACAGAGTCTAAAGCTGTTCAGAACCAGCTGCAAGACGGTACACTGGATGACGGTTCTCTGATGTATTCGATTCTCGACTGATTATTTATTATAACCGGGAATGGTAAACTCCTCTTTTGGAACATATTCCATGATGTCAGATACGACAAAAGTACAGGCGTTGTTACAAAGCACTTATACCTGCCACACCCATCATTCATACTAATCCTAATTAAGGTCGTGGGGAGGCTGGTGCCCATATAAGTCAACTCTGGGTGAAGGCAGAGTACACCCAGGAGAGCTCACCAGGCCATCGCAGGGTAGAAACACACTGACGGCTATGCAGCATCTCTTGGTGAAAGTCAGCAATGGTTCTTTTACATGAATCTCTCACCACAGACAGTGAGAGACACACGGCCGGCCTGTGACAACCCGGTGATAGTGTGGCTTGAACCTCCGACCTTGGGACCAGTAATCCAGCACCTTATCACCGCTGCCTCCACACCTTTCGTAAATTATGTAAAGTAAATGTTTACGTCTAGTGGGTCGTCCATTATTGTGAAATAAACCCTGACGGCGTGACGGAGAATCGGTTTTAAATCCTACTGAAAGGATTTAGTTTGTGGTAACGATCGGCTCCCTGTACACATTATTGAATAACTGAATAATTCAATACAAAATTTTTTATTTCAACGCCTCCGCTAATGATGCATTATAGAGTAACACTCCGCTAGTGTAAAAAAAAAAAAAAAAAAAAAAAAAACGCCGGATACTGTGATGGACTGCAAGCCTAGCAGGATAAAGTGGTTCAGCAAATGGACAAATTAAAATTCAAGAGAAAACAGAATAAATAATTGTGGCAACTACTTCTGATCGTTCCTCAGTTTATTACTCCAATGCTTGGAGAATCCTAAGTGTGTAATGTTTCTGCTGCCAGCCTTTTACCGCCGTGTCTGTATTCTGGTCTAATGACCATAATAAAAGCTTATTGAGTTTATATAATACCAACACTGACAAAAATAGGCGCTTCATGCATAATACAGTTTTAACGCCTCTACTGATAAATGGATCGAGCACAGAGCGCGGGACACCAAAGTGTTCGACTCCTGATCACAACCTTCAAACGCCGCATAGGGATGTGTGGTTAAAATCCGGCCTCTGAAACTCGCCTTTAAAATTTCTTAAATTAAAGCGATCCTCAAAGAGAAAGCAACCCGAAATCCAAGTCCGTCTCTCCAGCTCTGGACGGTTGTCGCGCTCTTTTATCCTTTGATGCCTAAATTCAGAAGGCTCATGCTGAGCTGATCCAGAACGTCCTGTGCTACAGCTTAACAACGTAAGCTGTGATCTAACAGCGTGTTGCTCTGAATATAGTAAAGCTTTGTGTCATAAAATCCCTCCTCGCTCTCACACTAATTGTTTTCAGACAACGCAACCTGATTTATAGAAAACGCCGCGATGATGTGATCGTAAGCTTCGACTCCCATGACTCCCAACACATGTTGGAGATTGTGTTGGAGAACATTTGGAGAAAGTGCAGTACAATTCTCGCAGCTCGAACCGAGGCTGCTGGGATGTAAATGGATCAGTGAAGACAGGGTCAGAATAATCATTGGATGGAAGTTATTCCGAGCTGAGGCTACATAGCTTGGAGTTCAATCTATTGCTCAGCTGAGTTAATAAATCACTTATAAAGAAGTGTGTGTGTGTGTGTGTGTGTGTGTGTGTGTGTGTGTGTGTGTGTGTGTGTGTGTGTGTGTGTGTGCACGCTGAAGCTTTACCTCAGGTGTTCTTACCTAGACATTACTCTCTCAGATCAGTTTATTGGAACACAGTCTTCAAATCTTTGGGCTTTGTGGATATTTTGATCACGTATCTCTCAGCTAATAATTATATTGTTGTCGTTTGTTTTTTGTTTTCCACTTAAATACGCACCACTGTATGAAAGCACTAGATCAAAAAACACCCCCCCCCCCCGAATATTTGGTTTAGAATTACTGTATTTTTAATTTATTGGGGGGTTTTGTTTGTTTTACTTTTTTTGTCATTAGGATGGATGCAGTGATGAAAAACGGTGTATGGTTTATTAACCGGAACAACTAGAAAACGGATGGTACACCGTATTCTCGGAGAAATAGTACAAATGGTGGAGTCGTGGTAGTAGTAGTAGTAGTAGTAGTAATGGTACTGGTAATAGCAGCAGTTGCAGTAGTAGTAATGATGGTTGAGGTGATAGTAGCAGTAGCTGTAGCAATAGTAGTCATCGTGGTTGTAGCAGTAGTAGTAGTAGCGCTGGTGACAGTAGCAGTAGTAGTTGTAGTAGTCATTGTGGTAGTGGGAGTAGTAGCGGTAGTAGTACGGTAGTAGTGGTAGTAGCAGTAAAAGTATGAGTAATAGTAGTACTTGTAGTGGTAGTGGTAGTAGCGGTAGTAGTAATAGTAGTAGTAGTGGTGGTTGTGGTAGTAGCAGTAGCAGCAGTAATGGGACTGGTCATAGGAGCAGTAGCAGTAGTAGTATTAATGATGGTTGAGGTGATAGTAGCAGTAGCTGTAGCGATAGTAGTCATAGTGGTAGTAGCGCTGGTAATTGTAGCAGTAGCAGTAGTACTGTAGTTGTAGTGGTAGTAGTCATAGTGGTAGTGGGAGTAGTAGTGGTAGTTACGGTAGTAGCGGTAGTAGCACTGGTGATAGTAGCAGTAGCAGTAGTAGTTGTAGTGGTAGTAGCGGTAGTAGTAGTGGCACTGGAGATAGTTGCAGTCGAGGTGGTAGCACTAGTAGTAGTAGTTGTCATAGTGATAGTAGCAGTAGTAGTAGTAGTACTGGTGATAGTAGCAGTAGCAGTAGTAGTTGTAGTGGTAGTAGCGGTAGTAGTAGTAGCACTGGAGTATGTTGCAGTCGCGGTAGTAGTGGTAGTAGCAGTAGTTGTAGTGGTAGTAGTAGTGGTAGTAGCGCTGGTGATAGTAGTAGTTGTAGTGGTAGTGGGAGTCGTAGTGGTAGTAATGGTAGTAGTAGTAATAGTAGCGCTGGTGATAGTAGTAGTTGTGGTAGTAGTAGTGGTAGTAGTGATAGTAGCGGTAATAGCAGTAGTAGTAGTAGTAGTAGTAGTAGCAGTAGTCGTAGCGCTGGTCATAGTAATAGTTGTAGTGGTAGTGGGCGTAGTAGTGGTAGTAGTAGTAGTAGTAGTAGTAGCAGTAGTAGTAGCGCTGGTGATAGTAGTAGTTGTAGTGGTAGTGGGAGTAGTAGTGGTAGTAGCGGTAATAGCGGTAGTAGTAGTAGTGGTAGTAGCGGTAATAACAGTGGTAGTAGTAGTAGTGGCACTGGAGATAGTTGCAATCACGGTAGTAGTAGTATTAGCGTTGGTGGTAGCGTCAGTAGTAATAATAATAATAATAATAATAATAATAATAATAATAATATCAGTGAATATCTTTTGCGGTTTGTGAGCAGTGCAAGTTTGAATGTGGTGCTACACTCAGCCTGTCAGATTAAACACATTTAAAACTCATCACTTCTTGTTTTAATATCATTTCTGTAATCACTTAAGAGACTACAGTAGCGGGGTGCTGGAATTAAAAACAAGAAAAAACAGTGGGGGTGCGAGCGCTTGCTTTTTTTAATCAGACCGAAAGTGTGTGCACATATTTTACAGCACACAGCTTGTGATAAAACCTCACGGATATAACACTTGATTAACACATCTGCTTATATCATTATTTAAATTCCTTTCTATTTGTTTATCCCGCCGGGTGGGGATCGCGTTACCTTTACAATATCCTCCTGAACATGATGAATATTTACAGTGCAGAAGATGAGCTTCCTATTTTCGGAAAAGGTACACATCATATCAGTGATTACATCTGAACTTGAATATAATTTTACTAGATGCAAACGAGGAGCTTTCGCTGGTAGCCATATTTATATTTATACAATGGGTGTATAAAAAGAGGGGGAGGGGAGAGAGAGAGCGAGAGAGAGAGAGAGAGAGAGAGAGAGAGAGAAGGAAACCAAAACCAGTAAATAAAATGAAACATAACTTAGAAATAATTTCGTCGATCCCATTATTCCGTCTCATTCTGTGTGTTAATGGCAGTAAAGGTGAAGGTGTTCAGTGTCTATCGTCTTCTACAGATACTGGTAATTATAATTACACCAACTACACAGCAGCAGCTTGGTGGTGTACTGGTTAGCATGTCTGTCAGACAGGAACAGGGACCTGGGTTCAAATCCTGAGCCTCAATTAGGTGGGGGTAAGGTAATGTCTGCTGGGCTTTTTACACCCGAGCCTAGTGGCTCATCGGGCCGGTGCTTATCCCCGGTTGCCATAGCGTGTAGCAACTAGGAGTTCAGCTCCTCCTGGATGGGGCGCTAGTCCATCGCAGGTTATCTTCCCAGTATATTTTACTGGTACCCATTTATACTGTTGTGTGAACAGTGGCACACTTGTGGTTAAGACCTTGCCCAGGGGATTTGAACACACAACCTCCCGATCATGAGTACAGCACCCTGACCTCTATGCCACCAGCCCCACTATGAAGTGGGGGTGGGAGGGTTCATACTGTCTTTGTGCTTGGGTGGGTTTCCTCCTGGTCCTCTGGTTTTCTTTTGCAGTCTAAAGACATGCACATTGGGCTGATTCCAAATTGTTGTTAGTAGTGACTGAGAGTGTAAATGTGTGTGTGTGTGTGTGTGTGTGTTGCCCTGCAATAGGCTGGCGAGCTATGTCGGCTGGGATGTTGGGTCTCTTCTCCCTGCAACCATAGTAGGATTGCACAGTTGGGCAAATAAAATGAATGAAACACACACACACACACACACACACACACAAACACACACACATACACACACACACACACACACACACACACACCAAAATCTGACTTCATCTACAATTACATCTACAATTAACATATTAACTAATGAGCATATTAATCAGTACGAGTAAACTATAATCTGCCCTCGGCCAGAGTCGGCTGGGATGGGCGCCAGCCCCCTGACGACCCTAATAAGATTTAAGCGATTCAGAAAATGAATGACTGAATGATTAACCTTTAATTGTATGAGGAATTCCTTTTTTTTCCTGCCCTGTCGAAGCAGACTGGATGGAGACGGCGCCGGACAGCTTTCTGTTTACGTTCCTGTTCACTGGCTGTCTTTGGTCTCACTGCGGCTCCGGCTCCCTCCTGAACGCCCCCCTCTTATCACTGCCTGCACCTGGCACTGATTATAGCTCTTGCTTTTGTCTCAGTAGTCTGTGCAATGCAATGCTCTTCGTTTACATGGAGCGTCTGGTGGCTAGCACTGTAGCGCTTCAAGGCCATCTTTGCATCGCTTCCTCTACTTCCTGTCTGGTGCTTTTTTTTTTGAGATACTGTACCAGTTTCCCTTCACATTTTGATACTAGAGCTGATAAAACAACTGCCCCACATAAACATCGCATGAATAAATGTTGGCTCAGAAATGCCGTGTGTGGTGTATGATTAGTCTCATTAGCGCTGTGCAAGTTTGACATCGTTATTCATTAATGGTTTTATGTTATAGTTCTAAAATGACTGGATTGCACACAGCGTTTATTATTAAAGCTGGGGTTGGTTACTTTATGTGTATATACGAACTGTTATATTGGTTGAAATTTTCTTTACTGTCTGACAGCAATCAATAAGTAATGAAATCTGGAAAAGAAAAAAAAAAATCTGACATCTGCGACCACTGTCATTGTGGGAAAAACTGACCAATCACTGCCTTATGATCCGTCAGGAAAAATCCAATGAATACTTCCCATGTTTTCCTGTGCACACATGACCCTACCATATCCATCCCCGCACACCCTATCACACATGTACCAGTGAGTAGAGCCAAGTGTAGCTTTGGAAGGGCAAGGGAGGGTTTAGGCAGATCCCTGAAGAGATGCTAGCTTTCTGATCACCAATCACACCTTTAGTTGCATGTTTCAAAGTGGAATACACAAGTGACCGAAAACCCCAAGTATACATTACGCTCAGAACGCTTCTCGTACGTATCATGGCTCTGACGGTGTTTTCTGGGTGTGTCCTCAGAACAGAAATTAATATAATATCAACCTGTAGCGTGCAGGTTTGAATCCAGGTTGATGTCACTGCCATCTGCAACCGGAAGTCCATGGAAGCTATTCGACCTCATGGGAGGGAAGAATGGCAGGCACACACTGACTTCCCTATCACAGAGATCACCAATCAATCATGGGCATCTGTAAGCTCAACACAGCCAACCCATAGTTTTCTCATCCTGGTGATATATCACACTGCCGCCTAGTGGAATCCTCCAGATTTACATTAAGTGTAGTCAGTTTGATGCTTGCATAGCGCCCACTAAGCGTGGGAACCACCTCACATCTAGTATTTCCATTCCCTTATACCCCCATTTCACTGGAGCACGGTAGACTCACGGAAGTAAAAATATTGTCGTCCGCAAACGCTCCACAATTATTTCCTCGTCTTCCGTGTCATTCCGTGTCATTCCGTAGTTATTCCTCAAGTCTTCCTCCACTTCTGTATGCTTCCGGCAGGACAAAATATTCCATGAACGTGCTTTTGAACATGTTCAAAAGCACATTCACAGGAAAAAATTCTGTGAGTGTTCCGTGAGGTCACTTTGACGTACTTTGGCGTACCTGTTCCGCACATGCCGTGAACGTTCCGAGAGTGTAAGAATTTCCACTTTTCCGTAGGATTTTCACCCATTTTCCGTGTAAAAATGCTGAAGCTCTTCTGTAGACTGCGTTCTGTACCTTTCCGCTACACGATCCTTGCATACCGGAGTCCAGTGAAATGTGGGTATAAGAATTTCCACATTACCGTAGGATTTTCACTCGTTTTCCGTGTAAAAATGCCAAAGCTCTTCCGTAGACTGTGTTCCGCACCTTTCCGCTACAATCTTTGTATGCTGTAGTCCAGTGAAATGGGGGTATTAGACTTTCCAGCTCTCTATTTTAACTAAACAAGAACTGTCATTGGATATAAACGTTGTTCCAAACTAACAGTGTAACGTGATCATCAATCCTAATGGGCAAGTTCAAGCTGAGTTGTGTAATCATGGATACAGGACAACGACTGTTGATCTTTAAACTGAAACACCAAACAAATACACACCTCCCTTCAGTACTCCTTCAGAAGCTCCACCTCCTCTTCAAATTCATGGACATTAAGGGTGACACCACCAGCCGTTTCCCATTCACCCAATCAGGAACAGGCTGTGTTTGTTTTGTGCATGAACAAAAAAATGCAACATCCCTGTTGCTGATTGGCTGGAATAGTGTTGTGTGGCTCAGTCTGAGTTGCTTTATTTGTTTTCTCCCTACAGAACAGATAGCTAACAGACTGTGAGGAGATATTCACCAAACCGAGCACACAGTGTAATGGATTACAGTCTGACTGCACCATTAAATGTATTTATTCAGTCAAGAAAAATGTACTCAGGCTAAAATGTTGTTGCGAATTATGATGGTTCTGAACTGAAATGAGTTCTGAGAGCAGGAAGCACACAGAACTAAACATGTGACCATTTTCAACTGCTAGACGAGTCCCTGCACACAGATACATGGAGTGATGATTGTTCATTCATTCATTTTCTAAACCGCTTAATCCTAATTAGGGTCGCGCCAAGGCTGCCGACTCTCAGCCGACTCTGGACAGCTTGCCAGGCCATCGCAGGGCTATGCAGCTACTCTTGACGAAAGTAAGCAATGGTTCTTTTACATTTACATTCACAGCATTTAGCAGACACTCTTCTCCAGAGTGAATTACAATTATCATTTTTTTCATGTTATACAACTGAGTAGACAATTTAAGGATTAAGGGCCTTGCTCAAGGTCCCAACAGTGGTGATAGTGGGGACTGAACCGCTGAACTTTGGATCAGTAATGCATCACATTAACCACTAAGCCAACACTGCTCTCTGCTCTGTTACATGAACCTCTCACCGCAGAGAGTGAGAGACACTTTCATAACCCAGTAAGCTACACTGGGAGGACAGCAGTGATAATCTGGTGATAGTGGGGCTTGAACCACTTTGGGATCAGTAATCCAGCACCTTACCACCAGGCCACTACTGCCCCTGGGTGATGATTGAGTGTACAGTAATTCCCCTGTGTAGCTCAGGTGTGTCTACGACCTCATAATGTTGACCGAGAATGATGGACAAGGCTTCAAAGATCTGTCCGGTCGACTCCGGCTACACTTTATTAGGAGACACTGATATTCACTTCACCCAGACAAATGCGCTTTAACTTCAACAAATCTACACATCTCTCTTTTATACCTCACTGTATGATTTACAGAACCGAAAGAGTGATGTATGCCAGTTCTGTGCCATGAACTACAGCTTGAATTCATTAAGCATAAAAATGTAAAGAACTTTCAGCACAGGTCTATAGAGCAAACCATGTGATTTCCAGCCTATAATACTAGTACTGCGGTACCTTGACTTACGAGTGTCCTTTATAATGAATTTTCCATGATATGAGCTTCGATCCACCAAAAAACTGCCCCATCCAACAAACAAAATTTTGATTTACGAGCTCTGCTGGGGAAATAGCTTTTCCAGGCCTATGAGCCTTGTATTCTTCATGTGTATTCCTCTGCGCTCCAGGAGCACTGTCTGAGATGCTTTTCAATTATTTTCTGTGATGCTCCCTAGGAAGAAAACATTTCAAACCCCCCAGCAGCCGACATGCGACTATGAATAGTGTTTACTGCGCTTCACATCGTTTGCTCGGTGCTTTTTCTCTACAATATAGGGAAGACAGTGAGAGTGCCACTGCCACCTACTGTAGAGGATGCGCAATTACACTTAATTCTAGTACATTATGGCAAAAAAGCATGTTCCACGGAGTCATACGTGGACCCCCCGCCCCCGGTATCACACCACACTATCTGAGAAGCGCTGGATTTATGGAAGCTCATCACGAGCCTTTCCTCACTGGCATTCATAGCGTGCACATGCACAAAATTCCATGACATCTTTGGGCCCACGTGACATCTTCACCACAGTCGATGATCGGAAGGGTTAGTTGACTTATTGTTTATTCTTGTTTTATTATTATTCATTATTAATGTTAATGTACATGTACTATTCTTATTATGAAATATTTCTTGTTTTCACATGTTTATCTTTAATATTTTCAGTGAAATATAAGTGTTTGTGTCAGGTTATATGAGTTTGGGAGGGGGTTGGACCAAACTAATTGATTTTCTATTATTTCTTATGGGAATTTTTGTTTTATCTAACGAACATTTTGACTTATGACCTCGCCCTCGGAACGGCTTAATTTCATAACTCAAGGTACCACTGTACATATACACTGCATGTGCAAAAAAAAAAGGGCAAGAATTCTAATACCCCCATTTCACTGGAGCACTTCAGATTTACGGAAGCAAAAATGTTGTCACCCGCAAACGTTCCGCAATTACAGTATTCCCTCATCTTCCGTGTCATTCCGTAGTTATTCCTCAAGTCTTCCTCCACTTCCGTATGCTTCCAGCAGACCAAAATATTTTTTATAAGTTTATAAGTTAAAATTTTTATTATAAGTACTTTGCCGTACCTGTTCCGCACATGCCATGAACGTTCCAAGAGTGTAAGACTTTCCACTTTTCCATAGGATTTTCACCCATTTTCCGTGTAAAAATTCCGAAGCTCTTCCGTAGACTGCGTTCCGCGCCTTTTTGCTACACGATCCTTGCATGCCATAGTCCAGTGAAATAGGGGTATAAGAATTTCCACTTTTTCGTAGGGTTTTCACCCATTTTCCGTGTAAAAATGCTGAAGCTCTTCCGTAGACTGCGCTCTGCGCCTTTCCACTATGATCCTTGCATGTCGTAGTCCAGTGAAATGGGGGTATAATACTTTGATGAACGGCATTTATCCCTGATCACAGCATGCAATCTGTATGACCTTGTTGCTCCGTTTGTTCCGGTCAAGGCTCAGCAACATGAAACGTAGTAATAAAATGAAG
This sequence comes from Plotosus lineatus, assembly GCA_024760905.1. Taxonomy (NCBI): domain Eukaryota; kingdom Metazoa; phylum Chordata; class Actinopteri; order Siluriformes; family Plotosidae; genus Plotosus; species Plotosus lineatus. The sequence continues at coordinate 5,071,380 of CM045735.1, read as the reverse complement.
CAGCTGATGATCTGAAGGTACTGAATGTGCAGGTTATCACATCAATGCACTTTTTCTTCCCTGACTGCTCGGATGTAAAATGGGGACCCAAATAATGAAAGAGTGGTTCAGGGAACACAAGGAATCATTTTCACATATTTAATGCCCCCCCAGAGTCCAGACCTTAACTTATTCAAAGTATTCGGTTGGTGCAGGAGAAGACTTTATGGAGGGGTTCAGTTTTTCCCTCATCGATTTGAGATGTTGCTGAGAAATTAACCCAACACTTGATATAAATAAATGTTATGTTGTTTGAGTATTTTAATACAAAGCAATGGGGATTCCAGGCGTTAATCAAGGCTAAAACAAACAAAATACTGGAGGGAAGATTTTTTTTTTTTTGGCCTGTGAGTCAGTGTGTGTTGGTGTATATTGCTTGAGGTCAACATGATCTGATTGGTCAGCTATCTGGAGAATGAAAACATTATTATCCCAAGTGAATAATGCGCAGATCAAACCAGCAGAGACTCACAGGTGGTCACGGTTATTTGGAGCAGACAGGGTCATCATTACAATGCCTTAAAATTAATTTAATAATACTGTATACAGAAATTTTATTTCAGTTTTGTTCGTGTTGCTGTGTAGTATAAATTAAAACTATGAATGTGTTTTAAAAGCATGCCTTTAGCTCCAGAGCGTTTAGCTCTGCATGGCCGTTAGCTTCCGTCCCACCGTGAAATACAGGTGCAGATTAATAAGTCAGGTTTGCGGTTGTGAGTCTGCGATTTTTTTTTTTTTTTTTTTTTTTTTGCATTTTATCGATCTCTCATTTCTCATGAAATTCAAAGCAGCTCGAAGGGCTATTCGTTCATTTCCCACTTCACTGCGTCTCCTCCATTAGTGGAACATCACTGCCATCTGGAACGGAATGGCGTCCCTATCCACCGTGTACGGGTGTAACGCTGATAAGAGCCCGGACGTTTCCTTGAATATACTTTCTCGGATGAAGTCTGACGACATGCACCTTTCAGCCGACTCTCTGATGCATCTCTCACTGCTTTCTCTATCCGTCTCGCTCTTGCTCTCTCTCGCTCTCTCTCTTTTAAGGTTGTGAAGCTATTACTGCTTGTACCTGTTCCAAACTCCATCTCTAAGTGTTACATTAGTTCCATTATATCCCGAAGTGCAGTCTGCCAGCTTGAGTGGAAACAGGAAGCAAAGTGTGTACAGAAATGAGCTCCTCAGACGAGCAACGAGATTCACAGGCATGACCCGTTAACGCTGGATAAACTCCCACAGCTTCAGACTCAATTCTGCTTTGCTAACTGCAAAGGATGAATCTTATTTAGCATTTCGTCTGATTCTGATCCTGAGGTTAAAGTTTACTTCTCCGAAGGGTATCACTTTTGATTGCTTTTGTTTTGTCTTGAGTCTTTTGAACAAAACAGAAACAAAATTATAACTACACAACTTGAGAGCAGACAATAATATTTATTTTTGTTTGATGGCTCGAAACCAGGTTGACGCCGCAGCCATCCGCGACCGGATGTGGCAGGGATTTAAAATGAGAAAAGATCCGAGATCTTCCCAATTAACTCACTTAAAAAAATTAGCTAACACACCTCACCGTCGCTAGTTAGATACTTTAGCGATCTGAAGGGACATAGGCTAACAAAAATTTGTTTGCATCCTGTCACTCACAGCACTACACCCTTGGATGAACAAGCTATCCGCCTTCTACTGCATACCTGAACTTACAGATGTAGCTGATGGGCTAGATTTAAACTGACTGGTAGGAGAGACGGGAGAACATTCCAGGTTTTTCTATCTTGGTCTCCTGGCTACAGTTGCGGCATCGTCATGCTTCAACTCACAGCGAGCCGTTCTGAGGTCAGAAATAAGCCACGCTACGCTGTCTTTAAATCTTGGCAGAATATATCCAGGGATGATACACAGCATCTGGTACCGTTTACAGATCATTAGCCAGCCAAGAATTTTCATGCTAAGTGTTCACATTATATTCATTTGGTTTAATTAGTTTTGATCCGTCTGGAATTACATGACTGCATATAATTTTTCTTTCTTTCTTTTTTGCAGGGTTATCAAATTCAGATAAATGAATAACCCGTATGGTAGTTTAATCTCGTTTTTTTCCGTAGCTTCTTCCCACTTGTCTTGTGCATGTGTACTGCAGAATGTACCCGTCATCTGCCGTGTATCTGCAGCAGACAGTCTTTGACACTGAAGCTTAGTCTTTGGGGGAATAGTGGGCAGACTGAGGGGAAAATGTGTCGGTGAATTTGTCAGCCTGAAAAGTGCCACGGATTAATGGAGCCGACCACTGGGAAATCGTTCCCTGCTGTTAGAAGGAAAAGATGTTAATAATTAGCCAGTGGACAACAACCAACCGGTTTCATTAAAGATTAAAAGGGATCCTTTACTCACTCATTCACCCATTTGCTGAACCGCTTAATGCTGTCAGGGTCATGGGGAGGCCGGAGGCGCCTATTTCAGACTCTGTGTGAAGGAACTTTGATTAGCTACACAGACCATTGCAGGGCAACACACACGCAACCATTCACACTCGCTCTTACACATAGGGGCAATTTACAAAAGCTAGTTTGACAAATCTGCATGTCTTTAGACTGTGGGAGGAAACTGGAGGACCCAGAGGAAACCCATGCAAGAACAGCGAGAACATGCAAAGTGCAGACAGAAACCGCCGATTCGAGCTCTGGACTCGAATCCAGGACCTTCTTCAGTAATACCCCCATTTCACTGGACTACGGCATGCAAGGATCGTAGCGGAAAGGCGCGGAACGCAGTCTATGGAAGAGCTTCGGCATTTTTACACGGAAAATGGATGAAAATCCTACAGAAAAGTGGAAATTCTTACACTCTCGGAATGTTGACAGCATGTGCAGAACAGGTACGGCAAAGTACAGCAAAGTGACCCCACGGAACACTCACGGAATTTTTTTCCGTGAACGTGCTTTTGAGCACGTTCAAAAGCATGTTCACAGAATATTTTGGCCTGCCGGAAGCATACGGAAGTGGAGGAAGACTTGAGGAATAACTACGGGATCACACGGAATGACACGGAAGATGAGGAACTAATTCCGGAACGTTTGCGGATGACAACATCTTTGCTTCCGTAAGTCTGCCGCGCTCCAGTGAAATGGGGGTCTAAAGAAAACACGTGTTAGTGTTTATTACACCGACCGTGCAGGACTACTCAGAGGACAGCCACACAAGCTCGAACCAGGGACATTTTTGCTGTGAGCTGTTCTAGATTTTTCCCTGGTGTCAATAAAATGGATCCCGTCTAACTTCCTCCACACGCGTCTCTACTCAGGTTAGCGGCGAGTCTTGGCACCGGTCTTAAATTTCTGCTGTTTGTTGATAAATCCATCTGTAGTCCTCCTCTTAATTATACTCCTCCTTCATCCCTATCCGCCGCCGAGAGCGCTGAGGTCATCCAATCGATAACTCCTCGCTGTTCCAAGATCTCGGATGAAATCTAAGTTGGACAGAGCATTCTGTGTTGTTGCCTGAAGGCTTTGGAATGATCTTCGTCTTTATATCAGGTTTTCTCTGTCCCTAGAGATTTTGAACACACAGCGTCCCTTATGGTTTTATATTTTTTCTTTATTCCTTTCTTGTGAATCGCGTGATTTCTTTCCCCTTTGAACAATATGTTGTTTTAAATGTGCTACATAAATAAATGTGGAGCAGTAATGGCCCGGTGGTAAAGTGCTGGATTACTGATCACAAGGTCAGGGATTCAAGCCCCACTATCACCGGGTTGTCCCTGCTGTGCTCCCAGTCCAGCTAACTGGGTTATCAAAGGCCGGCCGTGTCTCTCACTGTCTATGGTGAGCGGTTCATGAAAAAGAACCATTGCTGACTGTCATCAAGAGGAGCTGCAAAGCTGTCAGCATGTGTCTGCCCTGCGATGGTCTGGTGAGCCATCCAGGGTGTACTCCTCTGCCCTCGCCCACAGTGGGCCGAGATGGGTACCAGCCTCCCCGCAACCCTAATTAGGATTAATCGGTTCAGAAAACAAATAATGAATAATATAAATAAATGTGACTTGATTTTGTCACGATGGCCCTCTACTGACAGGTCACATGACCTACACGCTCCATGCCAACAGTAAGTGATGAAGTCTTGGAAGTGTCATCATTCCCCCCCCTGATTGTGATGTGATATTTATGTGAATGTAATCAGACACCAACTCTTACTCTGTTGGTGTTTTGACAGATTCTCTGCCGGGTTCTTCATGGCTTTTACGGATGATCAGAAGAAGACGACGAGTGCCTTTGTCCCCCAGGGGGGAAAAACGGTGTCATGAAACACAGCGCACGGTTCTTAGATGCCTTCAGGACCATCCTTGTATTGTGTATACAGATTAATGAACGGTGATGTAATTCCACCCTCGCTCAGGAGTTTCACACTGAGCCGCAGGATGACAAAACGAAGACGAGGACAGAAAGAATGCGGGCAGATAAAACTCCAGGGAGGAGAAAAGCAAAAAGAGGAAACCCTGCGAGTCCCTGAAGGGACGCCGGCAGGAAAAGGATGCATACATTTTTCTAATGTAAACCAAATTATTTCTCTAGAAAAAAATATATATATACACACACAGCTGGTACACATCTGCACTAAACGTCTCCTCCTTTCTAATTCCAGTGTATAAGCTCGTAATATTAATGAGAACATCAAAAACACCGAGTTTCCAAAGCTTGAATAAAATATTTAATATTTATTCCTTCCGGTGCTGCTTTGCATTTGCAGCGTAATAATAATTTGCAGCAAAATAATATTCTCTCCAGTGGGCAGTGCTGGCCTGGTGGTAAAGGTGCTGGATCACTGATCCCAAGGTTGGGGGTTCAGGCTCCACCCTCAACGGGTTGTCACTGTCCCCCCAGTGCACTAACTGGGTTATCACAGGCCGACCATGTCTCTCACTGTGTATGGTGTGAGGGTCATGTAAAAGAACCATCGCTGACTTTCGACAAGAGTACAGTAGCTGCATAGCCGCCGGCATGTTTCTGCCCTGCGATGACCTGGTGAGCTGTCCAGGGTGTACTCTGTCTTCGCCCAGAGTCAGCGGAGATGGGCGCCAGCCTCCCCGTGACCCTAATTAGGATTAAGCTGTTCAGAAAATGAATAAATGAATGTTCTCTCCGTTTCCTCCAGGTATTACCACAATTCAAAAAACACACACAGTAGGCTAATTGGCTGTTCCAACTCACCCCTAGGTGTGAGTGTGAGACATTGTGTGAGTGTCGGCCCTGGACTGTCCTGGCGAGCTGTCCAGGGTGTACCCCGCCCACCCTCAACCAAAATCTACTGAGATTGGCGCCATCCAGGATTAAGCGGTTCTGGAAATAAATGAATGGATGTCCATAATAAGCTCTATAATGGGTCATTCTATCCTGTTGATTATTGTCAGGGGGCTGAACCAATGCGGAACAATCACTGTTTCCCGGAAGTGACGTTAACTCGTTGGGTCCAGCGAAGGTAAAAAAAAAAGCAGCAAGTGACATTTTAGGTGATAAACCTCCACTCACACTGTGCTGATGTTATGTTGTCAGTCATTCATTTTCTGAACCACTTAATACTAATTAGGGTCACGGGGATGCTGGTGCCCATCTCAGCGGGCTACGGCCGAGGACAGAGTACACCCTTGACGACTCGCCAGGCCATTGCAGGGCAGAAACACGCAAGTCAGCAATGGTTCTTTTACATGAACCTCACCATAGACAGTGAGAGACTCGGCCAGTCTTTGATAACCCAGTTAGCTGTACTGGGGGGGGGGGGGGGGGGGGGGGGCACAATGACAACCTGTTGAGAGTGGGACTTGAACCCCCGACCTTGGGATCAGTGGTCCAACACCTTTCCCACCAGGCCACCACTGCTGTGTTCACTGTAATTTCTACGCTTGTTATTTGTGCAGCTGTACACTTTGCACTCCACCATTTCCCTGGCGACACACACAGTTCAGCACTGGTTCATAACGTGTTATCTGAGACTGGTGTGTCCTGCACACAACCCAGCCAACCAGATGAAACAACAAATTTGCACCACTGCCAGTCCTGGAACAGCCAATGAATACAGCAACATGTCGCTGCGCATGCCCAGTCGTAGTAGTCGTAGTAGTCGTAGTGGTGGTGTAGCTGTAGTCTGTATGTACTTGACAGGAAGCAAGGACTGCATGCAGTTGTCTCATGGAGATGATGTCATACGTGATCCTTTAAAGAGCTCGTAATACAAATTCACCACAGGTCCCCTTTAATGAATCACTCTCACCTTGATCATGTTTACGTTTATCTGTGTATATATACAGAATCTCACACAGAACTACAGACTACGGATCACTACAAACTTCTTTGATCTCTTGACTAACCGCTTTACATGCAAAGCGCCTGGTGCAGTGCATTCTGGGAAAGGTTTTGGTGACCCTGCCCCCACCCTCCCCAGAATAACGTCAAATTTCACAGAAAATTCTCATCCCTGAAACTCTGGAACAGGTTTTCGTTGTTGTTGTTGTTGTCGTCGTTGCTGAAATCTGATCTTTCGGTTTTATCTTTTCGGTTGTTATTGTGAACAGACCGGCACTTCGGAGCAGTGAGAATAAAGTACAGTCGGCGGTAGCGTGAGCTCGGCATCCTGTCTGTCAGCTGCTCGGGATCTCGGTGATGATGTGAGGGAAGCCAGGTGGAGAGCTTTCGCTGC
>CM045735.1:4932160-5059660 GCA_024760905.1 Plotosus lineatus | reverse complement strand
TACTTTTCCACATTATTTCTACTGTTGGTGAATTAGTTCTACATTTTTCCCTGAGTCAAACTACTGTAGAATGACACTCGGAGAGCACAAACCTCCTCCGAGCCAGGAAAAAGAAGAAATAACAAAGCACAAAGCCCCCGCTGGGCCTCCAAAAATAATCATACCATTTAACCATGTTAAAGAATTGTTTAAAAAATTCCTGGAGCTACAATTTAATCCCGATCATCTCCAAAAAAAAACAATGGAGTGTCACTTGAGCTAAAATCTACTAATATCTACTTGTGGCTACCAAACAACCCAGGAGACAGACCGAAGCTGACAGAAAAATAACTTTCTTGCCAGAAGTAAAAAAATATCAGGTCTCACACACTCATTCATTCGCTAGAACCACTTAGTACTATGAGGGTCACAGGGAGGCTGGAACCAATCACAGCCCACACAGGGTGAAGGCATGTTACACTGTGAACAATTTCCCAGAGCATCAGATGGCCAAGAGTGACACACCCCATTTACACTCCCACCTAAGGGCAACATGGAACAGCCCATTGTACAGAGTGCAAACAGGAAACCCACACACAAGTACAATATCTTCTCATATCATATCAGTATAAGAATTCATTCATTCAATTTCTGAACCGCATAATCCTAATTACGGGTGTGGAAAGGCTGGCACCTATCTCAGCCAACTCTGGTCAAGGGCAGGGTACACCCTGGACAGCTCACCAGGCCATCACAGGGCCAGCACTCACACAACCATTCATACCCACACTCACACCTAGGGCTGATTTGGAACAACCAGTTGCTACTGTGCATGTTTTTGGACTGTAGGAGGAAACCGGAGGAAACCCACACAAGCACTATGAGAACATGCAAACTCCACAGAGACACCCAAGCTGGGAATCGAACCCAGGACCTTCTTGCTGTGAGTCGGACGTGCTAACCACTACTTCATTGCGCCGCCCATTTCAACAAACAAAATAAAGAAATGAATGAATATGTTGGATCTTATACTGAAACCATATGGTGGCATGGTGACGTAGAAATGATCACATCCTGTCGCAGCAAGAAGCTCCTGGGTTCGAGTCCAGAGCTCAACGAGGGTGTTTCTGTGGGAATTTGCAATGCTTTCACTGCGGTTGTTGTGCGCTTCCTCCATAACTATTCCAGTTTCCTCCTGAAGACCAGAGACAGGCACATATGGCTAATTCGTTTCAGATTGCCCCTGTGTGTGTGTGTGTGTGTGTGTGTGTGTGTGTGTTTTCCTGCAATGTGCTGTGTGTATGTGTACCCAGAGTCGGCTGAAATAGGCTCCAGCCTCTCGGATTAAACATTATTCCTATAAATATGAATAAATATGAATAAATGAATATTAAATCAGGAGAGTAAGCATCTGAATAGGAATGTTGATGTCCAGAGTATTTTGAAAAGTCGCACAAAAGGAAATAATAGCTCACCGCTCAGAAATGCTTATGGCGTTCCAGACCAAAGTCAAAGTGAAATGGGTCGGTAAGTGTGCGTCACCGAATAAAAAGCACAGGATACGTTCTGTATGCTACATGAAGTTCGGAGAAGTTTCCAGCGCGAGATGAGAGGGTGTTGCATGAGATACTGCGATGTGATGCGGACTGAACCAGAGTTGCGCAGACCCGGTCCGTTTCCGTGCGGCGCGCGTGCTCGTGCGCACTCAGCCTTTGATCCAAATCGAGAAATTGTTTCCAGTGTTTCTATTTATAATCAATTGATATTAACTGAAAATTCTCTCTCTCACACACGCGCGCACACACGCGCACACACACACACGCCCACGCGCGCATGCACTCGACTGAAATGTCAGTGCGTCACCCTGTGCAACATCGGTGCCCGTGTAACACACACCGGGGCATTCCAGCAGTCCCCGCCATTAAACACACCGTTTCTGTCATTCGTGCACGTGAAGGTTTCAATCAAGACGTGCATGCACACGCACGCACACACACACACACACACACACACCTCACCTTTGTCTCGCGCCTCTTTCGCCATCCTGGTCTGCATGTGGGTGCTCGCGGTCGTGCGCGCGCGTGTATGTGCGTATCTGTTTGTGCGTGCGTTGTGCGCGTGTGTGTCCAGCGATCAGAAAGAAGGGAAGAAACCAAGTGCTGCTCGTGCGCAGCTCAGTGCGACACTTTTACCCCCAATTATCCCTCCTTCCTTCAGATCTTTCCTCAATCTCGGGTACCATGGAAAGTTAATGAGCGCGCGCACACACACACACACACACACACATACGCGCGCACACACACACACACACACACACACACACACACTCCTATTGCTCTGCAGCGCGCAAATACAAGTGACCAATCAGCTACACCCGAGTCGTGAGATTCGTCCAATCACCTTGCAGCTTCGACTCTTATCAACCAATCAGCGTTTGTGTGGAGACTCTTTCACTCCACTTCTCTCTAAAGTCAGTGTTTCATGTGGATGGTTCCTGTGCTCAGGTCAAAATCACATGTTTTAAAGTTGACACCTAATGAATATGATGATGATGATGATGATGATGATGACGATGATGACGATGATGATGATGATATGGATATCGTTATAAATTTTTATGTGATTGAGTCACATCCTATATGAAACAGAACACAGACTGAAATGCATTTCAAGTGCAATGACATAAACAGGTTGGTTTTAAACCAAGAAGTGATCTGTGGCGACCTAAAATATAAGCTCAAGCCAAGGACCATGGAGACAGCTACATGGATACAAAAAAAAAAAAAAAAAAAAAAGAAGATGACCCCAGGCAGAGCTTCTCCTATCATCTCAGCAGTAAACTCTCATTGATTTGAGGCAGCACAGCACCGAAAACCTCAGCTCTCTGCCTCTCTTGCGTCATGCTGATGAAACGTCAGTAGCAGATACCAGCCTGTTGTCTGTGGCACATAATAGTCAAAATAATAAAAATCCCTGTTTCGACAGTCCCGTTCAAGGTCGGGTCCAAATAAATCTCGTGTCAACCAGCTTTAAATCTGAATGCTCGAGCAAGACAGTGGCTTGTCTGTGGTCATCCTGAGCCTGATCCCATTGAAGTTGAGGACGTCATGTCTGTGATGGTTGACTAGCCATGCTGAAATTTTTCACGACCACCAGAGACATTTATTCTTCAGTGCAGGTAATGGACAGAAAACATCCAGGGTGGCACGATGGTGGACTGGTTCGCACACCCACCTCGTTGAAAGTAGGTCCTGGGTTCGAGTCACGTGTTTCTGCATGGAGTTCGCATGGTCTCCTCAAGGTTTACGTGGGTTTCCTTTCACAGTCCAAAAACATGCATAGTATGCTAATTGTCTGTTCCAAATTTCCCCCTTGTGTGAGTGCTGGCCCTGTGGTGGCCTTGGCTAGCTATCCAGGGTGTACCCTGCCCTCTTCCCTGTGACCCTAATTAGGATTAAGCTTCTTACAGAACAAGTGAATGAATGAAGATCCAGGGAGGAGCAGCATCAAGGGCCTGGGTTTGAGTCTTGGGTTCGGGTGTTTCTGTGCGGAGTTTGTATGTTATCCTCATGCTTGTGTGGGTTTCTTCTGGGTACTCTGGTTTCCTCCCACACTCCAAAGACATTCACATTCGGTTTCAAATTGCTGCTTGGTGTGAGTGTGAAAGGTTGGCTCTTGCAATTGACTGGCGAGACACATAGAGACAACCAATCACACTCACAACTCAGAGACATTGACCCGAATGTGTATGTCTTTACACTGTGGAAGGAAACCAGAGCACCTGGAACAAACCCATGCCAACACAGCGAGAACATGCAAACGCCCTACAGAAACGGCCTCGTCAAGCACGAGACTCAAACCCAGGAGCTTCAGCCATGAGTCAGATGTGGTAACCGCTATGCCACGGTGGTGCCCCGTTATGCCAAGTTATAATGAAGCCTGCAGTCTTAGCCAGATTTTTTCAGTTAATTAATGCACTTGTTACCATGATCCATATGTGCCTGGCTGAGGTCCTCTGGACTCTGTCCGTTCCACTCTAGTTCATTCAGTAAATCATTTTCATTCAATGCTTCATCAAGTTCACCTTGAAAGTGAAGTGTCAGGAACACTGGGTCAAATTTTCATACGTAGGGGCATATTAGCATTGGTAATCCATCCACAGTGGGTTGTGGTGTAGTGATTAGGGTACTGTGCTCATGATCAGGAGGTTGTGTGTTGAAATCCCAGTTGGACCCCCACTGTGCTAAGACTCCTGGGCAAGTTCTCAACCACAAGTGTGCCTCTGTCCACCCAGCAGTATAAATGGGTACCAGTAAAAATATACTGGGAAGGTAACCTGCGATGGACTAGCGTCCCATCCAGGAGGAGTTGAACTCCTAGTCGCTTCACGCGATGGAAACTGGGGATAAGCAACGGACTGATGAGCCACTCGGCTCAGGTGAAAAAATCCCAACGGACTTTATCTTACCTTAATTCATCCACTAGCAAGTTTTGGTAAGTGGAAGTCAATGTAGTTTCTGTAATAAGCCTTAACAAATGTATCCAGGATCCCTTGAGTTACCTGACGCACTACCTGAGTACCGTAAGGCCTACAGTAGCCGTGAATGTGTTTACAGGATTTGAATTGAGGTTTGAATACAGGCTCTCATTTACATTGACAGCCCCAAGTGCACTAACTGGGTTATCAAAGGCCGTCCATGTCTCTCACTGTCTATGGTGAGGTTCATGTAAATCAGTGGTCTCCAATCTTACCCACCAAGGGCTGGTGTGGGTGCAGGGTTTCACTTCAACCAGACAGTAGCCACACCTTCCATCTGTTTCAATCACTGATCATAAAAAGAACAGGAAAAAAAACTAGATTGGACATCATCATCATCATCATCATCATCTTCCGCTAAGTCCAGGGTCAGGTCGCAGGGGCAGCAACCTAAGCAAAGAGGTCCAGACGTCCCTCTCCCCAGCCACTTCCTCCAACTCTCCCGGGGGGACACCGAGGCGGTCCCAGACAAGCCGAGAGACATAGTCCCTCCAACGTGTTCTAGATTGGCCATTACTGTTCCAATTCTGAAGTGGCACCATCTTGGTGAGATCGCCTTGCTTTAGGATTTATAGCAAGGTGATCTCACCAAGATGGCTCTACTCCAGAGTTGAACGTGGAATCTATTTTTTTTTTCTTTCTTTCTTTTGATAACCAGTGATTGAAACAGGTGGAAGGTGTGACTACTGTTTGGTTAAAGCGAAACCCTGCACCCACACTGGCCCTTTGTGGATAAGATTGGAGACCTCTGATGTAAAAGAACGATTTCTGACTTTCGACAAGAGTAGCTGCAAAGCCGTCAGCGTGTTTCCACCCTGCGATGGCCTGGTGAGCTGTCCAGGGTGTACTCTTCCCTTGCCCACCAGAGTTGGCTGGAATGGGCACCAGCCTCCCCACGGTCCTAATTAGAATGAAACTGTTAAAGAAAATCACCTGATGTACATTAACAGTATTTGGCAGACTCTGTTATCCAGAGTGACTTACAATTATTATTTATATATAACTGGCCAAGTGACGGTTAAGGGCCTCGCTCAAGGGCCCAACAGTGGTGGTACTGGGGATTGAACCCCCAACCTTCCGATCAATAGTCCATTGCCTTTGCAAATGATGAGATTTCCTTTCGGCTTTTTCCTTTATCAGGGGTCGCCACAGCGAATGATTCACACGTTTGATTTGGCGTAGGTTTTTACGTCGGATGCCCTTCCTGACACAACCCTCTTAGCGAGGGACAGAAACACGCTGACGGCTTTGCTTTGCAGCTCCTCTTTACGAAAGCCAGCAATGGTTCTTTTACATGAACCTCTCACCATAGACAGTGAGGGACATGGCCGGCCTTTGATAACCCAGTTGGCTGCACTGGGGGGGGCAGGGACAATCTTGTGAAGAGTGGGACTCAAACCCCCAACCTTAGGATCAGTGATACAGCGCCCTTTACCACCAGGCCACCACTTCCCTCATTGCCTTAGCAAATCAATAGTGCTAAAATCTCAGAGGATCTCAAGTCTGCAGATAATATATTATAATAAAAGCACAGCTGCAGCCTAATGGTGAGCAAAGCGGGTTTGGGGTTGAAAGGTCGCTGGTTCGATTCCTAAACCAGCAGGAAAAATGTGTGAGAGGTGGACAGTGAGCAGCACCATTACTTCCTACACATAAATGGCTGAAGTGCCCTTGAGCAAGGCACCACAAAGTGTGTGTGTGTGTGTGTGTGTGTGTGTGTGTGTGTGTGTGTGTGTGAGTTCACTTTGAATGAGTTAAATGCAGAGGAAATAATTTCCCTTTCGGGATTAATACAGTAAATCAAAAAGTCTATAATCTAATATCTCTTATATAACTTTCATTTTATTCCACCAATAACCTTCAAAAAAAAGAAATAAAACCAAACCAGTGCTGTCTGATACCGTCGCATTCCCGCGTGTTGTGCTGTTACTTGAGGTGACACTTCCAGCAACATGATTCCCTCTGCACGTCCTCCTCTGACACGTCCCACGAGAGACCAGAACAGAAAATTCACAACAAGCAATTGACTTTCCAAACCATCACCAGTGACCTAGTTTATGAGTAATATATCTGTCTTTTTGCACGTGTGCATGTGTGTGTGTGTGTGTGTGTGTGTGTGTGTGTGTGTGTGTGAGTGTCTTTGTATAAATGTCCATGTTGTATTGAAATGTCCTTGTAATGTGAAGCCCAGAAGTGTTTTGTAAGGCTGTGTATGTCATGAAGTTGTTTTTCATGCCACAGCACACACCGTTCCCTCCCTGCTGATGACCAAATACAGGCGAATTCTTCTCATTCCTCCGGGCATGTCAGGCGTACTCGTTTAAAACGTATTTCTTCCTAAGTCCACCCACTCAGAGTTCGAATCAGGGCTCTCAGAAACCACACAAACTACTGCGAAGCGGCTGCAATTAGTCCGGGGCTGCAGTACGAGTCATAGCCTATACTGTATTCATTAGAATTCATCCCACACTCTCAAAAAAAAAAAAAAAAAAACATTATGAAAACACTGAACTCTATTTTCTATGTCACGGGGGTCGTACGGGGGTTCGGCAAATGAATGAATGAATGAATTGATTTTATAAGTGATTTAAGATTGGTCTTGTATCTTTAACCATTTTTAAAAGTGCCCAACATGCATCTCTTTGAGTTAAACTCATGCTTTAATGGTACCCGAATGGTTCAGGGGAAAGCAGTTTAGTCAGAGCCAATCCCCACCAATGGAGAACAGCTTTCCTATCACATGACAACTACCGACCAGGGATGGCGTGGATAAGCACTTGCTTCCTCTGACGCAGGTGATCACAACCAAGCACATGTTCTCATGCTGTGAATGTATCTTTAGTAGCGGCGTAACACACTCAGAGGATAACACTATCCAACACCTAGTACGCATGAGCTTGGAGAAGACCACGATTGGTTACATGTAATACATGTAAGAAATCATAGGCCAAAAAAAAAAAAAAAAAAAACCTCTTTATAAAAATAAAGAAACGCCCCTGCCTCGGACCCAAGACTCGTGCTTTGTGGCGAATGTGCCAACAGCTACATCACTTGTAATCATTCATTCATTTTCTAAGCCATGCAATCCTAATTTGGGTCATGGGGAGGCTGGCGCCCATCTCAGCAAAGGCATGCTACGTCCTCAGCAGGTCATCAGGTCATTGCAGAGCCAACACACACATGACTATTCACACTCACTGTCACGCCTACAAACCTATAGGTTTGCCTACTGTGCATGTTTTTGGGTTGTAGGAGGAAACCGGAGCACGCAGAAGAAACCAATGCATGCAAACTCCAGACAGAAACACCCCGAGCCTGGGAACCGAACCCAGCATCTTCTTGATGTATGGCAGACATGCTAACCACTGCGCCACTGTGCCCGCTGCTGATCTTATGCTCTAGATTCAAATGATAAAAAAATGATGATTATTGTTTTAAAGGACAGAGTGATCGCATATAGTGGAAATAAACCTCTTTTGATGGTCATGGTGATCAGAGAAGGAACTTTGGTGCATCGACAGAGGTCCATGCTGTGATCCAGCATGTAGCAGGTTCTGGAAGAGAAAAGCATTCACACTACAGAAATGAATGTTGTGACAGATGTCAGAAGACACCAGACCGCCTGTCATTGTATGGAAGAAAATACTGGTGAGAGAGAGAGAGAGAGAGAGAGAGAGAGCCATGCTGGGCATGTGAGTGTCTGAAAAAATATTTTGGAAATCCATCCTTACCAAACCTCATCTACACGAGATTCAGTGCAGTGCTGACGTCAGGAGCAAGCTCTCTCTCTCTCTCTCTCTCTCTCGCTCGCGCACTCTCTCTGTCTCTCCAGCCTGATGCTATTTTTAGACTTTCATCAGTATCCAGTGAAAGGTTGGGTTGCTGTTCTCTCAGTATTTTTTTAAATTATCCATAGTCACATCCGAGTAATCCACAGTGGTGCCCAGGGTTCGAGTCTGAGCGACTGGCAGAGAGCAGCAGAATCTCTCAAATGCAAGTCCGATTAAACAGAGGCCATTTGACTCTGAAGAATATCAATACCATCTTGTACCTATGCATGTGCTTCAGGGGGGTATTGTTTTAAACCTGGACAAAAATAATGTCTCTGTGTCAGTCGGTCCTGCATTGATTTGATTTCTTTATTATGAATACATTTCATAGGCCAGGTGGTGGCGTAGTGGTTAGAAACACCTGTTTCACAGCAAGAAGGTCCTGGGCTTGATTCCCCCGGCTTGGGTGTCTCTGTGTGGAGTTTTCATGTTCTCCCTGTGCTTGCGTGGGTACCCTATGGAGTTGGCTGAGATGGACCTCTGACCTTAATCAGGATCAACCAGCTTAGAAAATAAATGAATGAATTTCATAGGCCATTTTTGGTTGCATTGTGTGTGTGTGTGTGTGTGTGTGTGTGTGTGTGTGTGGTGGGTGTGGTCCTATAGTTTGAGTATGCTGAAAACTCCAGGAAATGTCTGTGGCTGGTTTATAATGAGTGTGTACATAATGAGCCCTCCTCCTGCCTAATCAACATCTGGGTCAGCTTTCTCATCAGGCTTTATTCCTAATTACATCCCCCACTGCTCATTAACACTTAATTGAGGTGCAGGAAAGTAATCAAACATCTGTTTCACCTTCATCTATGTGTGCAAGGTTTGATTTTAATCCTGAAAAGAGCACAATGTCAAAAGAAAAAAAAACCCAAAGATGTTTGCATAGCATATGGGGAACTACTTCTGCTCTTTAAGGCAAGTGAAAACATCCACCAGTGTTTATTGAGACCTGCCAAGTTCAGATGGAATAATATGATAAATTTATTTACTGTATATCATTTAGAGAAATTCAAGACTTGTCCAATAAATCATGAATTCAATAATCATATTGTAGAGGGAGCAGAACATCTCCTTCAATTCTTATCACACTGTCTCCCTCTAGTGGACTCACAGAAAAAACTCTCTCTGTGTTGTTAAGCTAAATTCTATTTAATAGTCATTCATTCATTTTCTACGCTATTTAATTCCAATTAAGCTCACAGGGAGACTGGAGCCCATCTCAGCCGAGTCACAGCTTGGGCAGGATACACCCTGGATCGCTCACCAGGCCATCACAGGGCAGAGGCGGCCTAGTGAAGAAGGCAATGGGTTGCTCATCTGAAGGGTAGTGGTTCAATCCCACTGTTGGGCCCTTGAGCAAGGCCCTTAACCATCAATTGTATAAAAAAATATACTTGTAAGATGATCTGGATAAGAGCATCTGCCAGATGTTGTAAATATAAATATGCTGGGGTATAATGCTTGAATTAAAAATCTCAGGATTGATGATGGTCTTCTTCTTTTCCTTTCGGCTTTTCCCTTCAGGGGTCGCCACAGCGAATCATCTGCCTCCATCTCACCCTATCCTCTGCATCTTCTTCTCTTACACCAACGACCTTCATGTCCTCCTTTACCACATCCATGAATCGTCTCTTTGGTCTTCCTCTAGGCCTTTTGCCTGGTAGTTCCAGCCTCAGCATCCTATTACCAATATACTCACTATCCCTCCTCTGTACATGTCCAAACCATCTCAATCTAGCCTCTCTGACTTTGTCTCCAAAACGTCTTACATGTGCTGTCCCTCTGACGTGCTCATTCCTAATCCTATCCATCCTCGTTACTCCCAAAGAGAACCTCAACATTTTCATCTCTGCTACCTCCAACTCTGCCTTCTGTCTTTTCCCCAGGGCCAGGGGGGGGCACAAACCAGTGTCTCTCCCTCACGCCGGTCCCAAGCCCGGATAAATGCAGAGGGTTGCGTCAGGAAGGGCATCCGGCGTAAAACAAATGCCAAATAAACTATGCGATGATGGTCTGAGATTCTGAAATCGTACAAATATAAAAATGCTGTTGTAAAATATACGAAGAAAGCTACACAAGGTGGACACCATGATTTTTTTACATCAAAAGTAAACCCAACATCACTTTTTCCAAACACGGAAAGCAATGAAAATGATTGCAATGGGGCACATTGTTGAGTGACGCAGTGACAAAGTGGCTAGCACGGTCGCGGCACAGTGAAGATCTCGGCTCTTGAACGTTTTTCTCTTTGGATGTTGCATGTTTTTTCTGTGCTTGGATGAGTTTCCTCTGGGTTCTCAGGTTTCCTCCTACAGTCCAAAGCCATGCAGGTTAAAGCAAGTCATTAGTCCGAATTATTCGTCCTTGTGAACGCGAGTGTGGATGGTTGTTTGTGTCTGTGTTAGCCCTAAAAGAGACTGGTGACCCGTTTGGTGTGTGACACCCCCCACCCTCACCACCTCTTAACCAAAGTCCTATTGGATCAGACACCAGTTTAAAAATGTAAAGTTTTTGCTGCTGCTCAACACACAAACAAACCGATGATGCAGCAGATTATGCTACACGCTCAGTGACGGATTATGATGAGCACTGAGAAGTCTATCACGACCGTAATATTCACATCCTCAACTCACATTCAGGATCTTTCCTCTGTCATCATCATCATCATCATCATCATCATCATCATCATCATGACTCTGAACCGCACAGGCTGCCAGCTGTAATGCACAGTATGAACATCGCTGTAATGTTCGCGTGCTGGGGAATTTTGCCGAGAAACGTTAAGGTCAGAATCAGTGCTAAACAAAAGATGAAAGCAGACATGACGGTTGTGGCTACTTTAAGATGCGGCAGAGACGTCGAGCCCAGACATTGTGTCACAAAAAATTAGCATCAGTCACTAGCTGGATTACTAACTCAATCTCTCGTTCTTTTGCCAAATTGCTTACTCGTATTAGGGTCACAGGGAGGCTGGAGCCTATCTCAGCCAACACGGGATAAAAGCGAGGTGCACCCTGAACAGCTTGACAGATCTTCGGCTCGCCGGATCAACACACACACACATCCACACTTGGAACCGCCAATTACTTCACTGTGCATGTCTTTGGATTTTAGGAGGAAACCGGAGTACCCTGACAAAACCCAGGCAAGCACAGGAGGGGGAAAAATGTAAACTTCACCCAGGAACACCCTCACAAAGCCCGGGACTTGAACCCACGACCTTCTTGCTGTAAGGCAGATGTTCTGTCAACTATAGAACCCATATAAATGTTAAGCAGGAGCAGTGGTGGCCCGGTGGTAATGTGCTGGATGAAGGATCCTGGGGTTGGGGTTCATGCCCCACTATCACCAGGTTGTCGCTGTCCCCCCAGTGCACTAACTGGGTTATTAAAGGCCGGCTGCGTCTTTCACTGACTGATGGAGGTTCATGT
This sequence comes from Plotosus lineatus, assembly GCA_024760905.1. NCBI lineage: Eukaryota > Metazoa > Chordata > Actinopteri > Siluriformes > Plotosidae > Plotosus > Plotosus lineatus. The sequence goes on along the minus strand of CM045735.1, from coordinate 5,047,889 downwards.
AAAAGAACCACTGCTGACTTTGATAAAGAGGAGCTACATAGCCGACAGCATGTTTCTGCCCTGCGAGCTGTCCGAGGTGTACTCTGCCCTCGCTCAGAGTCGGCAGAGATGGGCACCAGCTTGCCTGTGACCTTAATTAGAATTAAGCAGTTCAGAAAATAAACAAATAAATTTTAAGCCAGAGCTATAATTCACATTCATGTAATTCATTTTCGAAGCCGCTTAATTTTAATTAGACTCAAAAAATTAAAGGCGCCCGTCCACCCTGAACCACCACCAGACCATTGCAGGGCCATCACACACACACACACACACACACACAAAACCATTCACAATTACGCTAACACCCAGGGTAGATTTGGAACTGTAATTTACAGCACGAATGTATTCACACATTACATCTAGGAAGTAGGAATTCATGTGCTCCTGAGCTTCCGGGGGCGTGACCATCGACCAGCCAATCAAGAACCCCTGTGAGCTCATTCGTACAAGTGGACAGATAGCACTTTTCCTCCAAGTGTGTTCAGCCCGCCCCCGAAAATATATGCACAGCAGTTCATAAAGAGGCCAGCAGTTCACAGTGGGGCAGGTGCATGTTTTTGGGGTGTTCTTTTTTTACACCCCTGCCTGGTTGGTGGTCATGTGGTACAGAGGTCAATACTTGAATGGTGGGAGTTAGATATGAATAAATTTAGTGGAGAAAATTGAGGATTTAAGAAAAAAAACAAGAATTCATTCACACTCGGAAGGGCTCATAATTGACTACTTTTAAAAGTGAAATAATAATAATAATAATAATAATAATAATAATTAGATGGTCCTGGATCCGGACAGGGTGTTTCTCTGTGGATTTTGTATGTTCTCCATGTGTTTGGGTGGGTCATCTCTGTGTACTCTGGTTTCCTCCCTCAATTCAAAGACATGCTGTTCCAAACTTACTCCTGGGTGTGAATGTGATTGGTTTTATTTATGCGCCGCCCTGCGATAGTCTGCCAAGCTGTTCAGGGTAGACCATGCTTTCACCAAATGTAGGCTGAGATAGGCACACTATAGTAGGATAAAGTGGTTTCGGTTAAAAACAATGAGAGAGAGAGAGCGAGAGATCATGATACGGGGTTATATGTCAGGTAAAGCAGGGGTCCCCAACCTTTTTATCACCGCGGACCAGTCAAGGCGTGACAATTTTACCATGAGGGGAGGGGGTTGTCATAGATTGTTTATATTGTAATTATAATTTATTTATATAAAATATTATTATCAGGGGCAGTGGTGGTCTAGTTGTAAAGGGCACTAGATCGCTGATCCTATGGTTGGGGGTTCGAATTCCAGTCACCACAAGGTCGTCACTGTCCCCCCAGTGCACTAACTGGGTTATCAAAGGCCGGCCATGTCTCTCACTGTCTATGGTGAGAGGTTGATGTAAAAGAACCATTGCTGACTTTCGTAGAGAGTAGGCTGCATAGCTGTCAGCGTGTTTCTGTCCCTCGCTAAAAGGGTTGTGCCAGGAAGGGCATCCGACGTAAAAACCTCTGCCAAATCAAACATGAGAATCATTCGCTGTGGTGACCCCCAAGAAACCCGAAAGGAAATCTCATTATACATATATGCGCATACACACACACATACATGCGCATACACACATACATGCGCATACACACATACATGCGCATACACACATATATACATATATATACATACATATATACATACATATATATATACATACATATATATACATATATATATATACATACATATATATATACATATATATACATACATATATATACATATATATATACATACATATATACATATATATATACATACATATATACACATATATATATACATACACATACATATATATATACATACATATATATATACATACATATATATATACATACATATATACATACATACATATATACATACATATATATATACATATATATATACATACATATATATATATATATATATATATACATATACATATACATATACATATATATATACACATATATACACATACACATATATACACATATACATATACATACATATATACATATACATACATATATACATATACATATATATACATATATACATATACATATATATATACATATATATATATATATATATATATATACATATATACATATATATACATATATATATAAACTATAAAAAGTTCCAACCTCAGCATCCTACTGCCAATATACTCACTATCCCTCTTCTGTACATGTCCAAACCATCTCAATCTAGCCTCTCTGACTTTGTCTCCAAAACATCTTACATGGGCTGTCCCTCTGATGTACTCATTTCTGATCCTATCCATCCTCGTTACTCCCAGAGAGAACCTCAACATTTTCATCTCTGCTACCTCCAGCTCTGCCTCCTGTCTTTTCCTCAGCGCCACTGTTTCCAAACCATACAACATCGCTGGCCTCACCACCGTCTTGTGCACTTTTCCCTTCATTCTTGCCGATACCCTCCTATCACACATCACACCGAACACTTTTCTCCAACCATTCCAACCTGCCTGCACACGCTTCTTCACCCCTTTTCCACACTCTCCATTGCTCTGGATTGTTGAGCCTAAGTACTAAAAATCCTCCACCTTCGTTATCTCTGCTCCCTGTAACCTCACCGTTCCTCCTGGGTCCTTCTCATTCACACACATGTATTCTGATTTTCTGAGGCTAACCTTCATTCCTCTCCTTTCCAGGTAACACCTCCAGCTCTCTAGATTTTCCTGCACTTGTTAAAATAAAGATCGTTCAGACTCGCGTAATAAATAAAACAGAAATAATGAATTTCTTCTTCTGCAAACCGGTACCAATTGAGACGAGGACCGGTATCGGTCCGTGGACCGGTGGTTGGAGGCCCCTGGGGTAAAGGACCAGGGAAGGTGGCATCTCAACATTCAGTGCAGAGATGTAGAGTGAGAATATGGAAGTTTTTCCAGCAGCAGGAAAAAAAAAAAAAAAAAAACCCACCATATTACAATTTTTATCCATTTAAAGTCATGTTTAATGTCAGAGAACTTCATGAAATAAGATCCCCATGATAGAAACCTTTAAATTGACAGCTGTACATCAGTTACACAACACTGACACTGAAGACTCCTTTCCTAAGTTCAAAATAAACATTACTGGAAATCTCTCCATGTGAAAGCATTGTTGCTATAGAAACAATAATGTACCAGAGTGATGGTGTTTATAAATATGAGGTCAGCAGTCTTTTCAGAGCCAATCAGATTCAGGAAACAAAATCATGATGTCAACTTTGGCACTTTTTCTCATCAGCTGCAAACCTCATGTTCAGTTCATTCGGAATCTTCTCCTGTAACCAGCTGTACCCCTGTTCATGTACCCGAGTCCTTTCAGTTCACACTCAGTTGTCTTCTACCCTCAAACAGCAGCACACTCGCAGCCATAGCAGCATTCAGACTGTCCACTCCTCGTACCATCGGGATCAATAACCTCCGTCCCATCGTTTCATCAGCCAACTGCAGGGCTTCCCGGCTCAAGCCGTGAGTCTCTCCACCGATCACGATGGCGGTGTGGCTACCGGTCCATCTCATGTCATAGGGCAGAGTCTTTAAAACCAGGCTTGCTTGCCTGGCCACACCCACCACTTCCTCTTCATCACCATCATCCTCATAAGTCACCTTCCTGGAGATATGGCGGCTGCTAACCCATCCGTAGTCTCCAGCTTTCTTTTGACGCCGAGGTGACCCTGTAGGTTCCTGCTCGCACATAGAGCTGCTCGAGTTGTCAGCTACATGAACAGTTGTGTTGGGAGGAAGGTGAAGCTGAATATCAGGCCATGATAGACTAGGGATTATGGGAAGGCGAAAGTGGGCGCCCATGGCAGCACGGAGAACCTTAGGCTCCCAGACATCCACACACCCTGACAAAGAAAGGAAAATTTGAATAATGCTTCAAAAAAAAAGTGCTTTAAATACATCTATGAAATAAAGTTCATCAATAAACTGATAACAAACCAAGCTATTATATTTTCCAGACATGAATCTCAATAAACACCAAAAAACTATTACTAGTGAATTTTTTTGAGCAAAGCACCACAGACAAGGAACATGACTTGGACGGTTGCCCCATGTCCATGTGTGCCCTTCACAGGAAACCTGATAAAGTTGCCATGTTAAGGAGTTAATGCTAATTGGCTATTATGCATCGATGATTTGCATGACAACGAGCAGCATTAAAAAAAAAAAAAAAAAAAAATTAATATTAAGCCTCAATTAACAAGCATAGCATATCTGCTACATGAAGTGAAAGGGTTAACAGCCTAGAAACACCCCCTCCCCCCAAAAAAATATTGGAGTAAAATCAACATTTTAGCCAAAGGAAACAATTTTAACACAATTAGAAAGTTTTTAAACAGGGAGTTAATCTTGTAACTGACCCCCCTCCCAAAAAAAAAAAAAAAGGCTCATACACCACTGCTTAGACACACACAGAATAAAAAAAATCCACATAATTTAACCCAGGGAGGCAGACTTTCGCTGATCAAAATGACACCACCATGAACAAAAACATGTAACATGAACTTGTTAGACAGACAAACTAACAAGCCAGGTGATACAAATGAAGATGGCAATGAGTCAGCAAAAGACAACAAAACTCTGTGTTAAACTTTCCTTCTTTCACTCCAGACCATAATCAGTTTCCTCTTAAAGAAGCTACGCTACTCTTTACACCAGCCTGGTACATCCACCAGAGAGATATCTATCAGGACGTCCACTTTCAGGCAGCATAAACTAAATCTACACAGTATAGATTACGATTACTGCTGGGGTTGTACCTGTACTGAGCAGCACACTGTGGCATCCTGCAGCAGCAGCACAGCGCAACATCACCCCCAGGTTCCCTGGATCCCGCATATTATCACAAATAAGTGTCAAAGGCATCGCTTTCCCACACTTCTCCTCAGAAAATGACATCTGGGACACATCTGGATGTTTAAAGACAGCTGTAAAAAAGACCATTTTATTTTAAAAATATTCTAAACATTTACACACCCAGTTTGACAGAGGACATAAGAAATAAAACAGTACTAAGCATGCTAATAGATTAATTGTCCCCCCTAATTTTTTCTCATCCAATTCCCACCCATCAGGTACCGCCTTTCCTATCACACAACCATGACCAACCAGGGAGGGGCTAAAGCATGCACATGCAATGCTAGCCACCTGTCGCTTCATGAATATTTGGGGGCAGTCTAACACAGTCCGAGAGAAAAAGTGCTATCCGCCCCCTTGTATTGATGAGCTCACAGATGTCCATGATTGGCTGGCGATTGCTGCGAGTATATGCTGTCCTTCCCTCCCATGAGAGCTCAGCTAGTTAGCACCCATGGACTCCTTGTGGCATCAACCTGGATTAGAACTCGTGACCCCCCCCCCCCCAGAGGTGATTGGTACACTACCTATCATATCAAAGACTGGGTCATGATCCGGCCATATTTGGACGTCCTCCAGCTTGACTTTGACTAAGTTGGCGTGTCGAAGTTTGCTAACAGGAAGCTTTTGAAGTCTCTCGACCGTACTGAAAAAGACAGTGATCGGTGAAGCGCCGGCATCCAGGGCCTCAGAAATGAGGTGTCTTCCTTCCAGGATGATTTTGCCCTGCTGCTCACGAAGCTTTTTCGACCGAGCCAAGTTCAGCAACCGTCTGGAAACGGGAAAGAAGGAATTCATGGTGTTAAAAGGTCCCGTGTGCTATTTTTACTTCCTGTGAAATGAACCAGTACGTTCTCATGGAAAACAGCTACAAACTTCTTCTATTCCTACATGTGCACGCAGTGTGAACTTTTGATTAAGGAAAATGGTTCTAAATGAAGGTGGTGTTGGTTTCAGAGCCAGAATTTAAAAAAAATAAATAAAAACTAAATCTGAAATAAAGAAACCAGACATTTTACAGAATCGCTCCACAATAGGATTTTTCTTTGAAACATGCTAAATTGTTGAAGTCTCCACTCAAGGGCAATGGGTGCAGGGGAAACATGTGGATTGATATACTGAAGCCATCCACCTCCCAGCAGGAAGGTATTGGGTTCCAGGCCCGTACCCAGTAAGAGCATTTTTATGTGGCGTTTGTATGTTGTCCTTATGCCCACCTGGTTTCTTCTGGTTGCTCCGGTTTCCTCCCCCATTCAAAACGCATATTAGACTTACTGGCTGTTCCAAATTGCCCCAGATTACTGTCTATATAATTAGTTGTATCTAATTGGTGACCATGTGACAAGCTGGTGAGCTATTCAGGGTGTCCCTCACCTTCTCCCAGGCTAGGAAAGGCTCTGACCTCCATTCGCCCCCTCACTGAAACACCCTAAAATTCACTTCCCAAACTGATTAATCCTATTAAGGTTGCAGGAGCCTGTCTCAGCAGACACCGGGTGAAGGCGGGGCACACCCTGATCAGCTCAGCAGACCATTACAGGGCCAACACGCATGCGCAAAAACATTCACACTCATACCTATACATAGTACTGACACCTAGGGGCAAGTTAGAACAGCCGATGGGAGGAAACCCACACCGGCACAAGAGAACATGCAGATTCCACATGGAAACCCGCTCACCGAACCCAGGACTTGTACCCAGAACCTACCTCACCATGATCACCCCACACTTCAGTACTTACTTCACTCTCCTATCATCAGCCCGCGCCTTTTCATACCATAGACTTTCTATCTGAGGGAAACATGAAGGTCTGGAAGACGAAGCGGTTGTTCCCTGTAGTTTGTCGTTTGCTTCCTCCTGACTCTGTGGCTCAGAAACCTTGCTTGTTGTGTATCCCTGGTTCCTGTCCGACCTGGACTCTAGTGCTGAGGGAGAACACGCATGTTTGAATCCCTCCACTCCACCCTGAACATGATTCACTTCTGGCTTCAGATGTATCGAGTTCTCCACCTCAGGAGAAGAGAGAGAAGAAACCGAGGATGGAGGTCTGCGCACAAATCTGTAACTGATTCTCACAGTCTGAACTGAGGGGAGGATTGCACACACACCTCTCATGGACCGCACGAGCGTCGCCATGTTGGTCAGCGAGATGAAGTGTCGTTTGAAACCGTGTCGAGTCGGTTCGTCAAGTGAACCTCGAGATTCAACTCGAATACCGTATTAAAGATGTGTTTTGCTGTTGCTTAAAAGTGCAGGGCAGAACGCTGGCAAGAAGGTCCTGGGTTCGAGTCTCAGAGTCCATTTCTTTATGTTCTCTCCGTGCTCACATGGATTCTCCTCCGGTTTCCTCATACAGTCCAAAGATACACGCACGAGGCGAATTGGCTTGGTCCAGATTTCCCACGGTTGTGAGGCGATGTGTTGGCTTTGCGATGGTCTGGTGAGCTGGTGAGCTGGTCAGGGTGCACTCCGCCTTCGTCCAGTTTCGGTTGAGATAGGCTCGCACGAGAGAGTCGACTCTTCGTGTCTAAATCATTGGGTGAGAAACATGAATCACTGAATCGAGCTCAGGCAACAAAAACAGGCGCTTTTTTGTATCTACCCGTATTGGTAGAGATTCCGCCTCCTGATGTGTGATTGGCTAATACTGCATTACAACAAGTTTGCTGATAGGGCAGTTCACTTGACAAGTACAGTCCCAATATGTAATTTACTGTGGAGTAAAATATATATTTTTTATATATATATATAAATTTTATTATTAATAATTAATCTTGTATATTTATTACAAATAATAGTACCTATCAACAATAAATATAGTTTTCTTTACATTGTTTATGAATACTGTATTCTAAAGTTCTACGTGTTTGATATTTTTCTGAATATAGTAATTTTAATTTAAAATTTGTATTGTAATAGAAATGAGAGTCGGAGCATTTTCACTCTTGCTCTCTCGGGCCTTTGAAAATGAACGTATATTTCTGTCTGCTTTTATTTTAATAAAGGTTGTTTACAGAGAAACATAAATAAAAAAAGTCTGATGTATTGTAACAGTATACATTATATAGGTATAAATGTAAGCATTAAAAAAATCATATTTGAATTAACCCTCTACTCTGTGTGGAAATAGAAGGAAAGTTAATTAGAAAGATTTGTCCAGTGGGTTTCAGTATTATTTGAATATTTTTACAGCTCCGGCTGGCTGTACAAACCGCTTCAGAAATGTTCATCTGAAATCCCATCATTCAGAAGTGCGAACAGCGCTTGTGATGCTGTATGGAGTGGGCGGGGTTAAAGCGTAATCCGCGATGTGATTGGCTGTTTTGTCAAGAAGAGCGAATCGGATGCGAGCTTCACGTCAAAAGCCACTGATAATGGAGATAAAGGAGATTATCTTGTTTACTTTGGGCTCAGTGATCTTTCAGATCGGGTTTGATGACGAGATGTGTGTGTCTAGATTGTTTTAGTATTAAATTCTGCAGTATGGATGGAGGAAATGTTGGAGGAAGTTAATATAAAGATTGAATGTAATGGGCACCGGTGAAAGTAAGAGCAGTGAGGTATGTATTGAGGATAATTTCTCATATTATATTGTAATCTTTATTTTCTTAATAATTTGTACACCGTGTTGTGATCTCATCTTTACTTGTAAAATAATATGTGTAGTTTAATTTTTTTTTTCTTATTTATATACATTTAATTATTTCATTTTCTAAAGCACTTAATCCTATTTAGGGTCGCTGGGAGCATCCTTGTACAGTTCTCCAGGCCATCGCAGAGCCAACACTCACACAACCATTCAACACTCAGCCAGTTAGCCTACTGTGCTTGTTTTTGGACTGTGGGAGGAAACCGGAGAACCCGGATGAAACCCACACAAGCACAGGGAGAGAGCATGCAAACTCCACACAGAGACGCCCAAGCTTTCCCTGGGTCCTAAAGGGTGCCTCCCTTGCCTCTGTCTGATTCATCTTCAGACCTTTTTTTTTTTTTTTTTGCTTCTTTACAAATTCACTATCTATTAATTCTTTTATCCAAAGCATCACCTCAATTTCTTCCAGAATCCACCACATTACAAGGACGAACGGTACTTCCCACCCGGATGGCGTGGATTTCTATCCCGTCTGGGTGTCTCCGTTTGCACCAAGTTGCACATCAGGTCACAGCGGATGATTCGGGGCAAGAAGACATCTGTCCCAAAGTATATCCTGTCTGCAGTCCCAGGTCCTGAGAATCTGTACATGGAGTGGAATCTTCCTGCTTTTGTCACCATGTTCTTACCCGAGTTTCCGCACCGCAGCGTCCCTGAACATGAACACTTCCAGGTTGGGGAAACTTCCTCACCCCGGATAAAATGTTATGGGTTGTTTATTTTTAACCTGGTCGAATAGGTACACATCTAATTCTGATATGTTTGTGTTGAAATACTCTACATGCTGTTCCCTCAGATCCTGGGATACGTCGCCAAGGGATCGTTTGGTCCCATCTTAAAAGTGATGGACAAGTCCAAACAAAAGATTTATGCAGTCAAGGTAAATATTTTGGGGGTTTTTTGTTTGTTTGTTTTTGTATCTTGTATCATTTGAAATTGTGTGCTCTTTCTAAATATAATATCCATTCGTGTTATTACTGTAAACCAACAGCATATCAAGTAAAAATGCTGTTATTGCCTCCACTGAGGAGATTATGCCTTTGTTAGCGCCCGCCCCTCAGAAGCTAAATGAATGAGTCTCATTTGCCCGTCCATCCGTCCATCTGTCCGTTATCCCTTAGTTTCTATGTTGACTTGCCGTGTACTGAATCTAGGGCTTTCAGATTTTGTACGCTTCTTCTATATAAGCATATTATGAACTGATCCTTTTGAATTGAGCGTCTGGTCCCCTGTAGTCTGTTTTTGGCGTTGGTATGCTTGTTTGCTTGCCGGACCACTTAATCTTGCTGTTCGCCAGCAATGGACAATGGTGTGGTCCACCCTGAACAGCTTGGCTGTCCATCGAAGGGCAACACACACAACCATTCACACTCACATTCACATTTGGAACAGCCAGTTTTCCTAATGCGCATGTCTTTGGACTGTGGGTGGACATTAGAATACCTGGAGGAAACCAACACAAGAATGGGGAGAGCATGCAAACCCCATACAGAGATGCCCAGGCTCAGGACCTTCTTGCTGTAACCACTACATCACCATGCCACCCTGTTTGTTAGCATCTTTACACACAAAGTAGTGAATATATTTTGATTTTTTTTTTTTTTCAGGAGGGCTGGAGGATGGACCAGGTTACACCCCATACGATTTTGAAGGTTATTGGGATCAAGTTGTGGATCCAAGAGTTTTTTTAAAGGATTTTTTAAATATAGTAATTGTTTTTAAAGTGTTACTTTATAGCAGACCTAGCATATGGTGCTGTTTACTTTTTTCCAGCTTGGTGGAGGTTTGCGCTCCCTTAGTTCTTATTGTTTGACAAAGAAAAAAAACACGGAATTCTTGACATGGTATGCTGCTTGAAGATGTTTTATTACGTCTGATGAGGAGGTTAGGTGTTTGTTGGCGTTGGTTTACTTATTTGTTTGTTTATCTGCTTGCGTGTTAGTAACTTTTGACACAAAGTTATGAATAGACCTTGATAGATTTTTTTGGAGATGTGGACTCCAACTCAAGTAATATTCTGTCCGATTTTTGAGATGATCCGGATCAAATTCTAGGTCCAGGAATTTTTTAAGGATTCTTTAACATTGTGAGATATTTTTCACATTTTTATTTGAAATTTATAAGAATTGATGATGCATGTTCTCTTCATGCTTGTGTGTGTTTCCTTCAGGTTCTCCGGTTTCCTCCCACAGTCCAAAAACATGCACAGTGGGATAATTGTCTGTTCCAAATCACCCCTAGGTGTGAGTGTGAGTATGAATAATTGTGTGAATGTTGTTCCTGTGATGGCCTGGCGAGATGTCCAGGGTGTCCCCCGCCCTCGCCCAGAGTTGGCTGAGATGGGCGCCAGCCTCCCCGTGACCCTTATTCAGATTAAGTGGTTCAGAAAATGAATGGATGAATGAATGATTTTATATTTATTCATTTCTTTCTTTATTTATTTTTTGGAAGTGTGGTATTACAACACGCCCAGCAGGGGATGCTGTGTACTTTTTGTTTTTTGTCTTTTTCCCTCGAGCCCAGCAGAGGTTTGCGTTCTAATTTAATAGTTATACCATAATTGAAGGAGTCTCCAGTGTCAGTGCTTTGTCACAGTCATTAGGTTTTCTGTCACGCTATCAATTGTAACCTTCCGACACCTTTCATTTCAGGTCATCTCAAAGTCTGAAATTATTCGTCTGAGTGTGCTGGACCAGGCAAAGGAAGAGGTGATAATCCAGGTTAGTATACGTTCAGCCTGTAGACAATATATTCACATATTTCAGGTATTTAATTAATGTACTGTCTGTAAATTAACTCCGTAGTCCATTGCTTTTTGCAAAGTAAACCAAGAGTGAATGAGTCGTCATCTCTTTGACCTCCATATAAACTTCAGATATTTTGATGCATCTGTAGTTCATTGACTCAGCTGTCATGTGTGGTTGTTCTCTAACTGTTGCTTTGCAGCGTCAGGTTCACCACCCTTTCGTCCACAACCTGCAGGACTGCTGGCAGACCCAGCACCACCTCTATATTAGTGAGTGACTCCGAACCCGCCCCTTTAGTCCAGCTTTCCTCCTCCTTTTCCTCACGTCAAGATGTCAGTTCTGCCTCCACCCAATCACTACCCCTACTCCCCCGAGCTGTAAAAAAAAAAAAGCCCTGATACCCACGTTGACACTTCTGTGCTTTTTTACTTCAAGCATCTTGACGTCGGAAGAAGGAGTGATCTCGGGATGAGCGATATATCGACTCAATCATCATATCGCGATATTACCATTGATATCATCAGCGAACCAAATATCGTGTGTATTATGATTCGATGGCCGGGTCACAGTGTAGCGTGCAAATACAGGCGGAGTTCTGAAGATAATTGCCAAAAGACTACCCTGGTACTCATGGACTGGGAGTCGTGTGTATTTATGGCATGTCTGATGTGCTTAAACTGGCTGTAGTTGTGCACAAGAGCCCAGGAGCGCCACCTGCTTTCCTGATGTCTATATGCCTCAATTCAGTCATTCACGCAATTGCCGAAACTTGATCTTCCCAGGGTTGCAGGGAGACTTAAGCCTGTCTCAGCCTAGTACGCACTGAACAGCTCGCAAGTCCATCATAGGGCCAACACATACACAACAATTCACACTCACATGGACACCTAGGAGCATTTGGAACAGCCAGTCCGTCTAATGTGAAGGAAACTGGAGTACTCCAAGGAAACCCATGCAAGCACAGGGATATATATATATATATAGAGAGAGAGAGAGAGCGAGAGAGAGAGAGAGAGAGAGAGAGAGCACACCCTGTGATGGCCTGGCGAGCTGTCCAGGGTATACCCCGCCCTCGCCCGGAGTCAGCTGAGATGGGCTCTAGCCTCTCCATGACCCTAATTAGGACTAAGCGGTTAAAAAAATGAATGAATGAATATATACACTTACCAAAAGTCTATGCTGTTATATATATTTTTTTCTAGATATTATTATTATTGCATTATAATCATTTCCATAACTATACAGCAGGGGGCAGTGATGGCCTGGAGGTAATTTGCTGGATCATGATCCCATGGTTGGGGGTTCAAGCCCGACTCTCACTGTGTTGTCAATGTCCCCCGCAGTGCACTAACTGGGTTATCAAAGGCCGGCCATGTCTCTCACTGCCTGTGGTGGAGGGTCCGGTAAAAGGACCACCGCTGACTTTCATTAAGAGGAGCTGCACTGCCATCAGCCCAGACTAAAACTAGCCGTGTCCGTTATTCGTATTCTCTTTTTTTTTTCATGACTCGCTTGAAAAAAACAGAACAGACCTTGACAGATATGCAGGATATACAGATATTCACTTCCCCAAATACACAACTCTCCTGATGTCCTCTTGTGTCTGTGAATGCAAAATACTGTACCACAGTCCCGTCCTGTCCCTCTTCACTCTTCCCTTCTTCTCTTCCCCTTCACTTCCTACCAATCAGTGTTGAGGATGAGTTGGGATGCCTGTTCCACAGAATTCACTCTGAATTAATTAAATAAATTAGATTAATTAATAGATCAATAAGTGCGGTGTATCCGCTGTTTCTGGGACTGCATGCTGAGTTACTATTAGATTCACATTCTGTGTTGCATTTTTACCTCTGTGTGTTTGTTTGTGAACCACAGACACCTCCATGTTCATTTGCTGAACCATTTAATTATACTTGAGTGATAGTGTGCAAAGGTGGAGTCCACCCTGAACAGTTCATCAGACCATCCCGAATGGGTTATTTTAACTTTGCATGGTTTTAATGAAATGTCTCCCCCTAGTGGGTGTCTCATTTTGGTGCATATTAAAGAAGAGGTATTGTGGCAGTGGCGCCCGAGTGCTAAGGTGCTGGATCACTGATCCCAAGGTTGGCGGTTCAAGCCCCACTCTCCACTAGGTTGTCACTGTCCCCTCAGTGTACTAACTGGGTTATCAAAGGCCAGCCATGTGTCTCACTGTCTATGGTGAGAGGTTCATGTAAAAGAACCATTGCTGACTTTCGTCAAGAGGAGCTGCAAAGCCGTCAGCGTGTTTCTGCTCCGCAATGGCCGGTGAGCTGTCCAGGAGGGATTCTGTCCTCGCTCAGAGAGAGTGGATACATGCAAGGGCCAGTGATGCCAGTAGCATGTCAACACACCAGTAAGAAGAGGGATTTTTCAGGATTTTGAGTGGAGTTTTTTTTTTTTTTTCCCAACATGATTCCTTGAATAGATCGCTTCTGAAATGTAATGAGTAATGGGCGCGGACGCCACCTGTCCACAAAGTTTGATGTAAATTTGATTGGTAGTTTTTGCATAATCCTGCTATAAGAAAAAACTTAAATAAATGCTTGTTAAAAAAGCATTTAATAAATTCCTGGATCCAGATCGTGCTCCAAAATGTTATGATTTCATGCCAGGCCCAGGTCTCATCCTTCCACCAAGGTTGGTGAAAATTGGTTTCGAAGTTTTTGTGTAATTCTGCTAACCGACAACAAACAAACAGATGCTGGTCAGCACGTAACCTGCCCTATCAAGCGGTGAAGATAAAATAAAAGCCCTGGTCAAGGTTTATCACAAAACCTCTGGTATTTGGTAAATCATGAATGTGTGTGTGTGTGTGTGTGTGTGTGTGTGTGAAACACTCCTCTCATACACCACCTGGTGTCTCCTTGTCCCCTCCCCAGTGTGTGATTACTGCAGTACAGGAGACTTATACACCTACTGGGTGATGATTGGCCAGTTTGGAGAGGACGTGGTGAAGGTGTTTGCTGCTGAGCTAGGCTCTGCACTAGGTGAGCTGAAAGCTCATTGGCGAGAGTACTGTGTGTATATATATATATATATATATATATATATATATATATATATATATATATATATATATATATATACTTTGATTTATTCAATGATATGTAATTATTTATTTCTTTGTTCCTCACATATTGCAGGGTTTCTTCATGATTTTGGTATCATCCACCGTGATGTTAAAGTAAGGACCTGTGTGTGTGTGTGTGTGTGTGTGTGTGTGTATGTTTGTGTGTGTGTGTGTCTCACAATAAGTATCTCCTGAGTTCAGCTCGAACGTTTCTGCATGGAGTTTGCATGTTCTCCCCATACTTGCTATGGTTTTCTCCAAGTTCTCTGGTTTCTTCTCACAGTTCCCCTAGGTGGGAGAGTGACTGTATGTATTTTAGACCTGCAAGTTGAATAAAATAGGCTTCAACCTCCCTGCGTCCCAAATGGGAATAAGTGATGTGTGTGTATGTGTGTGCGTCTGCGTGTGTGTGCGTCTGCGTGCGTGCGTGTGTGCGTGTGTGTGTGTGTGTGTGTATATGTGTGTGTGTGTGTGTGTGTGTGTGCGTGTGCGTGTGTGCGTGTTTGTGTGTCTGAAATGTCTATTTTTATTTCCTCTCTAGATGGAGAATATCCTTTTATCAGATCAGGGTAAGTGCAAGCTGCACTGTGCATGCTGTCCACTAGAAGGTGCTGAAGAGAGCACAGAAAGTTCTTGAATTTGTGCTGAATCATTCAAACCATGTACAGATGTTCATCAGACAGAATGAATGTATAATTAACGTGAATCGCCCTCATTATTAAAGATTGATTTAATCAGATTACATTTAATGTGAAATTAAAATCCAGTGTTATAGTGATTAAAGCTCTTGTGGATTGTAATATATGTAAGATTGAACTGTTATATGGATAGGAGTTTATTGATCTGTGTGTGTGTGTGTGTGTGTGTGTGTGTGTGTGTGTGTGTGTGTGTGTGTGTCAGGGCATTTACGCCTGGCTGATTTTGGTTTGTCTAGGAGGCTCGAACGCGGAGGAAGGGCGTTCACCATCTGCGGGACAATTCAGTACATGGGTACTTCATCTTATTAAACTGTAGAATAAAATAAACATAATTCAAAAATAGCTTCTGAATATGAAATGGGCTGTTTTTATGACTGGGGCCGCACCGTGGAGTAGCGGTTAGCATGTTCACCTCACAGCGAGAAGGTGCAGGGTTCGAGTTCTGCGCTCGGCTGATTGCATGTTCTCTTGATGCTGGTACACCGGTTTCCTCCTGCAGTTCAGAAACATGCACGTTTGGGCCAATCGGCTTTTCAAAATTGTCCGAGTGTGAATGGACGAGCTGTTCAGGATGTACAACCTGAGATAGGCTCCAGCCTCCCTGTGATCCTAGTAGGATTTTTGGCAAGCGACCGAGATAAGCGAGTGTTCTTGTAGCTAATATCTGCATTTGGTTTGTATGAAATGTTTAGAGATCGCAAGTTGATCGGGTTTAATGCCACAGCCGTCCGTGACCGGGACTCCATAGGAGATAATCGGTCGAGCTCTCACGGGAGGGAGGGATGGCATACGCTCATTTCCCTGTCACCCACAGTGACCGCCAGCCGATCCTGGATATCTGTGAGCTCATTCTTACGAGGGGGCGGATAGCGCTTTCCATCCGGGTGTGTTAAGCCGCCCCCAGCTACGCATGCTCAGCAGTTCAAAAAGAAGCGGGTGACTAGCATCGCATGTCACGGTGTGTGTGTGCATGATACACAAGGAAATACTTGATGGGTGGGAATTGGATACGACCAAATTTGGGAGAAAAATGTGTGTGTGTGTGGGGGGGGGGGGGTGAAAAATAAATAAATTGAAATGTTTAGAGGATTATCCTTGTAAACTCGGCGTAAAAGTTTCCGCCGATCTTTTAAAAGCTTCCTGTTATGTTACAGCTCCTGAAGTGCTGAGCGGGGGTCCGTACAACCACGCTGCTGATTGGTGGTCACTCGGGATCCTGCTCTTCGCATTGGCTGCTGGCAAGGTGGGGTCAGAAAGCAGGTCAATAACATGGAACTGTATCACTGTGCAGGCGGCCATTTATAATCAGCGATACTGGACAGCAGACAACACGGAGCCCAGACGTGTTTATTCACAGCAATATACGGTACATCCATGGGGGGCAGTGGTGGTCTAGTGGTATAGGGCGCTGGATCGTTGATCCAAAGGTTGGGGGTTCGAGTCCCACTCTCCACAAGGTTGCCACTGTAAACCCCCCCCCCAGTGCGGCTAACTGGGTTATCAATGGCGGCCCATGTCTGTCACTGTCTATGGTGAGAGGTTCATGTAAAAGAACCATTGCTGACTTTCGTAAAGAGTAGGCTGCAAAGTCGTCAGCGTGTTTCTGTCCCTTGCTAAAAAGGGTTGTGACAGGAAGGGCATCCGACGTAAAAACCTCTGCCAAATCAAAACGTGCAAATCAGATGATTCACTGTGGCGACGCCCAAGTAAAAGGGAAAAAGCCGAAAGGAAGACAGACAGACATACAGTGCATCCATGATGATTGATACTCTGCAAGTCTCGTGTGTGTGTGTGTGTGTGTGTGTGTGTGTGTGTGTGTGATGTAATACCTTAGCACAAGAGTTGCTGCACAAGAGTTACCCCATAATGTTTCTCTCTCTCTCTCTCTCTCTCTCTCTCTCTCTTTCTCTCTCTCTCTCTCTCTATCTGGAAATGGTTTAACTCGTAAAGTGCATGGTAGTCATAGCACTGTTTAATGTAGTAAATAAATCCTGTGGCCTGGTGGTGGCCCAGTGGTAAGGTCCTGGAGTACCGATTCTGGGGTTGGAGTTCAAGCCCCACTATTACCGGGTTGTAACTGCTGTCCCCCCAGTGCACCAACGGTTATCAAAGGCCAGCCATGTCTCTCACTGTCTATGGTGAGAGGTTCATGTAGAAGAACCATTGCTGACTTTCATAAAAAGGAGCTGGATAGCCATCAGCATGTTTCTGCATTGCGATGGCCTGGCGGGCTGTCCAGGGTGTACTCTGCCCTCGCCAAGAGTTGGCTGAGATGGGCACCAGCCTCTCCGTGACCCTAATTAGGATTAAGTGGTTCAGAAAATGAATGAATGAATGAATTAAATTAAACCCTGTGTGGGGTGCTGCACAGTGGTGTAGAGGATAGCCTGTCTGCTTCACAGCCAGAAGGTCCTGGGTTTGATTCCCAGCTCGGGCATTTGTGTGTGTGTGTGTGTGTGTGTGTGTGTGTGTGGAGTTTGCATGTTCTCCTCGTGCTTCCATGGGTTTCCTCCGGGTACTCCGGTTTTCTTCAACAATCCAAAAACATGTCCAGTAGGTTAACTGGCTGTGCCAAATCTCCCCTAGATGTGGGTGTTAATGGTTGTGTGTTGTCTCTGTGATGGCCTAGCGAGCTGTCCTGGGTGTGCCCCGCCCTCGCACAAGTCAGGTCAAGTCAGGTATGAGGGCATGCGCCGGGACGGCACTTCGCTGCGTCCACCAGCCGCCTCCACTCATCCAGCCGTCTCCTGGCGATCGACCAGGCCTGCGCAGGGCCCATACCCCCTGGCAGGGCAGCCCTCAGCTGCGACAACCACATCACACGCAGCCGTCCCCGCGATTGGCTCCAGCCCCTAGGATCCCAAACGGACAGGATCCGGTGTGCTGGGTCCGAAGGCGGGAAACACGCCAAGTGCCCATAGTAGCGCAGCTGACGGTTGCGGATCAAGCAGGTTACTCTTACCATCCCCGCATCCCAGAGCACCTTCCGGTTGGTAACAAAGTCCCACCAGCGGTATCCGAAGATGCGGCGAAGGGAAGTCGTAACAAAGGAGTCCAGTCGTCATCCAAGCTCAACCATGAGCGTCCACGTCTCGCTCGAGTAGAGCAAGACAGGGAGCACAAGGGAGTGAAAGACTCGGGCTTTCGTCCGCTGCTCAGATACCTCGACCGCCACAGGGTCCTGTTCAGCGAGTTCATCGCCCCATAGGCTCGCCCAGAGTCAGCTGAGATGGGTGCCAGCCTCCCCATGAGTCTAATTAGGATTAAGCGGCCTAGAAAATGAAAAAATGAATAAACGGGAACTGATTTTAATTATCTATTTGCTCACCTTCAGTAATTTTCCATAGTATATGGACTTGACTAAATTAGAAATTCAAATGATTTACAAAATGGCTGGGGTTTGACCTTTCAAGGTCACTCAAGGTCAAAGGTAAACATCTCATTTGAAACTTCGCACTTGGCTTCCTGTTTGTGTTCTATAGTAATTACATTTCTGTCAGTATTCATTTTAATGTTGTAAGCACCTTTAAATACCTGCGATCTTGCGCTTGCCTTCACCTTTGACCTTTACCTTGACCTTTCCAAAATCAGCTCCTCTCTGGGAGTTAGCTACGGTAGTTTTTGAAATGAGTACGTCGGTGGTCCGAGGATATTCAGTAATATCTGACTGCTTGCACGGTTTTTAGATACAGTCGTCTTTGAAGACGTGTTTGGTTTCTTGAGGTGGTGCTTCATAACAACCAGACTTCTTCTTCTCACAGTTTCCTGTACCTCCTGAGTCCGATCACTGTTGCATGCTGAAGAAGGTGCGTTGCTTCCCTTACGAGATGCCAGGAAGCTTCTCTCCGCCGTTTGCCCTCCTGCTAACTGAGGTGCAGTACCATCATAAATAAACACTTCCTGGCGCTTTGGTTCAGTGTTAACGTTATGAGACCAGCTACTTCTGGACCCTGCTGAAGATTGTACCAGACATAAAACATATAAAATCTAAGACACGATCTCATCCTGACGTTCTCTTTCCCTGCCAGCTGCTGTGTAAGACGCCGGCACGCCGCCTGCGGACGCTGGAGCGCTTCAAGCGCCAAACCTTTTTCCGTGGCACTTCATTCGACTCGCAGCTGTTACAGAAAAGCCCCATGGACCAGATCCTGGAACTGAAGACGCGGCCCGACTGCCCTGCCAAAGCCTGCCGAGGTCTAACGCAAGAGCCATTTCTTAATTTTGATTTCAACTGCGAGTTCTTAGATGATTCAACCTCCATATATGCTCATGAACCCACAACACTGTCCAATGAGGAACTAATGGAGGCCCTCGACAACGAGCAAGTTCCTCAGAGAGCAGTGATGTAGCAAGATGCTAACTGAATGCTTTTTTGACTTGAAATGTGTGATACAAGATTTTGCTCGAATTTTGTATAGTATACAGTATTCTAGAATGTTTGTCATCTGTGATTTTACTGGGAGAAATTTATGCTGCGCTTCATATTATTTCTATAATAATATCTGAAATACATTTTATTTTTAAGTATGTTTAATGCCAGTCGTAGAATTTTCATGCAACATTTCCCACGCCAAGAATTTTTTTCCTTTATCAGGGCTACTAGCACATTATTATTATTATTATTATTATTTACAGTAAAGATTTATATGCAGCAGAGAGGGATTGGGTGATCCTGGCACAGTCAGGCTGGTTAGGCTCATCATGAGCTCAGGGCCCTCACCCTCTCCACATGCAGCCCGGACAGCGAATGGGACTTCTCCCAGAAAGCACTGCCTAGTCGAACCCACCAAGAACTTTCCGGAGAATATTAATATTATTATTATTATTATTAACTCAAGTCTAGAAGGGCTGTCAGAGTGCAAGGTTCCTCCATCATGCAGGATGGATAATGAAGTAAATAGCATTATATGGGTACTGGAGATAATTACCCATGTGCTCTTCTACAATGTGTTCCATACTATGTTGGGGTGACCAAATTATCCAGAAAACTATCTGGTTTAAAGATTTTCCAAGATGCTTGGGGTTTCTCCTTTTCAGGGTCACTCAAGGTCAAAGGTTATCGTCTCATTTGCAGTTCCTGTTAGCGTTCCATAGCGACAAGCACGTCTGAAAACAAGGGCACTTGTTTTCAGTGGTATGCACTCTCTCTCCAAAATATCATGCCCTTGCTCTGACCTTCACTTTTGACCCACACATTCCGAAATTAAATAATCTCTGTGATTCAGCCAGGGTAGTGTTCCCACCAAGTCTGATAAACATCCATGTGTGGGATTGGTCAGGATTTTGTTGACCAACAAGGAAACACCATTGTTACAATACTGCCATCAAAATTCTGTTGTGGGCAGAGATACGGATCTATTTCAGGGTCAACTTAAAAACAACAACATACAAATTAGCTGCCAAAACAAGTCCACATTTAGGTGACATTGTATTAAAACGACTGTGTATTTGTTATATTTCTACTGAACTTGTTTCTTTAATATATAGAAAAAGCTCTCATGGCAGTTTTTATTACCATGGACAATCTCCATGGCGTAATCTCAGGTCAAAACACTGCTCATGGTTCTAATGGAAAGAAACAGGATGTGACTTCCTGAGATCTTTTTCGAGCCAGAAAACAAACTATAAAGACATATTCAGTCTTAGTGAAGAATAAAACCGAGTACACACTGCTCACCCGGCTGATGAAGAACTGTATGCGTCTGCAATGCAAAAACGTGCCTCCTTATATACGACTGTAAGGTGTATATGAGGACACCTGACCGTCAGATTCATACTGTACGTGGTCCTGGTGGCATGGTGGTTTGCATGTCTGCCTCTCAGCATGAAGGTACCGAGTTCCAGCGTTTCCGTGCGAAGTCTGAATGTTTTCCACATGCTAATGTGGGTTGTACGTCGCCATCGCCCAGAGTTTGCTAAGATTGGCTCTATCCTCCCCAATGGGATAAAACTGTTTGGCAGACGGATGGATCAATGAATATCTACTCAAATTTTCAGGGAATTTGTACAGTTTTATTTACAGTATTTTCACAAACAGAACACTAAAACGTTTTCTCAATGAAACAAAGACATTGGTTTTATTATTAGCACCCTATTTTCTTAAACAATACTATTTGCATAATAACTTTTGTCATAGAATAGATCAAGATTGTGATGTGATTTACTTTTGTGTACAGTACATTTCAATACAAATGAATATAATAAAATAATGTTTATTCCAACATATTGTAATTCCTCAATTCTTTTTCATATCTGGATATACACACATCTGTAAATGTAAACCAAGGGCCACCAACCTTTTTGAAACTGGGAGAAACGTCTTGGGTACCAATTAATGCGAAGGGCTACCAGATGGATACACACTTCTGAAATAACAAATTTGCTCAATTTACCTTTAATTGTGTGTTATTATTAATAATTAGGTTAATAATTAGGTTGTCAGGTCAGGTTTTGCCCTGCTACTGCTAACATGTAAGCCAGTACAACCTGTTGCAGGGTTGAGTGGTCAGCGACTAACCAGATTCCAAATTTGATGAGTAGGTGTGGCGAGCAACCCAGTAGGAATAAAAACAAGACCTAACAAGGGGCGGGATGAACGCTTTAGAGTCAACGGCCAGCTAGCTAGAGATGGTGTCTCAATAAAAACACCCTGCAGAAAGAACTTTGGTCGGGGAAGTGGTGGCCTGGTTGTATAGGGTGCTGGATCGCTGATCATAAGGTTGGGGGTTCGAGTCCCACTTTCCACAAGGTTGTCACTGTACCCCCAGTGGAGCTAACTGGGTTATCAAAGACCGGCCATGTCTCTCACTGTCTATGGTGAGAGGTTCATGGAAAAGAACCATTGCTGACTTTCGTCAAGAGGAGCTGCAAAGCCGTCAGCGTGTTTCTGTCCCTTGCTAAAGGGTTGTGTCAGGAAGGGCATCCGACATAAAAAAAAAACCTATGAACCAAATAAAATGTGTGAATCAGATGATTCGCTGTGGCGACCCCTAAAAAAGGGGAAAAGCCAAAAGGAAAATAAAACGAAAGAACTTTGGGCCTCTACTGCGGATTTTTTGCCTTTCGTATACAGCCATGACAAAGGCTGTTATGGCTGCCGCCTACGCCAGAATTTTGGCACGGCACCCAGATTGATTGATTAATAATTAATGATATTCATTTATGTGCAGATATTGATTTGATTAAAAAAAAAAAAAGCAAAAATAAATATATACAGCTCAATGGAAAGTGGCACTATGGAGTCGCGGGGCTGTTATAAAAATAGCAGGCCCGCGGGCGACTCATGTTGTCCTTGAGGGCAACCTGGTGCCCGTGGGCTCCATGTTGGTGACCCCTGATGTGAACACTGGTACAAGGACCAACCTGATGCTAAAACTTTCCTCAAGGTGAAACCTTAGTTTCAGCAGAGTTGGATTGTATATATAATTAATATAAATAATTTTAAAGAACCAAAATGTGCATTCAAATATATATATATATATATATATATATATATATATATATATATATATATATATATATATAATATGCTTTGAAATTTCAATAAATTTTATAATCTAGCAAGTCATTCTAGACGCCTACGTGCCGAAAGGACATGCCTCAGAATCGGCGTACGATGCGTGCTGCGTGACGCCAGAGCGTAAAGGCGGACGCCTCATGAATATTCATCAGGGAGTTTTGTAAGCGGTCACGTTGCGTTGCGGCATCAGAGTGGTAGATTGTGTCCTCCGAAACACATCCTGTCGGGCTTATTCTTCCAACTTTTACACACCAACCAGGTAAGAAAACAGGGCTTTAAATGATTTTGAAACTCAGTTGAGGTCCTTAATAAGATTTCCGCATAGCTCATTTAAATGTTAGACCTTTTTTTTAGTAATTATAACAAGATTTTAAACCTGAGAATACGCGAAACATGTTTAAGTGGGGTGTTTTTTTTGTTGTTGTTTATTTAAAGGTTATTTTTAAACATACCTATCGAGAAAAAGGGGTCACATGATTTAATATTAATTTAATTGAATTACAGGAGAGAATCAGGGAGAAAAAATTGTTATCGCCATCAATGACAACCTTGAACACCAGTCAGGACATTATCCTCCTCCTCCTCTTCCGCATTTTGGCCTCGCGAGCAGGAAAGATGCATAATAAGAGGTCGGGGAGGGTCTAATTTACGTCAACTCCACAGGATTTAAAAATAATAATAATAATAATAAAAGTAATAACCAATATATTTTCTGATTGCCGGTCGAATGGATGGATGGGGAGGATAGTGTTAGCTGAGGAGGGGTGTGTGGCTGTCTGCACGTACGCATTTCCCTCAGTGGGTGGTGGTTAGGTTCGCCTGTTACCCGGAGGTTGAGTAATCTACTTCAACATTTAACGGAAAATAAGAATATCTGTCGGAAACCGTGGTTTTCTTCCTGTATACATCCACGGACGTTCTCACGGACTGTTTAAAAATATTTTTTTCTATCCATCGTTTAAAAAAAGGCAAAATAATTATTTCGATCGACGTCAATACTGCGTAGGAGAAACGCAGACACGGGGTTTTATATATATTAAACAACCCCAAAATAAGACGGGTGTCTGCGCTGATTAGGCGCGTCTTGGATGCTCGAGGTTAACATGGTCACTGATCTGGAGCGTCTTTACTGCGCATGTCATTACCTGGACAGTTTACATGACAATAATCCAAGTTGAGCCTGTCTTAACCTTGAGAGTTCTGATTGTTTACTCTGTTTATATGTGCAGTGCTTGCGTAGGAACAGGTCTAAAGAGATTTTTGGAGAACTAGAGACTTGTTGATACAACAGATGATGCCGTGTTTGAATGTTCTGCTATTTATTTTGCAAATAGGTCATGGTTTATCAGATTTTTTTTTTTAAGGTTGAGGTTTTTTTTCTTTCCTGGTATGTAACTGCACAGTTAATAAATTTAAATAAAATGTTTAAAAAAAAAACTTATAATTTTCAATGTGTTTTTTTTTTTTTTTTTTTTTTTTAGAGAAAAATCATCTAGGTATTGTGGGGTCATAACAGTAAAATTCAGACAGGGTGGGGTCTTGATATTACGTTTTATTTTCTTTCCAAACTAAAAAAAAATACTGTCTAACTTTTACATTTTAGTATTAATAGTACAAAATGTCCTCCTACATTTATTCAGGCCTGCAACATGTCCATCCCCAGTGATAAGTTATTCAATCATGATGTTGTTCTTGCAGGTGTTGATCAGGTTGTAGAATAGAGCTGCTTTGGCTGTAGATAGAAGTCGGGCAGCTAGTAAATCCTTGCTGCCATGGAGGTGATGGTGCAAGGTGATGGGGCGTGAGCATGGGTGATCTGGAGCTACGCAATGCAGAGCCACAGAACAGTGTATTTAATGCAGGATGTGCATGACACTGAAGGCCCAATTGTAACCATCTGACCTTTTTTACATGCCTCTGTCTGTCTGTTTTTCCCTGACTGTGTGTGTGTTCTCCCCTGATAAAGGGAACAAGCCAAAAGGAAATCTCTCCTAGTGCTGAAACCCTCACATGCAGACAGTGACGTGGTGCCGCAGAAGAACTGAGTCTCTGGTTCGGTGTTTATTTTAGATTCCTGCTCCTTTGACGAGTCAGGTCCAAGAATTCCATGATGGAAATGGAATGACCGTGATCGTGACCTTCCCTATGTTCGACTTTGTCTTACAGGCAGCCATTTTTAGCTCAGGGTTCCATAAGTCTTTTTCGTTTGGCTTTTTCCCTTTTTCAGGGGTCGCCACAGCAAATCATCTTATTATATTTGGTTTTTACGTCGGATGCTCTTCCTGACACAAGGGACTGAAACACACTGATGGCTTTGCAACTCCTCTTTACGAAAGTCAGCAATGGTTCTTTTACATGAATCTCTCACCATAGACAATGAGAGACATGGCCGGCCTTTGATAACCCAGTTAGCTGCACTGAGGGGACAGGGAAAACCTTGTGGAGAGTGGGACTCGAACCCCCAAACTTCGGATCAGCGATCCAGCGACCTTTTCCACCAGGCCACCACTGCCACACAGGGTTCCATACATCATGGAACTAATTTTGATTGGATTGCAAAGTTGATTTTCTTGTAAATAAACAAGATTCCTACAAGTAGGTAATTTTTTTTGTTTAGCATAATTAGCCTTTAATGCACAGATCTTGCAAGAAAATAAATCGGTAGAACTCTCATAGTCATCAGGAGGGTAAGACCTTGAGTTGTAAGGAAAAATCCTGGGGCACTTTTAAAGAAAATTAAATAAATAAAATGGTGTGGGATCCCTGCTACTTCGTGCGACGATACTTTTTCTAATAAATACAGTAAATAAATTCATCGATTTGCAACAAAAACAAGGTCAATTATGCAAAAAAAAATAAATAAATAAACCAACACAACAACAAAAAACAACCTAAAATCTCCAGTCAAAACTACTTGCATTGTTGCATCTTCGTGTGCGCACTCGTGTGTGTGTGTCGTGTTCTTCTAATGCAATACCATCTGTATGTATGTGTGTTTATATTTAATTTACATCTTATGTTGTTTAATTGATATTATATACATGTACCTATACCTCAGGCGGGGAGTGATCCTACTTCGTGGATTTCAATGGTCGCGAGGGGATCTTGGTCCCAATTAACCGCGGAAAGTGAAGGATCCCTGTGTGTGCGCGCGCGTGTGTATATAGTATGTGTGTGTATGTATATATATATATATATATATATTTCTATATATATATATATATATATATGTTTCTTGGCATTCGGCCAGTTGTATGTCACTGAGGTTTCTTTTGCTTGCCCATTTGCCAGTTGGTTTGGACGTTGGCAAGGAGATGAGTGTTTTGTGAGTCCAAGGATGCTTCGATAGCCAAGCGCCCCCCCCCCTCCCCCCCCCCCAATTGTGGTGGTGATGAATGAGATGAGGCTGCCAAAGCTCGGGCTTTGTTTTTCAGTAAAAATTTACTTTGGTGAACAGATTCATGGATGAATGAGCTTTCAGGCCTCGTGGGAACCTGAAACTCGGCTGCCTCCTTGCGTAGGATTCATTTGGAGTCCTTTGCATAAATATATCTAACAGAATCTGACTAGACCTGTGTTTATTTATTCTAAACAAAAAATGCCAATGCTATTTTATTATGGTTTGATTTCTATTTCCTAAAAAGTTTCAAGTGAAGTAAGGCGTCACGGAATCTGGTGGTTCATTACAACCGATGAGCTGGTTCTGTTAGGAGCGGTTGGTTAGCGAACTGCCGTAGGGACATCACGAGAGGAGGGTCGATAAAGGACTGCCGATTTGTGATCAAAGATGAGATTAATTAAAAAGAAGAGAAAATTTAGCTGAAGTTTAACATGGCTGGCTGGATCTCACACCCAGTACAGACCTGTTCGCGTGCCATAATGAGCTCTGACGGCAAAGATTAGACAGGCGTAAGTACATAACCCCGTGTTTGGACATCTCTGTGCTGCTCAGTGGGTGTTATATAATCCAGTCTTTCTCTGGAGCTTGTGAGGAAACGGGAGGAATTTTAAACAGGGCGTATTTACTGCCCCAATACTTTGTCTGAAGCGGGACTGCATCAACAGCCGCTTTGTGTTCTTTCCACATCAGAGATGAAATGCTATGTAGTCGGATGTCTAGTCGCTTTTGCAGCATCCGTCTGTTCAGTTCGCTGTTTTAAAGGCCCCTTAATGCCATCACAATAATGACATTTCCAATATAATGTTTAAATAATGATTCCTGGCTTTCGAGCGGCACATTGACATGGTGCATGACTATTAATGACGATCACAGGTTCGAATCCGGGTTAATGGTGTGGCCATCCATGTACAGGAGTCCATGGGAGCTGATTGGCTGAGTTCGCATGGGAGGGAAGGCATACGCTCACTTCCCTGTCACTCACAGCATCAATCACGGCCGTCGGTGAGCTCATTTGTACGAGACGGTGGATTGTGCTTTCCCTCCGAGTGTGTTAAACCGCAACCAAATACGCACGCCCAGCAGTTCAAAAAGAGGCAGGTGGCTAGCATTGCATGTCACGAAGGGGGGGGCGTATACATGTTTTTGTCCCTCCCTGATTGTTGGTGGTCATGTGATCGGAAAGGTAATACTTTGGTGGGAATCGGATACAACTAAAATATGGGGATAAATATACAGACGCTCCCCGACTTGTGTTCATTCGTTTTACGTTTTTTCGATTTTACTTTTTTGAAGAAAAAAAAAAACTTTTATAACCCTAAGCAAATACGGTTGGTCAAAAGCGTAAGCCTCCTAGCATGGGTGCAAGTCTCATACACAGAGATGAATTAACTATCTGCTCGGATTGGCGCAATCTATCATGCATACTCAGTTAAGCAAAGGGAGTTGTAATATGAATGAATACTTTCGGTGTTGAGCGTCTCACATATTGTAAGCGTTGATTGGCTGTTTTAAGCTTCATGTAAAGTGACCCGGCTCAGCTTTATGTAAAGTGGCCATCTGTCGACCATCGGAACCATTTCCAAGCAGAAAGATCGCATCATAGAGAATGTTAAAGGTTATATTTGATACTGTGTTTGATATTTTATTAAAATTTATCTATTTGAAATAATTTTGCTTGAATTTAATTTATTTGAAATTAATGTTTATTATTTTACAATGTTATGTTTATAATAATTGATTTATGGGTGTTTTGAGATACGGTAATGGTACTTATGGATGTGTAGTACAGTATGAACGTCATATGTCACTGGAACATACAGTAACAATTTATGTTCATTTTCAACTTGCGTTTCAATCTCACCGTCTCTACTTCAGCTGTGATTTCTGTTCCTGGATTACAAACCCCGGCGGTGGAAAAAATCTCTCGCCCGCCGCTCTGCTGCTTGCCATGAGCTCTTATAGGGCTCTTTTATATTTATTTGGTGTGGGTGGGGTTATTTTGTGTGTGTATGTGTTAAAATTACCCCGCCCACACCCGTGACTGTTAATTTTAATTTATGTAATTTTCAGCCCTAAAACAGCATTTTTGGAAGGGTACCTACATCATTCAGGTGAAAGCTGGTTTAACTCTCTAACCCCTGGAAGTCCAAAGTGTTTCTGATGTGAGTAAATAAGCACCTTGTGGTGCACTTATCCGCCATCGTAAAGTAAAACATGAAGCCACGGAGCCGCACCAGACAGGTGAAAGAGCCGCATGCGGTTCTGGAGCTGTGGGTTGCCGACCCCTGCCATAGAAGCATAAGGAAGACATGCAAACTCCACAAAGAAAGTCTGGCCATGGGAATTGAACCCAGGACCAACGTGCTGTGAGGTGCCATGCTGGACACTGACCTCTCCCCCCCCCCCCCCATTTTCGTGTTCCGAAAATCAGAAATTCTATTCATGGATAATGTCTGGTTTATGCTGTCTACTGATGTCACTTACTCTACTGTAGCAACTGAGGTGTTGTAAGAAATTATTGGTTGATTTGGCATTTCTGTAGTAGATGCACCAGAGATGCACCAGGCTGCATACATTAAAACACAGGATTGTTTTCCGTAGTATAAACAAGGTTTCTAATTGCATTCTCTCTCTGTCTGTCTCTCTGTTTTGAGCAGGAGGCATCATGACGCACCAGTACCCAGCATTCACCCCCGAGCAGAAGAAGGAGCTGCAGGATATCGCCCTGCGCATCGTCGCACCTGGCAAAGGCATTCTCGCTGCAGATGAGTCCACAGGTCCGTCTCACATCGCCATTAACTCTGATGCTAATTATATGACTGTTTTGATATGCAGATGTATAGCCACATTGGGAACAGAACCTGGATTAGCGGGCATGTTTCGTAAGGGAACTGCACCCTTAACTATGGGGAAATCAAATGTGTATCGGAACGAACCAACAACTCTGGTGTTGGTATTGTCACGATAGGTGGCATTTTATTGTGGGTTGTAAACAACCCGAAAGGCCATCTAGTATATGGATGCTTATATAGCGCATAATTCATACACGCGTATGCTCAGTGCGCATTGCGTCTTTCTATCCTTTTGATGCTGAGCACCAAGCAGGAAGCAACAACTGCCAGATTTTAACATCTTATGGTATGACCCGGCCAGATTTGACCTCTGACCTTCCGGAGGATAATGCAGACGCTCTACCAACTGAGCTAAATCCCCGGTACCCAGTGGTGCTGATGTAGACACCTCGGTTTGGTATTTCTCTACGACAGTGGTCTCCAATGTTTTTTGCACCAGGGACCAGTTTAATGTATGAAAATGTTTCCGCGGACCGGCTAGAGTCTACTTTGTAGCCTTGTTTTGGTGGCTGTCACCATAGAAAACCCCGCCACACAAAGTTATGTGGTTAGAAACGTTGTTCGGAAGCTCTAATAAAAAAAACTATAATTTGCACTATGAAAGATTTTGTTTGCGGTCCGGTATCAAATGAGCCGAGGACCGGGGGTTGGGGACCCCTGATCTACGACATCAAGCTTCATGGGTGTTCTTGGTGTATACTGCAATGAAGCGTAGCCAAGCCTTGCCATGTAATGACGTGCTTTTAAATTGTCCGTAAACCCAAGAAATACAAAACTAAAATGCTGGCTTTATTTCAATTTTAAAATTGAGTATTTATCAGCGGTTTTTATTCACACGCTGTCCACTCGGGATAATGCCTACTATGCTGCAGATACTGAACCAATCAGATCACGACATTCCTGTGTACCATGTGTATTAAAAAAAAATGTATATACAGTGATCCCTCGCTACTTTGTGCTTCAGTTTCAGTGCATCGTTGTTTTTCCAAAAATATTCATCGATAATTAAGGGAAAATATTAAGGAAAATGGTGCAAACAAAGCCAATTATTCAAATAAAACCCAAACAAACTACTTATATTTTTATGTGAGGTGCGCATCTGACTTTGCGCACATGTCTGTGTGTGTTTGTTTTTATTTACATTTTGTGCATTATTTTTGACTGTTTAATTGCTATTATAAGCATTTATAGAATTAAATATGTATTGATGTACGTATACGTCAGTCAGGGGGTTTGATCCTTCTTATCCTTTCGGCTTTTTTCCTACTTTGCGGAAATCGGCGGTCATGCCCGGGGGGGGGGGGGGGGGGTTGTCCTCGGTCCCCAGTCCCCATTAACCACGGAAAGTGAGGGATGGATATTTATACTTTCGTGATCCAGGACATGTTGTAACTGTTAGAATGGCTTGATGCTTGCTGCAACTCCCCTGGTGTGACACAAATGTGTGTGTGTGTGTGTGTGTGTGCACAGGCAGCATGGCTAAGCGCCTGAATCCTATCGGTGTCGAGAACAATGAAGAGAACCGCCGTTTATACCGCCAGCTCCTCTTCTCAGCTGACGAGCGCATAGACAAATGCATCGGCGGTGTCATCTTCTTCCACGAGACGCTTTACCAGAAGGCAGATGACGGCACGCCCTTCGCCAAGATGATCAAGGACAGGGGCATCGTCGTGGGCATTAAGGTACTTTCTTTATTGGTTGGCATGAACATATTTCTAATTGTTCTCGTCTTCTGTAACTCATGGAAGTCCTTTGTGTTTAATTAACACAGGATTAGGGTTAGAATTAGGACTGGGATTCATCGGCTGTACACTAGAACCACTGGACTGAAACGTGACCTTCCTGGTTGTGTAATTTATTATTAAAGATCTGAGACAATGCATGAAGGATGAGGGGAAATTTCCATCAGCAGTTTTCACACTGCATTTCTCATTTAATGTGACTCGCACTCCTTCCTTAAAAGGCCCTACTACCTACGAAACCCTCTGGGTACAAAAACTCCAGGTTACGAAAAACATTTTCCTAAGTTTTTGTCCTCTTTATACAAAACAACCTTCTCTTATGAAAAGCGCCAAACGCGCCATCCAAAAATTCAAATGCGCCAATCAAAATTTCACATGATGCGCGAGTTGCGCTCTCATTGGCTGTCTCCCAACATTCCGCCTTGCTGGCCTACCATTGGCCAGAAGGGAGCTGACCCTTATCCATACTTCCTCTTTGTCACACGCGTGAAGGAGAGTTGAACAGGACTGTTGCCTTTGAGATTGATCATGCAGGGTTATATTTTGTTATCGCCGAAACCCCTCTACAATCGGGACAATATTGAAGGAGCATGAGCAGAGTGCTCCGTGGGACAAGACCTCCGATCTTGCAAGGAAGCAAGTTAATATTGAATCAGGACCTCTGATCTTTCAAAGAGGTACTGTAATTCCGCTTTAAATACAACATCCTGTCCATTTAAACATTTAATACAATTGTTCCATCAGCCGCGCCTTGCGTGTGGGCGTTGCCCGCATTCGGCCAAAAACACCAGAGAACGGAGTTGTGTGTGTGTGTGTGTGTGTGTGTGTGTGAGAGACAGAGCGACTGTCTACAGAGTCAGAGATGAAAGGAGGCTTAACTCTCTTTCAAGAGAGCACATTGCAGCTTATTTTCCATTTTTTAAGCTGTTTGATTTAGTAAATGTTTAATAAATGTGGCGCGATCCGCCGAATGTGAGCAAAACTGGCTCATCTGGACGTCCGATCCCTCAAGGAATCAAGTTAAAGTTGAGTTTGGACCTCCGATCTGTCAAGCAGGAAATGCGCTTTGAAATCCCAGTCTTGAAATGCTCCGGAATCCTGCGTGTGGGCGGAGCCCG
This sequence comes from Plotosus lineatus, assembly GCA_024760905.1. Lineage (NCBI taxonomy): Eukaryota > Metazoa > Chordata > Actinopteri > Siluriformes > Plotosidae > Plotosus > Plotosus lineatus. The sequence goes on along the minus strand of CM045735.1, from coordinate 5,016,127 downwards.
CATTCAGCGGCGCGTGCCGGAAATATGTATTGTGTGTGTGTGTGTGTGTGTGTGAGAGAGAGACGGAGATGGAGAAAGACAGTGTATGTTTGTTAATAAATATGTTTAATAAAGGTTTCATAAATTTGTTAATTAAATGGTTTAATATGTTAGTAAAATGTTTAAATGGTTTAATAAATAACTTTCTTTTACTTTTAATACATATTTCTTACAAAATTGGTGTACGTTTATCATTATTAAAGGGTTTATGGGGTAGTCTTGGGAGCCCTGGAACGAATTATGTGTTTTACATGTAAAGTGCGCCCCCTACTTACAAAAACTCTGGGCTAAGAAAAAGGCTCTGGAATGGATTAATTTCGTAAGTAGAGGGCCAACGGTATACTTTTATAATTTTTAAAGGGTTTAGGAGGTAGTATTGGGGGCCTTGGAACGAATCGGGCCTTTTACATGTAAAATGCGGTTCAACTTACGAAAAATCCAGGTTACAAAACCACTTGGATTAATTCCCTTAAATTGAGGTACCACTGTATAGGAAGAACATGTAAACGCAGGGATTCAAACCAAGGACCTTCCTGCGCTAATGTAAACATTCTAATAATTATACTACTGTGCCGCCACCGTGACTAACATGTCGTGGTATCTTTTAGTTCTATACAGTAAGGTTAAGAGTATTATTTCATCAAGGTTCTAGTATTTAATGTGTTCTCATGTTGAATATCTGCTGTAGATTTGGACTTCTCATGGTGGTAGAACGTTTGTGGATTCTTCAAAATATTCTTAAAAGCAGATGAAGAGAATTAGCCTTAGATTTTTGGGGGTTTTTTTGGCTTGAGCTCAAAGTCGGTGCCATTCGTCTGTCTTTAGCTTCCGGACCTTTACTCGCCGCGTGCTGAAGCTGGTGCTTTCATGTTTGGTATGCTGACGCACTACTAGGAGTGCTAGGATGAGTTTGTGTATAAATGACCAAGGTCACAGTAGCAAAACTGTATATTAGATTTCTGGACGTTTACTTGCTGCACATTAAAGTCGGGGCTTTCATTCCTGCTACACTCGTTCTACATCGGCATATTGTGAAACGGTCCATTTGGACTGCTGGTCTGTTTTTGTTTTTGAGTTCCAGTGTGAAAGGTTGTGAACATGTCGTCTGTGTTCTCCCGATAGGTCGACAAAGGTGTTGTTCCTCTGGCAGGGACCAACGGTGAAACCACAACGCAGGGTAAAGACATGATCACTTATTAAGTAAAGAGAGACATTAAATTTAATCCGTTAACAATAATGAAAAAAATTTTTTTTCATATATATATATATATATATATATATATATATATATATAAAATAAAAAAATATTTTTTTTTTTTAAACATGTCGTGGTGTTTTTAAGACATCAGAACTGATCTGTCAGTGTTGTGCGTGCAGGGTTGGACGGCCTATCGGAACGCTGTGCTCAATATAAGAAGGATGGTGCTGACTTTGCGAAGTGGCGTTGCGTGCTGAAGATCAGCGAGACCACTCCTTCAGAGCTGGCGATCATGGAGAACGCTAATGTCCTGGCTCGCTATGCAAGCATCTGCCAGCAGGTCGGCTCTTGAGACGCCTCGCACTCCAGTTCATGCACCTCAGACGTTATGATGTAAAAGAGAAATAATTCTGCCTGTTTTTATAGAATGGCATCGTGCCCATCGTGGAGCCAGAGATCTTGCCTGATGGAGACCATGACCTCAAACGTTGTCAGTACATCACAGAGAAGGTAGCCAATCTTACGATCTGTCCTGCATCATTTCTATTTGCTGCAATAACACCAAGGATCTTATCAGCCAGCTCAGAGCCTTAATTAATTAATGTTTTTTTTTGGTAGCAGGTAATAAAACCTTGGGTGGCACGGTGGCGTAGTGGTTAGCACGTCCGCCTCACAGCAAGAAGGCCTGGGTTCGATTCCCGGCCTGGGTGTTTCTGTGTGGAGTTTGCATGTTCTCCCTGTGCTCGTGTGGGTTTCCTCTGGGTACTTCAGGTTCCACCCACGGTCCAAAAACATGCACAGTAGGTTAATTGGCCGTTCTAAATTGGCCATAGGTTCACATCGTGCGGAAGGCAATGGTAAACCAGTGCACGATCTTTGCCAAGAAAACCTCCATGAAGATGATAATCAAGGCGTTATCCTTCATGGCAGGTCGCCAAGAGTCGTCCTATGACTCTGAAGGTACCAGACGAGATCAATAAAACCTTGGAATTTGAATTATTTTTCATTACATATGCATACAAGCTTGAATGAAATGAAAAATGTTTATCTGTCTTTTGTAGCTGGCTAGTGTGGCGCTCACTGGTTAGCAGAAAACTGTAATTCTTAAAAAAAAGAAAAATTAAATGAGTTACTATCAAATGTCAAATCTTTTTTTTTTTTTTTTTTTTTAAGAATTAATCTGGACTGGAAAAAAAACTAGCACTTGGCATCACGTCTATTTTGCTAGCAGAACTAGCAGCGGCTCTAATATTCATTTTCTGTAACCGCTTCATCCTAATTAGGGTCGCGGGGCGGCTGGTGCCCATCCCAGCCAACTCAGGGCGAGGGCAGAGTACACCCTGGACAGCTCGCCAGGCCATCGCAGGGCGGAAACACGCTGAAGGCTTTGCAGCTACTCTTGTCGAAAGTCAGCAATGGTTCTTTTACATGCCTCACACCATAGACAGTGAGAGACATGGCCGGCCTTTGATAACCCAGTTAGCTGCACTGGAGGGGACAGTGACAACCTTGTGGAGAGTGGGACTCGAACCCCCAACCTTTGGATCAGCGATCCGGCGCCTTATACCACTAGACCACCACTGCCCCTCTAATATTGTGTCACTGACAAAACAGGAAAAAAAAAAAAATCTAATTATTAAAAACAAAGTTTTAAACACCTGGGCAAGATCTTAACCCCAAGTGTGCCTCTGTTCACCCAGCAGTATAAATGGTACCAGTAAAATATACTGGGAAGGTAACCTGCGATGGACTAGCACCCCATCCAGGAGGAGTTGAACTCCTGGTCGCGTCACGCTATGGAAACCGGGGATAAGCACCGGCCTGATGCTCCACTAGGCTCTGGTATAAAAAGCCCACATTACCTTACCTTGCCTTTTTATTAAAAACTGTTTTCCGCACAAAATGCTTTAGTTTAGATTCAGTTATGACCATTTTATGTATTTTGTGGTGACATTGAGGCCATGATATATGATCTGATATTCTGGTAGTAGATGGCCAATCATAGTGTAGAATTGCTAATATCTATTGACCTCGTTTCTGAGCAGATTCTTTTGTAGACATGCCTAAAGCATCCTTTTGCATTTTTATTTACAATGAGAAGGTACATTCTGATGGGTTTCATGCTGTCGACCAGTCAAGTGCACTTGATGTATGAAATGCAAGTTTTGGGGCGGAGCATTGTGTGCAATGGGGAAATGGGGTAGGGAAAAGTATTAGGCACTCTTTTTTCTTTTTTTTTTTTAAATATTATTATTATTTTTAAATTCTTATTGAAATATACTGTATTAATGGTGTCTGGTGCTCATAGCTGCCCCTAGTGGTCAGAAGTCTTTAAACCAGTAGTTCATGTTTTACTGTGCTCCAGGTTCTTGCTGCCTGCTACAAGGCTCTGTCTGACCATCACGTCTACTTGGAGGGCACATTGCTCAAACCCAACATGGTGACCGCCGGACACTCCTGCCCCACCAAATACAGCAGTGAGGAGATTGCCATGGCAACAGTTACTGCCCTGCGCCGCACCGTTCCCCCAGCAGTCACAGGTAAAACTGTGTGAGAGACAGACTAATCCCCTCATGCAAGAAATTTGTCCCTTGAAATATCAGTGAGTCGTGGCTTTACTCAACACTGTGGCAGCTAATTGATCACCTTTACTCACCCAGGTGTAACCTTCCTGTCTGGAGGCCAGAGTGAAGAGCAGGCATCCGTCAACCTCAACGCAATCAACAACTGCCCCCTTAACAAACCATGGGCGCTCACCTTCTCCTACGGCCGTGCTCTGCAGGCTTCGGCCCTGAATGCCTGGCGTGGGGTGAAGGAGAACACAAAAGCTGCCACTGAGGAATTCGTAAAGCGTGCGGAGGTTGGAGAAGTTAATTAAAACTAGCATCCATATACGGCTATTTATGTTTCCATGGGTTGTGTTTCCTTTTCCCTTTGGGATAAAGATTTTGATTTTACTTTCTGCCTAAAATTATATAGAGTTTTAAATACAGTAATAGTAAAAAGTGCCATTATACCACCAGTGAATTATTATTTATTTATTTATTTTCATCTAACTGAAATTGTATGTAAACCTTTCAGGGGGTAAAACATTTTGTACAAAAGTTTATATAAAATCATGCAGTTCAGGAAGGATGATGTGCTAATGTGTGTCTCATGGCCCAGATACTAACTTTTTTTTAAATGATCTGGTTTCCCCTGCAGGCGAACGGTTTGGCTGCTCAGGGAAAATACGTATCCAGCGGAACAGGCGGAGCTGCCGGGCAGTCTCTCTACGTGGCCAACCACGCCTACTAAACCCTGCCGACCATCACCATCGTCACCCGCTTCCTCCAGCTTCTGCCGACCTGTAGTTTCTTCCACAGCTGCTTTAATCTCCATCCCATCAGCCAATCAAAGGCCTGCGCTGTCGTCTGTCCTCTGTGAAAGAGTCTTCAACAAAATGTCTTGTAGTCAAAATTGAACAAAATGGGAGGGAAGCTCGGAAAAGCAGAACAAGGGGATTTGGGGTTCAAAGGTCATTTTGTCACAATGGTTTGAAAATATTAATCAATTAGTGTTGCCTGCATGGCTGAATTATTAACACCTGGTTCCAGTTATTTCTTCTTTTAAAAAAAACAAACAAAAACAAAACATTTTGCTTTGTTTTTATTGGTTCTAAGTATTCAATATTTAATTCCGGGCTGCTCACAACACCCTGTTTTGCAGCTCTCGTACTGTTATTAATGTGACTCGTAGTCAATATGCTGTGGTTTTGAGCTCAAAACTGTAGGGAGCGAACATGTTATCCATTCCAGATGTTGTATGTGTCTGAAATACTGCAGGAAGGTATGAGCATGAGTAAAGCATTCCTTAACTCTGTGTGCGGGTGAGAGAGAGAAGAGGCGGCACCGTGCCGTCCGTATAGGTCAGTACTTCTACTGTGGGCATCACAACAGTTACCAAACGGTTGACTCACCAACAAAGGACCATAATTTTAATATATACTACCAAGTGTTCTGGATCTACTGATCGGGTAATTATTCTATGATTATCAATTAGTTTGCTGTATTGTGTAGTGTGTGTTGAATGTTACTACGCTCTCCCTCTCCATCTTTGTAGCAGAGTAATACAGAGAAGTTTATTGGCTTAAAACGCTGGTGAGGACCTAACGATGGAGCATTTCAGGGGGAGCGGTCACTGCTGACTTTTGCTAAAACTGTGTTGTGGTGTTATTCCCTAAGCACTTGGTGTCAAGCAGAAAAATAAATAATAAAAATTATGAAATCCCAGACCTATGTCTTCTGATTAGTGATGTAAGTTTCAAATCTAATACAGCGATCCCTTGCTACTTTGCGCTTCAATTTATGCAGCTTCGGTGCATCACTTTTTTTTTTTTTTTCTTTTTTTTTTCTCTAATATTCATCGAAATAAGGAAATTAAGGAAGACTAGGGGGAAAAGTTAAGGAAAATGCAGCAAAAACAAGGCCGATTATGCAACAAAACAAAAAAAACAAAAGTACTTACATTTTTGTGAGGTGTATGTTCGTATGTGTGTATATATATTATATAATATATTTTTTTTACATCCGCCTTATTTTTTAATGTTTATTATAAGCATTTATAGTATATGTATTTATTGATATTTATTTTTATATAGATTCGTGTGTGTATATATATATAGAGAGAGAGAGAGATATATATAGAGAGAGATATAGCGAAAGAGCGATATATATATATATAGCGAGAGAGCGATAGATATATATATATAGATATATATATATATATATATATAGAGATATATATATATATAGAGAGAGATATATATAGAGAGAGATATATATATATAGAGAGAGATATATATATATAGAGAGAGATATATATATATAGAGAGAGATATATATATATAGAGAGAGATATATATATATAGAGAGAGAGAGAGATATAGATATAGAGAGAGAGCGATATAGCGAGAGAGCGATATATATATATATAGCGAGAGAGCGATAGATATATATATATATAGCAAGAGATATATAGAGAGAGAGAGATATATATATATAGCAAGAGATATATATAGAGAGAGATATATATATATATATATAGAGAGAGATATATATAGAGAGAGATATATAGATGGGGGCGGGGGTGATCCTACTTCACGGATTTTAGTGTTGGCTGGGATCTAAATCTGTACTTAAACTTTTTTTTTCTATGAATCACACACACACACACACACTGGGGTTACAGGGAGGCTAAAGCCTATCTTAGCTGACACTAGACAAAGGTGGAGGACACCATGAATAACAGTTTTCACCAGGGGGCGTAATCTGGAACTGCCTAGTAACCTAATGTGCATGACTGAGAAGAAAACTGGAGTACCCCAAGGAAACCCGCACAGGGAGAACATACAGCAACAAGGTAACACCTGAACCCAGGACCTTGAGCAAAGGACCTCAATAGTTAGCAAACTTAAATATGAGACAAAAGTAATAATTGCAAAATATATGTATTACACATAGCAGTTGCCCTTATTAATTGAACAGGGTGAACTGATTTATGATTAAAGCATCAGGTGACCGCAATATAAGGATTCCTGAGAAGACTCCAAGAGCATCATGAACACCAAGAAGCTATTAAAACAACCTCAGTACAAAGTACCATCAATTCTTCCATAATCGATCAGTCAGGTGGGAAACTTGAGCCAATCCCAACTAACAAGATGAGAGGCAAAGAACACCCTGAACAGGTCGCTACAAAGTACTGTAGCTAGGTGACCAAATGTGCATGTTTGGACTTTAGGAGGAAACTGGAGTAAATTTAAAGGTACAGTACAGCGTGTAAGAATTAGCGGTGTATATAGTGGCATCTAGTGGTGAGGTTTCTTATTGCAGCCAGATGAAATTTCATTCCCAAACTTTTTCAGCCTGCATGGTTCTGGGTGGCATGGTGGTTTGCCCTTCTGACTCACAGCAAGAAACCCCAGGATTCGATTCCCAACCCGGGTGTTTCTGTGTGGAGTTTGCATGTTCTCCCCGTGTTTGCGTGGGTTTCCTCCGACAGTCCGAAAACATACACAGTACGTTAATTGGCTGTTTCAAATTACCCCTAGTTGTGAGTGTTGACCCTGCGATGGCCTGGTGAGATGTCTAGGGTGTACCCTGCCCTTAACCCAGAGTCAGCTGAGATGGGCACCAGCCTCCCCATGACTCTAATTAGGATGAAGCGATTCAGAAAATTAATAAATGAATGGTTGTGGGCTGCTGTGGAAACTTGAAGGTGCATAATGGCAGCCTCCATGGGAGGGGACTCCATCTATATATATATATATATATAGCTTATTTAAAGGGTTCTGAAAACTTAGTGACTTTTAACAATTATTAAACGTTAATGAAACTTTATTTACTAATCACTCATCTCACACTCATGAACCGCTTGCTTCCACTTAGGTAATCAAAAAGCTGGTACCTGTCTCAGCCAATGCTGAGCGAAGGTGGAATACACAATGAACTGCTCGGGAGACCTTCTCAGGACCAACACAATACTAATAATAATTCATACTTACACTCACACTTAGAAGCAATATGGAACAGCAAATTAGCCTAATGGGCATGTCTTTAGAATTCGGGAGGAAACCAGAATACCCAAAATAAACCTAATGCAAGCGGGCAGTGGTGGCCTGGTGGTAAATGTGCTGGATCACTCATCCTAAGGTTAGGGGTTCAAGCCCCATTCTCAACAGGTTATTACTGTCCCTCCATTGCAACTAACTGGGTTATCAAAGGCCAGCCATGTCTCTCACTGTCTGTGGTGAGAGGTTCATGTAAAAGAACTGTTGCTGACTTTCATCAAGAGGAGCTGCACAGCTGTCAGCGTGTTTCCGCCCTGTGATGGCCTGGCGAGCTGTCCAGGGTATACTCTGCTCTCGCCGGGAGTTGGCTGGGATGGACGCCAGACTCCCCTTGACCCTATTTAGGATTAAGCAGCTACAGAAAATGAATGAATGAATAAACTCATGCAAGCATGAGAAAAACTTGCAGACTTCACACAGAAATTCTGGGGCCCAGCGTCCACTGAAATACTGTACAGTCCAACCTCCCAGTGACCCAAACAGGATTAACACTTTGTAAGATGGATGAACGTTTTATCAACACAATTATTATTTTGAATGTTTTTTTTTTTTTGCTCTTTACTTAGTCTTTTTTTTTTTTTTTTACTTAACTTTTCCTCTTTTTTTAGTCAGTCGGTACTTGTTTTCTACTTTAAATATATCAATTAAATATAAATGCACTTTTAGAACTACTACAAATTCGTTTGGGACTCAGGGCAAATTTTAAATCTATTGGGAAAAGTACAAATGATTTTTTTTTTCTCCAGAATAAACACAAACAAATGACAGCGTTATTTTTGAAATTTTGAGAAAGTAGGGGGCCAAGTTTACAGATCTCTCCACTTGTCCTGCTACGGCTTCCGTACAACATAATAAACCCGCCTATTTTCTGATTGGATTGGACAAACCATAGGGTATACGAGTCTCCGTTCTCTGATTGGTCAGTGTGCCGCGTCATATGCGGTAGTATATTAATATAGCAATGGTAATGGCAGCGGTAGAGATCGGTGAGTAAATGATTGTCTTATCGAACTATTATGGAATATTGACAGTATTTGTGCTACATGTACAATTTACTTCGGTTTATAGACATGTAAAGTTTAAGAGAAATATAAACATACAACTTTTGAGTTGGTTAATGGAGATTTTGGAGAAAATATTTTGGTGTGTATTATTTCAAAACACTGATTTTTTTTTTTTTTTTTTTTTTGCATTGACAGAAAAGCTTCGTGGCAGAAATGCTGCCCTGTCTATTGCCGCCGTGGTTATTTTCATTGGCTTGCCATTATGGTGGAAGACCACAGAAACCTACCGTGCCTGGCTCCCATACTCCCAGATCTCTGAGCTCGACTCCCTGCAGGTAGCCTGCCAGCTATCCATCCTCCTGTTTCTGTGGAGATTTTTTTTTTTTTTTTTTTTTTTTTAATATATATATATAACCAGAAAGGACTACAACCCCCTTTCAGAACCTGATTTCTCTGACAAATACCCATTTACAGTTACATTCTCACACCTAAGGACAATTTGGACTGTGGGAGAAAACTGACATTCCCTGAGGAAACTCACTCAAACAAAGGCTGTTTCTTTGACAACTGTTTTGCATAAAAATTCTGACCTACACACTTAACATTCATTTTCTGTAACCACTTAATCCTAGTTAGGGTGGTGGTGGGGAGGCTGGCGCCCATCCCAGCCGACTCCAGGCGAGGGCAGAGTACACCCTGGACATCTTACCAGGCCATCGCAGGGCAGAAACATGCTGATGACTATGCAGCTTCTCTTGTCCATAGTCAGCAATGGTTCTTTTCCATGAACCTCTCACCATAGGCAGTGACAGACATGGCTGGCCTTTGATAACCCAGTTAGCTGCACTGGGGGGAACAGTGCCAACTGTTGAGAGTGGGGCTTGAACCCACAACCTTAGGACAAGTGATCCAGCATCTTTACCACCAGGCCAGCACCGCCCACTCTAACATTCTATCGATTTATTTCAACTGATAACCTGTTTGTACTCCAGACTACTGTGTTTATTAATGACCACCATGATTACTGTATTGTTCATCCACAAAGCTGCAGCTAAGCGTTGAGGTCGAGGTGGTGTTTTCTCGAGGAACCCTGAGCCCAGAGCAACAGAAAAAGGTCCCATTCAGTCATACAAGAGTGCAGGAGCACATAGTAGATGGTGAGTTAAAGATTGTTCCAAGTGTGTCTTTCTTCTTCTTCTTTTTTTTCAGTATATTGGCGAAAGAATTCTGGAATAATGATTAATATTTGCCTTCCCCCCCAGCTAAGAATAGACTGCGATATCGGTATGAAACCAAGTATCGCACGGCTACGATTATGGAAGAAGATGCTTTAAAGCAGGCCACAGCTCAAGGTAATCTGTAAACCTGAGACACTTCAGATATATGTTCATGTATATATCATTTTCTAGGTTGTCCAGGGATTTCACAGTCTCTGTTGTCACACAGAGGCAGATCTTTCTTTGCACATGCTCAGTGAGAGTCCGTGTGGTTCTGTCGTGGTGTATGTCATCCCCGAGTCCTCCAACTTATTACCTGTTGTAAGACTAATGCACCACATACACTTCATGTACACAGTAATCAGAGCCCTCAAAGTGTGTGTGTGTGTGTGTGTGTGTGTGTGTGTGTGTGTGTGTGTGTATGCGTGTGTGTGTTAAATATACACATAATTGATGGCTCTGTCTCTACACAAAGGATGCCAAAGTATACGTGGGTCAGTGGCGCACTGCCGTGCTACGTACCGCTCCGCTTCCAGCTACTGGGAGTTTGAAGGATGTGTTATCCGCTCTGGAGCCTCAGGTCAAGCAGGTCATTGACACCATGTCCTTCAGTCACCAGGAAATCGTGGGGGCTCTGAGCGACCGCATCCGCATCAGCCAGGTCAGCAAGGAGAGCCTGGTTGACAGCATGAGGGCCATCAAGTCCAGTCCAGGTCTGATAGAACACTATGTTTGGATTTACTGCTGAAATAGTGTAATGACTGTACAACAATTTTACGACATTGAGTCCATTTTTATTTTAGAAAACTCGCACAGAGTGTGTGTGAGAGAGGGAGAGAGACAGAAGTGTGTGTGTTAAAAAATGTTTAATAATGGTTTAGTTAATAAATATGTTAATAAAATGGTTTAATGTGTTAATTAAATGTTTAAATGGTTTAATAAATAATTTTCTTTTACTTTTAACACATATTTCATTAATCATATAAAATTGGTGTACTTTTATTATTTTTAAAGGGTTTATAGGGTTGTCTTTGGAGCCTTGGAACAAATCAGGTGTTTAACATGTAAAATGCGCCCCCTACTGACGAAACTCCCACGTTACGAAAAAGGCGCTGGAAGGGATTAATTTACATTTAAGAAAATATGTGGTCTTCTTGTTAGTTATTAAATTATCTTACTTATTAAAATCCAGCAAAATTATTTAATTTTATTTTATTTATTACATTGAAAATGTAGTAGACATTTTAAGAATGTTTGATTTTCTTACATATATTCATTTACAATGTATTAAAATTATTTTGTTTCACTCTTTGAAAGTCAAACAGTATTTCTTTTTGTTTTTTTGGTGTTTTTTTTTAAACCTGACTTGAAAATGTAAATTTGTTCCTTGGAAAGTCCTTGAATGAGATTTGGCTCAATATGTGGGAACCAAGACTAAATAAAAATTTTCCCCTGAACCACAGGTTATGAAATCACATTCAGCCTGTTGAACCCTGACCCCAAATCCCACCGTCTGCACTGGGACATCGAGAGAGCTGTTCAGAATTACATCCAGCCTCTTCTGACCAAACTCGCGCCGATGGCTAACTTCTCCGTGGACTCGCAGGTACTCCGATATTAGCCATCTAAATGCATTTACCCTCTTTATAAGCATTGTTGTGCTTTTACAAATACAAACCTATTTCTCCCTGTCAGATCCTGTACTACGCAGTGTTGGGGGTTAACCCTCGTTTCGACAATGCTGTCTCGGCATACATTCTCAGCGCTGACAGCCTTGCACATGTCATCAACCCTGTGGAGGCTAGACTAGGTGAGGACATGTTCTAAAATGCAGGTTAACATGTTTACAGGAATCCTTCACTTTCTGCGGTTAATTGGGACTGAGATCCCCACACGACCATCGAAATCCGCAAAGTAGGATCCCTCCCAACCCCTCTTGACTGACGTATACGTACAGTGGTACGTCACCTTACGGAAATAATCCGTTCCAGAAGTGGTTTCGTAACTGGATTTTTTTTTTCTTCGTAAGTTGAGTAGCATTTTACATGTAAAAGGCCTGATTCATTCTAAAGCCCCCAATACTACCCCCTAAACCCTATAAAAATTATAAAAGTATACCCGTTAAGGCCTCCTTCTGCTTCAATATTGTACCGATGGTAGATGGGTTTCAGCCATATTCCTTTGTGATATCACTCAACCGCATGTCATGAGCCCGCTTCTTCTTTTCACTCGCACCAGGAATCACTTTCACTGGGAATCACACGTGCGAGCGTGTGTGTGTGTGCGTGTGTGTGTGCCGATGGTAGACGGGTTTAACCACATTCCTTTGCGATATCACTCAACCGCATGCCATGAGCCCACTTCTTCTTTTCACTCGCACCAGGAATCACACGCGCGCGTGTGTGTGTGTGTATATATGTGTGTGTGTATATATGTGTGTATGTGTATGTATGTGTGTATGTGTGTGTGTGTATATGTGTGTATATATGTGTGTGTGTGTGTGTGTGTGTGTGTGTGCGCGTGCGCACACAAGTGTTGACCATGTCTTCTGAGCAGAGTTTTAATCATAGAAATGTTTATGCAAGGTTAAAAGCCTGAACCAAAAAATAAAGTTGCAATGAGCACACTCGAAAAACTCACGAAAAAACAGTAACTCTGTCCTTTACGCGTGTTAGAACTCCATGATGAACAATGGATCGAAGGCGCATGAAAAGCATCATGGGTATTATGGAGATACAGCTCCATAATAGCCAATGGGAGGCCAGCGGGGCAGGGTGTTGGGAGATAGCCAATGACAGAGCAACTTGCGCATTGTTTGACTTTTTGAGATGGCACGTTTTGTAACGTGAATTTTTTTCGTATCCAGAGATGGAAATTTTAGGTAAATGCGTTTCGTAACTTGGATTTTTCGTTTGTTGGGTCTTTCGTAAGGTGAGGTACCACTGTACATGTATATGTGTATATAATATCAATAAATACATATTCAATGATATACATGTTTATAATAACAATTAAACATTGAAAAATAATGCATAAGATGTAAATAAAATATTGTCGTAGTCGTCGGCAGCCGTACGTCTCGAGAGATGATGATGTAGCGCTATGGTAGGCATTTGCGGGAGTGACTGTAAAGGCCCACCCTAGAGTGACAGTTTCTTCAACAAATACTGCATACAAAAGGGCTTTGAGGTGCCATGGGGGCTGCCCTTTCTTTCCTCTGCTCTTTTCTCAGCGAGCTTGTTTATTCTGTTGCTTTCAGCTTTGTTGACCCCCTCGTTGACAGTTGTCTTCCAGAGCTGGGTGTTTCAGCAGTGCCTTCCCAAGGTGATGATGTCAATGCCAGATAATTTCATGTCCTGCTTGCACGCGTCCTTGTACCGAAGCTGTGGTCTATCTTGATGTTTATTTTGATGTTCTTATGAAAGAAATAAGGACTGACTATTATTCACCTCGGGCTCAATGAAGTTTGCTGAATTGAAAAGCCCTTCCTGATGTTCCCTCTTGGGGACTATTAGGCGACATCCACCTCACCTTCAGTACATGATTGTTTAGTATTCCCTGACCAATCAGATCGTGCCATTCCTTACCATAAACAATTTTATTCTTTTCTAGGCTCTAATGCTGCCTCTTCATACCCTGTTCTGAACTTCTTACTGTATGTCCCTGAACCTCATCACTCGCCGCTCTTCATCAGAGACCACAGGAAGAAGGAAGTGCCTTCAAACGCCTTCCACAGTCCCCGCTGGGGCGGGATAATGGTACAGTTTGTTTACTCCGCTATCCTCTTATGTATTTTCTTAAACTTATTTATTTAACCTTATTTTCTTTTGTATCTGCTTGTTTTTTTTGTTTGTTTGTTTTGTTTGTTTTAAGGTGTATAATGTGAATGATATGTACACACCCGAGGCAAAATTTCCGGTCGATATCAGCATCAACATGACCAGAGTAATGGGCGTCTTTTTGGCACAGCTAAGGTCCGTCTTTAGTTTACAGTTGTTACAGTTGCTTTATACAACTGCCTGGTATTCTGTTTTCGAACCCTTTCCCGTCTTTCCTTCAGACTCTTATTGGGAGTACAGAAGACACAGCCTCCTCTTGGTTTCGTTCTTCAGAGCCCAGGCAGCGCGGGATTGGCCGATTGGGAATTGGACCAGTTGCTATGGAGTCGCAGTGTAGAGAATGTAGCTACTGCTACAACTACCATCACCTCGCTCGCTCAGCTCCTCGACCAGATCAGCAACATCGTTATTAATGACAACATCGCCCAGCAGGTGAGGGATCATGGCTCGTGGCACGGCTAATAATTCAGGCGAAGCCTGAAATGTAAGCACAGAAGTGATCTGCATGTGAATGAGTGGCGGGTTATTCTGTTTGTTGCTATAAATGAGCCGATGTTTGTTTGGTGTACGTGAAAGGAAGCTCGCATTACAATGTCCCAACTTATTATTCCAGAAGTTCACTCGAATGTATCTGATTTTTGTTAGTTTAATATCTGTGTAATGTTATTTCTTGCCTTATATGAACTGACGTATCTATGTCCTGTTCTTGTAATTTTACACACTTGTGAAAGTCAAACAATGCAAACTATCAAACATGTTTTAGCAGATTGCAACTTGAGAAATGTAAGTAAAAACAACCTGACGATGAAAATGTAGATGCTGTATGTTTATGGTTACAGAGTTTGGAAGGTTTGCCTTTCGTTCCACTTTAACTGATGTCAGCTTGCAATTCACAAAACATGTTCATTAAAGCTTCTGATGTGTTACTTTGATTAATTGAATACAATATATATTTTGAAATTATATTTTCTCTTGAAGGAAATTCGTGACGATTGTCTTTCTGTTGCAGGTGTCAAGTGCAGTGACGTCGCTCCAAGGTGCCATGGCCGAGCTGGATGCTGGGAACTTGGGGTTTGCTCTGCAATACAGTCGGGAGGCCATACTGGCTTCTGAGAAAGCGTTTTTCGACCCCTCTCTTTTGCACCTCTTATACTTTCCTGATGACCAGAAGTTTGCTATTTACATTCCTCTCTTCTTACCGATGTGTGTGCCCATCGTGCTCTCACTGCTGAAGATCATCGGTGAGATTAAACAGAAACGTGCGGACAAGCAAGCCAAGAAAGATTGAGGGGAACCCCACTCACACACACACACACGTGTTAATGCCTGTAAAGTTTATTTCTATGCACTGATTTTGTTCCCCCTTTCTTTTCAAAGGTCTTTTTTGTTGATATTTATAGTCTGTAATTACAAGGACTTTCCATTTGAAAGCAGAACTTAACTACTGTCGAAATTCTTTTTGCCACACTTTCTAAACCAAACTTTTTGTTTTATCAAGGGTTTTTTTTTTTTATTATTATTAAACCTTTTGAGCAATTCATGTTTATAAATCAACAGCCTGGCCAGAAAAGCTCACACACACCTTCAGTAACTTTCTTAGACTTTTGGATCGTAAAATACAGTAATACAGGATTATAAAGGAAATGAGAAGGTACTCACTGCATCAGTTAAAGTTAGAATAATTCATTCCTGCAGTAATTATCCAAGTAAATATTTTAAATCAATCAATCCATTTGCCAAATAGCTTAGTCCTATTAAAGACATGGGATACTATAGCCTATCTCAGCCGACTGTGGGTGAAGGAGGGTTACACCTTGAAAAGCATGATAGTACATTGCAGGGGGAACACGGACAACCATTCACATGTCACTTACACCTATGGACAATTTGGAACAGCCAATAGTCTGACATGCATGTCTTTGGACTGTTGGAAGAAATCAGTTTACAAAAAGCATGGGGAGAACGTGCAAACTCCTCACAGAGACGCCCTTGAGCGTGGGACTCAAACCCAGGATCGTCTTGCTGTGCCACCGGTTCACCTTTTTTAGGTGTATGCTTACTGGAATCCAAATACTGTAGTGACCTTTTTTTTTTTTTTTGGCCTTGGCTTGGCAGTAGAAATGTTCTTGAAGGAGTAGATGAAAATGTGGGTGTGCGAGTGTCAGAATCAATGAAAATGGGTGACTAGTTATTTCCTATTCCAAAAAGCAGGTTTGTCGGGGTTCAGCACAGCGTACAGTACGAGTAACAATTAAAAAAAAAATTACACAAAAGGACCTAGAACTAGCCTCAAACAGCTGGGTATTGCAAAAGAGATATTGATTTTTCTTTCTTTCTCCCAGTCTTTGCACAGGAAACCAGTTGATTGTTGTTTACATGAATGATCTGACTCCAATATACGTACAACCATGTTTTTTTGCTTTAACCTTATTCCAAATTTTAGTCCGTTGCATTTAGTACAGTGCATTTTTTTGTTGTTGTTATTTCTTCCAAATTTCTTATATTTCCCCTGAACACTCAGAAAGGGTGATAAGTGTTATAGTCAAGTGCATAAGTAGCCCTATTGTTTTTTGTCGAATTGTTGAAACTTTGTTTTCCTCACTTACTGTTTTGCCAAAGCGTTAATCATATTAGGGTTGCAGGGAGGCTGGCACCTATCTCAGCCAACACTGGGCAAGGTTGGGTGCACGCTGGATAGCTCAAGAAACTATTTTCTAGCCAACGCCTGCACAACTATTTACACTTCCATCCACAACTAGGGGCATTTTGGAATAGTCAGTTAGACTAATGTGCATGGTTTTTAAACTGCGAGCACAAACCAGAGTACCCAGAGGAAACCCAAGCACATACAGCCAGAAATCCACATGCACACAACACGACTAGGCCGATCTGGTTTTAGCCTGGTTGCTAGCTGGCCTGTTTGGTTCTAGACACTTGTTCTTTGGAGCCAGCATTTGACCTGCACTCTCTATTCTACTAGCTGACCAGTCAGTTGCTCGACCTAAACTGGTTCGCCAGTAGCTTGCCTACTGCGTTTCTGTGCTTGTGAACCTTATTTTGGCCGCCACTAGTTTCCCTCACTTTGGCCGAGAAGGAGGGCTGGAGTACTGCAACTCGAAAACGCCGATCACTATCTGTGACAAGTCCCATCCTGGCCTTATTTTTACAAGAGTATGTATGCAAGGGTAGCATACTGGAATGCATTTCAGGGGGCCCTTATTGGTTTATAACAGCTTTTGTGGACTGTGCCAGTGATACAGCAGGTAAGGAGTCACAATATGAGACTACTATGATGATGGTAGTCAGAAAGCTCTCCACGACTATGAGGTCACAAAAGGCTCTCAGTATTTCTGTCGTAATGTCCTGTCGGTGTGTCACATGATGTCGGACCACATGGTCCCTTAAGCAAACTGATTCAACTAAATGTCAGCTTCTGAGTGAATGGCTGTTTTATGATACTTTAATTATTTGCCATGTCCATTAAAGAATAAGAAATAAATAAATATTTCGTGTATAATAACTTAAAATACAATCATATAAAATTTCATTTAAAATAGACGTGACTGTGCATATATCTCTAGCGAATCTCAAATGGCTGCTGATTGACTACGAAGGGCACGAGGTAGAGTGTGTGAAGCAGTGACTAATACCGTCGACGGAGTACACCTATGTAGCAAGTGTGACGCCATTTTGATTTCAGCCCTTGATTTCTATTGGTCTTCAGCCCTTTTGAGTAGAGCAGTAGGAAGAAACGAAGGCGCCATCTTAGATAACAGACGCGTGATTTGTCCTTTCAAATTTAAGAAGCTCTTTTGATACATTCACTCTGGTAAGTATTGCATTTCATGTTGTAAACATTTACGGTTAGTGTTTGATAATAAAAATCTGGTAGGTTTTTAATTTAAATTGGTTGTTTTTGTGTTAGAATACGTCATGTCTAGTAGCGGGGTGATCCGAGGTCCTGCGGGAAACAACGACTGTCGGATTTATGTGGGGAATCTGCCTCCTGACATTCGCACCAAAGACGTCGAGGACGTATTTTATAAATACGGAGTGATCCGTGATATTGACTTGAAAAACCGAAGAGGAGGACCACCGTTTGCATTTGTGGAGTTTGAGGATCCCAGGTAAAAAAAAAAAAAAAAATCTTGTCAGAAAACACCTCAGCTAGCTGGGTAACGTTAGCATGGTGAGGGGGAGGGGCATATTCAATCTTTAATTTTTTTCCTGATGTTTTGAAGTCATGCATTATACCATTTAATAGTCGGGGATTATCAATGTACAATCATATATATGAAATATTACGTGTATAAACACAGTGGCGCTTGGTTTTTTTTTATGATAAAGTAGTTCAATTTTCTAAAGAGCGGCTCGGTGACGTGCTGTACTAATTTGCATAATATTGAATATTCATAGTATTTGCATATGAAACGGATTTTTATGAAGTGAAAATATTCTGTAAAGTTTTGTCCGAGTGTAAACTTTATTTCTCTTGTGGGGCAGAGATAATTTTTTTTTAATCGCATGGCAAACAAACCCCACGCGGTTCGAAAGACCTCTATGAAAAAAAAACTAAAAACAATGACCGTTTCCCTTGCTGTGGCTCATTAGTGTCTCTCTTAACAACCCGAGAGACAGGCCTGGGGTCGGGCATGAAGGTGAGCACCTGGTGGTTGGGCTTCTTCCCATGGAGTCGGGCCAGGCTGAACACGAAAAGGAGACATGGGTCTGTCTCCCATGAATCACCACCCGTGGGAGGGGCTATAGGGGTCCGGTGCGTTGGGTGGCAGTTGAAGGCATGGGTTCTGTCGGACCAATCCTCAGCTACTGACTCTAACTCTTGGGACATGGGACTAGGGAAGGAGCCTGAGCTGGTGCATGAGGTGGAGAGATACTGACTATATATAGTCGAATTCCCCTCAATGCATAGCTTGGGCTCTGGAACCACCCATCTCAAGACCGGCTTGGACCATATTTCATTCTGGAGTTGCTCATGGGGAGAGGCGGCAAGCTGGGTTCTCCCCAATCGAAGAAAGGGTAGCCTCCCAATGCCTTCGGGTGGGGGGACAGGTCCTGACGGTTGTTTGTGCTTATGCACTAAATGACACTTCAGAGTACCCACCTTTGGAGTGTTCAGGGGATGTGTTGGCGAACTCTCCTCCCTGGAGACCCACTCCTTGTCCTGGCAGACTTCAACACCCATGTGGGCAACGATCGTGTGACCCGGAAGGGTGTGATTGGTAGGTATGGCCTCTCCAGTCTGAACCTGAATGGTATTTCATTGTTGGACTTCAGTACTCGACCAGTTTGTTCATCATGAGCACCATGTTCAAACACCTAAGGGTGTCCATAAGTACACTTGACACCAGGACACCCTAGGTTGCAGTTCGATGATTGACTTTGTCATCGTGTCACCGGACTTGCGGCCGCATGTTCTGGACATTCAGGTGAAGAGGAGAGTTGAGCTGTCAATCGATCACCACCTGGTGGTGAGCTGGCTTTGATGGTGGGTGGGGGGGGTTGCCCTCCAGACCTGGCAGGCCCAAGGGTGTAGTTAGGGTCATATGAAAATGTTTAGCAGAGTGTTTTGTCAGAGGGGCCTTTAACTCCCACCCCTGACAGAGCTACAACCATGTCCCGGAGGAGGCAGGTGACATGGAATCTGAATGCTCTCATTGGAGGATTCGCAGTCGAGTGCGAAACAGCCGGGATGAGCATCATCAGCACCTCCTAGTCGGAGGCCATGGATCTCAATCGGAAAAAGGGTATAATGCACCCTCCGGGTCAGAAATGGATCCTGCCTCAATTGTAGGAGTTCAATTATCTCGAGGTCTTGTTCACAAGTGAGGGAAGGATGGAGCGGGAGATCGACAGGCAAATAATTGCATCCTCGGCTGTTAAACAGCGCTTGTACCGGTCCGTCATGGTGAAGAGGGAACTGAGCCACAAGGCAAAGCTGTCAATTTGCCAGTCGATCTACGTTCCCAACCCTCAACTATGGTCATGAGCTTTCGGTAGTGACCGAAAGAACAAGATTGCGGATACAACCGGCTGAAATGAGATTCCTTCGCTGGGTGACAGGGCGCTCTCTTAGAGATGACGTGATAAGCGCAGCCATCTGGGGAGAACTCTTGAGTAGAACCACTGCTTCTCTGCATTGAGCGGAGCCAGTCAAGGTGGCTCGGCAATCTGGTTAGAATGCCTCCTGAACGCCTCCCTGGTGTGGTGTTTCGGGCATGTCCAACCAGAAAGAGACCCCGGGGATGACCCATAACACGGTGGAAGTATTACGTCTCTTGGCTGGTCTGGGAACACCTCGGTATCCACCAGAAGAACTAAAGGAAGTTGCTGGGACGAGGAACGTTTGGATCTCATTAGGCTGCTCCCCCCACGACCCGACCCCGGATTAAGCGGATGATGATGGCAAACAAGCATTTGTATATTTTTGGAGTACTACAATTTTTGTCCGGAACCCAAAAATTAAAAAACCTTTATAACGAATTTTCCATGATATGAGCATCGATTCCACCATAATCTGCCCCATTCAACCAGCAACATTTTGATTTAGCAGCCCACTATTTCAGAAGCACTTGCGAGAGCTCATCTCAAGACTTTCCTTGCTGGCATTCGTAGCGTGCACATACAAAGTTCTCCTTTGTTCTGCACCACCTCATGTCTGACCATGTGACATCTTTGCCACAGTTGGTGATTGGAAGGGGTAGTTGACTTATTGTTTATTCTTTTATTATTTATTACTATCAATGTACATGTATTATTATGAAATTTATTGTTTTTACATATTTATATTTAAATATTAGGTCAAATATATATGGTTGTGTCAGGTTGTGAGTTTGGGAAGGGGTTGGAACAGATTAATTGGTTTCCTATCATTACCCATGGGGAATTTTTGTTTTATCTAATGAACATTTTGACTTATGAGCTCGCCCTTGGAACGGATTAATTTCATAGGTCAAGGTACCACTGCACTTGAGAAATAAATATGAAATGCAAGCTTTAATGATGGTTGTGGGCATGAAGAGATTTTTAAAATGTGAGCAGGTAAGATTCCGCTAAATTCTTTGAGTGATGGAAACAAGAAAATTTGGGTGGGTGGGGAAATATAAATTTTAAACTGTATACTCAAGTTATAATCCCCCCCCCCCCCCCCAAAAAAAAAAAAAAAAACCGCGCACACAAACAAAAAGACCATTTCATGAATTTTGGTAGTGTTGAACAAAATTCAGTTTTATTATAAACACATTTTCATTTATGCACTCAATCACTGTATCAACACTGATCAGGTCATAAAAGTCAATGTTTAAGTGGGGGAAATATAAGGTCATTTAAAAATATATATCATTACAAATTGCAGGCTTCTAATGAGGAGTAGTTGGCCATTGTCATAATCAGTGATAGGTTGTTTGGAATCAGTCAGTCAGTGATGGTCCAATGACCTCAGACTTTACCACACTTGTTAACACGCTAACATTGCCTGTTCTTTATATGTGTGTGTGTGTGTGTGTGTGTGTGTGTTTGTGTAATTTTATATATACAGTGGAACCTCGGTACTTGACCACAATTTGTTCCAGACAGCTGGTCGAATTCCGGACCCCCCCCCCCCCCCACACACACACACAAATAATGTAAATAGCCCTAATCCGTTCCGTCGTCTTTTGAACAGAAGTTTACGGTATTGTAGCTCATATCATAGGTCCGCAAATTAAGTGAAAAATTATTGAATACAGTACACTAAAATAAAAACCACAGTACAGTGGTACCTCACCATAAGAAATTAATCCATTCCAGAGCCTTTTTCTTAACCTGGATTTTTTTGTAAATTGAACCACATTTTACATGTAAAAACGTGTGATCTCATTCCACATTGAGTTCATGCAGTGCTGCTTCCAAGCCATGGTTTGGGAGAAAAAACTAAAAGATTTAGGAGTGGTTCATAGAAACATGCATCGCCTTCTCTGCTGATAATTTTGTAAATAAAATTTGTTAAAATGAACCCAAATAAGTATTGTCCGATCACGTAAATTAACTTGAAGATGCTTATTAAGATTCAGTATTATCATATTATGATAATGAAGGGACTCGTTTTCATAATGATCTCATTTAAATGATTTGTCTTAATTAAATGAAGATAGAACAGAATAATAAAGGAATTGGCTATGTAGTCTCATTACTGTGTTCTGTCAACTGTCGTTACTCTGCTTTCCTGTTTTCAAATTGTGTTCAGACGTCCATTGAACATGTTTGTGTTCTCTAATTTAGAGATGCGGAGGATGCTGTGTACGGAAGGGATGGCTATGACTACGATGGCTATCGTTTGCGCGTGGAATTCCCCAGGAGTGGCAGAGGTGGGGGAAGAGGTGGAGGAGGAGGCGGAGGTGGTGCTCCCCGAGGCAGATACGGTCCGCCGTCCCGACGCTCGGAATACAGGGTCATAGTTTCAGGTCAGGACATTTTTAATATATTTCCATTGTAAGAAAATCTCAGTAATAAACATGAATGGTGTTAACATATGATTACATCACTGTTTCTATGCAGGACTCCCTCCTAGCGGTAGCTGGCAGGACCTAAAGGATCACATGCGCGAAGCAGGTGATGTATGTTACGCTGATGTTTTCCGCGATGGCACCGGTGTTGTGGAGTTTGTGCGCAAAGAAGACATGACCTACGCGGTGCGAAAGCTGGATAACACTAAGTTCCGGTCCCATGAGGTACGTTTGAGTTTGTGAATAGGAAGCGCCATTGAGAAGGACAGGACAGGGCATAGCTTAAGGAGAGGGATGGTTCAAGGTAAGGTGATGAGAAACCCGTGGTGGAGCCTCATGGACTAGGAGGACCCCAGGAATGGCTTATTGAATGTAAGTGATTTTAGTGTCGGGCTGTGTGTTGATTTTTTTTTTTTTTTTTTTTTTTCCCCTGTTATTAATATCTCTTTCTGACCGCTTCTGTGCTGTAGACTCCTCTCTGTAGTTCAGAAGTTATATATTTTTTCATATTGGGTGAAACTTCAGATGATTTACTTAACTGAGTCCTAAACGGTCCATGCCACGGGGTCCAAATGAGCCCTGCTGTTTGGGTGTGAGGGATGGTGTTCTCTCTTCCCGTTTGTCTCTGTCATTCTTTCTCCCTGTGTGTCTTTTTTGTCACTTGCTTTCTCTTTTTTTTTTCTTTCTGTCTCTTGTTTGTCACTTCCTTTTTCGCTTGCGCTCTGTCTTTTCTGACTTTTCTCATTTGTATTTCCTCTTTCTTTATCTCTTTCTCATGCATTGTGTCTTTTGTCAATCACAGCAACACTATCAAGTCATAGGTGTCTGTGAGCTTCTGTATGCAGAAGAGGGCGGATAGCGTTCTTCTCTGAGCATGTTATGCCGCCCTGTGATGCATGACCAGTAATTTGAAAACATCTGATCGATTGATCGATTGGCTGTACGGGTGTCAGAGGAAACTTGTGCAGCATGTCGTATGATTGCTGGCGGAACTTATCAGACAACCCATTTAGGAGAGAACAATTAAACTATAACCCATTTGTTTCAGGTCTGGAGGTGGTAAGTATTTCCTGATTAGTAAATGTTAGCTGGTTCAGTGTTAGAAGGAGATGTGTTATGTGTTTCCTAGGGTGAGACAGCTTACATCCGCGTAAAGGTGGACGGCCCGCGCAGCCCGAGCTACGGGCGGTCACGCTCCCGTAGCCGCAGCAGAAGCCGCAGTAGGAGCAACAGCCGTAGCCGCAGCTACTCTCCACGCCGCAGCAGAGGATCACCGCGTTACTCACCCCGTCACAGCAGATCTCGCTCCCGCACTTAAACTCCCACAGCACAGCTAGCTCTCCAGCCACACACACCCTGTATCGCCCTCTACTGGACCCACCCATCACTTCATCTTCACCCCCCCCCCCCCCACACACACACACACACACCCCAGTCGACATCGTCTTTGGTTTGGAGCAGAATTTACATAAATTAGTCTTTTCATTTTAATTATTTAAGCTAACAAGATCAAAAAGCAATCTAGCCGAAGGAGTGGGTGTACCCGTTTGTCTTCCTTCTCTCTCGCTCTCTCTCTCTCTCTCTCTCTCTCTCTCCTTTTTCTCTCTAAAAACACTGTTCCCAGTGTTCTGTCCTGTCTTATACTGTTCCCCTCGTCCCTTGTCTTTTGTTCTGCATCCATATTTTAACTGATTTTCCATATCTCATTGTTTTTGTACGTTAGAAATGGTAGTTGTACAAATGCTAGAAATGTCTTTTTTTGAGAAATTGGCTCCTTTTTTTTTTTTTTTTTGAATAATAGAAAGGGGGTTTGTGGGTTGGGTAAGTTGGGTTTTAATTTTGTTGGTTAGGATTTTTTGTTGCAAAACTGTTCTATTTTTACCTTTTCATGTGTCTTTCTATAGACAACAGAGGAGCAGGATTAAAGAAAGCTTTGGAATAAAGGATTGTCAAGCACAGTTCATTCATATTAGGATAAAGCGTATTTGGAGGAGGACAAGCAGGCATTTCAATTTTGGCAATGGTATGATGACAAGTGTTTTTAGTAACCTTCAAACAAAAATTGCAGGTTTTTCCCCCTCAGACTTTCAATGATAAATTTTCTTAGATTAATGAAGTAACACATTTGTTCTTTTTGTTTTGCCTTGTTTTACCCTCCTATTATAGTCCCCTCGTTTTTTTTATTTTTTTTTTCCATTGGCCTTTAACGCCAAGCATGCATGTGTTCTATCTTAATGTCATGTTACTGCATACGTCAGTTTTTTTTTTTTTCTTTCTTTCTTTGTTTGTTTGTTTTGTTCCGCCCCCTTTGCTTATTCCCTGAATACAGAAGCATTTATTTTACATTTGTTATATAAATTGAACTGGACTGTGCCATTATAGAGCAACTCCACACTTCTCAGGACAGATCGATGGATGAAGGTTTGCCTTGTGCACTTGTATCAGTATATAAATCACAAAGCTGTTCAAGAAACTGCTTTTTTTTCTTGTATCTCATGATGGTAGAGTGTAATGTATAATAATATAGTGCTTAAAGAATTTGTTAGAACGTAATTCAGTACTCATTTATGCTTTGGAATCAAACGCGGAAAAAAATAAATACATGCGCTGCTCCTGTAATAATCTTAGACGCTTTTGACATAGCTGTGATTCTAACTTGATCCCTCTTTTTTGATTTTGCTGGTATTCAAAGGTTTGGATTGGAGGAGGGACACACTGTCTCCCGATCCTTGGAGCCGGATCAGTTCAGGATCAGGAGCAGGATTAGGATTAGGATAAGGATGGATACATACATGGAGCAGGATCAATTTACCGGGAGCGGGAACCATAGGAGAGGATCCCAACCCCTCACCAAACCTCACTTAATGGAGATTAAAAAAAAAAAAAAAAAAAGTTGAAAACCTTTTGATTGGCTTTTCCCCCAATTTTTTACCCCCTTTTTTTCGCGGAGCCAAACCAAAGAGGCGCACGCTGAAGGAATCCTACGTTTGTGTTGTTTTTTTTTTTTTTTTTTTTTTTTTTTCTCTCGGTATAAAATGGAGCAGAGCCAGGAACCAGGAGTCTGGATCAGTTGCTTTGGATGGAATCCACATGAGGAGCTTGGTAAATAGAGGGATTTCAGGTTTTGGGAGGGTGGGCTGGGAGGTTCATTCATACTGATCTTTGTAGTTTATTTAGGAATTCAAATACACAATCCTTCAGAATTTTTAGATGTGTGTGTTGGAATTGGTGGGATTTTCTGAATGATACTTCTGCTCACTTGTTTATAGTGGTTCTTTTTCTTTTGAACTTTCAATAAAGATTAGAAATCCAGCATGTGTAATTTTTTTTCCTTACAGTAACTAAAAAATAATCTAGGATCTTGGTTAGATTCGGTAGAGTTTCGGGTTTATTATCGCATCATTCTATTTATTGCAAAAGCTGAGATAAAATGTCTACTGTTGCAGAACTGCATGTAAAATAATCCTTCATGAATGATAGATGAATACTAAGAAAAGTCAGCTTCCTGTGACACCGCACTGGCGCGTGCTTGTAAAACTGATACTCAGAATTCTAGTAGTTTTTTCAGAAAAATCTTTGGTATATGATATATCTGATCAAGCAGAACACTAGAAGCAGTACATTATAACCAACCAGGTGAGGGCAGAAGGGCTCAAAGGCCCAATAATGGCAGCTTGGTGGTATTGGAACATGAACCATTGGCCTTCTGATCTGTAACCCAGAGTCTTATCTACTGACTTGCCACTTGCCCCTCTAAACACTGAGTGACTGCAATTCCTGTCATCGAATCTTTTGCTGTAAACTCCTCTGTAAATAAATCTATCTGTAGTAACACCATGAAGGGCCACTTCGTCACCTCCGCTTGTCTTGAAAGTTCAGGTCACCATAGATGGGGAGGAAAACTTCACACCTGTGATTGCCAACTCATTTGGTGAGTTTATAAATGACCCAAAAAATCTCCCACATTTCAAAGGTAAATTTAAACATGTTAAAAATAATCCATTCATTATTTACACATGAAACTTGGTGAGGGAGGAGAGGTAGTGCGAAGGTCCGTTGGTGGCCCAATCCCAATTGAACACCCATAAGCTTCAAGAACTTGACGTGTGGTTTCGGTAAGATGGAGCGACAGTGCGTGCACAGAACTAAAAGATCATCAAATGTGCTGCAGGAAGTGATTCCAGATCTGGTGATCCTGCTGCTTGATGTTGGGTGGTCAGCCCGTTCCCCTTACCTTGACCCTTGTGGGTTTTTTTTTTTTTTTTTTTTGGGCTATCTTAAATCATGAGTACGCATATCTTTCTCAAAATCAAATTATTCAAGACCTTAAGGTTAAGATTCAGCAGGAGATCACTGTCATCACGGTCATCGTCCTACATGACATGTCGTGCCATGGCAGCCTTCAGAATTCACCTCCAAGTGTGTATAGACAATGATGGCCTCCATTTAAGAACTTAATGAAGTTTCACACGTTAAAATAATCTAATTACCTTTAATGGTTTTTCATCTCATTTACCTTTGAAATCTAGGTGTGCTCTTAAGTCACACTGTGTGTGTGTGTATATATATATATATATATATATATATATATATACACCAAAAATAAAAGGACAGGACAAAGACTTTCTATTGAAACTCCATTTATCACTGATAAATGGAGTTTCAATAGAAAGTCTTTGTCCTGTCCTTTTATTTTTGTTATTTGCTCTACCAAAAAGTATTGAGCACTCTCCTACGGAAGGATCTACTCAGAAAATCCTATATATATATATATATATATATATATATATATATATAAAAGCATTGTGTTGGTGGTCTCAACTTTGAACTGCAGGAACCAGCTCTGATTCCCAGGTTACTCTGCGGAATTGTGCAGTTTATTTGTATTTTTGAGTTTTTTCCCCACACCCTCTATATTGATCTTTTGGTTTTGGCATACTGTACTCTATTAATCCCTCGAGAAATTATTGTTTCTGCATTTAACCCATTCAAAGTAATCACACACTCAGATCGATGGCTGCCACACATACTGTGGTGCCCAGAGAGCAGTTGGGGTTATCTACCTTGCCCAAAGGCACTTCAGCCAATTTTGTGGGGGGAAAAGGGAAGGTGCAGCTCACCCCTCCCCACCACCATCGACACCCATTTTTCCTACTGGTTTAGGAAGCCAACTAAGGCATCAGGCTATGGCTGCCCCAAACTAATGTCCAAGGTGGCATATGGGCCATTGTTATGCCTGATTGCTCTGAGAAATACATGTTTATATGAACAGCGACAGGGAATGGAGTTGCACAGTGCCAGAATGGGAAGAACATGTAAAGTCTATAATGAAACACCTGAGCCCTCGAATCCAGAAACTGTTTGCTGTAAGCACTATAGTTGCATGCAGCAAACAAGTCCTGGGTTTGAGGCTCAGCGTTTCTGTGTGGACTTTACATGTGCTTCCCATGCTTGCATGGGTTTCCTTTAGGTACTCCAGTTTCCTTCCACATTCCAAATACAGCACGTACCTGCAAATTAGGCTGGACTTGAGTGCGAATGGTTACTGCCACAGTCTGGCGAGCTGTTCAGGGTGTACTCCGCCTTGAGCCCGTGTCAGTTATCAACCCCACCCCCATTCGAGGTGAATTTGCACTCACTGTGGCCAGGGTTAAAGGAACGCTTCATGTTAGCTTTGTTGTAGCTAAATGAGCTGTTATGAGAATAAATACCACATTTATAAACATATACCACGGTAAGTCAACCATTTTTTATAAAATAAATATGCAGAAATAAATATGATTTAAACATATAGCACAACAAATCAATCTTTTATAAAATAAAATATGAATATTTTGAACGTTTACAGTCAAAAGCTACACATCCTGAGGTAAAAAAAAATTATAGGCCTTGAAAAGTGAGCGCGCGACTCTCCCGGCCCCCGATGCATTATGGGATGAAATAAAACGCAGGCAGTAGAAAGCTAATGGAAAACGCTTGTAACGTGCGGGAAGAAAGAACGCATTAGCCAATCAGACGGCAGGTGCAGTGAGGTGGGCGGGGTTTAGCGGGTCTCTCTCTCTCTCTCCCCCCCCTCCCCCCATCTCAGGATACGTAGGTGAATATGAGTGAAAAGCGCAGCCGTTGCATGGATAGAGAAGAGAGGTGAAAAAGAGAGCAGTTTGTACGTGAAACGTGGCGTCTGGCGGTCCAAACGAGGCGAACCTGAACTAAATCAGCCCACTGGTGCAGCAGAACTTGTTTTGTACAAAAAAGGTAAGTTTGGTACGGTTTTATTCGTCGCGTTGTCGTTAAATGCATCCGGTATTTAGAGCTTGGGGTGCACGCCGACAAGTTTATTCAAGGAGCGCGTGAAGAGGGCATGACATGCAAGATACATGCGCCACGGCATGGCAGATCACAGCTCAGAACACTTAATAATAATATTAATCCGTGCACTAAATATATTTCTCATGTATTTTCTTCACACAAAGTCCTGATTTGTGCAATCAAATGACGTCGATTTTACGTTTCGAGGTTGTTCATTTATGGGTACAATTGTTTTAAATATTTTTTTTAAATTGACCCCGTAGCAATAAATACAAGTTTACTCACTCAAACAATAAATTGCCAAGGTTTAGCTGAAATTAGGCATTTAAAAAAATGAATTATTTCTACAAAATGGTATATTAATAAGAATATTTAATTCAGCTTCGTTTATATATCATTTTTAAAAATATATATTATTAAATTAATTAATGCACAGACACCTAGATCCCTGAAATCACGTGACACCTTGTGGAGGAAGCAGGAACCATACCGGCTTCCTACCATGTTAAAGGGTAACTAGGTGATCCATGGCTGTGCCCAGGGCTGATTGACCCCAAAGGTCCAGTTTGTTCAAAAAGTGTTCTGGTACAGTACCATATAGGATGATGTACCAGTGTTCACTGGCCTGGCCTGTGTGATATGGTGGTATGGGACACATTGTTTTGGGCATGGTTCAGTTGGACTGGTGGGAAAGGATAGGAGTCGGTTGTGATCGTTTAACCACGCCCGGGTCTGGAACGCTCCTCACTGAACATGGTGGATTGGACTCATCGAATTGTTGAACTGCTTAATTCTTACTAGGTTTGCTGGGAGGATGGAGCAAAAGCATGACTCTGAACCGCTCACCCGACCATCGCAGGGCCAACCATAAGCAACTATTTGCACTCACACCTAGGGCAATTTGGAAGCAGTCAGTTAGCTTCACTTGCATCTCTTTTGGACTGTATGAGGCAATCGGAGTACCTGGAGGAAACCCACACATGCATATGTGAACATGCTGCATAGTGGGGTGGGGGGGCACTGTTGAAAACGACCATCCTGGTAATGGGTCATGTGACACACCAGCAGGACATTGTGACCCCATATCATTGTGAACTCGTCTTGTTACTCTTATTGCGCCTTATTGTGATTTCATAGAAATGATCTCATTGTGACCTTCTGACTGTTGGACACACATTTGACTGCATAAATGTTTGGTGAACTGTGTTACTGTACCCTTGACGTAAAGGAATCTTATCGCCTTGAATTGAATTTTACCTGAGTGCCTAAGAAAACCTAAGTTTTCGCCCTTTTATTATAATTTTTTTTTTTATCTTGAAGGACACGCTTGAGCTCTAGTGTGAGTACACTTGGGGTGGTAAGCATTCTCAGTGTTACTTATTCCATCAGGATAATTGTATTGAAACTCTAAAACAAATACTTGGGTCCTACCTAAGGGAAATGTTTACAGAAATATACATGCGCAAAAGAAGACAAAAAGGCTGTGAAATGCATTTGGTGTCAACGGCAGAGACGTGCACAAGTTGCCATTTAATTTATTGGGTTGCCGGACAACAGAATCGAGCACATGGCTTTACAACACTTTAGAAGTATAAGCAAGCCTCTGTCAAAAACATCCAGGTGATCGGTTCGGTGCAGTTTTGCGTCTGGACCCTTGGAGCATATACCACATTCACAATACGTTCGGGTCCAAGCAGGAAATGGTTATTGGGGTAGTCAGTATAGACTGCTATACAGTATGGTTGCCAAGTTATAGATTGTATTAAAAATGAGGCCCCCTGTTGGTTGGTGCTGGAATCTGCTCTTCCTTTCGGCTGTTCCCTTCAGGGGTCGCCACAGCGAATCATCTGCTTCCATCTCGCCTTATCCTCTGCTGCATCATCTCTTACACCAACTACCTTCTTGTCCTCCTTCACCACATCCATAAATCTTCTCTTTGGTCTTCCTCTAGGCCTTCTTGCCTGGTAGTTCCAACCTCAGCATCCTACTACCAATATACTCACTATCCCTCCTCTGTACATGTTCAAACCATCTCAATCTAGCCTCTCTGACTTTGTCTCTTGGTGCTGGAATAGCTACTGAGTAAAAAAAAAATATATATATTTTTTAATATAAATTTGGTGACTAAATTCCTTTTACCATATATGGATTGTGGTCTGAAATGGTGGTTTTAACAGAACACTTCAGGCATGGTGCCGTTGGACTGTGGGGTATAGTGATCGATAAACATACCCAAGGTGGGAATGCAACTAACACATTTCTGGTCAATTGTGAATATTTAGGTTAGTAATGTGTCTGGTTTTCATGTTATCAGATATGAACTCTTTGTATGAGTCACCGCGACTAATAGTCTCATAAGTCGCCTTCAATGATGTCATAGACTAGAAAACATTACTGCATTACTGTAGTGTTGGCATTGGTATTCGATTGAATGTGGTTCGAACATGTTAACAGCACTGGTGCACGATCGTTATATAAAACTGTACACAAGTGCTGTGTGTGTGTGTGTGTGTGTGTGTAAGGATGCACTATGTTCGTAGTCTCAAAAAACTGTCAGGAGTCTTATCGAAGCCACAGCTTTATTTAATTATTTCTCTGAACAAGGGGTTCTTTCCCTACTCCTCATCCTACGCTGAGCTGACCTTTAAATATCTGCCTGGCTGAACAGGATGTGGCCTTGCACTGGCCACTGAAGCTCACGCTACCTACTTGTGCTCAGTAGCAGGTTATTGTCTTTGTCCCTGGACCACAGTGAGTGTGTAGCATCGAGTGTTTCACTCTAGGAAATCCAGTATGCTGTTTCCTGCACTTCAGGCGACGCCCATTAGGTTTGTCTCCCTTCCCCGACTGGATTAGTTATTTAGATTGGATTAAGATGGCCAAGTCAAGAAATACTGCAAAACAACCCCCTCCCCATCTATACTTTGAAAGTGTAGAACATGATACCGACTCGGCAGTCATAAAAATGGAGGTAACGTGTTCACACACAAGAATTGGTGATATATGAAAGTGTGTGAGTGAGCTCAATTTCCTATCCAGCCAACCTTCCCTATCCCATAACGACCATCAGCCAAGGAGTGCAAAGATCACTTTGCGCTATCTGCAATGTTTGGAACCACCTCTGCTCATTTGTCAGAAGCGGCGCAACACGCATGGAGGACTGCGGCGCAACACGCATGGAGGACTGCGGCGCAACACGCATGGAGGACTGCGGCGCAACACGCATGGAGGACTGCGGCGCAACACGCATGGAGGACTGCGGCGCAACACGCATGGAGGACTGCGGCGCAACACGCATGGAGGACTGCGGCGCAACACGCATGGAGGACTGCGGCGCAACACGCATGGAGGACTGCGGCGCAACACGCATGGAGGACTGCGGCAAGTCATGCCCCTCCATCGAATTTCTATACATCCATGACCCTTGTATGTCACAGGGAGAGCTTGGAAGAATATAAGGAGGATATTGGGTCAGCTGGCTCAAGGATGTGAACGATATTCACCTCATTCCTGGTGAATAATTGTTTAGTGTATATGCAACATCCAGACAGAAGAAAAGCTAAAACTAAAATGAAATGGCAGTTGCATTTATAAAGCATGACTCCAGAGTGACCTTATTTTATTTTAACTTGAG
This sequence comes from Plotosus lineatus, assembly GCA_024760905.1. Lineage (NCBI taxonomy): Eukaryota > Metazoa > Chordata > Actinopteri > Siluriformes > Plotosidae > Plotosus > Plotosus lineatus. Next base: position 4,983,776 of record CM045735.1, on the reverse strand, counting down.
GTTTATTTAACACATTTTTATTTTAAATAAAATGTAAACTTTATTCTGTAGCCTTTGTATTTTATTTATTTCTTTAAGGATGGAATTTGTGTGTCCCATTTTGAGGTGGATAACAACCATAATTCATTTAAGATTTTCTTGTTTCTGATTGGTGGAAATCTAGCAAATAAATCTTATTGCACCATTGCCATGGGATAAGTTGAATAACTATCTTGGTACGTGTGTCGTCTGCATTCAAAACATTTTTAAATGAGAAATGAATATGGAATTTGTTCTTCATATGATGACTTGGATCTCAGAGGGCAAATGACCTCATGTGTTTCTCATTCAGAAATTTCTTCATAAACTGGAGATCTCGACTAAAACATTTCACGCCGTTCCTGTATAGTGTTTATAATAACGCCAGTTAAAGTGCTGCTGATTGGCTGGATGGGTGGTGTCACCTCGTTACGCCTTTTCTGTCATTTATCCAAGATGTTTGCTATCTTCACTTGTTTCTGGGGAGGCATGTGTCGGTCCTCGCACCCACCTGTTGGTTGATGGTTTCTGTTCAGTGGAGGTGATTGGTGGATGGGTATTGGCAAATGATGATTGGGGGGGGGGGGTGTTTCTAGTTCCTGTTGCATTTAATTATTTGAACTGCTTGACAATAAATGGTTTCATAATGATCTTTGATGGTTTGTAATGTAACGAGAGGAAACCTTCATCTGTGGCATTTTTGTTACACAAACGGAGCTCGTACCCTGATTTCTGGCTAATGTGAGTCAGAGCCACACAGTGTGGCGTCTGTAGTTTGGTCATAACTGGCTGCAGTTATTAGGAGGAAAACAGCGGGGTTGCATGGTCGCTAAGCAATGCACCAGTTTGAGAGATGGGAGGCTGTAGTGGCTCGGGGTGCCTGTATGGCTTTTGATTTCAAAGAACAGTCCAGCTCGGTGATTTCGCCTGATGAGCCAGGAAGTGGCGATTTTTCTAAATCAGGAGGCGAAAGGAAGAAAATAGTCTCTAGCTGCTTTTAAAAATAGACCTGTTTCTCTGTAATAGAAGATGGGTTTTATATTGAGCTGGTTCTTTGTGTAAAGAGGAAATGAAACGCAGTTTATTTCTCTCAATGTTGACTTCATTCCTGTGGGTGTCTTTTCTGTAGACAAAATGACTGACAGAAAGGCTGTAATCAAGAACGCTGACATGACCGAGGACATGCAGCAGGATGCGGTGGATTGTGCCACACAGGCCATGGAGAAGTACAACATCGAGAAGGATATCGCCGCCTACATCAAGAAGGTAACGCTAAATACAGACCGACGACGCCTGGTAGCTTTGCACTTCGTGCAGACGGGATCATGGCGGGGTTGGCAACAGGGCTCCACTGATTTGGTGAATTAAAATAATCCTAAAGCACTTTGTTTACAATGACCGTTTTTGTTTGTTTTTTTTTCCATCACTAGGAGTTTGACAAGAAGTACAACCCCACGTGGCACTGCATCGTGGGACGCAACTTCGGCAGCTACGTGACACACGAAACGAAGCACTTCATCTACTTCTATCTGGGGCAAGTTGCAATCTTGCTCTTCAAGTCGGGCTGAGGATGGCCTTCCACGTCCCATCGCACACATTTCTGAGCTTATGCTCAACCTGGACTGTGATGCACTGATCTTTCTCCCCCTCTCTCTTTTTCTCTCTCTCCCTCTCTCTCACACACACACACACACACACACACAAGGAAATGGCTATGAAGGCTGTGCAGAAGTGCATGGACTGTGTACATTATTTCATTTGTATATGTTGCTTTTCTGTAGTTGCTGTTGAGTTCATACAGGCTTTTTCTGCTGAGTATTTTTGCTAAGTCCAATTTTGTTTTTGCACTAAAGATGTATAAACTGCTTTGACTGCTGCCTTTAAGTGATATTAAAGAGCAATGACATCATACATCAGTTGTCCTGTCCTTTTTTTATATATATTTATTTTGAAACACCCCCCCCTCCCCCCATCTGAACTTGACTTTCCAGTTCCATAAATGGTCATGTTCTTGTTTAGCAATGCAAATGAAGGAAAACGCTACACCTGCATATCTGATGAGTTCTGTTACCTCATACAACCACCTGCTACACAGTGCCATAACTCATCAGATATACAGGTGCAGTGCACTGATTTTCCTTAATTTGCATTGCTAAACAAAAACATGATCATTTATGGATAGTCAGGTTCTGAATGGGGGGAGGGGGTAGCATATGTATCTCTCATTTCAGCTAGGCCCCTCTACAATGGTTCCATCTTGATTTGGATGCATATTCCATTCATTTGAGACTGGAGGGGCTGGAGGCTTTTTTTTCTGAATTTTTAAGAATTTTAACATCAAAACAAAATCTGCAATGAGACCTGAATGTGCTTCCCATCTGAAGTTAAAGTCCTGTAACCTCAACATTCAGTCACTAGTTTTCTAAGCCCATCTCTGGCAACTGAGTGAAAGTGGGGTACCGCACCCTGGACAGATTGAACGGCTATTCATTTACAAGGCTAACACACACCAATCCTTCACACTCACACACGGGGGGGGGTCAAAAATGACCCATTTGACTTACAAAAAAATCCGCCCATTGGCGGAAAATTCCCATCCCTGAGTCAGTGTTTTTTTAACTGGGATGAAACGGAAACCTATGAGCATCGGGGGAACATGCAAACTCCACACGAAAATGCTCAAGTCAGGACTCAAACCCTTCTCACAGATGTGCTAACCACTGGTCCACCATACTGCCCTCTGAAATCATGAAACCCAAAATGCATCCAAAACCAGGGATTCCTAGGCCTCAGATCAGTGACTAAGAAATAAACGTACAAGCGGTGATTAAGAGGTCTGATGGAAAGAAGATAATTTCGCAGATGGATGTTATAATGAGAAGTGATGAAGAGGAGTGGTGGTGATGAAGAGATGTTACAGATAGTGGTTGGGAGGATGATGTCACAGAGTTGGTTAAGAATTTGCAATGTCACAGAGAGGATTAATTTTTTTTTTCTTCTCTTGCTCGATGCTTGCCCTAAATACATTTTTTTCACTCAGAAAGTAAAAAAATAACCATCGTAGACTTTTATTGTAACGACTTTTTTTTTTTATATAATACACTTCCGGTTAACACCGGTAGTGGATTGCCGGTAACTCGTCAAAAAAACCCAACTATTTTGCCCTTTTCAAGATGGCCGCTGGTTTAACTGCATGTGAATCAAGCTCGTTTATGTGTTGTGATCGGGATTTATCCGAATTTCAGCCCAATTCTTCTGCCACTCACGCCGCGCGGAGCACTTTAGTGACGGCGGAAGTTCAGTTTGATCGCTGTTTCAGCAAAATAAAAGATCTGCGATTCTTGGACAGCCCAGCATTCCGAACCGAGCTGAACTTGCTGTTCGACCAGCTGATTTCCGAACACTACAGCAACGACAGTCAGACTACTGAAAGCATTCAACCACAAGTACTTTACGTTCACTCACTCTTTATATAGGCTTTATATATCACTTACTGTTATATAACAGTTACTAATATGTGATACATCAATTACTAATATATAGCAATTACTAATATACATCGATTACTAATATATGATGGGCGGCGTGGGGGCGGAGTGGTCAGCATGTCCGCCTCACAGCAAGAAGGCCTGGGTCCGATTCCCGGCCTGAGTGATTCTGTGCGGAGTTTGCATGTCCTCCCAGTGCACGCTTGGGTTTCCTCCGGGTACTCCAGTTTCCTCCCACAGTCCAAAAACATGCACGGGAGGTTAATTGGCCGTTCTAAATTGCCCGTAGGTTCGCATCGTGCAGAAGGCAACGGCAAACCACTGCACTATCCTTGCGAAGAAAACCTCCATGAAGATGATAATCAAGGCGTTATCCTTCATGGCAGGTCGCCAAGAGTCATTCTATGACTTTGGAAGGTACCAGACCAGACTAATATATGATACTTCTTCTTTCTTCTTTTCCTTTTGGCTGTTCCCTTCATGGGTCGCCACAGCGAATCATCTGCCTCCATCTCACCCTGTCCTCTGCATCTTCTCTTACACCAACTGCCTTTATGTCCTTCTTCACCACGTCCATGAATTGTCTCTTTGGTCTTCCTGTAGGCCTTCTGCCTGGTAGTTCCAACCTCAACATCCAACTACCAATATACTCACTATCCCTCCTCTGTACATGTCCAAACCATCTCAATCTAGCCTCTCTGACTTTGTCTCCAAAACCTCTAACATGTGCTGCCCCTCTGATGTCCTCATTCCTGATCCTATCCATCCTCGTTACTCCCAAAGAGAACCTCAACATTTTCATCTCTGCTACCTCCAGCTCTGCCTCCTGTCTTTTCCTCAGCGCCACTGTCTCTAAACCATACAACATCGCTGGCCTCAACACCGTCTTGTACACTTTTCCTTTCATTCTTTCCGATACCTTCCTATCACACATCACACCGGACACCAACCATTCCAACCTGCCTGCACACGCTTCTTGACCTCTTTTCCACACTCTCCGTTGCTCTGGATTGTTGAGCCTAAGTACTTAAAATCCTCCACCTTCCTTATCTCTGCTCCCTGTAACCTCACCGTTCCTGTTGGGTCCTTGTCATTCACACACATGTATTGTGTCTTACTGAGGCTAACCTTCATTCATTTCCTTTCCAGGTAACACCTCCACCTCTCTAGATTTTCCTCCACTTGTTCTCTGCTCTCACTGCAGATCACAATGTCATTTGCAAACATCATAGTCCATGGGGAATCTTGTCTAACCTCGTCTGTCAGCCTGTCCATCACCATAGCAAACAAGAAGGGGCTCAGTGCTGACCCTGGATGCAGTCCTACCTCCACCTTGAACTCTTCTGTCACACCGACAGCACACCTCACCACTGTCTTACATCTCTCATACATGTCCTGCACCACTCTAACATACTTTAATATATGATACATCAATTACTACTACAGTTGGCCCCCTTCTTACAGACACCCCTGAATACAAAAATCTAGTGTACGAAAAATATTTTCCTAAATTTTTGTCCTCTATACGAAACAAGTTCTTAAGAAAATCGCCAAACGCGCCATTCATACATTCAAATAATGCGCAAGTTGCTCTCTGATTGGCTGTCTCACAACATCCTGCCCCGCTGGCCTCCCATTGGCCTCCCATTGGCCAGGAGGGAGCTGAATCTCCATAGTACTGTATCTATAATGCTTGTTTTGTCACACGCGTAAAGGAGAGCTGTACTGTTGGTGCGTGAGTTTCGTGAGTTTTTTGAAAGTGCACATTGCAGCTTATTTTTTGTTTTTATGTTGTTTAATTCAGTAAATATTTAATAAATGTGGCACGTGCCACCGAATGTGGGCAAAACTTGGCTCATGCGTACCTCCGATCCGATCCCTCAAGCGAACAGGTGAATGTCGAGTACTAAACAAGTATTCAAAGCGCTCTTACCTGCTTGACAGATCGGAGGTCTGGCTGAACCACGCCCGTCTCAAAAGCTCCAGCGTCGGCTGCAACAAATGTGGCGCGCAGTGACAAATGTGGCACACTCCGCCGAGTGTGGGCGGCGCCCGCATTCAGCAGAGCGCGCCACGGAGCGCGCCACAAATGTTTAATAATGAATGTAAAAATGAATAAAAAATGTTTAATAATGGTTTATTTAATAAATATGTTAATAAAATGGTTTAAAATGTTTAAATGGTTTAATAAATAATTTTTTTACTTTTAACACATTTCATACATATTTCATACAAAATTGGTGTACTTTTATAATTTTTAAAGGGTTTATGGGGTAGTCTTGGGTGCCTTGAACTGAATCGCACGTTTTACATGTAAAATGCACGAAATCCACGAAACTTACAAAAACTCCAGGTTACGAAAAAGGCTCTGGAACGGATTAATTTCATAAGAAGGGGGCCGACTGTACAGTATATATCAATTACTAATATATCTTACATCAAGTACTAATATATTATGCATCAATTACTAATATATTATTCATCGATTACTATTATACATTAATTACCAATATATTATACATCAATTACTAATACAGTATATATCAATTACTAATATATATCAATTACTAATAGATTATACATCAATTACTAATACAGTATATATCAATTGCTAATTTATATCAATTACTAATGTATTATACGTCAATTACTAATATATATCAATTCCTAATATATATCAATTACTAATTTTTAAAACCTTTACTCTCACATAAACTGTATGGCTCTAGTTCAAGATAAAAGTTTTACTTACTTCCAGTCTGAGATTCTCTTGATTTTATCTTAAAATACAAGCATATGGCACAATATTAATTAATCCATTCATTTTTGAACCACTTAATCCTATTATGGTTGCAGTGAAGCTGGATCCAATCTCAACCCACACAAGTAACATGCAAACTCCACACAAAAGCCCTCGTCTCGGACTCAAACCCAAGACCTTCTTGCTGTGAGGCCGATGTGCTTAACTGCTACGTCACTGTGATCACAATATCTTAAAGCTTAAACTTATGTTCTGTAACCGCTCGGGTGCCCATCCCAGCAGACTCCGGGCGAGGGCAGAGTTGACAGGCTATCGCAGGGCAGAAACACTGACGGCTATGCAGCTACTCTTGTCAAAAGTCAGCAATGGTTCTTTGACATACCTCACACCTTAGACAGTGAGAGACATGGCTGGCCTTTGATAACCCAGTAGCTGCACTGGGGGGGACAGTGACAACCTGAAGAGTGGGGCTTGAACCCCCAACCTTAGGATCAGTGATCCAGCACTTTTATCACGAGGCTACCACTGCCCTAAAGCTTAAACTCATGGAGGGCAAAGTGAATATCGATTTAAATGCCCTCCGCTGAGCCTGATGTAAATAATTATTTCACTTTATACAAAACGGGAACTTGAGAAAAGCAAATTAAAACAAAATTTTAATGGTCAAACACTTTTCGGAGTTAGATCCCCTATCCAAGATACTGAGCCAATCAGATTGCTCCATTTCTGTGTACGATATAGTAAATATAACTGGAGCGCTATTCTGTCCTAAATATCACTGATCTGTCTTTGCCAAATCGGTAAAGCTAAAACTTTTATTCTGTTTCTCTCAGGATGTGTGTGCGCTGCTTGTGCATGCGAGCCGGTTGGTGCCTTACAGCCAAGAGCACCTCGTGGTGAAGCTGTGCCAGTTGATTCACCAACTCCTGAATCAGTTACAGGTATGTCTTGAAAACATAGTAGCAAATTTTACTCTGGGTGGCGTATCAGTGCACCGGGCTGCTTTGGTAGTGCACGGTGATCTTGAGCTCACATTGTTGTTTTTATGGAACTTTATTATGCTCGCTGTGTCCCAAAAGAGCAAAAAAAAAAAAAAAAAGCAAGTCTTAGTGAAGCAGTTTCGGGGACTTGTCTAATTAATGAATAACCTTGGCAATCTTAGGTCATCGTGGACGAGCAAGCTTTGGATGCACTGGTGTTATACTGTGTACGTGCTGTGCACACATGCAGCCCGTGGACAAACCCAGAAGTCCTGCTCGCACTCTCCTCAGTGCTGTACGCCAACGGAGCCAGGTGTTTACAGGTAGTTATTATTCAAACACAGTCAGTCAGATCTCGATATGAAGAGAATTTGGAGTGAGAGAGTGTTTTTGTATGAGGCACCTGATAGCTCACTCTTTTTAATGCAGTACCTTCCAGATCTTCTTGGACAGAATGGTATTCTAATGAAGTATAGTGACCCACATCAGAGTGATGTAGAGCTCCGACGCTCTGCTCTACACTGCATGGCTAACCTTTGTATCAGGTTAGTTGCTTCATGTTCAGATATACAGTGGTACCTTGACTTATGAAATTAATCTGTTCCAAGGGTGAGCTCGTAAGCTGAAAAGTTCGTTAGATGAAACAATTTTTCCCATAAGTAATAACAGAAAACCAATTAATATGTTCCAACCACCTCCCAAACGCATAACCTGCCATAAGCATGTATATTTGACATAATATATTAAAGATAAACATGTAAAAACAATAAATATTTCATAATAATAATACATGTACATTAACATTAATAATAATTAATAGTAAATAATAATTAAACAAGAATAAACAATAAGTCCACTAACCCTTCCGATCATCGACTGTGGCAAAGATGTCATGTGGGCAGGCATGAGGTGGTGTGTAACAGAGAAGGAGGAGAGTTTTCTGCATGTGCATGCTACGAATGCCAGCGAGGAAAGGCTCATGGTGAGCTCCCAAAAGGCCAGTGCTTCTCAAATCATGGGGCACGCCCCGGTGTAATGACGGGTGAGGGGGGTATGACCCTGAGGAACATGCTTTTTTGCCATAGTGTACTAGAATTAAGTGTAATTGTGCATGCTCTACAGTAGGTGACATTGGCATTCTCACTGTTCCCTATGGTGTAGGGAAAAAAGCACCGAACAAATGATATGAAGTGCAAGAAACACTATTTATAGTCACGCGCCAGAGGTGTGGGGGTGTTTAAAATGTTTTTTGTCTTCATATAGATCTTATCACAGAAAATAATTAAGAAGCACTGCAAAAGGCGTTCTCGGAGCACAGAAGAACACACAGAAGAACACGAGGCTAATCGGCCCAGAAAAGCCATTTCCCCAGCAGAGCTCGTAAATCAAAAATTTGCTCGTTGGATGGGGCACATTTTTGGTGGAATCAAAGCTCGTATCATGGAAAATTAATTATAAAAGACACTCGTAAGTCAAGGTACCAGAGGCAGTGGTGTCTAGTGGTATAGGGCGCTGGATCGCTGATCCTGAGGTTGGGGGTTCAAGCCCCACTCACCACAGGTTGTCACCGTCTCCCCAGTGCAAACTGGGTTATCAAAGGCGGGCCATGTCTCTCACTGTCTATGGTGAGAGGCATGTAAAAGAACCATTGCTGACTTTCGTAAAGAGTAGGCTGCAAAGCCGTCAGCGTGGTTCTATCCCTTGCTAAAGGGTTGTGTCAGGAAGGGCACCCGACGTAAAAATCTATGCCAAAAATCAAGCGTGCGAATTATTCGCTGTGGTGACCCCTGATAAAGGGAAAAAGCTGAAAGGAAATCTCATCTTGCTCGTAAGTCAAGGTACCACTGTATATATATCCACAGACCACATAGTGTAAGTGTACCCTGTTACCAAAAGGCCAGTATATTTTCATATGTATCATTAGGTGTCCCACAAGGCTCAGTCCTGGGTTCACTGTTGTTCTTTGTCTTTTTTGTATCTAGCTAAATAATTTATAAACGAAGCAAAATGAATGTCTTAAAATTGTCTGTGGATAAAGAGATGAGTCAGAGGGTCATGTGACTGAACATAAGATGAAGGGGATGTGTTATAAGCTCTGTATCTTAAAACTTAAAGCGCTTGCTTCTCTTTTTCCAGAATTCTCTGTGATTTATCAGACTTCGCCCATGTCCGAGTGTCGTCTCGAAGCTTTGCAATTTACAGTTTAAATACACACATATATATACCCATACAAACATGTTTTGACCAAGTATTGCAAAAAAGATATGAACTGAGTCTATCACAAGTAATATCTAGCTATTACTTCGTGTTTTGTTAATGTTTTTCTTCAAAAACTAGATAAAATGTGGGGATAGTAGAAATTCTGTTTATTATTAGTAATAAGAGTTTAAAATTTGTATCTGTATTAGTGTTCCTGGTAATCCTTTTTTGGAAGAACCGTACAAGGGGGTGTGTTACAGAACTTTCCTTCAGACTCTTCAGTCACCAAAGCCGTCTGGCGTAGAAGACCTAATGTTCTGTACGGTCAGTGTTTTTTCTACCGCTGCTTGAGATTTGAAACCCAATTCTTTTGCTGTTGGTTCCTTTTCAATCTGTGTTTCCCCTCTAATCCAGTTGTTACAGAGCGCCCTGAAAGGGATGCAGTACTTTCTGAATGGGGGGAAATGGAAGGACGTTCCTGCTCACGATCTGGGCTCACTGTTGGCTGTATTCAAGGTAACACAATAATCATTAGCATCGATTTTGAGTACTTGCGTAGGTGGCCCTGTACAATTCCAGTTCAAGTTTAAAAGCGTAATGCAACTTGAGAAAAATATTATTTCGATTAGATATTTTATTTATTATCAGACCTGAACAAAACAGCTTGAAACAATTGATCAGTTATTGTGATCTTCTTTTCCTTTCGGCTTTTCCCTTCAGGGGTCGCCACAGCGAATCATCTGCCTCCATCTCACCCTATCCTTTGCATCTTCTTCTCTTACTCCAACGACCTTCATGTCCTCTTTCACCACATCCATGAATCGTCTCTTTGGTCTTCCTCTAGGCCTTTTGCCTGGTAGTTCCAGCCTCAGCATCCTATTACCAATATACTCACTATTCCGCCTCTGTACATGTCCAAACCATCTCAATCTAGCCTCTCTGACTTTGTCTCCAAAACGTCTTACATGTGCTGTCCCTCTGATGTGCTCATTCCTAATCCTATCCATCCTCGTTACTCCCAAAGAGAACCTCAACATTTTCATCTCTGCTACCTCCAACTCTGCCTCCTATCTTTTCCCCAGGGCCACTGTTTCTAACCCATACAACATCGTTGGCCTCAACACCATCTTGTACACTTTTCCTTTCATTCTTGCCGATACCCTCCTATCACACATCACACCGGACACTTTTCTCCAACCATTCCAACCTGCCTGTACACGCTTCTTGACCTCTTTTCCACACTCTCCATTGCTCTGGATTGTTGAGCCTAAGTACTTAAAATCCTCCACCTTTCTTATCTCTGCTCCCTGTAATCTCACCGTTCCTCTTTGGTCCTTGTCATTCATGCACATGTATTCTGTCTTACTGAGGCTAATCTTCATTCCCCTCCTTTCCAGGGCATACCTCCACCTCTCTAGATTTTCCTACACTTGTTCTCTGCTCTCACTACAGATCACGATGTCATCTGCAAACATCATAGTCCATGGGGAATCTTGTCTAACCTCGTCTGTCAGCCTGTCCATCACCATAGCAAACAAGAAGGGGCTGAGAGCTGACCCTTGATGCAGTCCCACCTCCACCTTGAACTCTTGTGTCACACCGACAGCACACCTCACCACTGTCTTACATCTCTCATACATGTCCTGCACCACTCTAACATACTTCTCTGCCACTCCAGACTTCCTCATGCAATACCACAGTTCTTCTCTCGGCACCCTGTCATATGCTTTCTCCAGATCCACAAAGGCACAATGCAGCTCCCTCTGACCTTCTCTGTACTTCTCCATTAACATCCTCAAGGCAAACACTGCATCTGTGGTGCTCTTTCTTGGCATGAAACCAAACTTGTTCACAAATGCTGACTTCTGCCCTTAGTCTAGCTTCCACTATTCTTTCCCATAACTTCATCGTATGGCTCATCAACTTTATCCCTCTGTAGTTGCCACAACTCTGCACGTCTCCCTTGTTCTTAAAAATGGGCACCAGCACACTTCTCCTCCATTCCTCTGGCATCCTCTCACTCTCTAAGACCTTGTTAAATGTTCTTGTCAGAAAATCTACTGCTACCTCTCCTAGACACTTCCATACCTCCACCGGTATGTCATCAGGACCAACTGCCTTTCCATTCTTCATCCTCTTCAATGCCCTCCTCACTTCACCCTTACTAATCTTTGCTACTTCCTGGTCCTCAACAGTCACCTCTTCTACTCTTTTTTTCTCTCTCATTTTCCTCATTCATCAGCTCTTCAAAGTACTCTTTCCATCTTCCAAGCACACTGATGACAGAAGTGCTACCTTTGCCTTACGCTGTGTCTCCCTGTACTCCTGTTTACTCTCTTCGGTTTTCTCAATGTCCCACTTCTTCTTCGCTAATCTCTTCCTTTGTACACACTCCTGCACTTCCTCATTCCACCACCAAGTCTCCTTATCTACTTTCCTTCCAGATGACACACCAAGTATTCTCCTACCTGTCTCCCTGAGCACATTAGCTGTAGTTGTCCAGTCATCTGGAAGCACTTCCTGACCACCCGATCAGTTATTGTGATATTTTGGCAAAAAAAAAAAGATAAGCTTGCATGATTATCCTAAATATTTTTTTAGTGGTACCTTGACTTACCCCGTTCCTTGTCTTTTATAACAAATTTTCCATGATATGAGCTTCGATCCCACCAAAAATCCACTCCATCCAACAAGCAAAATTTTGATTTATGAACTCTACTGGGGAAATGGCTTTTCCAGGCCGATTAGCCTCGTATCCTTCCTCGTGTATTCCTCTGCGCTCCGAGAATGCCTTGTGCGGCACTTCTCAATTATTTTCTGTGATTCCCTATAGGAATAAAAAAACATCCCCCCCCCCCCCCCCAGTGCCCCGAAGACGATTATAAATAGTGTGTACTGCACTTCATATCATTTGCTCGGTGCTTTTTCCCTACACCATAGGAACACTGGGAGCACCACTGCCACCTACTGTGGAGGATGCACAATTACACTTAATTCTAGTACAGTATGGCAAAAAAGCTTGTTCCTGAGTGTCATACACGGTCCCCCCTGGCATCACACCATGTTCTCCAAGGGGGGCACGCCCCACTATTTGAGAAGCACTGGTCTTGTGGGAGCTCACCACAAGCCTTTCCTTGCTGGCATTCGTAGTATGCACATGCTCAAAATTCTCTTCCTCCTCCTCCTCCTCTGGTACGCACCATCTCATGCCTGCCCACATGACATTTTCACGTCCACGTGACATCTTTGCCGCAGTCGATAATCGGAAGGGTTATTTATTATTAATTATTATTAATGTTAATGTACATGTATTATTATTATTATTATGAAATATTTATGGTTTTTACATGTTTGTCTTTAATATATTAGGTCAAATATGCGTGTTTGTGGCAGGTTATATGAGTTTGGGAGGGGGTTGGAATGGATTAATTGGTTTACTGTTATTTCTTATTTTCATCTCACAAACTTTTTGACTTACGAGCTAGAACTCGGAACGGATTAAATTCGTAAGTCAAGGTACCACTGTAATTCATATAATTTTTATCTAAATAATCCAATAAATAGTGCATTATACAGTCGGCCCTCTACTTATGAAATTAATCTGTTCCAGAGCCTTTTTCGTAACCTGGAGTTTTCGTAAGTAGAGGTGCATTTTACATGTAAAACGCGTCATTCGTTCCAAGGCTCCCAAGACTACCCCATAATCCCTTTAAAAATTATAAAAGTATACCAATTTTCTATGAAATATGTATGAAACACGTGTTAAAAGTAAACGAAAATTATTTATGAAACCATTTAAACATTTTATTAACATATTAAACCATTTTATTAACATATTGATTAATTAAACCATTATTAAACATTTTTCATCAACCAATTTTTTTATTAACCAAACCAAACAATATTAAACATTTTTTATTAACCATTTTTTATGAACCAAACCAAGCAGTATTAAACATTATTAAACATCTGTGACGCGCTCCGCCAAGTGGCCGACACTGGAGCTTTTGGGGCGAAGCGCGGCTTGTCCAGACTTCCGATCTGTCAAGCAGGCAAGTGCACTTTGAACACTTGTTTAGTACTCAACATTCATTCGTTTGCTTGAGGGATCGGCGGTCCGGATGAGTCGTGCCCCGTCTCAGGGGCTCCGGTGTCGGTTGCGATGCCGCCCACACTCGGCACGCTCCGTGGCGCACTCCAACACCGGAGCTTTTGAGACGGGGCGCGGCTTGTTCGGACCTCCGATCTGATCTTTCAAGCAGGCAAGTGCGCTTTGAACACTTGTTTAATACTCAACATTCACCTGTTTGCTTGAGGGATCGGAAGTCTGGATGAGCGCATTTTGCCCACATTCGGCAGAGTGCGCCACATTTATTAAACATTTACTGAATCAAACAACTTAAAAAACGAAAAATAAGCTACAATGAGCACTCTCAAAACTCACGAACCAACAGTACAGCTCTCCTTTACGTGTGTGACAAACAAGCTTTATGGCTGCAGTACTATGGAGATTCAGCTCCCTCCTGGCCAATGGGAAGCCAATGGGAGGCAAGCCGGGCGGGATGTTGGGAGACAGCCAATGAGAGAGCAACTCGCGCATTGTTTGAATGTTTGAATGGCGTATTTTAATGTTTGAATGGCGCGTTTGAAGTTTTGAATGGCGCGTTTGGCGCTTTCCGTAAGAAGAAGTTGTTTCGTATACAGAGGATGAAAATTTAGGAAAATGTTTTTCGTAACCTGGATTTTTCGTATTCAGAGGTTTTTGTAAGTAGAGGGCCGACTGTATATTATAATATGTAATAATTATTTTAAAAATGAATGAAAATTAAATTGGTATCATTCTGCCATTCTACTTTTATCATCATTCCACCATTTTTAATAAATTAATTAAACCTTAAACCTACTCTACTTGAATCGGATGCTTGCGTAGGATTGTGTATTGAGGAGGAACCAGATTCAGGTGTCAGTATGTCTGCAGTGTTTGTTTTTAGCTCTGTAACGTTGATGGTTATGTTCATGGAGAAGTGTCAGAGTAGAAATCAGGCCGTCCGTGTGAGATTACATAACGTTACATAACAGTGAGACATGCAAGCTGAGTGTGATGATTTATGCATGTGAACAGAACACACTACGCACATACATTTTAATTTCTAAACTGTTACATTAATCACCTCCCCTCATTCGCAGTCATAGAGACGTTCCTTAATTATCAGGAAGATTGAAACGTGAATGTGGTCTGACCCAAAGATCGTAAAGAGCCATGAATGTATTTCTTGGTTAGAAATTCATGTTTTATGGACTGCCCGGGATAAACGTGGAGATGCCTCAGGTTCTGTACCCGGCGCTTCTCCCTCAGTACGACGCTGTTCCTGTAACCAAATCCGAACCTGCGCAGGAGGTCACAGCTCAGGGGAAAATGCTACCGGTAAGTTTTTATCTAAAGGGTACAGAAAACAATGATTTTGTTTTTAAAGTGATCCAAGGAAAACGGGAACCTGAGACAGTTTTACTGTTCCACTTGTACAAACTGTCCATACACTGCAGTCCCAACAGAATAAAAAGCGAAAGTCTCGCGGGAAAGGGAAGAAAGCCAGAGGGGAAAGGACGGCGAATGAAGGAGCAGAGGAAGGTGAGGACGAAGAGACGAATTCTAGAACCATCCACAATGGTGCAGGCGGAGGACCGGGACGAAGGGCGCCCCAAATCGTTTGCCCTCACGCTCCTACAGAACTGAATTTACCGCTTCAGCCAGGATCAAACCGTCGGCTCTACCCCTCCTGGAAGAAAGGGAGCTCTGACTCCGAGTTCTCCGATCCTGAAGGAGGAATTGCGTCGAAACTCAGGTGTGTTCCATTCAAAAAAATTTCAAATCTAGAGGTGCTCTCATGGAGTGTAAGAAACTTCTACCCCACAGCATGGATAATAAATAAAATAGGTTGTATATGGGTATGTATTGTGTTGAGCCTGTTCTTGACAATATTTATTCTTTATTTCAAAAAGAGAAATCAATAACATTAAAAACATTGTCTTTAGTCATTAAAATAGAAACTGTAAGCATCAGAAAAAATCTACTTATGAAAATGTAATGTTTTTAAACTTTGGCACAAACATTAATACTGAAATAGAACTGCATATTGAGCAAGATAAGTTATTTTAACATATTAAATACACATATAAACATTAGAATAGTGGCAGTGCATCTAGTGCTTTTATTAACATATTGTGAAGCCTTAATCATAATGCATGCATATTCAATTTTTAAGGCGGGATTAAAGGTGGCGCATCATCCGCGCATGCGCAGAACTGAATCACAACTAGACCTCATCAGAACTGTGACCCTATGAGCAGTAGATTGATCTATTTATACTGAACAATATTAACATTACATGTATATATATATATATATATATATATATATATATATATATATATATATATATATATATATTAATGACATCATAGCGACGCCCATAGGTCTGCTGGGCACATGCCGCACGTAGAACACTTACAGTGACACTGACGGCTCAGGAAAGTCTGTCAAACTTTAGACGTTTATCATATAAATCACATTAATGTGAATGTCATTATGCTGGAGAGAAGTGAAATATAATTTACCGGAATCTGGGACCGATTTAGATCATGTTGAGCCTGAGGCAGAGTCCGCAAATTGTGTGACGTCGTTTTTTTTCAGAGTCGACAGAGATATTATTGCCGTGTTAAGCAAAAAAAAAAAAAAAATACCTGCATGGTTAATGTGCCTTGTTGGAGATCCAATTCATGGGACCGCTTCCCTCTTTTGCTCATTTTAAAATAAATGTTTAAGTGAAAATCTAGATGTACAGTAGTAGGTCAGTAATGCAGCCATAAGGGAGGGGCACAAGCCAGTGTCTCTCCCTCACGCCGGTCCCAAGCCCAGATAAATGCAGAGGGTTGCGTCAGGAAGGGCATCCGGCGTAAAACAAATGGCAAATAAAATATGCGAGTTGCAACAAAAAAATTAATACCGGCTCGGTCAAGGCCCGGGTTAACAACGACCGTCATCGGTGCTGTTAACCAACAGGGTGCTGGTGGAAATTGGACTACTGTTGGTCAAAGACGTCGAAGAAGGAGAGGCGGGAGGCGTGTCTGGAGGCAGAGAGAGACGAGTAAAAGCATGAGTCTAAGACTGAAAGTAGGAACTTTGAATGTTGGAACGATGACAGGAAAAGGTAGAGAGCTGGCTGACATGATGCAGAGGAGGAAGGTGGACATACTGTGTGTTCAGGAGACCAGGTGGAAAGGTAGCAAAGCTAGAAGCTTAGGAGCAGGGTTTAAGCTGTTTTTTCATGGTGTGGATGGGAAGAGAAATGGAATAGGAGTCATCTTGAAGGATGAGTTTGTCAGGAATGTTCTAGAAGTGAAAAGAGTGTCAGACAGAGTGATGAGTCTCAAGTTAGAAATTGAAGGCGTGATGTTCAATGTTGTTAGTGCTTATGCCCCACAGGCAGGATGTGAGCTAGAAGAGAAGGAGAGATTCTGGAATGATGCAGAATACCCCCAGAGGTGAAAGAGTGGTCATTGTGGCAGACTTCAATGGATATGTTGGTGCAAGCAACAGAGGGGATGAGGAAGTGATGGGCAGGTTTGGTATCCAGGACAGGAACGCAGAAGGACAGATGGTAGATTTTGCAAAAAGGATGGAAATGGCTGTGGTA
Organism: Plotosus lineatus; assembly: GCA_024760905.1. Taxonomy (NCBI): domain Eukaryota; kingdom Metazoa; phylum Chordata; class Actinopteri; order Siluriformes; family Plotosidae; genus Plotosus; species Plotosus lineatus. The sequence continues at coordinate 4,966,636 of CM045735.1, read as the reverse complement.
AATACTTTCTTTCCGAAGAGACAGTAGCACATGGTGACTTATAAAAGCGGAGGTAGGAGCACACAGGTAGACTACATCTTGTGTAGGCGATGTAATTAGAAGGAAGTCAGTGACTGCAAAGTAGTAGCGGGTGAGAGTGTTGCCAAACAGCATATGATGGTGGTGTGCAGGATGACGCTGATGGTGAGGAAGGTGAAGAAGGCAAAGGCAGAGCAGAAGACAAAGTGGTGGAAGCTGAAAAAGGAAGAGTGTTGCGTTGTCTTCAAGGAGGAGTTGAAAATGGCTTTGGGTGGTCAAGAAGTGCTTCCAGATGACTGGACAACTACATTTAATGTGATCAGGGATACAGGTAGGAGAATACTTGGTGTGTTATCTGGTAGAAGAGGAGATAAGGAAACTTGGTGGTGGAATGAGGAAATGCAGGAGTGTGTACAAAGGAAGAGGTTAGCTAAGAAGAAGTGTGACATAGAGACACAGCGTAAGGTGAAGGTAGCGGTGTCAAAGGACAAACAGAGGGCGTATGATGACTTGTATGCTTGGTTGGAAAGTAAAGAGGGAGAAAATTATTTATACAGGTTGGCACAGCAGAGAAATAGAGATGGAAAGGACGTGCAGCAAGTTAGAGTGATTAAGGACAGCGAGGGAAATGTATTGACTGATGACAGAAGTGTGCTGGGAAGATGGAAAGAGTACTTTGAAGAGCTGATGAATGAGAAAAATGAGAGAGAAAAAAAGAGTAGAAGAGGTGACTGTTGAGGACCAGGAAGTAGCAAAGATTAGTAAGGGTGAAGTGAGGATGGCATTGAAGAGGATCAAGAAGGGAAAGGCAGTTGGTCCTGATGACATACCGGTGGACATATGGAAGTGTCTAGGAGAGGTAGCAGTAGATTTTCTGACAAGAACATTCAACAAGGTCTTAGAGAGTGGGAGGATGCAAGAGGAATGGAGGAGAAGTGTGCTTGTGCCCGTTTTTAATAACAAGGCAGACGTGCAGAGTTGTGGCAACATACAATGAAGTTATGTGAAAGAATAGTGGAAGCTAGACTAAGGGCAGAGGTCAGCATTTGTGAACAACAGTTTGGTTTCATGCCAAGAAAGAGCACCACAGATGCAGTGTTTGCCTTGAGGATGTTAATAGAGAAGTACAGAGAAGGTCAGAAGGAGCTGCATTGTGCCTTTGTGGATCTGGAGAAAGCATATGACAGGGTGCCGAGAGAGGAACTGTGGTATTGCATGAGGAAGTCTGGAGTGGCAGAGAAGTATGTTAGAGTGGTGCAAGACATGTATAAGAGATGTAAGACAGTGGTGAGGTGTGCTGTCGGTGTGACAGAAGAGTTCAAGGTGGAGGTAGGACTGCATCAAGGGTCAGCTCTGAGCCCCTTCTTGTTTGCTATGGTGATGGACAGGCTGACAGACGAGGTTAGACAAGATTCCCCATGGACTATGATGTTTGCAGATGACATTGTGATCTGCAGTGAGAGCAGAGAACAAGTGGAGGAAAATCTAGAGAGGTGGAGGTATGCCCTGGAAAGCAGAGAAATAAAGGTTAGCCTCAGTAAGAGGCTATCTAAGAGATGCACATGTAAGAGGTTTTGGAGACAAAGTCGGAGCGGAATGAAGGTTAGCCTCAGTAAGACGGAATACATGTGTATGAATAACAAGGACCCAACAGGAACGGTGAGGTTACAGGGAGCAGAGATAAGGAAGGTGGAGGATTTTAAGTACTTAGGCTCAACAATCCAGAGCTGTGGAGAGTGTGGAAAAGAGGTGAAGAAGTGTGTGCATGCTGGTTGGAATGGTTGAAGAAAAGTGTCTTGGTGTGATGTGTGATAGGAAGGTATCGGCAAGAATGAAAGGAAAAGTGTACAAGATGGTGTTGAGGCCAACGATGTTGTATGGTTTAGAAACAGTGGCCCTGGGGAAAAGACAGGAGGCAGAGCTGGAGGTAACAGAGATGAAAATGTCGAAGTTCTCTTTGGGAGTAACAAGGATGGATAGGATCAGGAATGAGCACATCAGAGGGACAGCACATGTAAGACGTTTTGGAGACAGTCAGAGAGGCTAGATTGAGATGATTTGGACATGTACAGAGGAGGGATAGTGAGAAGCCAAAGGGATAGCCAGAGGGATAGCGGAAGGCCAAGAGGAAGACCAAAGAGACGATTCATGGACGTGGTGAAGGAGGACATGAAGGCAGTTGGTATAAGAGAAGAAGATGCCGATGATAGGGTGAAATGGAGGCAGATGATTCACTGTGGCGACTCCTGAAGGGAACAGCCGAAAGGAAAAGAAGAAGACAGTAGTCGGTCAGTAAATTTCTGAGCAATTAGCAACATGAACCGTGGTTTTGTTTTTAGCGGGAATTTCCGTATCCTGTATAAAAACATCCTATTGGCTCAAGGCCTTCGTGACATCCGCACTGCCCAATCACGGCATGGTTATTATTATACCGGGCTCTCCACACACTGAATGACTGCAGATAAGAGGACAGAAACACGATTGTGTCAAGATTACATGCCGGAACCTCTGTGGTCGCCTTTTTTTTTTTTTTTAAACGAAAGCATTACTTCCGGTTCAATTAGCGGGAATAGCCGAAGTTTTTTTTTTTTACTGTTCCGAAGTTTTCTGAATGCATGTCAAAAAACCGATTTTGCTTCTGAGTATCGCAATACATATTGTTTGCACGTTAGAACCGGTTTAAACCGATTAACTGATAACGGATATGGTTTTATTGTGCCGCTCTAGTAATTACCCATGTGCTCGTCTTACAATATGTTCTGTTTCATGTGGACACATGGTAGAAGGGGTTTGACATTTACAATGTCATGGGTAATCTCATTAGGCAGTCCATATGGTCTCAGATGAGTGTTTCCATAGTAATGGCATGTCTATCGGCACTCTGTCCAACTCCAAAATCTTGAATGTTCTTTGTCCTTGATCATTCTTTTGTCCTTGACCTTTGACCCAGACATTCGAAAAGCACATTTTTTCTGGTATTCAGGTCGGGTGGTGTCTCGAACAAGTTTGGTGGAAAACCCTACACGGGTGTGGTCTCTGTTTTATTCACAGACAAACTGGTACACTGACCCACAAACCCTTGTGACTACAATATTTCCACCAAATCTCAATTTGGACAGAGTTCAAAATACATTGTCCATGTAATGCTGATATTTTTATAGTGTAATAAATGTGTAATATACCGGACTATTCTATGTGGCATATTTGCATGAATTTGCTTATCACTTTTAAAGTGTTTCTATTGAGGCCAGAAGCTAAGAGTAGGTGGGAAGGATGGCAGGCTCTCTTTCTTTGTAATGTCACTCAAAGCAATACTAGCCAATCACGCATCTGTGAGCTTGTGTATGTGGAAGAGGGCAGTCAGTGCTTTCCTCCACATACATTACGTTGTCCTGTGACACTTGTAAGACATGGATCTTAATCTCCATCCGCACTACTAGTAGAGATCACGCTCTGCAATAATGTGACTTCTACAAGGGTGGTTGGAAATTGGCAGGTTGCCAAAATGAAGGATTTTCCAATCCAAAAAGGAAGGTAAACCGAAAAACAGAATTTTTTTTTTCCTTGGGGTGGTGATTTGGGTGATAGTTTATAGATTCTTGATTGATTTCAGGCTGTACCTGGCTCGAGTACGACAGAGCACCCTGCACTGCTTCCTGGCCTTGGTGAAGTGTGTTGAGAAGAAGGTTTTATACGGCTACTGGTCTTCCTTCATTCCTGACACTCCAGGTATCGGAAGTCCTCCTTCGCTCACCCTCATCACCATCGCGCTTAAAGACCCGTCTCCGAAGGTAGTAAGCCAATCTGGCGCTGATTTGGATTTTGTCATTTATTAATGCACCCATGTCCCTGAAATCCAAAAAAGTTCCTTGACTTCCACAGGTGAGGGCAGCATCGCTCCAGGTGCTCTCCGCACTTCTAGAAGGTTCTCGGCAGTTTCTGTCAGCAGCTGAGGACACCAGTGCTCCCCGGCAAGCTTTTACTCCATTCTCGGCCACGCTGGCTTCCAGTTTAAGGGAACTTCACCGCTGCCTTCTTCTCGCGCTACTAGCCGAGTCATCATCTCAGACCCTCACGCAGGTCATAAAGGTACAGGAATATCACAAAAATAAATGTCACGATGGGATTTTCACTAGTTTGAGCTTCAGATGAGTGAGCTGATTGGCTGAGCTCAAGAATAGACCGGGACAGCATATGCTGTCTTCCCTGTTACTCACAGATTACACTAGCCAATCATGAGTGACTGTTAGCTTATGCATAATAGGATGGATAGCGCTTTCCTCATTTCTGGTGAGGCATGAGCGGCACTTTCCTAAAAAAAAACCAAACAAACAAAAAAAAAAAGCAGTTGCCTCAGAGGAGGCACATAGTGAATTTTGCTGTCCCCGGTTGGCGGATGTCATGTGACAGGGCTGCCTGTTGGGTAGGAATTGGCTACGACTAAATTGAGGAGTAAAATCTGAAAAAAAAAAATCAACACAGGAAGAAAATGAGAGTGAGATACAGATGTGCATCATACGTTTCTCCAAGTCTTGGCAGTGAATCAGATTGTTTGGCCTTGTGGTTTTCTTTTAAAAACGTTGTATTACCGCTACTGTTGCCGGGCGCCATGAAATCGCAGTTTCATAAGTAGTACACACTGATGTGTGGTGTGTTCCAGTGCCTTGCCCACTTGGTGTCCAACGTGCCCTACAGACGCTTAAGGCCGGGTTTACTCAGCTCTCTGTGGAAACAGATTCGCCCGTACATCCGGCACCGAGGTGAGTCAACGGCATTCGCCCACTCTCAGTGTGTAGAGTGCAATACAGACAAGTATCATCCGGCATAAAGCACAGGAACACGAGGTCACGTAATGAATCATTCGATGTCTATAGGTGCATTTGAACAGTGTTTATGTTTATATGTAATAATCGTACGCGCTACATAACTTATCACTTAAATAACAATGGGGGAGGAAAAATAAAACACTTCTGCGCTAATTTAGCAGTATTTAGCCACCGTGCGATGGCCTGGCGAGCTGTCCAGGGTGTACCCCGCCCTCGCCCAGAGTTGACTGAGATGGGCGCCAGCCTCCCCGTAACCTTTATTAGGATTAAACGGATCAGAAAATGAATGAATGAATGAATGGCCACCATTTATGAACGGTAGAGAGGAAGCGATGCTAGCGGATCTTTGAGTCTGCTGGATCTCGCCCTGCAGATGTGAACGTACGGGTGTCCAGCCTTACCCTGCTGGGGGCGATGATGTCCTGTCAGGCTCCGCTCCCTGAAGTGCAGCTCCTCCTGAAACAACCCCCTGGAAGCAGAGATCAAGATCCTAATACTCGTGCTGAAATAGCGGGGGCAGAGCAAGCTCCATGCTGGCTGTTGCAGGTGTGTGTGGCCCTGGTTACTCAGCCCAGAGACGATTCCTGCTCTGATAGCGATACGGCCGCAGCAGCAGCAGCAACCTCTGGCTTGCTGGAGCCTTCACCCGTCAGATTGGAGGCACTTCAGGTGAGTAGTGAGCCGTGGTTTTCAGTAGAAGGGTTGCACGGTTGAGTGGATTGAGATGTTGAAGTGTTTATTGTTTGGGTGCGCTCGCCAGGTCCTGGCACATCTGGTGAAGGGTTACTTCTGCCTGGCTCAGGCATCTCTGCTGGAGTTGGGGCAGCTCAGTGCTCGCTGTCTCCAAGAACAAGACCCATCTGTGCAGTTACATGGAGTGAAGGTGACGCTGTCTTACAGTTTGTCTGTCCGTCTGTCTGTCTGTCTGTATGTCTGTATGTCTGTAGTTCTATTTGTCCTGATGTAAAGTGACACAAATTCTTCACGCACTCATAATTACCGCGATGTTTTATGGGTTATGACCTTGTGTGGTCTGCTTGAGGTTCGATGTGGTCACATAGTCCATATAGCTAATGGAACTAGCCACAAAGCAATTACATCACTGCAGACCTGACCTCTCGCTGTTGTATCTTCCTTCTAAGATTCAATGCCCTTTTAGCTCCGGCCCCACTGAGGATGATCAGAGAGGGAGCAGTAGAAATGGGTTCCGTCCGACTTGTTATTGTGATAACTTTGGAAGGAAAAGACACATCACCAACAAACTTGGTGTATGGATCCACCTCAGGGGCAAATAAAGTGGAGTTGTATATGAGTCACCTTGACCTTGTCTCAAGGTCACAAGGTCACTTTTTTCTATATTGGGTGAAGTGGCTAATTTTTGTTTTCAGCATAACCTTCTTGTATATTATATTTGTGTATATTATATATGTGTGGAAAATGTATGACATACAGTCTGAATGGGACCTGTGTAAAATAATAAATAGTTATTGAATGAGGCGAAGTATGATATGGAGAATTATTCAGTTGAGGGGTAAGCGAATATTTATCCGTGTCATATGAAAGCCAAATTGTTCAAGTGTTTTATTATTAACTCAAAATATTTTTAAAGGTAGACAGTCATGTTGCTATGTTGCATGGTCCAATCATGCAATAATCATTCAACTTATCCACTGTCAGTGATTCAAAATTGTTCATTTGATGGTGATGTAATAATTGCGTTATCTGATAGCAACGATGCAATAATTCGGACTGTAGAAGAATACCAGGATTTATTTGATGGCTGTCCACCAATCATAGACAAGAATGAGCAATAATTAAATTTCATTTGGCTTCCTTCTGGTACAATGGGAATTATCAGTGCCATTTGTTTAATTTTCCATCTGTTCTTGTAGCTGTTGGAGGAACTGGGCACTGGAATCATCCAGCAGTACCGAGCCGATCCCAGCACCCCTGAGTATGTCACCCCGGTGCCAGTGAGCCAGGTCAGTCAGTCAGTGCAAGAACTTTCGAGAAATAGCATTCGAATGAACGGTGTACTGTTACCGTGAATCATCATGCTTCGTGGATGTCTGGTACAGGTGATACAGTTCTGGTCCGAGGTTCTGACCGGTCCGTTAATCAAAGCCTTACAGAATGAGCAACACCCGACGTTACAGACCAGTGCATGCGACACACTGTCCTCCATCTTACCACAGGCCTTCAGCCAGCTTCCAGTGAGTGTCTGTTATAACTGTCAGGACTGTCAGAAAGATTTATAAAATCAATAATAATTATAATAATAATAATAATGCACCCTCTTTATGAATGTCTTTGCGACATACTTGTATGTATTTATGCATTTTAATGAAGAGTATGATAAATACTTGGCTCCTCATGTATTTCTGTGGGTCTGCGTATTTCTGAAGGACAAGACTCAGGTTCTGTGTATCACGGTATTGCTTGGGCTGACGTATTGCGAGAACTCCCTGGTGAAAGCGGCAGCAGTGAGGGCTCTTGGTGTTTACATTCTCTTCCCTTGTCTCAGAGAGGTATGAACCACGAACCCTTCATTGTCTTCACCCCGGTCGGTTCTGATTAAAGGGAAATGTGGTGCAGATCCGGCTGTTCATCTGACACCCTTGTCTGATTCTCAGGACGTGATGTTTGTGGCAGACACGGCGAATGCCATCCTCAATGTTCTGGACGATCGCTCACCCAACGTCCGTGCCAAGGCTGCCTGGTCGCTAGGCAACCTCACCGACACCCTCATCGTCAACATGTATTCGACAAATACATTTGTGCATTAGATACCATTTCATTTCATTTGGGCATGAAGTTGATTTTTTTTTTTTTTTTTTTCAGGGAGTCTATTGGGAAGGATTTTCAAAAAGAGCTTTCTGACATGCTGCTTTTAAAGATGCTCAGATCTGCCACACAAGCATCTGGTGACAAGGACAGGGTAATGTCAGGCTTTATTACTAACAGAGATCTGAGGAAAATAGAGACTAGGATCAAGGGAGGCACGTTGGCGTTCGCCTCACAACAAGAAGGTCCTGGGTTCAAGTCCCGGGCCCTGGAATTTCTCTATTGTGTAATGACGTGCACTTTAAGCTGATTGGCTGATCCAAATTGTCCCTAGCTGTGAATGTGAATGGTTGTGTGTGTGTGTTGGACCTGCGATGTTCCGACAGGCTTTTCCTGGTGTGTCCAGCCTTCACTTTATTGTTTTCCTTTTTTTTTTCTGTGTACCCGCACATACACCGTGGATTGAGACAATATAAGTAAACGCGAACATATTCCCATAAGGAAGTGCTGATAATATTTAATACTAACATGACCTTCAGTGCACAACAGCGCCACCGCCATTATGTGTACACACAGCCCACAACGCCAGCCAAAATGACAAGCGCTACAGCCCTCTACGCAATATTGTGAGCATAGTTATGTAAATTTTCTCGACCTGGTTTCTCAGTAACCAATCACAGCTCTCCTTTGAAAGCTACATTATACGTAAATTAAGATATTAACCAATCATAGTATCGGAAGCTTGAATTTTTTTAACGGTTTGATGAATGGCCCTTTGTTGGGAGCTATTTCAGCAACCTTTTGTTTACAACCAGTAGATTTAAAAATGCTTTTCTTTCTTGAACCAGGAAGACAATAACTTGAAAAATCACGAACTGCAATAGAATCGGCACAAAAAGCATTTTTCCCACTAACTACCACCAGGTGTCATTGTCAGACTGGAAGGCTGTGGATCTTGAAAATCAATGACCACTGGAGGGCAGCATATAGTTTTGCTGTGTGTAGTGCTGAAGGTTGTACAGTATTTTGGTTAATTAGGATTTTGTTGTTTTTGTTGTTGTTTTGTAGGTAAAGAGTAACGCAGTGCGATCTTTGGGGAATCTGCTACACTTCATGCAGCCAGTACATCTGACTAAGCCAGCATTCGTACAGCCTCTGGATCAGGCCATGAGCGCTCTAATAGATACGGCAAGAGGGGATGCAACCATGAAGGTGCGCTGGAATGCCTGCTACGCTCTGGGAAACGCCTTCCAAAACTCTGCCTTACCTCTGGGTAAGTGTACAGATATATCCATCCATCCATCCATCCTTTATCTATATCGCTTAACTGTCGGGGTTGTGGGGAAACCCGGAGCCAATCTGAGATAACTTCACGTAGGAGGTGGGGTTACATCCTGACAAGATCGCCAGGCTATTGCATGGCATGTGCAAACACAACCAATCACTCATAGTTACATTCACACCTAGTACACATTTTTTAAAAATTTGAGTTGTAGGGCACATTTCGAGTTGTGGTGAAGATTTCAAAGGATTTGAGTTGTAGGGAACATTTCGAGTTGTAGTGCACATTTCTAAGGATTTGAGTTGTAGGGCACATGTGTACATTTTTAAGGATTTGAGTTGTACGGCACATTTCAAGTTGTAGTGCACATTTCAAAGGATTTGAGTTGTATGGAACATTTTGAGTTGTGTACATTTTTAAGGATTTGAGTTGTACGGCACATTTCGAGTTGTAGTGCACATTTCAAAGGATTTGAGTTGTCGTGTACATTTTTAAGCATTTGAGTTGTAGGGCACATTTCGAGTTGTGCACATTTCTAAGGATTTGAGTTGTAGGGCAGATTTTGAGTTGTAGTGTACATTTTTAAGGATTTGAGTTGTACAGCACATTTCGAGTCGTAGTGCACAATTCAAAGGATTTGAGTTGTAGGGACCACTTCATGTCGTGGTGCACATTTTTAAGGATTTTGAGTTGTAGGGCACATTTTGAGTTGTGTACATTTCTAAAGTTTCGAGTTGTGGGGCACATTTTGAGATGTAGGGATCTTTTAAAGATTTGAGTTGTAGTGAACATTTATAAGCATTTGAGCTGAAGGGTACGTTTCGAGTTGCAGTACACATTACTATGGATTTCAGTTGTGGTGCGCATTTTCAATCTTTGGGCTCAAACTATGCAAAACTCACTGGGAGAGAATGAAAAAAAGCCCTGCTTCTTCATGCTTGTTGCTAAGGAATACCAGCTAGTTGGGAAGACTCCAACTGTTGAGTCAACGCCAGAATTATTCACACTCTTCATGTAAATAAGCCCAAATGAATATCGCATGCAGTGTGTGATATGTGGAGGTGCAAAATATCTCACACCTCTCGTAATGTCGAACAAGTTTGGCTATACTTATAGAGAGATCTTGTGGTCGTATTTTCATGCAGAACATTCCCAACTTCTTTATATTCTTGGGTTTGGTAATATGGAACACTGTTGTCAATTCAGACCACAGGTTCTGTCAAAGTAAAAGACCGCCTAACAAAAACAAGGTCCTGGGTTTGAGTCCCTGGCTCGGCGATGACGCTTCTGTGCTGTGTTTGCATGTTCTCCTCGTACTTGTGAGGGGTTTCTTTGGGGTACTGCCGATTTACAACCTTAACCACATGGAAGAGGTAGCCGGTTATTGGTATTGGCGGGCTCATGTATTCAGAAGAAGGTGGATAGCACTTTCCTTTCAGGATGTTATGCTGCCCTGAGCCATATGCAGCATGAGCCGCAGTTTGATTAAAATGTGGTGGTATGAAGGAACCATGTCTTTGACTTCACCCTTCTCGGTTTGTAACTTGTAGATGATGGTGAAGAGCTGATTGGTGGTTTGTATAAGTATGCGAATAGATTATGATATTTTTGACTCTTGCAGAACTAAACCACACAGCGTTTAAACTATTCATTTGCAGTAATATTCTCTTCTTCACCTCCTCAGGCACTGCCAACTGGTCCACAGATGCCTTCTCTACTCTCTCGTCCATCGTCACGTCCTGCAAGAACTTCAAAGTCCGCATCAACTCCGCCGCTGCACTCTCCATCCCCGCAAAACGGGATCGTTACGGAGACGAACGGCAGTTCGCCGAAGTGTGGCGAGCCTTGGCTCAAGCTCTCGAACACAGTGAAGAGACGCAGGACTTTCTTGAATACCGCTACTGTGCCAGCTTGCGTTCTGAACTCTGCCACGCTCTCCTTCACCTCTTGTCCCTGTGCGAAACGAGAGATCTGCTAGCGATCGCAGGAGTGCTGAGCGGCGAGTCAAGACCGGCTCTGCACGGCTTCTTGGTTCATTACCTCACTGATGTTTCTGTAGTTTCGGGGCCTGATATCATTGGTGGAGAGGATGCAAGATGCCAGACGGAGCCTCCAGACAGACTGAAGCTACTGGATCAAACCCAAATCAACCTAAAGACGCTGGGAGGGGCCATTCGACCTGAAATGCGGTCTGATTTGGACATAGTGATTGGATTTCTTGAGGAGCTTGTGAAAACCTGCGAAGGGTTGAAGGTGTCAGGTGGAATGGGCACCACACAGACGTCTCTCGTTCATAAATGAAGTCTGGTTGAAACAAGTCGCAGTATCAGCAGCTTTATCTGAATTATGAGTTTACGGTAATCATTCATGCGTTCATGTGAACCGCTTAATCTTACTAAGGTCACAGGGAGGCCGGAGCCTATGTCACCCGTCTTTGTGTAAAGGCAGTGTACACCTCGAACAGCTTGCCAGTCCACATCACATCCAACACAAACAATCATTCCACACTCACATCAAGGGGCAATGCGGAACAGCCAGTTAGCCGATCACGAATATCTTTGGATTGTGTGAAGAAACCAGAGTACCCAGAGAAGACCCACATGAGCACAGGGAGAACATGCAAACTCCACGCACAGACACCCTCGCCAATCCCAGGACATGAACCCTGGACCTTCTTACTGTGAGGCGGACGTGCTCGCCACTAAAGCAGCGTCATACATTAGCCGTAGACTTTGTTGCAAAGGAAGCCTAACCCGACATCCAGTATCTGTGTGGTTTCTTTTGCAGACTGTTTCTGTTTCAAGCATATTCAATTGCACACAAGTGTATAAATCTCTAATGATTTCATTCACTACAACCCAAATGATGAGCTTTATTTCCTGCTCATGTTTTACCGAGAGGTGTTCCTGTGTTTTGGAGTGTGGACACAGTAGATGGCGAAGTCTGTGTAAATACTTGCCAGCATTTTGGTTTATTTCACATCAGCCATTAATTGATCAGTTTCTGCAAATCCACAGTAACAAACAAACAAATAAATAAATAAAAAGGTTTTTAAGGTAAACTTCATGTTTTGGTTGGAGTACCTGAGATGTGATGCATGGTGTGAACAGCAGAGGGCGATGAGCCGAGGTTTTAATTCATTCATAAACCATTTCAGTATCATTAAAGTTAAACAAAGATTATTTACTTATAAAACTTATAGTTTTATAGTTTTAAGAGTTCGGTATGGTCAAGCCTCGTGTTGTTTATTAGCATTGTAAATATGTTCTTGCATTTATCACTGTTTATTCAGATCATATGCTTATTTGTTTTTTAATGTAATGCACCACTTACAGTTGAAAAATCAACATGGAGGACAAAATGATTCCGGATAAAGCTGAAACTGAGCTGGAGAAACAGGAATCGGGGGAAAATTCCAGTGCTATGCATCAGCATATATATCATCCAGCAAAACGCTAACCAAAAAGTTCCTGTCTGCTGTTTGTTGACACCAGGCTGGATCTTATTCCCCGTGAAAATACAACACTGCATTCCTACATTCCGACACTATAAAGTCATATATTTTTGTTCAAAATGAATGGATGTGTGTGTGTGTGTGTGTGTGTGTGTGTGTGTGTGTGTGTGTGTGTGTGTGTCCGTCCTAGGTTCAAGTCCTGCATGCACAGTAGGTTAATTGGCTGTTCCAAATCTCTCGGTATGAATGGTTGTCTGAGTGTTGGCCCTGTGATGGCCTAGCGAGCTGTCCAGGGTGTACCTCGCCCGGATTCAGCTGAGATGGGCGCCAGCCTTCCCGCGACCCTAATTAGTGTCAAGCAGTTCAGAAAATGAATGAATGAGGATGTGTGTGTGTGTGTGTGTGTGTGTGTGTGTGTGTGTGTGTGTGTATGTGTGTGTGTGTAATGAGGATGTGTGTGTGTGTGTATAATGAGGACATGTGTGTAATGAGGATGTTTGTGTGTGTGTGTGTGTGTGTGTGTGTGTATGTGTATAATGAGGATGTGTGTGTGTAATGAGGATGTGTGTGTGTGTGTGTGTGTGTGTAATGAGGGTGTGTGTGTGTGTGTGTGTGTGTATAATGACGATGTGTGTGTGTGTATGTGTGTGTAATGAGGATGTGTGTGTGTGTGTGTGTGTATGTGTGTGTAATGATGATATGTGTGTGTGTGTGTGTGTATGTGTGTGTAATGAGGATATGTGTGTGTGTGTGTGTTTGTGTGTGTGTGTGTATAATGACGATGTGTGTGTGTAATGAGGATGTGTGTGTGTGTGTGTGTGTGTGTGTGTGTAATGAGGGTGTGTGTGTGTGTGTGTATAATGACGATGTGTGTGTGTGTGTGTGTGTGTGTGTGTGTGTATGTGTGTGTAATGAGGATGTGTGTGTGTGTGTATGTGTGTGTAATGAGGATGTGTGTGTGTGTGTGTGTGTATGTGTGTGTAATGATGATATGTGTGTGTGTGTGTGTGTGTGTGTATGTGTGTGTAATGAGGATGTGTGTGTGTGTGTGTGTGTGTGTGTGTGTGTGTGTGTGTGAAAGGTGCTGGGTTTGAATCCTGGCCGTGGGTGTTTGTGTGTGGAGTTTACATGGACTTCCGTGCTTGCATGGGTTTCCCCCATATACTCAGGTTTCCTCCCACAGTCCAAAGACATGCATGTTGGTCCAGCAATAGTCTGGCAAGCTGTTCAGGGTGTACCCCACCCTCATCCAGTGTCAGCTAAGATGGGCTCCAGGCCCCCTGTGACCCGAGTAGGGTCAAGCAGTTTATCGAACAGGTGACTGAGTGTAAGAGCGTGATCGAAATATTCCCGTAAACCGTCGGCTTACGTATCCTCCCCTCCCAGATTTCATACGTGGACACGTGTTCCTCGTCCAGTACCTCGTTAAAACCTGATGAATATTTATTTATTTATTTATTTTAATTCTTGGTATATTTAAAACGAAATGGAGAAATCTGATCTGAGACACCATTTCTATCTGATTCTACAGTCTGTGCTCAAGAATCTGGCATTCTGTTGATTTAGTTACAATTTAAGTCCAAAGGTCAGAGTTCACGTCCATGAATTGTTTTTACTATTCAAGATTATTCAGGATTCACATTCCAAGAACTTTTCCTTTCATTCATTCATTCATTTATTTTCTCAACCGCTTAATCCTAATTAGGGTTGCGGGGAGGTTGGCGCCCATGTCAGCCGACTCTGCGTGAGGGCAGAGTACACCCTGGACGGCTCGCCAGGCCATCGCAGGGCAGAAACACGCTGACGGCTACGCAGCTCCTGTTGATGAAAGTCAGCAATGGTTCTTTTATATGAACTTCCACCACAGACAGTGAGAGACACGGCCGGCCTTTGATAAACCAGTTCGCTGTACTGGGGGGGGAAAAGTGACAACCCGTTGATAGTGGGGCTTAAACCTCCGACCATAGGATCAGTGGTCCAGCGCCTTTACCACCAGGCCACCACTGTCCACTTTTCATTAAAAAATTTAAATAAAAAAAAGAAAAAAGTTGCAGTTATTCAAAATGATCCAACACCAGTGAACAGTGTGTCGGCTGCATAGTGTACAGTACCGCGTGTTACCAGAGTCTGTTGGGCTTGCACAACCTGAACCTAGTGGCTTTTCGGGCTCGAGCTTGTCCCAGGTTCGGTACCGAGAAGTGATGAGGAGTTCAACTCTACCTTGGATTGGACGCTGGTTCATCACTGGTTACTTTCCCGGTACTTTTTTTACTGGTACCTGTTTATACTGCCGGATGGACAGAGGCACACTTGTGGATAAGTGTGGTGGTCTACCAGGAGGTCAGATCTTCCTCCCACAGCCCGAAGATATGCACAGCTAACACTCTAAATTGACCCTCGGTGTGGATGTGAGTGTGAATAGCTCTGCGATGGTCTGGCGAACCGTTCAGGATGAACCCCACCTTCACCGAGTACCGTGCCTAATAAGGATTTAGCGGTTTAGAAAAATGAATGAATGAATACAGTAGGCCACCGTTATTCGCGATGGTTCAGTTCCAGCCCTTCTCGCAAGAAAATCCACGAGTTATTGACGCGGTTTTAAAAAGCTATGTATGATATTACGCTAAAGTCTGCTTGTTAAACACATTCTATGGCCAGTCTTACTCACAATACAGTCATAATGCAGTAAAATGTAGTAATGATTAATATATTTATAATTAATATTTAGGAATAAATAAAGCGATGAGACTCCTTACCAGAAGCTAGAGAAGCTGCAGGGCGTTTGATTGACATCATAGCGCTTAAATAATCTTTAAAAACACACGAAAAAAAAAACGTGACTTCACAATTCAAGCAATCACGTTGATGACATGTGCGCGAAAGAGAAAAAAAAGAGGTGTACACATCATCTGCAACCAATCAGCAGGAGGGAGAAACAAAAGCTCTCAGCCATTGGCTAAATTTGAATCACGTGCCTGTTACTTCCGGGTTTGTTGCCAATCCGCGAGTATGCGGGGGCGTTAGCGCTGAGCCGCGAATGGTCAAGGGCCTACTGTAAATATACGTGTGTGTCCGGGGGCATGTTGTGGTGGTTACATCCACCTCACAGCAAGAAGGTCCTGGGTTCGAGTCCTGGGCTTGAGTGTTTCCGAATGGAGTTTGCATGTTCTCCTCATGCTTGCATTGGTTTCCTCTGGGTGGTTCAGTTTCCTCCTATTATCCAAAGACCTGCACATTATGCTAATTGGCTGTTACGAACTGCCGTTAGGTGTGAATGTGAATGGTTGTGTGTGCATTTATTGAACACACACACACACACATACACACACACACACGCCCTGTAAGTTCAATGAGATTGTTGGACTGTAAGAAGGAAAACGGTCTGAAATCTCTGCTGATAGCGAAACAGCAATAAATTCAGTAGGCAACAAGGAAGTCGTGACGATTACAGAACTGTTGCTAGTTTTGGTTTGGCAGAAGGTCATATTTAAAAAAATATATATTCGGACACTGAGTTGTTGTTTTGGCACGTTCTGCTCTTACAGAGTTAAAGAAGGTGTGCTGGAACTCTGTCCTCTGAGAAGTCGCGTTCAATGAGGCGTGAAAGAGAAATACAGGGTGATGAGCACGGAGGAGAGGAAGATGAGGAGAGAACGTGTGATCGAGCTGAAGGACGGATCAGGGAAGCGTGAGGTTCAGAGGGAGCAGCAGGGGGGCAGAGTCCATGTGTCTATAACGGGAGTTGGTGGGGGTGGGAGTGGGTGGGGTGGGGGTGGGAGTGGGTGAAGGGAACGCTGAATCAGGCATGTCCCTGAGCAATCATCCCCATCCTCCCATCCCTGTGGGTGGGTGAGTCGGCAGACATTGTTTCCATGTTTAAAGAAAGGCTTAAGAAATCAAGATGTGCACCAATACTGTGTAATCAGTGGCCCGTGCATGGCTAGCTCCGTTGTTGTCACTTTAAAACGATATATAACAAAAATACATTTATCGGAGTAGTTCAGGCGTCGACCAGCTATGATATATAAAAAGGACGCGTACATAACATACCTATTTGGTGAAGTGCATTACTTATGAAACAGTCGATTAACCTGAGTTACTCTTTAGCCAGGTGGTTATGCCTATAGTACGAACTTAAGTGCCTTCTCACAGGGGAGAAACTGAGGGCAATGACAAGAAGATGGGGGGAAATGGCCAGAGCAAAAGTTCAAATTTAAATCATCTCCAGTTAATTTACTGCAATAGAAACAAACGTGTCTTTAGAAACTTACCTGAATATCAATATTCACTCATTCTCTGAACCACTTAATCCTCACTAGGGTCGTGGGTAGGCTGGAGCCTATCTCAACCGACACTTGGTGGAGGCGAGGGAGTTTCTGTGTGCAGTTTGTTCTCCCTATGCATGTTTGGATTTACACTGGCTACTGTCCTCCGATATCCTACGACAATACAAATACATGTACATTAGGCAAATTGTGAAGGGGTTCTGTAAATGTGTTGATCCTACAATGGTCTTCGGGGGTGTATCCCGCCTTTACCCAGATCTGTGACTCTGACAGAAGTATGCGGTTCAGGAAATAAGTGAGTGAGTAATGATCGTAATCTGCGAAATCTTGTGTTGTTATCAACAATTTACAGCTAAACATCCAGGGAAGTTGCTCGCTAGCGACCTGTGCTAACTAAACTAGCGAACCAGATCTTTTGTTGTTTTTCACGAGTAGAACTCTGGGATAAACCCAGGAGGCCTCTTCACGGTGATAAAAAACTGCAGTGTGTATACGATATCTGCAACAACTTGTGATGACGTGTAATGTAGCTAAACATGCGCAAACGACGCTAGCTAGCTTAATAAACTAAATAAAGCCATTGATAGCATTTGGCTAGTAACCTGTGATAGTAATCTTTCTCGTCTTTCCACCGCTGTATACTGACCTGCTGTCTTCAATTTCTTTTCTCCATCTCTTTTCTTTATGGTCTCTTCTTTTACAACATCCTCTCCAACCTAGAGACTTACACTGTCAGTCATAACTGTTGAGCTATTTCCTTCTGGTATTTACTCTGTCATAAAGTCATAGCACACCGTCATCACATTTTACTCCAACTGTCCTTCTCAGCGTCATTACACTTAAAAAAACAACAAAAAAAAACCCTCAACGCTCGACACATATGCAGGTTATGCATATTTTTATAACTGCTGCTTAGTGGCAACGTTTTTTTTTTTTATTAGTTTATTGAACAGAATGTATGTGAAAGTGTCACCAACCCATGAGAGTCTATTACACTGCCAAGAATTCCTCTGGTTCAACAATACAGTACATCAATAGAATGCTTTATAATTTAATCATCCATCCATCCATCTGTCCATCTATGCATCTGTCTATCTATGTGCTGAATCATTTAATCACAGTAGGATCGTGGGGAGGCCGGAACCCAAACTACGGCCCGCGGGCCGGATACGGCCCACGGGCCGGATACGGCCCGCCTCCACATTTGGTCCGGCCCCCTGAACAATACCAGAGACGCATTGTGATTATTTTTTTTTTGTCTGGCCACGCGATCAAGACTCATACTACTACTCATACTACACCTCAAACTACTTCTTCTTCCCTATTCCACCCTTCTGCCGTCTGTGCCCCTATCTGACCCCCCAACTCTCCCCTGTCAAATAGAACAGAATAATGGTGAAAAGGTTATGGAAGAGAAAATTTGATTGAGAAAGCAGGGTATTTAACCTGCGGTGGACAAACGATTATTTTTTTAATGCAAAGAGAAGGTTGTTTGTATCGTCTGTCAAGAGGCAGTGGCGATATTCAAAGAATACAATCTGCGCCGACACTCTGAATCCCGTCACAAAGACGAGTATGATCGTTTGCAAAGCCAAATACGAGTAGACGAACTCTCAAAGCTAAAAAGTGGACCGTTAGCTCAGGAGAATACGTTTGTACACCAGGCTCGGCTCAACCAGTCGTCTGTTCGGGCAGCTTTCGGGTCGCTCAACTGATAGCAACCAACGTTTCCTTTATTATTTATTTCTGACTTTTTTTCTGTGAAGGTCCCGGAAAGGGTTACTAATATTTGGTTATGCGCGGCTTACTGATATACAATAAATGTTTACATTTAGGCAGCCCTGCGATCGTCACACTTTTTCTGTTACAAACTGACCTCGGCCCCCCCCCCCATCAGAGAAGGGAAAAGTTATGTGGCCCTCGCAGGAAAAAGTTGGGGGCCCCTGGGGTGCACTCTGAACAGCTCTGAAACCATCACAGGGCAGCGCACACACAACCATTCTCACTCACGTTCACACCCGAGGCAGTTTTGAAATAGCCTAATGTGCACATTCGGTCTGTGGGAGGAAACGAGTACCCTGGGGAAACACACATACAGAAATCTGTGGAGAATGTGCAGAAACACCTCAGCCTGCTACTTGAACCCAGGACCTTCTCGCTGTGAGGCGGACATGCTGCCAACAGAAAAAATATATATAATTCAGACACTAACTAGCAGAAACAATATATATATATATATATATATATATATACACACACACACACACACACACACACACACACATATATATATATATATATATATATATATATATATATATATATATATATATATATATGCCCTTCCATTGGATCCTTCCGGTGGCGCCGAGACAGGGGGGGACTTGCTGCTTGGGTAACAGCCTGTCCCTCATTACTCCCTACCCAGGCTCTGCGCACTGGGGGGTATCACCAGCTGGGGTACCAGCCAGGGCACAGCCATAGTCTTTTGGGACTGACGGAGGCCTACCATATATATATATCTATGTGTATATATATATATATATATATATATATATACGCTTATTACAATAATGAACAAAAAGAACATTAGAGTAAAATAACTACTTAAAACTTTAAATACATGTGGCAGAAAATTCTCTGGGCAGTTGAACAGGTTAAACAGGACAACGGTCCAGTCAGGAATGGAAGAAACCAGAAACCGAATGTGTCCGTCTGGAAACCTGTAGACTTGCTCCGATGATACAGATGGGTAGGAAACTATCTGAAGACACTGAAGCAGTAAAATACAGAATTTTATAATGGATGTGGAAAAACTTTTCACAGGTTGCCATGTGGTGGAAAATTAAGCATAAATAATACTGTATCACAAAACCTTTGGTACCAACTTCAAATAATACAGGAGATAAAATAATTAAGACGGCTGGGTTGCGGGGAGGCTGGCTCCCATCTCAGCCGACTCAGCATGAGGGAAGGGTACACCCTGGACAACTCAGGCCATCTCAGGGCTAAAACACATACAACAGTTTACACTTACGTCCACACCTAGGGGTGTGTTGGAACAGCCAGTTGGCCTACTGTGCATGTTTTTGGACTGTCGGAGGAAACCCGGGCACGTGGAAGGATGGAAGAGACATGTACATGTGTGAAATGCACCAGTGAATATAAAATATTGATTAAAAGTGTGGTTAAAATAATGTGTGTTTGTGTGTGTGTGTGTGTGTGTGTGTGAGAGAGAGAGAGAGAGAGAGAGAGAGAGAGAGAGAGAGAGAGAGAGAGAGAGAGACCTTTTTTGATTAAGTTAACAATTTCTGACTAATTATGTCTCAACCACCACGAATAAATTACCAGTTGAGCTCCATCCTGCTGGATTATGCATTAAGTGAAGTGAACTCTATTCGCTCACTCTGTCCATTATGGCTCAGACAGGAAGATCACTTTAGAGACACAAGCATCAGATTATGCCATTATGCCCATCTTATTTACCACATGGACCTCAAGGGGAAAAAACACCTTAACAAATCATTCATCCAGCACAGGACTGTCACGCTCCGCTGGTCCTTTCACAATGAGGGTAGTTTCACATCCTGGAAAAAAATATGTAATTTTCTAAGTTTCTTATTAACTCTACTGTTAATCATTGAGTATCAACCGCTCATGGCGAGAATATGGGAGAAAGGTAGATGAGAAATCTGAACCTAACATCAGACGGGTTATCAGTGTTCTTTTGATAATTCAAAATCTAATATCACGGACAAATCTGTATGAATCACGTCAGAAAATATTGTTTGCTCATCATTAAACATCAATTGGGGGTTAAAACTGTAATTCTATACAGAGGGCAGCGGTGGGCTGGTGATAATGTGCTGGATTACTGATGCGAAGGTCAGGGGTTCAAGCCCCACTATCAATGGGTTGTCAACTGTTGTCCCCACACACTGCCACTAACTGGGTTCTCAAAGGCCGGTCATGTCTCTCACTGTCCATGGTGTGAGGTTTATATAAAAGAACCATAACTGACTTTCGGGTACTGACTCCAAGCATGTTTTTGCCCTGAAATGGCCCGGTGTGCTATCCAGGTGTACTCTGCCCTTGCCCAGAGTCGGCTAAGACGGGCGCCAGCCTCCCTGCAACCCTAATTCGGATTAAGCGGTTCAGAAAACGAAGGAATATATGAATAATTATATACAGCTGATATACAGTATTCCTCGTTTATTCTGCAGTAGAAACGAAGAGTCGCCATTACACCATTGGGTTTCGCTCTTTGACTGTCGCACTTTAATTAGCCTCAGAAGTTTATTTTTATTTTAAACCCTGAATGATTGAAGTTCCAAAGACTTCATGTAATTTGTAATGTACATATGATTGTGTACGAGCTACAGACCGCAACCCTTCGTACCTGCATTACAGAACTTTCACACACACAAACACGCCGATTGATATTTTTACTTTTTTTTTTTTAATTAGGCTTTTGGCTTTCGTACAGTATTTTGAAATTTTTCTTACGAGTTTTTTTTTTTTTTTTTTTTTTTTTTTTTTTTTTAATTGGAGGAGTAATACAGGCTGATACTGTTTTATCTGAAGCTTGTATGTGTATGTAAGACATGGTGGAAATGGAAAATTTAAAAAGAAATGATGAAAAGCTTTAAATTAATTCTGGTTAAGGAATGAAAAAATTATAAAAGTGAAGAATTTTATTCCATATTCTTCCTCTTATACATAATAATAATAATAATAATAATAATAATAATAATAATAATAATCGTACAATATGCAATATATTCTTTATTGTTATTTTTGTTGCTTTTGTTGTTGTTGTTTGGATTACAATTCTACTTCATTAAAATTCCTTTATGACACATAGAATACATGAATTAAAAAGATATGTAAAATGTTTTCAAATTGAATTAAACCCACATGATGGATATAATAAAAAAATGAAAATAGTAAAAAAAAATACAAAATGAATCAATTTTAAAATGAACACGCGATACATTGTCAATACTGTATTATTATGTCCCATGTTTAAACTGCTGGTTCCTCTCTACAGCTGATCTGATGAGATTTACAGATAGTTTTACTCTTATCCAGTTAATTATAATACTGTAATCGATCTGTTCCTTCTTTGTATTCTTCAGAGGAACCCGGGGAACCTGGAGAAAGCCCACACTGCCATGGGGAGAACATTGAGACACTAACAGTCACCTGAACTCAGATTATCATCAATACTAAAGTACTTAATAATAATAATAATAATAATAATAATAATAATAATAATAATAATAATAACAATAATAATAATAAAAAACATCATCATCACCATCATCATCATCATCATCATCATCATCATCATCATCGTCTTCATCATAATCATCGTATTTATTGGACTCAGGTTATCCTGGTATATCAGGTTTTATATATATATATATATACATGTATATATATGTATATATATATATATATATATATATACATGTATATATATGTATATATATATGTATACATATATACACAAAAGTACTTAATAATACTACTACTACTACTACTAATAATCATAATCATAATCATCATCATCGTCGTCTTCATCATAATCATCATATTTATTGAACTCAAGTTATCATTAATCCTAAAGTACTTAATAATAATAATAATAATAAAAAAATAATAATAATAATAATCATCATTATCATCATCATCATCATCATATTTATTGAACTCAGATTATCATTAATACTAAAGTACTTAATAATAATAATAATAATATTATTATTAATAATAATAATCATCATCATCTCATCATCATCCTAATCATCATATTTATTATTACAGTATTATTATTATTATTATAGTAATATTTGTATAATTATTATTTAATTCAAGTAATAAATAAAATAATTAATCAATAAATAAAAGAGAAAATAAAATCTACAGAAGGTAATATTAAAATATAAACATAAAAGATAATAAGATAGAACCAGATAGTAGTGACGCATATATATATATATATATAAAAATAAATATATATATATATATATATATATATATATATATATATATATATATATATATAAAAGAATATAGGAGGCAGTACAATGAACAAATGTAGCACAGGTTGCAGTAAATATAGAGATTGTAGACATTCAGGTAAAGTACAGTATTGTTAATTATTTAAAAATAAAGAGTGTAAAATGTGCTTTAATACCCCCTTAAAAGCATACAATGACTAATGATAGTAGACTGTGGTTTCTTACTATTTCACTAATTAACAGAATAAATAATGGTGTTAGTTAATGTTCTTCTAATGTTTATCTAGAAAAGAGATCAGGCCTGTCATTATAATATTATTATTATTCTGTGATTATAATATTATTATTATTCTGTGATTATAATATTATTATTATTCTGTGATTATAATATTATTATTATTCTGTCATTATAATATTATTATTATTCTGTGATTATAATATTATTATTATTCTGTGATTATAATATTATTATTATTCTGTTATTATAATATTATTATTCTGAGCGTGGGCTGAAAACTTGACCATCTGATTAAGATGAATAATACCAAAGCAATGAAACATGAGAGGTTTTATACCAGGGGTCTCCAAACACTGCAGGACTCTAATGGAATAATGTGCAGAATGCAGGGAACACACACACACACACACACACACACACACACACACACACACACACACACACACACACACACACACATATGAATGGCCCGTGGTGGAACTTTACATTTTTGTAATTTACAGTAAAAAAAAAAAAAAGGCAGATCAGACCTCAAAATTGATTAGGGTAGCGGGGAGACTGGCGCCCATCTCAGCCAACTCCGGGCTAGGACAGAGTACAGTACACCCTGGACAGCTCACCAGGCCATCACAGGGCAGAAACACTCCTCTTGATGAAAGTCAGCGATGGTTCTTTTACATGAACCTCAAAACCATAGACAGTGAGCGACACAGCCGGCCTTTGATAACCCAGTGAGCGCACTGGGGGGGACAGACGTGATAATGGTGATCGTGGGGTTTGAACCCCCGACTTCGGACTTGATAGTTCTGGTGAAGGGAATTCTAAAGCTACAGAGTCCAAACACACTTGAGACCGAAATTGTTCTGTTCTGTATTACCAACGCGGCAGAATGAATGAGTGTGGAGTTTGTGGCGGTGACTTAGCCCCGCCCACTGTACAAGGTGTTCCACCCCCTGAACAGGTGCGTTATCACAGCGCAGAAGCCGCGTCTCACGAGTCTTTTTGTCGACTGTCGTCACGCGCAGTGTTCCACGTTCAGTTGAGCCCAGCCCGGTCTCCCCGAACCGCGAGGACGTCCTCGGCACCGGCTTCATGTTTGCTGACATGGTGTCGCAGCTGACGTGTCTTCAGCAGGAGTTACTGAGCGCCTTGTTGGACTCGGGTTTGACCAAGAATGAGCTTGTCCAGGCGCTGCACGATCTAGAGCCGCGTGCGCCCGGGTTCTCGATCAAAACCGAAAAGCCCGTTTCCCCATCCAGCGCGAACGGAACCAGCGATTCCGACTCCAAGCCGGTGTATATGACGCTGCAGGCCAGAGGGAGTAAAGCTTCCGGAGATGAAGGTTCAGAGTCCGGAGAGGATTTCGACACGCCGCCTATCCTGAGAGAACTGCAGGCACTCAACACCGAGGAGGCAAACGAACAGCGCGCCATGGTGGAGCGCATGCTGGCGTGAGCGCGCACTCACTTCAACTCACTCATCACACAGCAACACAACTACACACACACACACACACACACACACACACACACACACACACACTCCAGACACCCACATCAAACACCAAACACACTCCAGACACCCACATCAAACACAAAACACATTCCAGACATCATCATCAAACACAAAACACATTCCAGACATCATCATCAAACACAAAACACATTCCAGACATCATCATCAAACACACTCCAGACACCAACATCAAACACAAAACACACTCCAGACACCAACATCAAACACAAAACACACTCCAGACACCAACATCAAACACAAAAACACTCCAGACACCCACATCAAACACAAAACACACTCCAGACACCCACATCAAACACAAAACACACTCCAGACACCAACATCAAACACAAACACACTCCAGACACCCACATCAAACACAAAACACACTCCAGACATCATCATCAAACACAAAACACACTCCAGACACCAACGTCAAACACAAAACACACTCCAGACACCCACATCAAACACCAAACACACTCCAGACACCCACATCAAACACCAAACACACTCCAGACACCCACATCAAACACAAAACACACTCCAGACACCAACATCAAACACAAAACACTCCAGACATCATCATCAAACACAAAACACACTCCAGACACCCACATCAAACACAAAACACACTGCAGACACCAACGTCAAACACAAAACACACTCCAGACACCCACATCAAACACCAAACACACTCCAGACACCAACATCAAACACAAAACACACTCCAGACATCATCATCAAACACAAAACACACTCCAGACACCCACATCAAACACAAAATACACTCCAGACACATCATCAAACACAAAACACACTCCAGAGACACCCACATCAAACACAAAATACACTCCAGACACCTACATCAAACACAAAACACACTCCAGAGACACCCACATCAAACACAAAATACACTCCAGACACCTACATCAAACACAAAACACACTCCAGAGACACCCACATCAAACACAAAACACACTCCAGACATCATCATCAAACACAAAACACACTCCAGACACCAACATCAAACACAAAAGCACAGTCCAGACACCTACATCAAACACAAAACACACTCCAGACACCAACATCAAACACAAAACACACTCCAGACACCCACATCAAACACAAAACACACTCCAGACACCCACATCAAACACAAAACACACTCCAGACACCACATCAAACACAAAACACACTCCAGACACCCACATCAAACACAAAATACACTCCAGACACCAACATCAAACACAAATACACTCCAGACACCCACATCAAACACAAAACACACTCCAGACACCAACATCAAACACAAAACACACTCCAGACACCACATCAAACACAAAACACATTCCAGACACCCACATCAAACACGAAATACACTCCAGACGCCCACATTAAACACGAAATACACTCCGCACACCAACATCAAACACGAAACACACTCTAGACACCAACATCAAACACAAAACACACTCCAGACACCAACATCAAACACAAAACACATTCCAGACACCCACATCAAACACAAAACAGACTCCAGACATCCACATCAAACACAAAATACACTCCAGACACCAACATCAAACACAAAACACACTCCAGACACCAACATCAAACACAAAACACACTCCAGACACCAACATCAAACACAAAACACACTCCAGACACCCACATCAAACACAAAATACACTCCAGACACCCACATCAAACACAAAACACACTCCAGACACCACATCAAACACAAAACACATTCGCGACACTAACATCAAACACAAAATACACTCCGGACACCAACATCAAACACGAAATAAATACACTCCAGACACCATAATCAAACACAAAATACACTCTAGACACCAACATCAAACACAAAATACACTCTAGACACCAACATCAAATACGAAAAACACTCCAGACACCAACATCAAACACAAAATACACTCCAGACACCAACATCAAACACAAAATACACTCCAGTCATCCACATCAAACACAAAATACACTCCAGAAACCAACATCACACACAAAACACACTTCAGACACCAACTTCAAACACAATATACACTCCAGACACCCACATCAAACACAAAACACACTCTAGACACCAACATCAAACACAAAATACACTCCAGACACCAACATTAAACACAAAATACACTCCAGACACCAACATCAAACACAGAATACACTCCAGACATCCACATCAAACACAAAATACACTCCAGAAACCAACATCAAACACAAAATACATTCCAGACACCAACATCAAACACAAAATACACTCCGGACAACCACATCATGCACAAAATACACTCTAGACACCAACATCAAATACGAAATACACTCCAGACACCAACATCAAACACAAAATACACTCCAGACACCAACATCAAACTTAAAATACACTCCAGACAACAACATACATAAAAATACACTCTAGACACCCACATAAATCAAAAATACACTTTCAACCACAACATCAACAACAAACACTACACCAACACAAACAGTAAACACTATACAAACAACATCAAACAACAGACAGTTCAAACATCAATATCAAACATCTACCATACAAACATGAAATCAAACAACAAACACACTTCAAACACCAACATCAATCAGAAACTACACTACAAACACCATCACACACCAAATAAACAATCACACTTCAAACACCAACATCAAACAACAAACACTACACACAAACATTAAACAATCTTAAGAAAATATATACTTCAAACACCAACAATAAACAATAATAGTCTATAAACCACATCAAATACAGTTCAGATGCCAAATAATAACTTCTCTGTGATTTACCAACATATTACCAAACATTACCACGGTAACAAAACGTAAGGAACAAACACATACTAGTAGTTTTATAAATCACGGTCCTGTTGGACCCCCCCCTTCCCCCAGGGGACTCATTATTGGAGTTCAGCGCAATTGTGTGGTCTTTTAAGAGCAGATTTTAAAAAATATATATTTCGATTGTATATTTTGTATTGATGATGATATTGGGGTTAATGAAAGTCGTGCTATTTCTATAAAGGTTTATTCATTATTTCTGCCCCTTCACATTTAATTATTGCACATCTATTACAATAATCACTTCTACCATTACCTCACCAATTCTTTCTCTTATTAATAAATTATTAACCATAAATTAATCGTTTGGATATTTGTTTTAAAATCCTAATAAATCAGTAATGCACCGAAAAGCAATGACAGAAGCATGTAAGAGTAATAAGATGTGAATTTAGGTTATTAATTTATCATAGGGTGCATGGAGGATTTTAATAGTTTGTTGCGAACAATCCCGAGGTAATGATGTGACTATTCGTCGTTGGTTGTGTAGCAGTGAAGTTGAATATGAATAAAGAGCAAAACTGAGCAAATAAACATTTACAAGTGCATAGTAAGCCCTGAAATCGGTCAATTAAACTGTGATGTTACCCTCACTGAGAATTCATTCTTTTTTTGAACAAGAAAACTTCTCTCTGAACACACAGGGTAAACTTTATGTAGTTTATGTATTTATATATATATATATATATCCATCCTCTGGGCTTTTTACACCCGAGCCCAGTGGCTCATCAGGCCAGTGCTTATCCCCGGTTTCCATAACGTGAAGCGACTAGGAGTTCGACTCCTACTGGATGAGGATTTCAGGCTCGGCTTGGCCTCTAGCCATCTCCGGACCCAGAGCCATGGATCACAGATCCAAACAACAACCTTCCCAGTATATATTACTGGCACCTATTTATACTGCTGGGTGAACAGAGGCACACTTGTGGTTGACACCTTGCCCAGAGGTCTTAGCCAGTCAGCATTTCACTGGGATTTGAACACACAACCTCCTGATCATGAGTGCAGCACCCTAACCACTACTCCACCGGCCCCACTTATGTATATATATATATAAATATATATATATATATATACACACACACACACACACACACACACACACACACACACATACATATATATATATATATATATATATATATATACACACACACACCCACACACACACACACACACACACACACACACACACATATATATATATATATATATATATATATATATATATATATATATATATATATATATATATATATATATCACTGTGGCAACCCCTAAAAAGAGAGAAGCCAAAAAGAAAAGATGATATATACAGACACACACACACACACACACACACACACACACACACACACACACACATATATATATATATATATATATATATATATATATATATATATATATATATATATATATATATATATATATATATATCTCACTGTGGCAACCCCTAAAAAGGGAGAAGCCAAAAAGAAAAGATGATATATACAGACACACACACACACACACACACACACACACACACACACACACACACACACACATATATATATATATATATATATATATATATATATCTCACTGTGGCAACCCCTAAAAAAGTAAAAAAGGGAGAAGCCAAAAAGAAAAGATGATATATATATATATATACACAAATAAAAGGACAGGACAAAGACTTTCTATTGAAACTCCATTTATCACTACAGATCTGTTTCGAGGGGTGGTGAAACCATCCTCTCTCTTCAGGTGATTATAGAAGAATATGTGTTTGTTTGTTTGTTTGTTTATTTGCTCTACCAAAAAGTATTGAGCACTCTCCTACGGAAGGATCTACTCAGAAAATCCTCTCTCTATATATATATATATATATATATATATAAATTTGTGATGGAGGGCAGTACTTTTTTTCGAACATTCTCGTGAGAGAAATAAAGGTACAGCACAATCACAGTTACTACACAAGAGTAAACCACAGGCTAGTTGCAGGTCTATAGTAGTTGAAAATGTAATAAAATCGTGTAATAATAAAAACCCGTGTAATAAACATACACCATAAAGTGCTAGTAAATTCGCGGTAGTGTCATGGTTCAGACTTGATAACCTCGTAAACAATATCACATTTAGAATTTTTATCAACACCTAAAAGACTGATGTAAATCTACTTTAAGAAACAATTACAGAATTAATTCAAAAACAACACTAAAAGCCCCACTATCAGTTGTCACTGCTGTCCTCCCCCCCCAGTGCAGCCGACTGGGTTATCGGAGGCTGGCCATGTCCCTCACTGTCTGTAATGAGAGGTTAATGTAAAAGTACCATTGCTAACTTTCTGAAAGCGGCATAGCCGTCAGCACGTTTCTGCCCTTGTGACGGCCTGGTGAGCTTTCCAGGGTGTACTCTCTGTCCTCGCCCAAAGTCAGCTGAGATGGGCACCAGGCTCCCCGCAACCCTATTTAGTATTAAATGGTTCTGAAAATGAAGGAATGAACTCTTACAGCGTTCACTTGTTGTCGGCAGGGTGGTGTACTGGTTAGCATATCCGCCTCCAGCTATAAAGTACCGGATTTGGGTATAAGGCTCGGAGAGGGGTTTCTCTCTGGACTTTGCATGTTCTCTCCATGTTTGCATGTTTTTTTTTTGTTTTCAGGGAACTATGATTTCCTCCTGTAGTCCAAAAACATGCACATTAGGCTCGTTCGCGGTTGCCTGTTGGGTATGTGTGTTGGCTTTGCAATTATTTTTTTCAAGTAATGTTTGTTGCATATTTTCCATTTGTAACCCACCCTCACCCAGAGTCGGCTGAGATGGGCGCCAGCCTCACCGTGACCCTAGTTAAGATTAAGCGGATCAGATGAATATTTGTTGCCTGTTTTTTATTGAAATTCCTAAAGTGGAATGTTCTCGTGTTATGTGTACAAGATAAATATTTATCCGATCAGTCCTATCGTGACTCGTGATGAGAGAGTCCCGCAGTCCAGCCATCGTAATTCTGTATATACTGTGCGTTCCATTTAAAAGAAAAACTTTAAAGAACATTTTAAAACTTTTTTATTTTAAACCTTATTTCTTTGTGATAAATCAAGATGAAGTCATAATATTTTAATAAATACATTTATAACAGTTATATTTATTTTTAAATAAATATTTTCTTAAAATAATGGCAAATATTACATTTTTTATATATTATTGTTTTATACCGTATATATTTTTCGATCAATATTTATATAGTAATATTAATGTAACATAAACGAGCCGCTGCTACGGTTCCTGTAAAGACCGTCAGCGTTTCCGCAGTCAAGGCCTCCGCGCGGCTCCACGTGCAGTTGTTTTTATTAATATACACTATTTTAATAAATGATAAACAGAAGGATACACAGGCTGCTGATTGGAGAGAAAGTACGTATAGTTATACTTTGCCTGAAGCTATTCTTAATCAACACATGTTTGAAGGCGAAAACAAATAATGCCTGCTGATCGAAGTGTCCATACTGAGCCTCCATCAATCAGATCGTTTTTATTATTATTATTATTATTATTATTATTATTATTATTATTATTATTTTCATTATATACCTTTATTGCTTCTCTCTCTCTCTCTCTCTCTCTCTCTCTCTCTCTCTCTCTCTCTCCTTCTGTGTCTTTCACATACACATGTACACACACACACACACACACACACACACACACACACACACACACACACACACACACACACACACAGAGTACTCATTGTAGTCTTAGGTGTGCCGAACTACAGTAAATCACCCGGAAACTAAATCTATGTAATGTAATGATTGCAATATGTCTATTGTTATTATATCCAGTCCCATCATTTTTAATAAAGATAATGTTTATTTTATATTTGTAATTTAATATATTATCGATGGGAGTGTTTGATTTTCTGTACATGCAGGAAAAAGGTAAAAAGGTGAAATCTGTTGGGTAATTACACCCGGCGCTGCTGGCTCATCGGACCGGAGCTTATCCCCGGTTTCCATAACGTGAAGCAGCTTGGAGTTCTGCTAGTCACTCACAGATTCCCACCCCAGGATTTTTACTGGTACCCATTTACATTACTGGGTGGACAGAGGGACAGTTGTGGTTAAGACTGTATCCAGTCGTCTTAGCACAGTGGGATTCAAAAGAGGATTCAAACCCACAACCTCTAGATCATGAGCCCAACACCCTAACCACTACACCTCCGGCCCCCTTGCAGGAGAAGGAAATAAAACTGACTGGACGAAGAAATGTATCATCATCATCAGTGCTATGTTATTATTATTATTATTATTATTATTATTATTATTATTATTATTATTATTATTATTATTGTTGTTGTTATTATTATTATTATTATTATTATTATTGGGCAGTGGTGGTCTAGTGGATAGGGCACAGGATCGCTGATCCTAAGGTTGGGGGTTCAAGTCACAAGGTTGTCACTGTCCCCCCCCAGTGCAGCTAACTGGGTTATCGAAGGTGGGCCATGTGTGTCACTGTCTATGGTGAGAGGCATGTAAAAGAACCATTGCTGACTTTCGTATTTCGTACTTTTTATTATTTTTTTTAATTTTTATTTTTTATTATTATTATTATTATTATTTTTTAATTATTATGACCACCGTATTTTCCGGGCAATAAGGCACACGGATTATAAGATACAACATCAATAAACGAACCCTCCACACACACACACACACACACACACACACACACACACACACACACACACACACACACACACAAGGCGCACTGGACTATAAGGCGCATCAAGCGAAACAAAAGTCAGATAAGTCAAACTGATTCAACTCGCACAAATAACTCTTAACATTGTTCAGTTATAACAATACTAAATATAAAATAATACACTTCATAATCACTCTCATTATTGTTCAGCTGTAACAATATAAAACAATAAACTCACATTTTAAGTTCATTTCTCTTCCACAAATCCATCAAATTCTTCATTTTCAGTGTCGGAGTTTAACAGTTGCGCAAGTTCGACATAAAGCTCGGATCCCTATATTATTTTTAATTACTATATTAGAATATTATATTTTATTATTTCGGTTAGAAGTCTTCCAGGTCATGACCTAAACTTATCTCAGCCACGCCCCTTAAAGCGACGGCGCATTCCCAGTAACAAACATGGTGGCGCTCTTTCGCAGCGTGAGTATTGTGTTCCTTACATTAATCTTCAGGAGTTGTACCAGTGTAACTTTAAATTCAAGAGGGTTAATCCGAGGTCTCATTGCTTTATCCTGGTGATGAACGTGAGACTCTCATTAAGACAGCTGAGCATTCTGACATGTAATAAGACAGATGGTCTGTAGAGATGGCGATTAGGTGGGAAAAACCATTCATGTATTACTCAGCGAGTCATCTGACTACGATAGCAGTAATGCCGGTATTTGGACATAAAGCTCGATCCCTCTAACTTATGACCAGTTGACACCAATATCTAGTGGGTGGAGTTCTTTGATTAATCCACTGGAATGAATGTTTAGCTCTGAATTAGTTTCCTTCACACGGGTTTTGACGGTGTCAGTGAGATGGAGCCACGCGGCACCATCCACACAACCACGCACCGGGTTATAAGGTGCAACCCCCCCCCCTTTTTTTTTGAAGATTAACTAAACTAACTCTTTATTGTCAGAGTACATTACATACATTGAAATTTGCTTTGTGCGCTAGGCACCTGTCACCACTGTGCAGCGCCAGTTATTGCGTTGTTCTATCCTTTTGATGCTGAGCACCAAGCAGGAAGCAACAACTGCCAAATTTTAACGTCTTATGGTATGACGCGGCCGGATTCGAACTCCGACCTACCGGAGGATAAAGCGGACGCTCTACCAACTGAGCTAAATCCCCGGCGTTCACTTTTGGGTGCGCCTTATAGTCCAAAAAAATTTTGCGGTGATGTGGCGGCATGGTGGTGCAGTGGTTACCACATCCAGCTCACAGAAAGAAGGTTCCGGGTTTGTGTGTGAAGTTTGCAATTTCCTTCTTGTGCATGCATGGGTTTCCTCCAGGTACTCCGGTTTCCTCCCACAGGCCAAAATATGCATCGTGAGCTAGCTGGTGGTTCCAAATGACCCCTAGGTGTGAGTGTGAGTACAAATGGCTGTGTGTGTGTGTGTGTTCTGACCCTCTGATAGACTGCTGAGCTATTCAGGATGTAATCCCTCCCCTACCCAGAGCTGGCTGAGATGGGCAGCAACCTCCCAGTGACCCTAATTAGGATAAACTGGCTTAGAAAATGAGCGAATGACTGAATGACTAATATCATTTTACTCTGTGTTCGATACCAGTGAGGATCCATGGCGGTCAGCTCGCACGATTAAAAGCTACATGCAGCAGCACAACATTCCTCAGCGTGAAGTGGTGGACGTAACAGGGCTGAATCAGTCTCACCTTTCGCAGCACCTGAACAAAGGAACGCCCATGAAAACAACCAAACGAGCCTCACTCTACGCCTGGTATGTCCAGAAACAACGAGAAATTGACCGGCGTAAGTCATCCATATATAACCCGGGACTTATTAATCTGTCCAATGTAACATAATAATATAATCACAGCATAACGTTCTGTATTAGCTGTTATAGTTTGATCCGCACACATCCGCGTAAAGTTTCTCGGTATGCCTTGTGATATATCATGTCTTATTTTTACAGAGTTTGACCGTGTTCAGGGCTCCAGTGACTCAGGCAGTCAGGATCAGGTCCTGTTTTTTTTCCCAGAATTCCATCATGGCGGGCAGAGTGCGAGCTCCACCTCAGGGATGTTGGCGGATGAAGGTGTTCCGGGTTCGAAAAAAATGAGACGCAATCGCTTCAAATGGGGCCCGGCGTCTCAGGAGATCTTGTACAAGGCCTACGAGAGACAGAAGAACCCCAGCAAAGAAGAGAGAGAAGCTCTGGTGGAGGAATGCAACAGGTATTTATTTATATATTGATAAATATCTATAGATCCTGATACAGCTACGATCCTGAGGGCGGGTAATTGGCTGTGCTTTCTGGGTGGTTATCATCTCCTTGAAGGTTGTGGGGGTTCCTGTGAGCACGTTGAGCTAGCAACGGTAGTAGTCTGTGAACTAGCTACATGATCCTATTTGGAAGTTAGCATTCATAGCAACCTCGCGTGAGAGGAACGAATTTAATTTTA
>CM045735.1:4814660-4927160 GCA_024760905.1 Plotosus lineatus | reverse complement strand
GCAATGTTGCCGCCTCTTTTTCAACTGTTGTGCATGCGTATGCGTATTTGGGATGGTCTAACACGCTCGGAGGGAAAGCACTATCCGCTCCCTTTGTATGAATGAGCTTACAGGCACCTGCGATTGGCTGATGATAACTGTGATTGACAGGGATGTGCTCGGCCAGTTAGTTCTCATTGACTCCCGTTCACAGATGGCTGTGGCATCAACCTGCATTCAAACTGGCAAGCTACAAGGGGCAATCTGAAAGGGCATGAAGGACAACACATCAGACTAGACACAAAATCAACAGTCCAATAGACGCCACTCACAGAGTGGAATAATAATGGAATAAATTATAAAAATAGCATTTTTTTTCAGATTTGTTTATTTTTGTGGCTGCCTCAATGATTATAATATAAATGAGAGCATCATCCCCGCCCTCTGTACCTTAATTTCATATTAATTATTTAACTACTGAGGTCTTTTTGCACCTCATGCACCAGTCCAGAGGTGACATTCCACGTCCCAAGAGTCAGAGTCAGTAATCAAGGATCGGTCCGACAGAACCCGTGCCTTCGGCTGCCACCCAACTCAGATTGCACCCGACTTTTATAGCCCTTCCCACAGGTGGTGGGTCCATGGGAGGGCTGACCCATATCTTTTTTTCGGGCTGGGCCCGGCCGGGCTCCATGGGTCGAAGCCAGCTTCCAGGCCTGACTCCAGAAAGCCAGAAGCCAGGCGCTCACCTTCGAGCCACGTCCCCAGGCCTGACTCCAGGGGGGATCCCGGTCTACCCTCATCCGCGCAAGGCAAACTGTGTCCTTGTTTTCTTTTAATTTGGCATCAAGGTCTTCTGAACCGAACTTCGTCTGGACCTTCACCCAGGGCCTGTTTGCCTTGGGTGACCCTACCAGGGGCATTATGCCCCTGACAACATAGCTCCTAGGATGATTAGGATAGTTTTGAGATAATGGATAATGATTGATAGAGTGAGCAGTGAGGACCTGGTGGTAAGGTGCTGGATTACCAATCCCAAGGTCGGGGGTTCAAGCCCCGCTGTCTACAGCTGTACCCCCAGAGCGACTAGCTGGGTTATCGAAGGCCGGCCATGTCTCTCACTGTCTATGTTGAGCAGCATGTAACAGAACCATTGCTAATTTCCTCCAATAGTAGCCATGTTTTTGCCCTGCGATGGCCTGGTGTGTTGTCTAGCAGTGTGTACTCTGTCCTCGCCCAGAGTCGACTCGGATGGGCGCCAGTCTCCCCACAACCTTAATTAGGATTACGCGGTTCAGTAAATGAATGAATTTATTGATAGCGCACCGTTTGCAGTGTAATGCTACAGTATGTAATGTTGTATGTACCTCAACAGCACTCTTCCTCTTTTCTTCCTCAGGCCTGAGCGCTCCTCCGTCTCAGAACATGCCCATCATTAACAGCGTGTCTGGTCTGACTGCGTTGCAGCCCATGCAGTTTCCACACAGCCCCAGTCTGACGCCACTCACCAGCGCACACTCGTCTCAGCAAGCGTACACACACAGTAAGTACACCGCACGTACGCGCCGGTCCGTCCGACCGATCAAAATTCAGGCCCAGTTTCATTTTGAGTGCTTGACGATAATGTCTCGCTTCTTGGTGTTCTTTCCAAGTGTACTCGCCGAAGCAAGAGCCTCCTCAGTACTCCCACTCTTCTCGATTCTCCTCCGTGGACAGCAGTGCTATCTCTCATCTCGGCCCCAGCAAACAGGTAACTCATTATGTCCGGGTTTAACGAATGAGATCAGCTGGTGCGTATCCGCACTTCGGTTATAATACTTTAGATTTACAGACAGGCCTTGAATCAACGACTTAGAAATATGGCTTTAAGGTAGTGTTTTAAAACCGGAAACAATCACAAGCGCAGACGGGGAACGGAGTGTTTTCTATGTGGCAGAACCACTGGCAGCCCAGTATTCATTCATTCATTCATTTTCTGAACCTCTGAATCCTAATTAGGGTCATGGGGAGGCTGACGCCCATCTCAGCCGCCCCTGGGTGAGGGCAGGGTACACCCTCAACAGCTCGCCAGGCCCTATAGTACATAATAGTTCATTCAGTTATTCATTTTCTAAGCCACCTGATCCTAATTAGGATTGCGGATAGGCTGGTGTCCATCTCAGCCGAGTCTTGATGAGGGGGCATGGTACTCCCTGGATAGCCCGCCAGACCATTGCAGGACAACACACGTACAACCATTGGCACTTACACTTAAGGGCGCCTAAGTTAGAGCCTGATGTGCATGCTTTTTGGACTGTGGGAGGAAACTGGAATACCCGGAGGAAACCCATGCAAGCACAGGGAGCGCATGTAATCGCCACACAGAAACGCCCGAGCTGTGGAATCGAACCCAGGACCTTCTTGCTGTGAGGTGGACGTCCTAATCACTGCGCCACAGTACCAATATTAATACACACTGAATATTGGACACATTATTTTTAAGTACAGTAGTTGATTTCACGGACTCTTGTAATACACGCCTTTCTTTACCTCAGTGCCCTCTGCAGGCTTGGTGACATTGTCCAGGTGTGAGGACTCTTCCCTGGATGCTAAACAACAAGAGTGCCTTCCTGTAGCCGCCTTGATGACCTCCCAAGCCAAAGACCCGTTTAGAAGAGCACTGTGACCACAACGATCCACCAAAGAACACTGAATAATTATCTCAGACGCAGGAAGCAGATGCTGGAGGAAAAGCGCTGGGACGTCTGGAGGACTGACTCTGACACATCGTATACTCTATGCTTGTTATAGACTCCAGAGCAGCTTGACGGCATTCCCTGTCCAAAGCGTAAGCTTCAGAAGCAGGAACCTGTGCACATATCCGAGTTTTCTGATGGGACTACTAAACGTAGAACACGTACCAGCCTACGCCAAAAATCAATCCAATCGGGTACGGCGAACACGATCGGACTCCCTGGACCTGCGCCAAAAAAATCTTTGTACTCAGTGAATGTGATGTTCATATAATTTCAGGTTACAGGTGAAATGTGGAGTGAGATGGACGGTGAGGTATACGGACAGGGTGTGCGATAGTACGAGTCCAAGATTGTAGAGACGATCGGTTCTGTATATTTAAATTTGATTCTGTTCAATTATTTTATTATTCGTGGGTTTTCCTCAGTCCTTTTTCTATATAACGAGAAACCAAACTTACTCTCAGGGACTGATTTTAAAATTTCATCCTAGTTAAAAATAGTTGAATAAATAATACTGAGGTACTTTCAGTTTAATTATACAGTGGAACCTCGGAAGTCGAACACTTATCGATTTATTCGAAAAATGAATCAATATTTCGCAAAAGAACCAGTTCAAACCCGATTAATGTGTTCAGATGAACGTCTACTTCTGTCAATCCAGTTGTATATAATTTGAAAACAAGGTGTATTCATTCATTTTCTGAAACCACTTAATCCTAATTAGGGTCGTGGGGAAGCTGGAGCCCATTCCAGCCGACTCCGAGCGAAGGCAGAGTACACCCTGGATGGCTGACGTCTTTGCAGCTCCTCTTGTTGAAAGTCAGCAATGGTTCTTTTACATAAACCTCTTACCACAGACACTGAGAGACATGGTTGTCCTCTGGGGTGAGAGTGGGATTTGAACCCCCAAATTTAGGATCGGTGATCCAACACCCTACCACCAGGCCACCACTGCCTCAGAGGTGTATTTATGAAATATATGAATATAGTATGTACCTTTCCCATTGTGATGTGTCAGCGTACGTGGATGGATGAGGAGGGAGAGATGGGGGACGGATTATTGCTTTGAGGGGGCGTGGCGGTTTTTCCCTTTTCTGTGTTTTGATTGCAGTTGAGTTTTGATGTTCTGACGACTTTGCTCTTTTCCTTTCCAGTAGAATTCCTGCTGCTTTTCTTCGGACTCAGGGTTAAGGGTTAAAGTATCTGTAATGTAATAAGTACACACAATACACAGTACGAAACTCTCTCTCATTGGCTGTTTGAAAGTACTGTACACCGAGCAGCGTTCAACACACTCAGCTCGGCTCCGTTCCAACTCTGATCATTTGTTCGAACACCAAGGCAGATTTTCCTCATACTTTTGGATCGAACTCCGATTTGTTTGACTAAAAAGTAGTTCGACCACCGAGGTTGCACTGTACTATTGACTAGTATTTACACAGGAACAGTGCGATCTGATTGGTTCGCTTTCTCGGAAGGCAAGTGGTTGTCGCTAAAAAAATTCCAACAGATGGCACAGACGAAGGGACCATTCAATTCAGCGAGCCTGAGGAAAATAATTGTTTTTGTATATATTACTATCACATCAAAATTTTTAGATTTTCATTCATCCATTCATTTTCTGAACCGCTTAATCCTAATCAGGGTCGCGAGAAGGCTGGCGCCCATCGCAGCCGAAACACACCTGGCCAGCCTGGACGCCTGGACACCTCACCAGGCCATCGCAGGGATTTTTATATTTTATTTTTCCATATGGGAATCTTACAGCTGCGAGTCAGTTGAACTCTGCAAGCTACAAGCAATGCTCCTTCAAAACTCACTCAATTTCCATCTATCATTTACTAATAGACATTACCCACCCTGATTGATTATATTAATAGAGACTGTACATAAAAAAAAAACAATTAAAATCCTCATTTTTGTTTTTTTTCTTATATTCCCATGTAGTATATATTAAAACAATTATTTGCCTCAGGTTTGCTGGATGTATATACACACACACACACACACACACACACACACACACACACACACACACACACACACACACACACACACATATATATATATATATATATATATATATAGAGGATTTTCTGAGTAGATCCTTCCGTAGGAGAGTGCTCAATACTTTTTGGTAGAGCAAAATAACAAAAGGACAGGACAAAGACTTTCTATTGAAACTCCATTTATCACTACAGATCTGTTTCGAGGGGTGGTGAAACCATCCTCTCTCTTCAGGTGATTATAGAAGAATCTTCTTATCTTCTATAATCACCTGAAGAGAGAGATGGTTTCACCACCCCTCGAAACAGATCTGTAGTGATAAATGGAGTTTCAATAGAAAGTCTTTGTCCTGTCCTTTTGTTATATATATGTATATATATGTATATATATATCGAGACAAGTAAATAGATAGATACCCAAGATTTCAGAATGAACATTTGCTGGTTGAAGAAGAGGTTGACAGTTCCTTGAGCTCCTGGAGTGTGAGGCATGCTTGCATAACTTTCACACAACTCTGTGCCCCTTTATACTACATTCTGATGAGTATTCATGAAATTTAGGTCCAACTGTGGATCGGTCAGAGGGTGGAATCATTCAGTGACAAAGAGCTGACAAATTGAATATTCATCTGTCTGTGGTTAAAAAGTTCAGCAGTGAAGGTAAGTCCACAACGGATCCAAGACCAGGTCGAGTTCGACAGATAGACCATCAGAAATATGCTTTTGCTCAATGAAGAGAGCAGTGGAGGAAAATCCCCGTTCCACAGCTGCAGACATTGCAGGAGACGTCCAAACAAACTAAAAAACTGTTACATGTCATCTTCATTAAATGGGCTTTTATAGCCGAGTAGCAAAACGCAAAGCCTCTGCACCAACCAGTAAATATTTATTCTGAAATCTTTCACGAAACTGGTTCTGAAATGTGTAACACTGACCTTTTAAATTTTCTGCAGATTTATAAAAAATAGATTGCCTTTCCCCATTTATTAATGTATGAGGCCAGTATGAAAAACGGTGTAAACTAGAAAGTATTTCAATTATTTCATAAACTGTATTCACGACATGTACATATTTTGATCTCATATTATCTCCCAGGCAGGTACTAAAGATTTTGATTCATTGATTCACAAATAATTCTCCCCGTGTTTGCATGGGTTTCCTCCGGGTACCGTGGTTTCCTCCCACAGTCCAAAAACATGCACAGTAGGCTAACTGGCTGTTCCAAATAAATCTGCCTTATGTGTGAGTGTGAGTCTGAGTGTTGACCTGTGATGGTCTGGCTAGCTGTCTAGGGTGTACCCTGCCCTCCTCCAGAGTCGGCTCAGATAGGTGCCAGCCTCCCTGCAACCCTAATTAGGCCATTTAGCCTAATGTGCATTTCTTTGGACTGTGAGAAGATATCAGAGTACCTGGAGAAAAAAAACGGGTTCTGCTAGAACATGCAAACTCCTCACAGAAATGATTGGGCCTGGGATTTAAACCTCGGACCTTCCTGCTGTGAGATGGAATTTTTATTGCTTTTTTTATTCATTTATTGGAACTAGGCAAAAAAAAAAAAACAATACAGGAAAAGTTGTCCAAACAAAAAGTAGTGGACAACATCATAATTAGTTATATTCAGTGGAAAAATGTCTATAAAAATTTGGTATAAAAACAACCTAGAGGGTCAGACAATGAAAATGGGAAGTTACTTTCCTACCATTAATTTGCAAATAATTTGGGTATCACGTGTTATAAATTTTTCTCAAGATGCTCAGCGTGGGAGAGTGAGATTGTGAGAAAGCTTCGCTGGCTGTATACGGTGGGATGGTGTGTATTTTAGCTTCACCCCATTAAGTCTATTTCCTCTGACTCTTCTGACTGCTCTGCTCAAAGGGTGTAAAAATCAGTTGAGCAATCACTGAGGGAAGTCAGAAAATTAGCTCGTTCTCCTTTTTACTTTTTATTGCATGACCGTCTTCAGACTGTGAGTAAAATAGATTTATTTCCCCAGAGAGTGCAAATCAATTACAATAACCTGGAGAATAATAATTAAAAATAAATTAATAATAATAATAATAATAATAATAATAATCATCATCATCATAATAATAAATCATAAGAACACATAACATGGACATGATGAGTAGAAATTAGAAATGAATGCTGATGATGATTTTTTTTGTATTGTCTTCACTGAAATATCTGTAGAATGTACATTACAAAGAAAAGATACTAATACCTGTAATGTAATATAAAACACTTTAAAATTCATAATGATTTTGCTGTTTTGTTATTATTGCTCTTGTTGTTTTGTCTAAAAAAATAATTCACATGTATTAAAGTGTGTTAGT
Organism: Plotosus lineatus; assembly: GCA_024760905.1. Taxonomy (NCBI): domain Eukaryota; kingdom Metazoa; phylum Chordata; class Actinopteri; order Siluriformes; family Plotosidae; genus Plotosus; species Plotosus lineatus. Next base: position 4,920,107 of record CM045735.1, on the reverse strand, counting down.
TGGTGATGATATTTTTACATTATTATTAACTTCTGCTTGTTTATTCACACCTGTTACTAATTACAGAAAAAAAGGGCCTGTCACACACTCACCGCTAGGGGGCACCTTGTGAGAAAGAGAGAGAGAGAGAGAGAGAGCGAGAGAGAGTGGATAAACAAACAAATAAACAACAAAAAAGACGAATTAGAAATAATTACAGATTCTCATCTCATTTGCCGAAATGATGAATCTTTCTCGGAGACTGGAGCCTATTTCAACCGACTCTGGGTGACTGCGGGGTAAACCAACAGTTTTCCAGTTTTTTGAAGGACCCAGACATACACACACACACACACACACACACACCTAGGGGGCAATTTGGAACAGTCAGTTAGCCTAATGTGCATGTCTTTCATCTGGAGGAAACCAGAGTAGGCGGAGGAAACCCACACAAGCACGGCGAAAACATACAAACACCATAGAGACATGCCTTTGCCGAACCTGGTACTCGAACCCGGAACCTTGCTATCAGACAATTTTTTTTCTTGTGTACTGTGTCAGAACTACTATCTGTGCAGTAAGAGTATCTCAGCTTCATATCAGATCATACTGTACCATCAGTGTTGGTTAATTTCTCATAAAAACAAAGCTTCAAGAATTTCAACTAACGATATGATTGTTTATTGTCATTTACTCAACTTAACAATTAACGATGCATTACCAGGAAATGTGTGGACATGAAGGTTTGGACATACAGTGCTGATGTATAAAATGAAGACACTACAAAACACACTTTTTTTAAACTTTTTAACAATGATAAATAAAAATAATTATTTATACCCTAGCAATAATAAATCGATTTTGATTTAAGCCGTTAACCCTTTTTTAAAATTTGTAAGATATGACTAATGGTGTAGAGAACACTTCCTGTGTTTTTTTTGTGTTTTTTCTGTATTCCAGGCCACTTCTCACAGTAGGAGGCGATTACAGCCTGCTGTGTAGAAGGCCTGAGTTTGGCTGGGGGGGAACAATATGCCACAGAGTGCTCAGAGAACCCATAGAGAAGTGATATTCAGCACTATTCTGACTAACGAGTATAAAGTCAGCATGTGCACATGTTAGATTCAAAAGGTCAGCAAATTTAAATAAAGATGAGCTGCTGACACGGTTCCTGTATCTCTGCTCTACCCACACTCTTACACCTAAAACTGTGACAGTGTTTTACATAAGCGATAAAGCAAAAGAAATGTGTGCAGAAATGTCACCCATCACCACAAAGTGAGTCCTAGAGCACCAAACTGATTTATTTGGAGTAAATTCTTGAAGCTTGCATGTCCGCTTCACAGCAAGAAGGTCCCAGGTTCGATTCCCCAACTCGGGGAGTTTCTGTGTGGAGTTTTACTTGCTTGGGTTTTCTCTGGGTATTTCAGTTTCCTTTCATAGTCGTAAACATGCACTAATTGACTGTTTCGAATCGACCCCAGTGCGACCTACTACCTGATGGGTCACCAAATCATCGCACACGGTGCAGGGGTCATTAACATAAATACGACTGGTGCACATGAGTAAGCAAAAAACTTCAGAAAGGCATGATGGTTAAGTCCATTTTATTTCTAAGAGATAATAGTGCAGTTCATTTTTTATTATTACAGTAATCCCCCGCCACTTCGCGTCCTCGCAATATCGTGGGATTTCCATCGGGGAAATTAAAAAAATTAAAGATTATTCAGAATTCACGAGCAGTACAGCACTACATGTACATTCAACTATGCTACCCAACATGCTCTGTTCTCCTGCTTGACTTGAGTGTTCTTTGATTGGCTGTGAATCCAGCAAGCTTATTGGTCGAGATTATATTTCCAAGTATCTAACACACCTTTCCTCCCTCATGAAACAATGACTTTTATTGAGCTCAAGGGAATCACTGAAGTACGGGAAAAATCGTGTTCACCGTAGTAATGAGGGAAAAACAAAAACCAAAATCACTGGGAGAGTATCAACATGGAAACTGGTCGAGCACAGAGCGATTTATAATGCACTGATGGCTGAGTGAATTCAGATGCGCTCTCTTGATTTTGCCTGCGGGTAACAACGTGCCCCCTATTTATTTATATGCATTCTGTGCATGACTTTTGGTTTTCTGAGACTCATTTTGTGTTGATGGGTCACAAATTATAAAACTTATAGATGGCATGTTTAGTTATCGCATTGGTTTTGTCCACTGAGAAGAGCGCTCTCGTCTTCTGGACCTTCTTTGGTCTCTAAAGCCCTTTTCAGTTTCTGCCAAAAGATCCTCTTGTCTTCTCCTTGTTGGGGCCATTTGAGGTATGTCTTCTTCTTCACCAGTTTACGCATCCTGTAGTACGGAGACAGCTGGTGGGTAGGAATGTCTTCCAGGAATATCATAATCAACACATCTTTCTGCTCATCGAACAGTCTGAAGTTAGCCATCTGGATTTCCTTGGAGCACCAATTGCTCCTCAGATAATTGTGCGTAATCAAGCAAATGGTCTTCCGACTGCTGTATATCCCTTCCATGATGTTGTCAATGATGGATCTCCCTGGTTCAAAGTCTCTGTGATGCAGACAAAGTCTCCATCCCTGTTCACCTTCCAAATGAGGGAGCAGTTCCTCAACAATCCAAGATTCATCTAGGGCGTTGTAGGAAATAAAAGCATCATATTTGAATCCATACTGCTTGTGGGTTTGTTTTCTTTTGCTGTCATAGAGGAAGGCAACAAACAAGTAATAGGCGTACAAAACCTGCCAGTGGAGGAACTGATTGATGAATGAAAGCAGAAGAGTAAGAAAAACGATGACTGAGCTGCACACAAACATGATGAAGTCTGTATTCCAATTACACAACTCTATATTGAGATCTAAAATGCTCTTGCCTCTCTGTGACAGTGGGTAGCTACAGATATAATCTTTCATATAAATAACCTGGGTGGAATTAGTTGTCAAAGCCCAGTGGATAAACAAAGCATTGCTACAGTCACATGTAAAGGTGTTTTTTCCCAAGTCGAGATACGTCAGGTTAGGTAGTGACTTGATCAACGTTTCGTTGACAACGTCTAACATGTTCCCGGGCGCTCTCAAGGCAGAAAGCCTTGACAGGTTTGCGGTTAATAAGAAATTCAGAGAATGAATCTGAGCTCTTGAAATAATAAGCTTCTTCAGCTTGGGGACCGGATGGAAAACTTCCGCAGTGATGGCGTCGTCATCTTGGAATGCATTCTTTGATATGTCCAAAAACCAAAGTTGAGGAGTGGAGATAAATGTACCAGGATGGAGACAATTCAAGTTCATGTTTCCACCATAGAACATTTCCAAGGAGGTTAAACCATCAAGGAGGTTTGAGGGCATGTTCCCGAAACCTCGTCTTTGACTGTAAATACCCAAAATCTTCAGTGAACTCAAATTTATAAAAGGAGGCCGCTGTAATGTCTCCTCAGTGTAGGAAATGATATTACTATGTATCTGTAGTGTCTTCAGGTTAGGCATGCCCGAGAACACGGCTGGGTCTTCTATAGTTTTCTCGGTTATTCTGTTTGACGAAAGGAACAATTTGGTCAGGTTCTGAAGTCCTGAAAATGTAAATGGTTCAATGTCAGCGATCTGATTTTCCCCAAGGTCGAGGGTTCTGAGATTAGACAAAGATTTGAAGCTTTCCTGGGTAAGTCTGCTTAACTTATTATATACCAATTGCAAATGCTGCAAATTAGGCAGATTTTTCTCAAAAGCGGAGCCAATGGTCAATATTTTATTCGTCCCGAGCTTTAACATTTCAAGATGATGCAAATCTGTGAATACGCACGAAGGAAGATGAGAAATCTGGTTGCCGTACAAAAAAAGGGAAGTCAGCTGTGTTAAATTAGCAAAGTCAGAACAGGTTAAGGTCACAATCTTGTTCCTACTGAGATCCAGAGATTCCAGCAGTGAAAGGTTTTGAAACAGATTGGTCACCTTCGTCAGTTTGTTAACCTGTAGACGGATTACCGTCAGCTGGGTCAGTCCGGTGAAGATGGGATTCAAGATTTTTATTTGATTCTCACCCAAATCGAGCTCTGTCAAGTTAGAGCATGGACTAAACATGGCAGCAGTCAGGTGTGAGATCTTGTTCCGCTGCAGCCGTAGCACCCTGAGTCCGGTCAAGCACGCAGCCTGTAAAAGTGTTTCTAACTTCATCCATTTCAGTTCACTTAGTCTGAGTTTATATAGTGAGGCCCAGGAGACGTTCTGAAGGAAGGTAACGAGGTTCTCTTCTGAAACGTTCACTGCGGTCAAATTCAGTGCTAGTACCGAGTTAAGATAAGCCTTATCGGTAATATTCCAGAGGATTTCCCTGTTTTGACCGCAGTATGAAATATCCAGGTAGCTTAAGTTTGGGAATATATTGCTGGTGATTTGGAATTTGGCCAAAGGATTGTGGGAAAGTACCATTTTTTTCAGTGACAGTGGCATCCTTGACAGGTCGTCGGAGTTGAACACACTAAAGTTGTTGCTTCCGATGGACAATTCCTCCAGACTTGTCGACAGAAGGACTGGTCTGACGCTAGTAACTTGTTGGAGACTATTTTTTGTAAGATTGAGCACCTTCAAGTTTGAAAGAGTGCTAAAAGCATATTGGTCAATGATTTCGATCTGATTTCCATTCAGATGCAGAACTCGGAGGGTCGTAAGACCTCTCAGTAGACCGTTCGAGATGCTTTGTAACTGGTTGTTGGCCAGGTTGAGTTCGACCAAGTTGGGAAAATGCTTCACGGTACCTTCTTGAATCCATGAAATTTTATTGTCTGATATATTTAAATGACTCAAGTTCCAAAGGTCGTTGAATTCTTCGAAGTTGATGCGTGAAATGGAGTTGAAGGAGATGTCGAGATATCGGACCCGACTGGGTAGGTCTGAAGGAACTGTCTGGAAGTCCATTCTGTAGCAGAGAACTTTTAAGTCCACACTGTTATTTAAAGAGCCAGAGGTAGTGCAGTTTGTCAATGAAAACGCGCCGACTTCGACCGTCAAGAAGCAAAAACAGAGGACAGCTAGTGTCATGGTTGTCTTTGAACACAAATTTTCCAGATTTGCAGACATCCTGAAACAGGAAGAGTCCGTCTTCTTCTTACTTAGCTACTCCTTTGGCAGATTTTTTTTTTTTTTTTTGTGTAACAAAGATGTTACCTAATTTAAAAAAAAAAAATGCAATGTCATACACAAGCATAGATTTCTCTTGGTAAGAGAGCTATAATAATAATAATAATAATAATAATAATAATAATAATAATAATAATAAAGCAGTTTTATAAACTAAATTGACACTGTTAAAATAACTAATATGTTATAAAATATAATTTTATAAAAAATTCCAAGAACAAAATGTGAAGGTTTTTTTATGATGTTATTGATTTATGCATTTAATATTATAAGGCAGACAAATAAATAAAACAATCTGAAAGTGGTTTAGTTACAACATGACTCGTTGAAACGTCTACTAAAATGTTTCCTTCATTCATTAATACATTTTGGATAAAATCGACAATACTACCACTACTATGAATAGTAATATGAAAATATATTCTTCAAAATATTTATAAGTTTCATTAATAATCCCAAACATATTTATGATTACTTAAAATATATTTATGTATGTGGTGAAGGCGGACATGAAGGTAGTTGGAGTAAGAGTAGAAGATGCAGAGGATAGGGAGAGATGGAGGCAGATCATTTGCTGTGGCGACCCCTGAAGGGAACAGCCGAAAGAAAAAGAAGAAGAAGAAGAAGATGTATGGCAAAAGTATATCACAATAAGAATAATATTAAGATTATATGAAGAGAAATACCTCATGTTAAGCCAAATTTCTGCATTTGTGTCTTCGCTGGAGTTTTCAGTGACTGTGATACGAGGAAGTATGTCATATGCTGGAGATGCCACTTTCCCCCCAATAAAAGAACCAGCCCTAGGAACAGGAAACAAAAACAGAAGTGTGATGGTTTTCACTATGATATACTGTTGACCATAGGAAATCCCTAAAATGAAATAGAAAAGGCAAGATTGACTATACGTACTTGTGATAGCCTGGCAAGCTGTCCAGGGTGTACCCTGCCCTCGCCCAGAGTCAGCTGAGATGGGCGCCAGCCTCCGCACGGCCCTAATTAGGATTAAGTGGTTCAGAAAATAAATGAATGAATGAAGATTCACTGAGGTGGGGGGGCACTAACCAGTGTCTCTCCCCCTCATGCCGGTCCCAAGCCCGGAGAAATGCAGAGGGTTGTGTCAGGAAGGGCATCCGACGTAAAACCAATGCCAATTATTGATTATGCAAATCAAAAGTATTACCTCCATACCGGATCGGTCGAGGCCCGGGTTAACAACGACCGCCATCAGTGCTGTCAATCAACAGGGTGTTGATGGAAATTGGACTACTGTTGGTCGAAGACGTCGAAGAAGGAGAGGTGGGAGGCGTGTCCGTAGGCAGAGAGAGAAGAGGAAAGGCATGAGTCTAGGACTGAGAGTGGGGACTTTGAATGTTGGAACTATGCACAGAAAAGGTAGAGAGCTGGTTGACATGATGCAGAGGAGGAAGGTGGACATACTGTGTGTTCAGGAGACCAGGTGGAAAGGTAGCAAAGCTAAAAGCTTAGGAGCAGGGTTTAAACTATTTTATCACGGTGTGGATGGGAAGAGAAATGGAGTCGGAGTCATCTTGAAGGAGGAGTTTGTCAGGAATGTTCTAAAAGTGAAAAGAGTGTCAGACAGAGTGATGAATCTCAAGTTAGAAATTGAAGGTGTAATGCTCAATGTTGTTAGTGCTTATGCCCCACAGGCAGGATGTGAGCTAGAAGAGAAGGAGAGATTCTGGAGTGACTTAGATGAAGTGATGCAGAGTACCCCCAGAGGTGAAAGAGTGGTCATAGGTGCAGACTTCAATGGACATGTTGGGGCAGGCAACAGAGGGGACGAGGAAGTGATGGGCAGGTTTGGTATCCAGGACAGGAACGCAGAAGGACAGATGTTGATAGATTTTGCAAAAGGATGGAAATGGCTGTGGTGAATACTTTCTTTGAGAAGAAACAGGAGCATAGGGTGACTTATGAAAGCGGAGGTAGGCGCACACAGGTAGACTACATCTTGTGTAGGCGATGTAATTTGAAGGAAGTCAGTGACTGCAAAGTCATCGTGGGTGAGAGTGTTGCCAAACAGCATAGGATGGTGGTGTGCAGGATGACTCTGATGGTGAGAAAGGTGAAAAAGGCAAAGGCAGAGTAGAAGACAAAGTGGTGGAAGCTGAAAAAGGAAGAGTGTCGTGTTGTCTTCAAGGAGGAGTTGAAACAGGCTTTGGGTGGCCAGGAAGTGCTTCCAAATGACTGGACAACCACAGCAAATGTGATCAGGGACACAGGTAGGAGAGTACTTGGTGTGTCCTCTGGAAGGAAAGTAGATAAGGAGACTTGGTGGTGGAATGAGGAAGTGCAGGAGTGTGTACAAAGGAAAAGGTTAGCCAAGAAGAAGTGGGACATTGAGAGGACCGAAGAGAGTAAACAGGAGTACAGGGAGACACAGCGTAAGGCGAAAGTAGCAGTGGCTAAGGCCAAACAGAGGGCGTATGATGACTTGTATGATAGGTTGGATAGTAAAGAGGGAGAAAATGATCTATACAGGTTGGCACAGCAGAGAAATAGAGATGGGAAGGACGTGCAGCAAGTTAGATTGATAAAGGACAGAGAGGGAAATGTATTGACTGATGACAGAAGGGTGCTGGGAAGATGGAAAGAGTATTTTGAAGAGCTGATGAATGAGGAAAATGAGAGAGAAAAAGAGTAGAAGAGGTAACCATTGAGGAGCAGGATGTAGCAAAGATCAGTAAGGGTGAAGTGAGAAGGGCATTGAAGAGGATGAAGAATGGAAAGGCAGTTGGTCCTGATGATATACCTGTGGAGGTATGGAAGTGTCTAGGAGAGGTAGCAGTAGATTTTCTGACAAGAACATTCAACAAGGTACTAGAGAGTGAGCAGATGCCGGAGGAGTGGAGGAGAAGTGTGCTGGTGCCCATTTTTAAGAACAAGGGAGATGTGCAGAGTTGCAGCAACTACAGAGGGATAAAGTTGATGAGCCATACGATGAAGTTATGGGAAAGAATAGTGGAAGCTAGACTAAGGGCAGAGGTCAGCATTTGTGAACAACAGTTTGGATTCATGCCAAGAAAGAGCACCACAGATGCAATGTTTGCCTTGAGGATGTTAATAGAGAAGTACAGAGAAGGTCAGAGGGAGCTACATTGTGCCTTTGTGGATCTGGAAAAAGCATATGACAGGGTGCCGAGAGAGGAACTGTGGTATTGCATGAGGAAGTCTGGAGTGGCAGAGAAGTATGTTAGAGTGGTGCAGGACATGTATGAGAGATGTAAGACAGTGGTGAGGTGTGCTGTCGGTGTGACCGACGAATTCAAGGTGGAGGTGGGACTGCATCAAGGGTCAGCTCTGAGCCCCTTCTTGTTTGCTATGGTGATGGACAGGCTGACAGACGAGGTGAGACAAGAATCTCCATGGACTATGATGTTTGCAGATGACATCGTCATCTGTAGTGAGAGCAGAGAACAAGTGCAGGAAAATCTAGAGAGGTGGAGGTATGCCCTGGAAAGGAGAGGAATGAAGGTTAGCCTCAGAAAATCAGAATACATGTGTGTGAATGAGAAGGACCCAGGAGGAACGGTGATGTTACAGGGAGCAGAGATAACTTGAAGGTGGAGGATTTTAAGTACTTAGGCTCAACAATCCAGAGCAATGGAGAGTGTGGAAAAGAGGTGAAGAAGCGTGTGCAGGCAGGCTGGAATGGTTGGAGAAAAGTATCCGGTGTGATGTGCGATAGGAGAGTGTCAGCAAGAATGAAGGGAAAAGTGTACAAGATGGTGGTGAGGCCAGCGATGTTGTATGGCTTAGAAACAGTGGCGCTGAGGAAAAGGCAGGAGGCAGAGCTGGAGGTAGCAGAGATGAAAATGTTGAGGTTCTCCCTGGGAGTAATGAGGATGGATAGGATCAGAAATGAGTATATCAGAGGGACAGCCCACGTAAGATGTTTTGGAGACAAAGTCAGAGAGTCTAGATTGAGATGGTTTGGACATGTACAGAGGAGGGATAGTGAGTATATTGGCAGTAGGATGCTGAGGTTGGAACTACCAGGCAGAAGGCCTCGAGGAAGACCGAAGAAGAGATTTATGGATGTGGTGAAGGAAGACATGAAGGTCGTTGGAGTCAGAAAAGAAGATGCGGAGGACAGGGTGAGGTGGAGGCGGATGATTTGCTGTGGCGACCCCTGAAGCGAGCAGCCGAAAGTAAAAGAAGAAGATATGTATATAAAGGTATATTATGAATCACAGGCAGACACAGGGAACTGAAAAACATAATTTGACAATTTACCTAAATGTGAAAGTGGATTTTTTTTTTTTTTTTACTGAGTTCTTTTTTTCTAACAAGGCACCCTTGTTATCACAGAGAGAATACCAAGCACAATGAAAAAATGTTAAGGTTGGGGGTTCGAGTCCCCACAGGGATGTCACTGTCCCCCCCAGTGCAGCAAACTGGGTTATCAAAGGCGGGCCATGTCTGTCACTGTCTATGGTGAGAGGTTGATGTAAAAGAACCATTGCTGACTTTCGTAAAGAGTAGCTGCAAAGCCATCAGCATGTTTCTGTCTCTTGCTGAAAGGGTTGTGACAGGAAGTCCATCCGACTTAAAAACCCATGCCAAATCAAATGTGTGAATCAGATGATTCGCTGTGGCGACCCTCGAGAACGGGAAAAAGCCGAAAGGAAAAGAAGAAGAAGATTTAAAAGATGTTATCACAGTGAGAGGAACAAAATCATTCAGTTCTGTGTACTATGACCCCAGTAAACTGCATTGACTCAATGTGTCAGTGTGCAGGATAGAAAAATAGGTAGCCATGGTTGGGTATGGGGTATCAACCCATTAGCTCCACCCATTATATATGGTGCGCGGACAATTGCTCACAACATTAATGAAAAAACAGACATTTGCTCACAGCATCTTTTTTTCTTTGTTCTAATAAATGCATAATACAAAAAGATCACAATGTGTTATAAAAATTCTTTATTCTTATAAATGCATAATGCTAAATTAACTCATTATACATTAGGGTTAGGGTTTAGGGTTAGGGTTTAGGGTTAGGGTTAAAATTGAACAAAATTTTTTATATTGTGAGCAAATGTCCGTTTTTCATTAAGGTTGTGAGCAATTGTCTTGGAATCTTTTTATAATACATCACACACACACACACACACACACACACACACACACACACACACACACACACACACACACACACACACACATATATATATATATATATATATATATATATATATATATATATATATATATATATATATATATATATATATATATATATATATATATATTTGAGGAAGTGTTTCTAACAGACAGTTGGAGTGTTAGTGAGTGTTAATGACAATTACCGGTAGTATGTTTGGGACATTTTTGAAAACTGGTAAAATACCATAATTCAAGATTCAAGAGTCTTTATTGTCATTATGTTCAGTTCAGTTCATTTTCTGTAACCGCTTCATCCTAATTAGGGTCGCGGGGAGGCTGGTGCCCATCCCAGCCAACTCAGGGCGAGGGCACAGTATACCCTGGACAGCTCGCCAGGCCATTGCAGGGCAGAAACACACTGATGGCTTTGCAGCCTACTCTTGTCGAAAGTCAGCAATGGTTCTTTTACATGCCTCACACCATAGACAGTGAGAGACATGGCCGGCCTTTTATAACCCAGTTAGCTGCACTGGAAGTCATTATGTTCACACATAACAAAATTTTGTATGAGACTCTCAGCTTTAAAAGGTACAAACAAGTTAAAAAGGTACAAACAAGACAATAAAATGCAATTGACCCCACCAAGAGCAAACCATAAACACAAGCAATTATATACACTAAACTGTAAGTAAAAGTATGAAATCGGAATATAAACTCAATACCTGTGAACGAAAATGAATGACAACTGAACACTGGGATATACAATATGTACACTGTGGCACTGGAAAATGGAATGAATGAATAAATAAATAAATAAATAAACAACAGCAGCAAAGTGTATAAAGTAGAATGTCACTGTAAATGTGAGATGAGATTCCCTTTTGGCTTTTTCCCTTTATCAGGGATCGCCACAGCGAATAATTTGCATGTTTGATTTGGCATAGATTTTTACGTGGCATGCCTTTCCAGACACAACCCTTTAGCAAGGGACAGAAACACGCTGATGGCTTTGCAGCAATGGTTCTTTTACATGAACCTCTCGCCGTAGACAGTGAGAGAGATGGTTGGCCTTTGATAACCCAGTTAGGTGCACTGGGGGAGAATGTCACTGTAAATGTGAATACGGTAAAGTGCAACAGTACAACACAGATGTCCGGTGAATTTTGGAATTGAACTGCGTAACTTTATAAAAAGAAAACCCTCCCAAGAGATCTAGAAGACGGATCATGAATGTTCCAGAATGTGGATATGGATTTCTGACAGGAAGATGCCCAACATGCTGCTTCACATGAATGATTGATGGATCCAATACTTTAAAATAAGTCACCATTTGCAAATGTTTTCTGAAAAGTATATTCATGTTCAAAATTAATTTACGACAAGATAAAACTGTTTGTAATCTGTTTAGTGACCTTTTCCAAGCCCCGACGAAACCCAACATACAGTATTTGCCAGCTAGTATTTGCCGCACCCCTCCAGCTTTGTAGTTTATTTTTCTTTTTAAAAACATGATGAAGACGACAAAATATATTCCAAGTGACTATGACAAACTGTACTGCACCACAATATATACAATCAATCGCCGAGCTGTTCATGATCAAGAGATCTGCACTCGATTAATAAGCCTTTCCTTCATTGCTCTCCCATTTCATTGAACATTACATTACAGTATGTACAGTCGATCGCCGACATGACAATGATTGACGGCTCTGCACTCGATTAGTTAGCCTTTCCGCCATTGCTCTGTGTAAAACGTCAATGGACGCTGTGGAGTTGTTCAAGAGGCTCGGAGCCGGCACTAAGTTCAATTTGAAAAGATTTGGCAGAGATGCTGAAAGGTTTAAGGTAATGTGTGGACGTATTTTTGGACTAGTTTTCATGTACTAGGCGTGTTTTCTTTCTGAACACCTGGCATATTACAGGTATTTTTGATTTGCTTTGTAAAGTTGAGGTTAGCCTATGGCTAACAAGCATGGTGTTTACATGGCGAGTTAGCAAACCTGCTAACACAACTGAACTGGGAGTTATTATTAATCAGTTTTACGATAAATTTTTAATTTAAAAACCTTAAGGTAAATTAGAAATGTTTGTTAAATGTTGGGTATAAATATATTAGAGTACTAAGCCTTTTTATAGCACCCTGGCTTGTTTGTATGGAGCTAAACTGGATAAACAGTTAAATAATAGAATTCTTTATTTGTTATTTTAGACAAAGGCCGGCCGTGTCTCTCACTGTCTGTGGTGTCGGACAATTATTGTTGGACTTTCGTCAAAAGTAGCCCTGTGATGACCTGGCGAACCGTCCAGGGTGTACTTTGCCTTCGCCCAGAATCGGCTGAGATGGGCACTAGTCTCCCCGCAACTCTAATTAGGACTAATTAAGGGTTCAGAAAACAAAACGAATAAATGAAATAGAAACCAAACATATGGATCATGAGGATCTTAATCACCACAATTTGTATTTATTCAGGTTTAAAGAAAATAGCAAATCCTAATTTGTTATGGTTCAAATGCAGTTAATACAACTAAGAGTGATCATTTAATTTCTCTCAACTTGCTCTACTTTTTCCTTTCCACAGGTAGCAAGATCTCAGACAAAAGAGATCTCAAACCCTTTGACTGACATTAGCTTCTTTGGCCAAACCAGAGAACAGGCATTTGAAGAGTTCACACCTGATGATGGTGGTGATGATGAAAATGAAGAGCATGCCTCAAAGGGAGATCCAATCATTCAGGATGAATTCCAGGGAAAGCTGAAGAAAAAAAGAAAAAATCAGGGTAAAGGACAAACATGAATAGTTTCTCCAGAGTTGGTTAATCATAAGGAGTATTTGGAAGCATGATGGTTGTTTCACTCTTGCCTTTCTGTTAATGCACAGATTCAGATGACCATGATGATGATGATGGTGATGAAGAGCAGGTAGGGATTCAGTGGGTGTCTTCACAAGAAAAGGTGAAGGGGCAGAAGAAAAAGATCACAGAGGGACCATCAATAAAGAGGTTGAAGCAGCTTCACAAGGAGAAGGTGAAAACATTTTGTCCTTCAGTGTTATCTGTGATTTAAATAATTTTGAGAGCGTTCATGTTTATGGAATTTTTGTTAATAAAGCGGAGGCAGTCTGAGCTTGGATAAAGTTTATAAAGCGGAGAGATTATTCACTACGGGTTAAAGGATGCAGGATGTGAAGATTATTTGCAAGGGGAGTGGCGGCTTTGTGATTAAGGCAATGGGTTACTGATCCAAAGGTCAGTGGTTCAGTCCCTCTATTCTCACTGTTGGGCCCTTGAGCAAGGCCCTTAACTCTCAGGTGTATTAAAAAAAAGATAAGTCACACTGGATAAGAGTGTGCAATGCTGGTCAAAAATAAATTTGGTGTTAGTGAGTGTGGACATCAGTTTTGTTCATGATAAAAAGCATGAATTCATTAATTTTATTTATGTAGTATTAGATTTCTTTTGAATGATGTGACTTCCCTTCATGAACTGGACCACAGAATGGACATGGGTGTGTCTTACCACAGTAATAATAATCATATTTTGTGCATCTTGCAGTTTAGAATTAGTCCCACCTTGATGCTGTTAGCATGCAGCTACTCGTAGCACATCTGTATACACAATTCAAATGTGTCATTCTACTGGAATGTTTCAGCTGAATCGGATCAGGCACCAGAACAGGATCAACGTGCATGGCACAGATGTCCCTGATCCTCTTGGGACGTTCGAAGAGCTCCAGGAGGAATATGAGCTGGATCCCCGGATCATTGAAAACATCAGAGCGGCCAGCCTTCGGACGCCGACGCCCATTCAGATGCAGGCCATTCCTCTGATGATGCATGTAAGTCAGTTTGTGTTGACCTGTCAGGACGCACGAACACTGGACGAGTCACATGACAAGCGTTCTATAGCGGTGTGGAGCAAACTGTACATTTTTGCACATGCTGTACTTGCAATGCAAGATGCAAACACAATTTGCACATCTGTCCCAGAGACCATGTACCTGCCACAGGAGGGAGTAGTGGTTTGTTTTTGGTCACATTGTAAATTTAAGCAGACTTGAACCCAGAACCTTCTTGCTGTGAAGCAGATGTTTTAGAAGTAATACACTGAAGGTTTGACATGCATTTTTCCCCCTCCCTCTCCCTGTGCAATCCAGAGACGAGAAATCCTTGCATGTGCCCCCACAGGCTCCGGTAAAACCATAGCTTTCTGCCTGCCTGTGTTGGCGCATCTCCGTCAGCCACAGAACAAGGGCTTCAGAGCGCTCATCGTCGCCCCAACGCGAGAGCTGGCCAGTCAGGTGACGCCTTCATGCTCCTGCGATCGGTATTGTTTGAATAATACCCAGCCGGTTTTGTTTAAGTAATGTAGACCTTAATGCTTTTGCCCGTAGACGCACAGAGAGCTGCTGAAGCTGTCTGAAGGAATCGGTTTCAGGGTTCACATGATCAACAAAGGAGTGGACGCAGCCAAAAAATACGGACCCAAGTCAGCCAAGAAGTTTGGTAAGTCTCGCTCTAAAGCTGGTGGTTGATTTATTCCAAGAGTCGGAGCTGCTTTGAATGTTTATGGTTTGAAATGTGCCGCCAAACGCTCCCTCTAGACATACTGGTGACGACACCAAACAGGCTGATCTACCTTCTGAAGCAGGATCCTCCCGCTGTTGATCTCAGCAGGTCAGTTCAATAGAAAATGACTGTTGATGCAAATGCTGCGCAGTAAACGCTACTCTATTAGGTGCTGCTGCTCATGTTTTGTGTCGTGAAACACTTGTGTGGCGTGTGCAGTGTGGAGTGGCTTGTGGTGGACGAATCCGACAAGCTGTTCGAGGATGGTAAGACCGGTTTCAGGGAGCAGCTGGCCACCATCTTTCTGTCGTGCACCTCTCCCAAAGTTCACCGCGCGCTCTTCAGTGCCACCTTCACCAGCGAGGTTGAGCAGTGGTGCAAACTCAACCTGGACAACCTTGTCTCTGTCAATATTGGCCCCAGGTAGGACAGGTGTGTGTGTGTGTGTGTGTGTGTGTGTGTGTGTTTTATTAGATCATATCAAGGGGTTCCCAATGTCCTCAGTGTTTTTCTATAACAATGAAAACGTGCCACGGGCTTCCGATTTTATTAAAGTTCTGTAATTTTCAGTTTGTGCCGATCATTTTGTATCTTGTTGACAAATCACTTTTCTTTTGTTTTTATTAATGGCGGCTATTGGGGCTAATGGCGCATAGAGTGTGTGTGTGTGTGTGTTTTTATTTATTTATATATATATATATATATATATTTTTTTTTTTTTCCGTCTTTTTCCCGTTCTCGGGAGTTGCCACAGTGAATCATCTGATTCGCACATTTGATTTGGCAGAGGTTTTTAGGTCGGATGCCCTTCCTGTCACAACCCTTTAGCAAGGGACAGAAACACGCTGACGGCTTTGCAGCTACTCTTTACGAAAGTCAGCAATGGTTCTTTTACATGAACCTCTCACCATAGACAGTGACAGACATGGCCCGCCTTTGATAACCCAGTTAGCTGCACTGGGGGGACAGTGACAACCCTGTGGGGAGTTCAACCCTGAACCTTAGGATCAGCGATCCTGCACCCTATCCACTAGACTAAGTTAAAAAAATTGCTGTCCGTACACTAAAATATTTTTGTTCCATTTCCTTGTTTATGAAGCTGGGTTCTAATTCATTTATTTTCTTAACCGCTTAAATTCTAATTAGGGTTGTGCGGAGGCAGGAGCCCGTCTCAGCCGACTCTGGGCGAAGATATGGTAAACCCTGAACAGCATACCATGCCATTCCAGGGCCAACACAAATGCAACAATTTCTACCTCATGCATATTTGGAGCAGCCAGTCAGTCTAGTGTGCATGTCTTTGGCCTGTGGGGGGGTGTCTGGGTACCCAGAGGAAACCCATGCAAGCACAGGGAGAATATGCAAACTACACACAAACACGGAGTCTTTATTTTAACAATGATCTAGCGGGCTGGTATTACTTTCTGTGTGTTTTTTAGTGAATTCTGGCATGTTTAGTGCAACAGCGCCCTCTGGAGGACACATTGCTTACATTGAATATAAATACAGTACTTTACACTGAGCAAGCAACGTCATGTGTAGATTCGGTGTAGATTCTACGTCATCTTGATTTTGAAATTAGAATTGTGAAAAAATAACTTCTCTATGAAATATTGGAAGTGAATCTATAAACGAATGTATAATGAATATAAATATAAGAGAAACAAGTGCTGTGAGGTGTTCGTGCTTAACCACTATAGCACTGGGGCTTTTTACACCCGGCCCATAGTGGCTTATCAGGCCGGTGCTTATCCACGGTTTCCATAGCGTAAAGCATAGCGTAAAAGTTTTAGCTCCGTAATTCTCGCTTTCATGTCCTCGTGTTGTTTCCATCCACAGGAACTCTGCAGCAGAGACAGTCGAGCAGGAGCTTCTGTTCGTTGGGGCAGAAAACGGCAAGCTGCTTGCGATACGGAACTTGATAAAGAAGGTTGGTGAGGATTTCAACCCGTTATCAGGGGTGTCAAGCTCATGCCACAAAGGGCCATGTGGCTGCAGGTTTTTGTTTCAACCAAGCAGCAACACACCTGACTTTGCTCATTTAAACAACTGATCTGAGTCTTCAGGCAGTTGATTGGTCAGTCTCTGTAAAGAGCACACAGATTGATAGCTGGGCTATGTCACTGACCTGCAAGTTGTAGTAGATTATCGGCCTTGTGCTGAGCTGCACAAACAATAACAACAACATGGGTCCGGTGCATCATTAAAAGTCATTAAATTAAAAAAAAAAAAAAGTTGTTAAGGCCTTTAAGTCAGTAAATGTCACTGTTGCATCATTAAAAGTTATGCCCTACCTTGCAAAGTGCGCACCAGCCCTCCTTCCCTGAATGTATGGCCAGCTATGATCTCCTGACCTCTTGGCTGGGGATGGCTGTGGCGTTGGTGGGAATTGTATTAGAGATCCCCAGATGATGTGTTGAAATTTTTTATTATTTTTTATTTTTTATTTATTTATTTTTTTAAAGCATGGGTCTTTCCAGCTCACTGTCCATGGTTCAGGAAAACAGGAAGAATATTATGCTTCTCTGAATTTGTGCATGACTGTTGTTTTTATTTCATGGGAATATTATAATAGTAATTATAAATGTACAGTGAACCCTCACTATAACGCGGTTCACTTTTCACGGTCTCGCTACTTCACGGATTTGCATAGTGCATTGTGTTCTGCATTCTGATTGGCTAAACAGTCTCTCTGCTTCTTCTCTACGTGTTAGTCAATAAGCTTGCGGTTTAATACGTACGTCGTCGTAAAACAGCTTGCCATTTATGTTCCCTACGTGCAAATTCTCTTGCAATTTCAAGTCTCCCTAAAACCCATTATGTCGACAAAACGTTCTGCACCGACAAAAGCACCTGCGGTCGGGCCTAAAAGGCAGAGGAAGATGCTAACTATTGCAGAAAAAGTTCAACTTCTGGACATGCTAAAGGAAGGTAAAAGCTATGCGGCTACAGGTCGGCATTACGGAATTAATGAATCTTCCGTTCGTTCTATAAAGAAGGAGGAAAATAACATAAGGACTACAGCAGCAATAAGTTTTAATAAAGATGCAAAAAGGGTTGCAACTGTTCGCAACAAGACCATGGTAAGGATGGAGTCTGCATTAGCTTTGTGGATTAATGACTGCAGAAAAAACATTACGCTGGATACGAATGTTATCTGCACAAAAGCTAGAACACTGTATCAAGCCTTTGCTGACGGCGACAGTGACAGGGAAGAGGAGGAGGATGCAGATACCGGGCCATCATCAAGTGCTGTTCACGCAGTACCAAGCACATTTAATGCTAGCAAGGGCTGGTTTGAAAAATTTAAGAAACGCTTTGGACTTAAAAATGTTTCTCTGCACGGAGAGATCGCCTCTGCAAATACCGCTGAAGCAGAAGCGTTCGTGAACAATACATTTAAAGCGATCATTGAGGAAGGGGATATATGCCTGAACAAGTTTTTAATATGGATGAGACTGACTTATTTTGGAAACGGATGCCCTCCCGCACCTTCATCATGCAAGAAGAAGCCAAAGCCCCAGGATTTAAAGCCCAAAAGATCGTGTGACTCTGGTTATGTGCGGAAATGCTGCAGGTTTTATGATTAAGCCTGGGCTCATTTATAGGTCTAAAAATCCCAGAGCACTGAAAAACAAAAAAGGATGATTTGCCCGTTTACTGGATGCACAACGCAAAGGCTTGGATGACAAAAGCGCTCAATATGGATTGGTTCAAAAACTGTTTCATCCCGGAGGTCAAGTGTTATTTGAGAGGAAAGGACTAGACTTTAAAGTGCTTCTGCTCATTGACAACGCTGGAGGTCACGCCGATGATTTGGTATATGATGGTATGCAAATCAATTTCTGCCGCCAAACACTACATCCCTGATTCAGCCCATGGACCAAGGCATCATCCGTGCTTTCAAGGCTCTCTATACACGCAACACCCTGCAACATCTTGTTGACGCTATGGACTCGGATCAAGACTTCTCACTAAAGGACTACTGGCGTGGATACACCATCGCATCATGTCTCCAAAATATTCAGAGGGCCATTCAAGAGATGAAAACTGAAACTTTGAATGCCTGCTGGAAAAACTGTGCCCAGAGGCAGTGCAAAACCCAACCGTTGGCTCGCTCGACGAGATCCATCACTCTGTCATAGATACTGTGGTGACTCTCGCAAAACAGCTTGGAGGAAACGGCTTTAATGACATGACTTCGCATGACATTAATGCACTGATTGATGCTGAAGCACGCCCGCTAACCGATGCAGACCTGGCCCAAATGACAAAGCCACCAAGTGATGATGAAAGAGAAAAGGAAGAAGAGGACACAAGTGTGGATAAAGATGAGGAGGATGGACTAACACTTGGTCGCTCAGCAACCATTCTGAGAATGGCCACTGAACTTCAGCGAGCAGCTCACGATTGGGACCCTTTGATGAGCCGTTCATTACAGTTCTCCAACATAATCGATGGTGGCATGTCTGTGTATAAGTCTCTTTTTGCCCAGAAGAAAAAAGAGCGTCAACAACTGCCTATCACTATGTTCTTCTCACGAAAAAACACACCTGCACCTCGGGCTTCAGAAGAAGAAAACGCTGCAGAGCGGAGTCAGGATGCAGCGGCTCAGTCAGAAGAGTAGTAAAAAACAGTACATGTGAGTCACAATTTGTCCGACTGTACTTTTATTTTTCATTTTCTCCCATTCAATCCAATTACTCGGGCCGCAATTAGTTCACATTGATGATTAAAATTATTATTTGACAGTACAGTAGTTATTTGTAAAAAGCAAACAAACGTTTATACAGTACTCTTATTTGTTAAACAAATGCTTGGGCCTATAAAAAAGGTTTGTTCTTTGGTTTCAATGTATAATAGAGCATTTAATTGTATAATGATTGTAAAAAAATAAAAAAATAAATAAAGGTTTCTACTTCACGGATTTCGCCTATCACGGGTTCTTTTTGGAACGTAACCCCCGCGAAAAACGAGGGTTCACTGTATTTATTTTAAACCCTTAAAAAAAAAAAACAAAAAAAAAAAACCTTTAAGTTGTGCCTTGGCCTTATGCTGGAGAGTAGAACAGGAGAGCCAATCACCATTCGCCTCCCTCTGGCTCCTCCAATTGTCGTTTTATTTTCCAGGCACACCTTGTTAACCTCCGGTTACCTCGCACACCTAATAAGCGTCAGTGCAGAGAGGGCGGTACACCAGCCAAAATAAAACACAGTAGTTGCGACATGATGGTGACCTTTGAACTGCTGAACAGGGAAACCTTTTCTTTAATGTTTACATCTGCCGGATAGTCGCTGTAGACTGTTGGTAGTGAGATATAACAGGCACAAACTTGAGAGAAATCCTGGGTGACGCTCATTGCTTCGGGTTTTTATTTATTTATTTATTTATTTATTTATTTTTTAAATCATAACCATGTTGTTGATGTAGCTCAGAATTATTTTATGAAAGAATCTTTAAAGTGCAGGAGATGCGGTTAGAGTTTATGCACATGGTTAAACTTCTCGCGGATCTTCTGCACCCTTGTATACAGGGGTTCTTGCCTCCCGTGCTGGTGTTCGTGCAGTCTATAGGGCGGGCCCGGGAGCTGTTCCACGAGCTGGTGTATGAAGGCATCAACGTGGACGTGATTCACGCTGAGCGTACGCAGCAGCAGGTGAGTAAATGAAGAAAAGAGTGATGTGAGTATATGAATGTGACGTGTACTGTATATTCTGTCCTCAGTTCTGTGCTCTGATTGGCTACTGTACTCTGAGAATAATCAGCTTGGATATGGTGACCTCAGTGTTGGCATAAAAAGTGAAATGGCCATGACTTGTTCTAAGATAAAGAATTAAAGTACCCCCCACCCCCAACGAACCGAGAATTTCTTCAGCAACAGGAAGTAGCCCCAATGGAAGCTTCTGTTTTTTTTAGTGAATTTAATGAACCCCACCCCTTTTAAATTTAAAGCCTTTACTGAATTGACATAAAATATAAAAGTGTGTGTATGTATGTTTGTGTAAGAACTTGAATATAATAATACTATTAAGTGTTATTTCTGACAATCCAAAGGATCGAATAAAATTTATTTAAACTCCCTCTGATAGTTTATGACTCATCATCCGCTCACCCCAAGCCTCGCAAGCTTTGAGCTCGTATATGATCAGACATCATGGAGTAACTGTTTAAAATAAAAATAACAAAAATAATTTCTATAAACATCTATGAGCATGTGTCAAATCTGCAGCTTGGTAGTTGTTGTTTCTGTTTCTTGCCCAGTCTGCATCTTCAGCAGGTGTCTCAGGATCTTCAGAGTTTTGCCCCTGAACCTGATCTCTTCACCTTAGTCGAGCACCAAAGACAAAAACTGTCATCATTTGCAGACTGGCGTTAGGCTGTCTTCTGAGTTGGTGCATCTGCACGCTAACCTCCTGGCCCGTCCCCAACCATCTTCAGCTTGATTCCGCTGAAGCACTGATGGTCTTTATTGCCTTCTTTGTGGTGGTGGAGGGAAGAACTAACTTGCACAGGATGTTTCTTGTGGTTGTTGCAACAAAACCGCTACAGCCGACCTCGATTGACATCAGGTTTGCTTTCCAGCCCTTAACCCTTGCTTCGTCAACCAAATCCTGGTATTTTGCTGCTTTCTACTTGTGTGATATGTTGAGTCTTTCCTCCCAGGGGATTGTGAGCTCTATAATGTGGATGGTTTTTGATTCGCGTGATCGTAGCAGCATGTCTGGGCACATTGCAGTGACTGCTATCTCTTCTCGGAATCGTAGCTTCTTCTACACATCCACATCAAGTGTGTGTAGACGAATGTGTTTTCAGTGTGAGTTGATTGATTTAAGTCTTAATCCAAGTCGATGACATCTCGCAAATTAAGTATCCTACAAATGTGGGATTAAAAAAAATATATATATATATTTTTTGCTTTAATGTATTAATCCCGTAAGGTAAATTCTCACCTCTACTTGACTCATCCAAAGTGAGCACAGACACACACAAACAGTGAGGACACGCACTCACACACGGAGCCATGGGATATCAGCCACACTGGGACGCCCGGGGAGCAGTTTGGGATTAGTTGCCTTGTTGAGTTTCACCTCAGACATAGATGTGCCGGAAGGGAAGATGCTGCTCAGTCTTCACCACCACCACACATTTTCCCTGCTAATTCGGGAATCGAACCAACAACCTTTTGATCCCAAAGCCACATGTCTAGCCATTAGGCTCCAGCTGCCCACTAAAGTTTTAATAGGAAAGTGCTGGATTTAAAAATGTGTATACACACACACACACATACATATATATATATATATATATATATATATATATATATATATATATATATATATATACACACACACACAGTAAAACCTCCGCTGACGAACGCTTAAGCTCACGAACTTTTCGCCTCAAGAACATTAAATTTGCGAGCATATAGTCTCTGCTGACGAACTAGTTTTCGGCAGACGAATCAAACCACGCGGTCGAACAGCGCCATGGTGGCGGCCACGAGAAGCTGACGCACGCTCACGGCGTCCCAGTTCGTCACCCCCTTTCTTTGAATGCGGAAGTGGTTTGTGTTTGATAGACATTTTGGACCATATTGAGTGTACTTTTGCTATTATGGGACCGAAAAAGACCCACCACAGGCGGAGATCATTGAAAAACACGAACGAGGTGTGCGTTTGTGTGACTCAGCGTCCCAGTACCAGTACGCTAAGTCTACCATTGCTCCCATCCTTAAGAACAAGGAAGCTATTAAGGGTGCGTGTGTGGCTAAGGGTGTTTCCAAACAGTAGGCGTTTCCAAACACTCCTTCCAAACAGTAAGCCCCTCCCTCCTCCTCCCTCCCTCCCTCCCTCCTCCTCCCACTCCATTCCATCAAGCCATCAACTACCATCACAAAGGTAAATAAAACGACTTTATTGTACAGTACAGTTTATTTCTTTAATTACAATACAAT
The DNA here is from genome assembly GCA_024760905.1 of Plotosus lineatus. Classification (NCBI taxonomy): domain Eukaryota; kingdom Metazoa; phylum Chordata; class Actinopteri; order Siluriformes; family Plotosidae; genus Plotosus; species Plotosus lineatus. The sequence goes on along the minus strand of CM045735.1, from coordinate 4,897,325 downwards.
AGCACATTTATTATACATAAAATAAGGTATATTTTTGTGTAGTTTTAAGGCTTATTTAGTAGAAAATTATGTTTTATGGGGACCTGAGAACGGATTATTCTCATTTTAATGGTTTCTTATGGGAAATAAATGTTCGGAAGACGAACTTTTCGCCTCACACACACTTTCTGGGAACCAATTATGTTCGTGAGCAGAGGTATCACTGTATACCTTTAGTGTATATATTTAGTTTATATTTTATTTCTTTATTATAGGTTTTTTTTTTTTTTTTTACCTCATATTTTGTCTAAATGTTTGTTTGTGTAACATTTGAGGGGGCTCAGATTTGTAGAATTTAATTGCAGGTGGTAATGTTTCAGTGATCCCTCGCTATTTCGAGCTTCAGTTTCTGCGGCTTTAGTGCATCGTTGGTTGTTCAAAAATATTCATAAAACATAAGGGAATTAAGAATAAATGGGGGGAAAGTCAAGGAAAATGCCGCCAAACAAGGCCAATTATGCAAAAAAACTCAAACAAACAAACAAAAACCAACCCAAAACCCCCCAAAAGACAACTTACATTTTTACGTGAGGTTTGTGTGTGTGTGTATTTATATTTTATTTACATCTTATGCATTATTTTTGAATGTTTAATTGTTATTATAAGCATTTGTAACATCGAATATGTATTTATTGATATTATATACAGTAGGCCCTTGACTATTTGCGGTTTTGCACCCACAGTTTGAGTATTCGCTGACTGCCGAGCAACCTGCACATGATTCAAATTCAGCCAATGGCTGTCCTCCTTTCTCCTGATTGGTTGAGCTGATGTCCCACCCCTTTTCCCTCATTCACGCACAAGTTGTCAATGAGCCTCTTTTTTGTGTGTGTTTTAATTTCCAGTTTAGCTCTATGATACCACTCAAACGCTGTGCGTCTTCTCTGGCTAAGCGATAGAAAACGCTGGACGTCTCTTCTGAAGAAATAAGACTGTCTCCTGAGAAACGATGGTTTTCTCTGAACTGTTGTATTAAAATCTTTTTCAATTATTATTCCAGTACAGTACCTAAGTTCATGTTTATGCGTGAGATTTTATGTTCTGTAGCATGTCTAACAAACGATACCAAAAGGATAAACTTGATTACAGTACTCTTCATGTCTTTTTACATTGAACTTGGAGTGACGTCTCCAAGATGGCGCTGCCCAGAGGGTGACGTCGTGGAGGTCTCAGAGTCAAATTGTTTCTTTGTTCGTTTTAATTTGTTTCTTCATGTTTTGCACTATGATTGGTCGACCCTACTACAGCTATGAGCAGCTTCAGCTTCGGCCAACTAAGCACGCAACAACTTCTATCTTGAGTTTATATGCTATGGGAGCTCGATGCTCATTCCAAGACGTCACTTCAAGTTCAATGTAAAAGGACATGAAGCATAATAAAGTTTATCCTTTTGGTATCGTTTGTACATTCAAGAGTCCTCCATGGTGACATCATCATCATCAGTTGAATCAGACTCCATGTCCTGCTCGGACTCAGAATCTGAACTGATATCGAGTATTTCGAAATCATCTTTAAAAGGATACTTTTTAAAAGTTTTTTCATGAACCACTGCTGCAGATTCAGACATTTTTAACGCTAACGTTACTAGGCAAACTTACTCGGTTAGTAGAGTCGGAGACGATTTACGGCAATCCGGCCATTTGCGGCATTACCAGTTTACGACATGCTAAGGTTTACGACTGTAAACCTTCTGTTTGCTATTAATACGGCTTCTATAACTGCCCCAACACGTGAAGACTCACACACACAACTTCGGTTTCAAGACCACTCGCTTTTATTAATACTTCCGGTTCCGTACATAAATGAACTCCGGCTTCTGCCGAAACTAAACGTTCCGTTTATGATGACACGACAAGGACCGTATGCTTTATATGCACAAATATTGAAGTTTTATTATGGTTTCTATCTTTCCTGGAGAAGTCTACAATTTGTGCCGACTGAACGTCCACACCTTTTTATTTTATTTATTTATTTATTATTTTTTTTTAACTAGAAAATGAGTGTTCTGAGTTGTCGAAGTTTGTTTGTTGTGAACTCTGATATTAACTTCCTACGCGACCGTATTGTCGTTCGGGTGTTTTAATAAAGTGCTGACCGAACGATGGGTCGCCTGAATTTTCGAGGCTTGCATTAATACTGTATTAATGAGTAAGACCGTCTATAGAATGTGTTTAAGAATCATATTTTAGCGCATATGATAGATACATAGTATTTTACTTCCGGCTGCTCATTCGCGCATGTGACGTGATACATGGGGTTTTACTTCCGGGTACAGAACTCGCGGATTATCTCGATTTGTGGCAGGGCTCGGAACCGAACCCCTGCGAATGTTGAGGGCCTACAGTACACACATACATTTTACGTATATGTCAGTCAGGGGGTCGATCCTACTTTGCGGAAATTGGCGGTCGCGGGGGGGGTCTCAGTCCCCTAACCGCTGAAAGTGAGGGATCCCTGTATATGACAAACTTGAAGCTCTCATGCAGCAGCAGTTTATCATGACAACAAACAAAAAATAGATTCGATATTTTTAACCCCTTGAGGAACCTTGACAATTTTGACTGTTCCAATAATCGTTAGTGACTGTTTAGAATTTGACACGACCCTTCGACACTCATCTCGCCCGCTCTTATACGGGTTTAGGAAACGGATGTGTTTGACTTGCAGTGTAACCAACACTACCAATCACTGATGACTGATCCCTGATGCGTCACTGATTCAATTCGGTTTTATTTGTATTGCGCTTTTTATGATTGACATTGTCGCAAAGCAGCTTTACACAGTAGAAGTAGGATTTTATAAAATACAAAGGACGGGTGCCACGACAGTGACAAGGAAAAATTCCATCCATTGATGAGAGGAAGAGACCTTTAGAGGAACTAGGCCCAAAAGGGAAACCCATCCTCTTTTGGGCGGAACCATAATAATATAAACCATATAAGAGAAACTTCATGACAGTTCAACACGCAGTCAAGCAGGTTATACAACTGCAAGTCCAAAATAATCGAAGGAAAAGAGTTTATATCACCAGCAGTGAAAAATTCACAGTTCAACAGTTGATAACTTTATTTGTGTGTGTTTCTCCCTCTCGTGCTTTTTTTCCCCTCTTTTCTTTCTTTTTCAGTTTACCTCTAAATGTAGTAAAAACAGAACACTGTTATAACGTGTCTCTTGTGTGGCGAGCCCCTGGGTGGGCGTTAGAAGTGGAGCTTTCAGACAGAGCAGTCATTGCAAGAAAGCTTTTATTAGTAAATGTCTTAAACTATTTACTTTCCTATAAAGCATTGGTTTGTTGTTTAATCTGGTGTGTGTGTGTGTGTGTGTGTGTGTGAGTGATGGAGAACTCTGGGACAATACAACCAATACAACATGTACAGAGTCGAGGACGGAACAGTGATGCATTTGATCTTGTTTTTAGAGAGATAATGTGGTGAGAAGCTTCCGTGCTGGGAAGATCTGGGTGCTCATCTGCACGGCGCTCATGGCTCGAGGAATCGACTTCAAAGGCGTCAATCTGGTGATAAACTATGATTTTCCAACGAGTGCTGTGGAGTATATTCATCGAATAGGTTTGTCAAGAACCTGAGCTGTGCACTTGTCTTTTTTTCTTTTTCTTTCTGAAATACACAGTCATGTGCAAAAGTTTGCAACTGCTGCGATGCAGAGAATCACAAGTATAGAGTGTGTTCGTACGGTGTTGAGGTACCCGTGCGGTTTGGATTCCGAGGTGAACACCATTCTTATCGCAAGGGTGCTGTCTAATGCATCAACCCATCAGTCCTCCTGCTCATGTAATGCTTCGTGGTTTTATGTTTGGTTAGAGGGGAAACCCAGCAAATAAAATGGTACGTGTCAATTTCTTGCAAATATATTCAGTTGATGCTTATTTCCTGTGAATAGGAGTCGAGTCGTCGTCAGCAAAGAGACCACAGCCTTCACAAACATGTTTGCTGAAGGGTGACGATGATTTGTTGGAAGAATTTAGCAGTGGTGGTGTCATACTTTTATGTCAAAATTGATCTACAAACAAAATAATATTGTCCAATTCCAAAATCAAGTTGAACTGAAATGAAAGGGAAGCCGTCTAGACGCTCCTGTTCTGTATGTTTTCATTATCAGGTGGTTTTTACTTGCATTTTCCTGTATTTACAAGCTGCATCAGTTCATATACGTCACAAATCTGATAAACTCGTGACTTTTTGAACAGTACACATTTATTACACTCTTCTGTTCTCATACATCAGACAAACATCGGCTCGTTTATCAAGTTTTTCATTATGTCAAGTTTTTTTTTTTAATGCGGGGTGTGTAAACTTTTGCACTTGACAGTCAGTTGAAGAGGGTTTTATCTGTTAGAAAATGGGGTTGTGTTCACCTATTCAGGTTGAATTTTTTTTTTTCTTTTTTATTTTTCTCTCCTTGACCCATGTCCAGGTCGCACAGGAAGAGCAGGTCATGCAGGGAAAGCTGTCACATTTTTCACAGAGTCAGATAAACCGCTCCTACGCAGGTAGGAATAGCCGATAACTCACTGTCTTTGACTCGGAAGAAAATTGTAAGAAAATATTATGATCATTTTACTTTTGATAATTTCACTTATTTCCCTCCTCCTTAACCAGCATTGCTTCAGTCATTAAGCAAGCAGGATGTCCTGTTCCTGATTACATGATTGGATTCAAGAAACTAAAAAGGTAGCTTCCCTCTAATGTTAATGACGTCTGTCGGGAGATGGTTTTCGTTGTTAGTTTGTTGGTTTGCTTGTGTGCAACAGAACCTAAAGTTATGGCACAGATCTGGATGTTTTTTCTTTTCTGGTGTAGGCTGTGGTACAACTAACAAACCCTTTGATTTGTGTATGGGATCATGTTGAGAAAAATCCCTATTATAACATGGGTCAAAACATGTTTAAGAAATGACCACTAGAGGGAAACATTTTATTAAAATTATGGAAAATTATAATTAAACATGCAGTCTTAAGCTGCACTCACAAGATGCCAGTTACAGTCTTGATTTTCCTCAATCATATTCCGATGGTACATCAGAGCGAAATTTGAGGATAGCAGAAATTTTGGTGTGTTTATTGTTTTGATTACATGGGTAATGATATGGGGAATATGAGAGAATATGGGGAAACTTGAGAGCAACATCGAGAGACCTTTCCCGTCAAATATCTGGTAAATTTTCACATTTTGTTTTGTGTGTTTAGGTTTTTTTTTTGTTTAATTTATTTTTTTCATTATTTTTTTAAATTAGAAACAGTATATTGGAGGCACATTGATATAAATCAGAGTGATGTTTGTATGGATTGCAAAAACACCGAAATTACATCAGGTAACAACTGGAGAACCTCGGGACATACTATATTTGAACAAAATCACCTGAAAACTCAGACACACACCGGAATATGATCAGTATCATGTGGTCAAATGTACTTGTCCCCATAATTCAGTTGTGCCTGATGGAGGTACATGACATTCCGAGCGCCCCTATTGTTACTGCTGCACCAGACATCTGATTATTTATTTATTTATTTTTTTATTTCCCTCAATCTCTTGTTAAATGCCCCTGAAACCGTTGCTGGCATCATTTCTTTAAAACTGATAACTTCTGGATTAAAACCCACAGAAAACATGGATTCTGTAATTTCTCTCGGTGTGTGTGTGTGTGTGTGTGTGTGTGTGATATTTAAACATGTTTTCCATCTCCATAGCAAAGTCAAGCGGCATCTTGAGAAGAAACCACCAAGGAGATCGACAATTCGCACAACGCCTCGTTTTCTCATGAACAAGAAACCCAGCAAAGCCAAAAGGTAGTGGAGTGGCTGAAATTATAATAAAGCACCTCGCAAAAAGTATTCAGTGCCCTTGGGATTTCTCCCAGTGGTAATTTACCAGCTTAGTGTAAAATGTATTTTATTGAATTGGTGTGTGTGTGTGTGTGTGGGGGAGAGCGGGACAAGATGATCCCCTTTTCACATTTTTGGACACAGGACTGAAAATTATCTTTTTAATTATAAACATTGTTTTACCAATAAGACCTTCATACATCTGTTTATCACTGAGTAATAAGTAAAGTAGGATGCATTATGATAACTACCTGAAATTCAAGTTTTTATAAAGTATCATCAACTGATCAATTTACCCCACAAGTAGGGTAAGTTGCTCACCCAGATGGGGCAAGATGATCAGCCAAGCAGATTACACATTCAAGAACAAAGAAACTTTATTCAAACCTGAAACAACTCTATTTAAGCAAATTAACACTTTCAAATCTTTACAAGAAAACTCTACCTCTGTTCTCAGTTTTTAAAAACTAAAACTATAATTTCATAAAGTCTTCTGCACTAAACATTTGCCAATCAAAGTTTGTCTTTTTTTACACAAAATCATTTAGCATAATATGTTCAAACAGAAAAAACTATTGAGTAGTTTCAAACATTTAGGTTCCATTTATTTAAATCAACTTTGAACATACTGAGGCGTGGGTAATTTTACGACCACAAATGGCAATCTTCCTCATTAATGATAATTATATATACATTATGTTCTTAAATTATGATAAAAACATAGTTTTCATACAAAGTGTGTGTGTGTGTGTGTATATAATGATTAATATATATATAAGTGTATAAATAACTGATCAACATGCCTCGACTGCTAGTGATCTGTTTGCCCCATGGGGAGCTATATTAATTTTTATAATACTGCAGCCATGAAGCATGAAAAACATCATCTTGAACTAGATTTGCTTATGTCGTCGGCCTAAATATTACAAATTAAATAGATATCGCAAACTCCCCTCCGATATTCAAGGAGGTGTGTGAAATAATCTGCAATGCTAAAAGTTTACGCAGACATTTGAAAATTTAATGTTTTGGTGATACAGTGGTACCTCAACTTATGAGTGTCTTTTATAACGAATTTTCCATGATATGAGCTTCGATCCCACCAAAAATCTTCCCCATCCAACGAGCAAAATTTTGATTTACGAGCTCTGCTGGGGAAATGGCTTTTCTGGACCGATTAGCCTCGTATTCTTCTGTGTGTATTCCTCCGCGCCGTGAGAATGCCTTATGCAGTGCTTCTCAATTATTTTCAATTATATGACGCCCCCTATAGGAAGAAAAACAATACCGTCCCCCCTCGACAATTATTCCCATAGGAAATAACAGAAAACCAATTAATCTGTTCCAACACCCTGCCAAACTCATATAACCTGCCACAACCACATATATTTGACCTAATATATTAAAGATAAACATGTAAAAACAATAAATATTTCCTATTAATAATAGCATAAATAATAATAAAAGAAGAATAAACAATAAGTCAACTAACCCTTCTGATTGTCGACTGCGGCGAAGATGTCACGTGGGCAGGCATGAGGTGGTGCATAACAGAAGAGTAGGAGGATGAGGAGAATTTGTACATGTTCACACTATGAATGCCAGAGAGGGAAGTCTTGTGGTGAGCTCCCACAAGGCCAGTGCTTCGCAAATAGTGGGGGGCGCGGTGTGATGCTGGGTGTGGGGTGGGGGTAATGACCCTAAGGGACATGCTTTTTGCCATACTGCACTAGAGTTAAGTGTGATTTCACATCCTCTACAGTAGGTGGCAGTGGCACTCTCACTGTGTTCCCTATGGTGCTTTTCCCCTAGATGATTTATTGTTTATTCTTGTTTAATATTATTTATCATTAATTATTATTAATGTTAATGGACATGTATTCTTCTTCTTCTTCTTTTCCTTTTGGCTGCTCCCTTCAGAGGTTGTCACAGTGAATCATCTGTCTCCATCTCACCCTATCCTCTGCATCATCTTCTCTTACACCAACGACCTTCATGTCCTCCTTCACCACATCCATGAATCTTCTCTTTGGACTTCCTCTAGGCCTTTTGCCTGGGAGTTCCAGCCTCAGCATCCTATTACCAATATACTCACTATCCCTCCTCTGTACATGTCCAAACCATCTCAATCTAGCCTCTCTGACTTTGTCTCCAAAACATCTCACATGTGCTGTCCCTCTGATGTACTCATTCCTGATCTTATCCATCCTCGTTACTCCCAAAGAGAACCTCAACATTTTCATCTCTGCTACCTCCAGCTCTGCCTCCTGTCTTCCTCAGCGCCACTGTTTCTAAACCATACAACATCGCTGGCCTCAACACCGTCTTGTACACTTTTCCTTTCATTCTTGTCGATAACTTCCTATCACACATCACACCGGCCACTTTTCTGCAACTTTTCTAACCTGCCTGCACACGCTTCTTCACCTCTTTTCCACACTCTCCATTGCTCTGGATTGTTGAGCCTAAGTACTTAAAATCCTCCACTTTCTTTATCTCTGCTCCCTGTAACCTCACTGTTCCTCTTGGTTCTTTCTCATTCACACACATGTATTGTCTTACTGAGACTAACCTCATTCCTCTCCTTTTCAGGGCATACGCCCACCTCTCTAGATTTTCCTCCACTTGTTCTCTGCTCTCACTACAGATCATGATGTCATCTGCAAACATCATAATCCATGGAGATTCTTTTCTAACCTCGTCTGTCAGCCTGTCCATGACCATATCAAACAAGAAGGGGCTCAGCGGTGACCCCTAAATGCAGTCCCACCTCCACCTTGAACTCTTCTGTCATGCCGAGAGCACACCTCACCACTGTCTTACATGTCCTGCACCACTCTAACATACTTCTCTGCCAGTCTACAGACTTCCTCATGCAATACCACAGTTCCTCTTTCTGCACACTATCATATGTGTTCTACAGATACACAAAGGCACAATGTAGCTCCCTCTGACCTTTTCTGTACTTCTCTATTAACGGCCTCAAAGCAAACACTGCATCTGTGGTGCTCTTTCTTGGCATAAAACCAAACTGTTGTTCACAATTGGCAACCTCTGCCCTTAGTACAGCTTCAACTATTCTTTCCCATAACTTCATCGTATGGCTCATCAACTTTGTCCTTCTGTAGTTGCCACAACTCTGCACGTCTCCCTTGTTCTTAAAAATGGGCACCAGCACACTTCTCCATTCCTCCGGCATCCTCTCACTCTCCAAGACCTTGTTGAATGTTCTTTTCAGAAAGTCTACTCTAACTTGCTGTACGCTCTTCCCGTCTCTCTTTCTCTGCTGTGCCAACCTGTGTAAATCATTCTCCCTCCTTACCATCTAACCTAGATAAACAGAGGGCGTATGATGACTTGTATGCTATGTATTTATGTATGTATATGTATTATGTATATGTATTATGTTTGTACATGTAATGTTCATGTATTATGAAATATTTATTGTTTTTACATGTTTATCTTTAATATATTAGGTCAAATATACGTGTTTGTGGCAGGTTCTATGAGTTTGTGAGTTGGTTGGAATTGATAAGCTGGTTTTTCTATTACTTACTATGGGAATTTTTGTTTTAGCTCATGAACATTTTGACTTACGAGCTCGCCCTCGGAACGGATTAATTTTGTAAGTCAAGGTACCACTGTATTTCACAAACGTGCTTTTAAAATGCAAGACAGGAGGTGTAAACACTCAACAGTTGGTGGCAGCACAAGTCTATAGATTTATTTTTGTAGATAAGAACGGGGTGAACATCTTGCCCCGCTGATCATCTTACCCCACTCTCCCCTGCTGTGTTTGGTCCCTGATCTTTTTGCAACGGTCCATTAATCTTACTGGAAGTAGCCATTATAAAAGATGGTAAACTACTGCTATTGTGGGCTGCAGATGCTTATAAACAATATTCAGATTGACTGGGGAATTCAAGTGGTGATTGATATTAATGCAATCAGAGTGTGACCAAAAAAACGTTTCCCCACATAATCATATCGCCCCCACCAACCTGAAATAATGAGACCAGTCAGATTCATGGATTCAGTCTGTTCGCACCAAATTCTGATTCTACCATCTGTACGGATCATCACAAATAAGAATTCCCCAGAAAGGCTGTGCAGTCCTGGTTTAAATTAGTCCGTATACTTTGTTGTAAGATGCTAATCTGTTGTAAGATGCATTGTATCTGCTGCTTTTTTTTTGTGGATAATTTAAAGAATAATTAACCAATAAATTAGAATAACTAATACCTTTTAATTATATTTTAGAAAAATGAATACTGTGAAGTTTGAGTCCACTGACTGTATCTGTATCCTCACCACACAGGAAAAAAGGGAAAACCGAAGCAAAATCAAGTGGAATGTAACGAGATCTGGGAGTTTGTTTACAAAAACTTGTACAAAGAATTTGTGTAATAAAAATGTAAAAGGTTGATTCCTGCTTTTGAGTATTTAATCTGAACAGGACATCCTGATTTCTATGGTACCTTTTGAACCGTTGTAGAAAAACAGGAAGATGGTGATGACTACTTCTTTCAACCAAAAAAAGGTCATTATGAATGAATCCACCATTATAGCCAGCTATTAAAGCAACAAAGAAAAGATGTGGGTTTGGAAGCAAAAGGTCATTTGTTTGATTCTCAAACCATCAGAGAACATGTACAGCAGTGGGGGATAGGATTCCCTCCCTCCCTCCCTCCACTTTTATGGCTGAAGTACCCTTGAGTAAGGTAGCGAACCCCCAACTGCTACCTGTTTGGTTCAATGCAGAGGCCAAATTTCTCTTGCAGGATTAATCTTCACTTCACTTATCCCTTAACATCCGGGGATGTCGTTGGGGCACCTTCATGGCGAGACTTGGGCTGATTTGGCCTGGCGGACCCCATCCCTCTCCAGGTTGGAAACACGCTGACGGCTTTGCAGCCTACTCTTTACGAAAGCCAGCAATGGTTCTTTTACATGCCTCTCACCATAGACAGTGAGAGACATGGCCCGCCTTTGATAACCCAGTTAGCTGCACTGGGGGGGGACAGTGACAACCCAGTGGGGACTCGAACCCCCAACCTTAGGATCAGCGATCCTGCGCCCTATACCACTAGACCACCACTGCCCCTCAGAATTAATACAAAACATTAAAATAATACTTTTTGTTCTTACACAGATGCTGCCCCCCCCCCCCCCCCCCCGAAGGTTTTTCTTAAATGCACCCGAAACAAGAAATGCATGGCTGGCATCACTTCTTTTTTTTTAAACTGATTACTTTCATATTTAAAAACTGCAGAAAACATGGATTTTATCATTTCCAACAGACTAAAGTTCAGCTGAAAATATATTTTGCTGTTGTCCTCCCCGAAGGATAAAAAAAAAAACAGATTTTAAAGACTAATTTTTTTCTCAACCATTAATAATTTAATTAAAAGAATGACCGCTTTTCATGTGTCGACTTCCTGTATCTGTGATTTTTGTTTGCTGTTGGTTAGAATTTTACTTTTTGTGCCAAATTATTTCTCTCCTTTTCCTTTTCAAGCATTGTTTCTTCTTATTTTTTTAACCAGTTCAAATAACCATGGCAGGCGTCACTACTTTTATCCTTTCATAAAATTTCAGTATTATCAAGCTGTCACTTATTCAGCACTGTTTTTGAAATTTATGGGGACACGGTCTGTAGTCTGCAGAAGCAATAGAATTGTTTCTGACGCTCTTTGCAGATTTCAATCAGACCACAGACACCATTCTGGTGCAATGCTGCCTTTTTAATTTTTTTTTTTTTTAATTCCAGCGTATGCGTATCAGTAATCGGGAACTTTTGTAGACTTGAGTAAAGCTCCCGTGTGAGTGGATTAAAAGTTGAAAGCTTTCAGGTGAAACAGCATTGAGGGCATCCTGGAAATATTTACACTCTTTAAGACTTGATGTTAAAATGACACGGTGGAATTAGTTTCAAGTTTTTTTTTTTTTTCCCGCTTTCTGAAGATTGAAAGAACTCTAATAAAAATGAAAGTAGTGCTGTTTGATGTCCCCTCTGAGCATAGTGAGGGCGTCCATGCTTTTTGTCCCCAGAACAAAAATATTTTAAATAAATAGATTAAAATGAAAAATATTTTTATTCATTTCAATCAGCTTCCCTGAAATAACTTTTTACTGTCATGCTTCGAAAAGCAAAATGAAGAAATTCTGTGGTTTCCTGTTTTTCTGTAGGCGTATCACATCGTTCAGTACATTCTAAAGCTGTCAGTCAGACCAACAATACACCTCAAGTTCACAGACTCTGTCAGGTGGCCTGAATTTGTACAGCTGGAGTAAATGGAAACGATCTTGGATTCGGTGATTAAAAGGTTACATCCTTTTAATCAATATGTTCAAAGAAAGTCCAGGAGAAATATTCAGGCTCCTCAAGGAATATGACAGAATGGAAGCAGCTTCAGTTGTTATTGGACTGAAGGGTTAACCTGCGAGTCTCAAAAGGTTCTGATGTAACCGAGACACTCATAACAGCGAGGACTGAGAAAACTCGGGTAAAGGAATTTTTTTGGTAAATATTTATAAATCATCATCTTCTTTCTTCTTCTTTTTATATTCATAAATATTACCTGAATATCAAGCTGTAGGTTTGAGGTGAATCACATGAATGTGTTTACAAACATCATATCTAAATAGTCGCAATAGTAATTAATTAATTAGTATTATTGCAGAGAAAATAAAGAACATTTTAAAGTCAAACCCACCGGCCGCTAGAGGCACGAAAGAAAATACGTACCCCGGAAGAAATTTTTGTTCAAGAAACATGTGTGCGGAAATTAATGAAATTACATTGAGTCTGAAGGCCGCACCATATTTGTACGTATTTTTATTTGTTTTTTTGTTTGTTTTTTAAGTAGATTTTTAAATAATGTGTTTATGTATTTTAATAGAAATCACCTCCTTTATACATAATTCTTGAACCTGTAAAGTTGTGTTAGTGTACTGCTCAGAACATTTTATTTATTTTTAGTTGTTTGCTGACCGTGTAGCACGTGACCTTAATTTTAACGACACAAACACATGTAAGTATTTATTTAAAATACTTGAATTATTTATATAATGATTATATAACTGTTATATCTATTGTATGGAAATATTTCTTGGAACTTAAAACTTGTATTTTTTTTTTTTTTCAACTTATGCCTTATGTTCTTTGTTTTGTTTTTTGTTTTCCGGATCGCTGCTGGTCCCGATGTAATTCTATGCAGCTTTATTCGGGTACAATGGTAGGTATCAATGGTTTAAAAAATGTTTTTTCCAATTTTATTCCTGAATATGTTCCAATATTCATGTGTATAGAATAACAAATGTTTATTTTAGCTTCTAACATCCAGAGTAATTCTGGTGGATTTTACCGAATGCCTGTCGGGACTTATTGTTGCCGTGGTGTGTTTACCATTGTGTTATATGAAGTTTCAAAAAAGAAAAGTTTCACATGGGTGTAAATTTTCGATCACTGAAGTCGACTTGAACTCGTTTAGTATTTGTAGGTGAAGTTAAAATCTCCACATCGTGAGTTCTGTGTCGTCATTGTTGTCGTGATTAGCAATTATGGTGTAAAACTGCAGTATACGCCTGAGTGACGGTAAATATTTAATAAAAACATATATTTTAAGGTATAAATGCACAGAACAAATGCTAATCCTGTTGAACCTGAAACTTTATGGCTGTTTTTCAGTTAAAGGGAAACTTTTTTTAACTGTACTAGCATGCTAACATATGCTAATGCTAATTCTAATTGAGGCACCAAAACAAGAAAAAATTGCCTGTTACAGTAAAGACTCGGGAGATTGTGTAATGTTCAAATGTCCAAAGGAAAAAAAAGTTGAAATGTTGAACTAATAATTAATATTAATTATGAGAAGCCTCAGCTAATATTTTAAAATGTGTATTATGTTAGAACTACGACTAGTAATGATATTCATTGTCCAGGGGACAGTGCTGTCTTTGTGTATTAAAGGCCTACAGGAATCCCCGCGCTTTGCATTGATTGAAGAGTTGAAGGTAATCGTCCTGAAAGTTACATGAAATCTTTTAGTTTGTGATGTTTTTCATAACTTGTTAATCGAGTAGCTTTTTTAATTCATAAATAAAACAAAATCCATAAGGTAACATACATACTGTTATAATCCCACATGGGAGTTTTCATACAGCTCCTTTTTTCCGACTCCATGTTTTACAGATGTCGGTTCAGTGTATGGAAAACCAGGCCGGATTAGGGAGCGTCATCATCTACGAGAGCGAGATGTTCTCCATGCCAAACCTATCACCTGTAAGATTCTATTCTTTTAAAATCCTAAATGGAGTCTGTCTGTCTTCCTTTCGGCTTTTTCCCTTTTACTCGGGAGTCGCCACAGCGAATCATCTGATTCGCACGTTTGATTTGGCCGAGGTTTTTACGTCGGATGCCCTTCCGGTCACAACCCTTTTTTTTTTTTAGCAAGGGACAGAAACACGCTGACGACTTTGCAGTCTACTCTTTACGGAAGTCAGCAATGGTTCTTTTACATCAACCTCTCACCATAGACAGTGACAGACATGGCCCGCCTTTGATAACCCAGTTAGCTGCACTGAAGGGGGGGGGGACAGTGACAACCTTGTGGAGAGTGGGACTCGAACCCCCAACCTTTGGATCAGCGATCCGGCACCTTATACCACTAGACCACCACTGCCCCTAAATTCCTAAATGGAGATACTAATTTATTGTCTCCAGTCATGTCCCTCCTGTTGCATCCTGGTTATTAGGTAGTGAGACATCCTGAAGCTTTCACAGTGAGAGATTTATGCAAATACGGTTACAGCCCTATATACCAACGACCCGCTGGTCCGCCAACCAAGCAAGGTTCCTATCGTTTGAGTCGGACCATCGGGCTGTGACAGGGGGACATGTGCTGGTTTCTTCTGAAGGTTTCTGATGCAGGATGAAAGAAACTGGGTTGCAGATGAAACAATTCTCGGATTTAGGAAGTTTGTTTGTCACTTTTTAAAAAAATAAATTCAAAGTGGCTGCCATGCCACCGTCTTTAAAATAACTGTCACATATTATTATCGCCATTTATGGCAAACTACTATCGGCTACTTTTTGTAGTTTTGCATAATTATGTGCCTGTGTATTTTTCATCTACATTCAAAAATTCAATATGGCCGCCATCTGAAACTCCTTATCACCATTTCTCTGACTCCGTTACTCAGAGGAGGTCTGGTTGCCTTGGCGGGATGGACAGAGACACGCTTGTTGAGAGGGTCCAAGGGTCCGGGATCTGAACCGACAACTTCTCGATTATGAGCACCGCACCCTAACAAAAGCGCCACTGGCTTTACTGCTTATACTGTAAAAGCCACGACTGCGGAAATGATTAATTTAATAAATAATTAAACCTGTTTAAATTTTCCTTTTGTGCCTTTTTAGCCCAGCAGCCATCCGATCACTTTTTAGTCCATTCACGGTTCTTTTAACATCGATTCCAAGAAAATGACGAAACCGATCTGCATAATATTTTGCATACAGGTTCCCCCTGTAATCTGGTTGGGCAACTATATATCCCTTATTTATGCATAATATAATTACCCACTTCCAAACCGTTCTTGAAAGCCACGGACAATCGGCGAGCCCGGTCCGGCGCTCCTGCCCTTCTCGCCTGTTAAATCGAGGTTCTGGTGTAGGTGGAGTTAAAAGTTTCTCTTGTAATGACTTGTTTGTTTGTGTTGTTTTTACATTTCAGTGTGAAGAGGGTGAAGAAGTTGATAAAGAAGAATATTAACCATGTTCTCTCCAAAAAATTCACACACAGCATTAAACATACAAGTGCATAACAGTGTTGAAGAGGTCTGTTTATTTGTTTATTTGTTTGTTTTTGGTCGGATGATGCATTATTTTATTTATTAACAGAAGATTATAGCGCTGCGTCTTCCTCTGCTTTCATTCATTCAATCTAATCTTAATTAGGGTCATGGAGAGGCTGGCACCCATCCCAGCCGATTCCAGGTGATGGTAAAGTACACCCTGGACAGCTCACCAGGCCATTGCGGGGCAGAAACAAGCTGACGGCGATGCAGCTCCTCTAGTCAAAAGTCAGCAATAGTTCTTTTCCATGAACCTCTCATGTGAGAGAGACGGCTGGCCTTTGATAACCCAGTTAGTGCACTGGGGGGGACGACGACGGAGGACAGTGACGACCTGTTGAAAGTGGGACTTGAAACCCCAATCTTGGGATCAGTGATCCAGCGCCTTTACCACCAGGCCACCACTGCCGTCTTCCTCCGGTTTTGAGGAGAACTCTGTTTTTGTTTTTTTTGTTTTTTGTGTGGAGCTGAATGTTAAGGTTTATTTCATGATTAATTATTAATTGATTTGATTAAAACATATTTTATTCAAACACGAAATGGATTGGGCACAAGTTATCCAACTTAATAAAGCCCTCTCCAGGTAGTTACAGTAATTATATTACAAAATATACAGCACGATACGGACAAGGGAAGGATATATACAAAAGCTTTAAAGGAATCGTTTAGTATTACAAATAAATATTTGTACACATTTGAAATCATTCTGATTTTCTCTAAGAGAATAATCTGCATTGCCATTTAAAATGAAATTAATGTCGATTGTTGCTCTTTGATGGACAATGTGCTCTAAAGTTTTTAACATTTGTTCACGTTGAAAATTATATAAAGGGACATTCTAGAAAATAGTGAAAAACATTCTCACACTTGTGGCCACACTGACAGCGTGCATCATCCTTTACATTAATTCTAAATAAATCATAATTAAGTGAACTCGACATATATCTTAATCTTGTGTGTAAAATATTTAACTTCCTTTTCCCGTATGAAAAATATTCCGGTGCACATTTTGGTTTTGGACGAATCGCTGATCTAAATGAAACTACAGAATCGCTGTCTCTGGTTCCTAGTGGGACATCATTCCACAATTTAACTCTTGATGGAAAAAATGAAAGTGTTGAATATTTTAATCGTGTAGGAGGTATACTATAATCATGGCTATTTCTTAATGGATAGTTTGTTCTGTTCGCTACTACTGGAGGTAGTAGATCACAGAGAAAAGTTGGAGTAAGACGTTTGTGTATCTTATAAAATAACATTAATTTACGGACACGCCTTCTTTCAGACAGCAATTCCCAGCCCGTTTCAAAATATAGTGATTGAGAAGAAGCCTATCTTGGCAGTCCAGTGACAATACAGGCAGCTTCAAGCTGGAACTTTTCTAATCTGTTGGCTTGCTCAATCGAACACCCGTCCCATACCTCACTTGCATACTCAAAGTTTGGTCTGATAAATACGGTATAAATTTTGGACAGTGTCGCTCTATTTAGTAGAAATTTTAACTTTCGAAGTGAGCCTATCATTCTGGAAGTCTTTTTAACAATATTTTCAATATGAAAGTGCCATCTCCCATTTGATGAAAAACAAACCCAAATGTTTGTGAGATTCCACTCCTTTCACTTTACAGCCATCAAAATACAAATTAATATCTTGATATTCTTAATAGTGAATAGCATAGTTTCAGTTTTTTCTGGGTTATATGAAATTAACCAATCCTTTTGCCCAATTGCATAGAAGTTCTAAATTTTCATTTAGAAGCTGTTCCATTAATTGCTTTTCTTTTCACAATGTTCCTAATGAAGTATCGTCAGCGAAAAGCCAAATAAAACAATTTAATTTATCTGCAATCTCATTTACATAAACAGTGAAAAGGAAAGGACCTAAAACCGACCCCTGAGGTACTCCAGCTTTTAACACCAAAGGTTTAGACAACGAGCCATGAACAAAAACTGATTGACTGCGACCACTTAGATAATTATTAAACCAATCAAGTAGTTTTCCACAAACTCCATACTTCTCTAGTTTGTGCATAAGCCCCATGTGCCAAACTCTATCAAATGCTTTAGAGACATCACAAAAAACATACAATAGTAATCTTTATCAAGTGATGTGCAAATCTGGTTATAAATTTCAATAAGTTGTTGTACAGTAGAGTGACCTCTCCTGAATCCACATTGATATCTATATAACAAATAATTTGCCACAAAATAATTATAAACATGTTTGAAAACCACCCTTTCAAACAGCTTTCCAACACAGCTTATCAGTGAAATCGGGCGATGATTTGATACAATAGAGTTATCACCCTTCTTGTATAGCGGCATAACATTTGCGTATTTCCATTGACTAGGAGATACTGATAAGTTAAGTGACGTGTTAAATATCATACACAACACTGGGCTTATAGACTCAACTCAACAGTATATCTCAATAACTGATGACTAATCTGATCTGGTCCAGCAGCTTTCTTCAGAGGTAGACATTTAATTATGTCGGATATCTCATTAACTTCGATCTTAATATTGTCTATAACAGTATTAGTGCGTCGATCAAAATTTGGAAGATTTATTGTCTGCACCATTCTGATTGGTTACAGACTCAAAATATTCATTCAACATATCAGCTTTATCTATGTCTGTAAATGCCGATGGAAACGCTTCGTCTATAAGGCCACCCAGGGTTTTTTCTGGTTGATGGATTTTTCATCATAAATTTAGTGATGTCAGAGGAAATAAGAAAGAAATGGCCACTAGATTTAAAATATTTACAATTTTGAAAAAGTGTCGGAGGGAAAATAATTTTTTTTGTTTTGTTGATATTAATAGCACAGGAAGGTTTCGTTACTTAAAATTTTTCATGTATGGGCATGATGAAGTGCTAGGAATACAGGGATCCCTCGCTACTTCGCGCTTCAATTCATGCGGCTTCAGTGCATCGTTTTTTGTTTTTTTTTCTTTTTCTAAAAATATTCATCGAATTAAAAAAAAAAAGGAAATTAAGGAAGAATAGGGGAAAAAGTTAAGGAAAATGCTGCAAAAACAAGGCCAAATTATGCAAAAAAAAAAAAACCAAAACCTCCCATCAAAACTACTGACATTTCTGTGAGTTGCGTATCCGAGTGCGTGCATCTGTATGTGTGTATTTATCATATTTACATCTTATGCATTACTTTTGAATGTTTAATTGTTATTATAAGCATTTACAGCATAGAATATGTATTTATTGATAGTATATACACACATACATGTACGTATACATCAGTCGGTGGGGGGGGGGGTGATCCTACTTCGTGGAATTCGGTGGTCACGTGGGGATCTCGGTCCCAATTAACCGCGGAAAGTGAGGGATCCCCGTGTCGTCAAATATAGTGTGCAAATTACATATGTCTCAATACAATGCATTATCTGGTCATTAGAGTCGTTCGTAAAGCATGCTGGGAGTCTCAACTCACGATACCTGATGCGAGAATTAATTTGGATGTAAAGATGTATGCGCGATCTCGGAGGTGAACATGCAAAAAAAAAAAAAAACGAAATGGAATCAGGTGATGGACAGCGTGGAATTACGAAGTGAAGAATGTCAGTCGGCCCTTGTTGGAGGAGCCTGAGGTTCTGAGTGGAAGCTGTAAGAAGGCGGGTCCACACAGCCATTGTGAATATTTTTGTAAAACTGATTAAATTTGGATTATTTTATAATAAAACAATCAGTTCCTGTTGGTGAATAATATATAGATTCATGCGCTGCCATTCACAGTTGGGAGTTTCTGAATGTTTCAGGCGACGTAAATCCTGAAACTTTCTCCATGCACAGAATGTTGGCGGGATATTTTTGCTTGAAATAAAAGTTTGTTTTTTAAAAGTAAAATCTAACTTAATGGGACTTGGACATTTCTAATGTTTAAAAAAAAAAAAAAAAAAATCACTCAAAAAAAGGGCGGAGCACCATTTTAGCCGCTGAGCTAGCACTAGCGCTCATATTCTACACTGCAAATAAACACACATTTCAATCACTGTTAACATAAATAAACAAACCACAATTTATTCTTTTGTCATTCATTAATTTACATTTTAAGTTTTATTTATAATTTAAATATTCCGAGAAAAACCCGTCCAGCCTAATGTTCTGCAGAATAACTGGCTCTGCCCGTAAATTGAGTCCTTGGGGCTCTCCATGAACCGGGACTTGTTGTTGAAACGGTTCTCAGTGCACCACATGTGACAGGAAGCTCGCAGGTTTGGATGTGATGTCTGCATGTTGTCCTTATGCTTGTCTGGTTTCCTCCAGGAATTCGAGTTTCCTCCCAACGACCAAATACACACACATTCGGATAATTGGCTATTCCAAATTGCCCATCAGTGTGCATGTGGAAGATTTTGGGTGTCTTGACCCTAGTATGGACTGGCAAACCGTTCAGGGTGTACTCCACCTTCACTTTAAGTCAGCTGAGGTAGGTTCTAGCCTCCCTGTGACCCCAGAAGTATTGAGCATTTTAGCGAGTTAGTAAGCGAAAGCATTCCGTTGGACTTTGGGCGTAAACTGGAAAAGAAGACAAGCACGAGGAGAACATGTGAACTCCACACAGAAAGAAATGCCCTGTCATAAGGCTGGGACTCGAACCCAGGACCTTCATGCTGTGAGGTGCATGTGCTTATCATTGTCCTGCGCCGATTACTGAAACTGTCCAAAAATAATCCACACCACAGATTATCCTTTACTTGGTGTTAATCCTCCCATGAGAGAGAAAGTGTGTGTGTGTTTACCTCTGTGAGAGCATCCAGCTTCTTCTGCTCAAAGATCTCCTTTTCCTTCTCAAACTCTTCCTGGCATCGCTTCAGCAGCAGTCTCAGGAAGGACACAGTGGCTCCTGGTTTATTTGAGACCGGCACTTTCAGCTGAGTGAGACACACACACACAACATATATTATATATTTATATTTGATATGTGAGGCCGGTTCGGTGGCGCACGTCTCAGTGATTAGCACGTCCGTCTCACAGCAAGACAGTCCAGGGTTTGATTCCCAGGCTCATGTCATACACAGATCTCACCTCGGGACAATTTGGAACCGACAGTTACCCTAACATGTATGGTTTTGGACTGTCGGAAGAAACCAGAGTACCCTGAGGAAGCCCGCTCTTCGTTCTTGCTGTGAGGCGAACATGCTGACCACTACCGGGCCTCCTGGTTTGATAGATTAAATGGAATTTTCTATAGAAGATTAAACCTCATGCTCTGAGTACACAGAATAAAATATGTGAACGTGAGGACCTGAGCTGGCGGCTCACCTTCCTGAGACGGTGGCACATGTTGGCGTAGGTGGTGGAGAACTTGGGTTCGGAAATGGCTTTTTCAAAGACGAGCCCGCTGACTCCGCTGAGTCTCTCCTCGGTGTCGATGGGCAGCTCGATGACCTGCTTCATGAGCGGCTTGAACTTATCCGGCGTGAGTTTGTTCAGGATGCTGCGCACTTTTCGTAACATCTCCTGGGTCTTCACCGATTCAGGGTCGTTCTCGATGTCGCAGAACCTCCTCACTGCCGGCTTCCAGGCCATCGTAGCCTTTTTCAGCTGTACATCTTTATTCGTGAACCCGTTAGTGAGGATCGCACGCGTTTCATTAGATGGTGCCTGCAGACCCTGCGGAGCCCACTGAGCCTGAGGTACCCGCTGAGCCTGCGGAGGCCGCTGGCACGGTCCTGTCGGCTGAGACACAGAAACACAAAAGCAAGACGTTTAACTATGAGCTGGACGCACGGAGTCCATCTGAAAAGAAAAGCGAACACAGGGCACTGGGCAGCTTCACTACAGTGTTTAACAATAGAGAGTACAATCTGAACATTATTATATAATACGTGTTTTATTTGGTCAGACAACAAACAAATAAATAAATAAAATCACACCTACCTTGTCCAGAACCACGTCAGGTACGTGCGGAAGGCCCTCTGGTTTCTTCAGGCTGGCACTGACGTACTGTAAGCCGAGCAGGAATTCCACGCTGTACGTCTTCCTCTCCTTCAGAGTAACGCGCTCTAAAATCAGAATAAATGCAAAATAAATTATTCAATGTTCCACAGAGTCCATCAAAGCCCTGGTGAAACTCCTCCCCCGGTCCCTCACCCTCTCTAAACTCAGATTTTTTCTCGTCGCCTTTCTCCGTCACAGACGCGGCATTCTCCTTGTCAGGTCTGTTCTCGCGCCTCTCTTCTGTCTCCTCAGGGGAGGAAGGAGACTCTGGGGGCTGGATCTTGACAGGAAGAGGTTCTATCACGATCCGCCTCCTCTTTTTCTTCTGCATAAAAATAAAAAAACATGAATTAATTCATTTTCGAAAGTTTATCCTATTACAGTGGTACCTCTCCTTACGATAGTCCCAGAAAACGAAAAATCCAGTTTACGAAAAACGAACATTTCCCGAATTTTTTTTGTCTCTGGAAACGAAATAAGTTCTCCTTATGAAACTTGCCAAACGCGCCATTCAAACAATGTGCAAGTTGCTCTCACTTTGGCTGTCTCCCAACATCCCGCCCCGCTGGCCTACCATTGGCTAGGAGGGTTGATGCAGCTCCCTTGATCAGCAGCTTGTTCATGAGGTTTTTGAGTGTGCTCATTGCAACTTCATTTTTTCGGCTCAGGCTTTTAACCTTGCATAAACATTTGTAAGATTATAACTCTGTAAGAAGCATGGTCAACATGAAGTAAGAACCTTAAAAGGTTTGCTTTTATCATTTTCAAAGGGTAGTATTGAGGGCTTTGAAACGAATCATGCGTTTTACATGTAAAATGGACTGTAGGAGAAGGAAACCAGAGAACCCAGATAAAACCCATGGAAGCACGGAGAGAACATGCAAACCCCACACAGAAATGCTGAACTGAGTCCAGGATTCGAACCCAAGACCTCACATTGCACGCGCCCCTCTTCCGGTTTGGCATCCTTGATGAGACCACACTGCTGCTCCTGAGGGGGGGGGGGGGGGGGGGTTAGGTTAGGTATATTCTCCACAGACTCCTTCTCCTCCTGCTGCTCCAAATTTAGAGGTGTGGTTTCAGGCGGCACCAGTGCCTTCAGCTGCACAGGAGGAATTGTAGAAGTTGGAGCCGTGGAGGGCGAGTTGTCCGATTGGACGTCTTCAGTTTGTGCTGGAGGCGCAGGAGCTTTCGGAGTAGTGGGCATGGGGGTGGGGATGACCTGAGGAGGAGGAGGAGTCCAGGCAGGATAAGCCATCGGCCTTGTTGTTCAGATGATCGTATGTGGGTTGGTGGGCCTATGGCTTATAAATAAATAAGGATGTATTTTTTTTTTTTTATTTCAGACACATTGGTGCACTTTAAATCTTTTCTATTACAGATTAAAAAAACAATGATAATGAAGTTTTTTTTATTGTATGTTGAACTGTCTGTCTGTCTTCCTTTCGGCTTTTTCCCTTTTACTCGGGCGTCGCCACAGTGAATCATCTGATTCGCACATTTGATTTGGCAGAGGTTTTTACGTCGGATGCCCTTCCTGTCACAACCCTTTTTAGCAAGGGACAGAAACACGCTGACGACTTTGCAGCTCCTCTTTACGAAAGTCAGCAATGGTCTTTTACATGCCTCTCACCGTCTATGGTGAGAGACATGGCCCGCCTTTGATAATCCAGTTAGCCGCACTGGGGGTGGGGGGGTGGGGGGGGGGACAGTGACAACCTTGTGGAGAGTGGGACTCGAACCCATATACCACTAGAACTATATTTCTTTTTTTAATGTTAATAAGGATACAATGTTATGCAGAGGTGTACTAATAATTACTGTATATGGACAAATAATACAATTTATAGTCGCTCGTGTGGTGGTGGGGGGCGTGAAATGTTTTTTTTTTTGCTTCCTGGGGGGGCGCACAGAAAACCATTGAGACGCACTGATATATACACATGTCACGGAAGTGCATGCTTTCATCCCTCCCTGGTCAGTGCTGGTCATGTGATAGGGAAGGTAATACCTGATGGGTGGGAATGTGATCCAAATAAATTATGGAGAAAAGAGGGGATAAGGAGCCTGACCATCAAGGCATCGCGGAAGACGACACCTAACGACTGTTGCCGGGTGGAATAAGTGTGAACGAGTGATGCCGTTTTCTGTATTTCTAACATTTCACTGAGTTTTATTCCACCAGTTGAAATAAATTGCTGTCTCTGGTCAGTGCGGACACGGAGATTCAATTTCTTTTTCACCCTCAGAGGGACACATTGCAGCATTCAGGAGAAAACCATGACGGTTACAGTACACCTTCCTTTGTCAGTAACAGGCGATGGTATATTTTCCTCCTGAAAATGAAACCGGATCAGTTTAATCATGCAGAGATGAATTTGTGAAGGTGTTGAGGAACATCATCCTGTAGAAAGATCGACTTCTGATTCACGTTCTGTTCAAGCGCTTTAATATATGATGAAGTCAAAGTCCAACTTCAGAGAGCAGAGACACAAGAAGTCCATGTGACTTTCAATTTCACTTCTGACCAACCATTTAATCCTATTAGGGTGGGGGCAAGGTACGCCCGAAACAGTTGGCCAGACCATCACAGAACCCCCCACCCCACACACACAGAGGCAATTAGTCTAATGTGCATGTTATTGGACTGTGGGAGGAAACCAGAGTACGCAGAGTAAACCCACACATGCAGGAGGACAGCATGCAAATCCCACACAAACACCTGAACCTTCATGCTGTGAAGCTGATGTGCCTCCCATGTGGACAGGGCTGTAGTGGTACAAAAATAAATAATTGGGTATACTAGGAGGATGCTTTGGCGGCCGGTGGCGTGTAGCAGCGCCTCGGGCAGTAGGCCCAAAGTACACCGAGTGCAGAGGGAGGGTGTGGGAGAACGTCCCACAGGGAAATTTTTTAAATGTCAATTCTGTCGATGCCATTTGCAGCATGTAATATGAAATATATCGTATAGAAACTCCACATAAAATTTCAGCCACAGTAAACATGGAGTTGTTGTCATGTGTCTGAGAGCAACAGTTTCATATACTGAGGCCAAACTAAAAATCTAAAATTTAAAGAAGCAGAAGATAATGTGAAATTCTAACAGCTTTTAATTACATTATACACAAAGATTCAAGATATAATATTGTGAAATAACTGAAGTGCAGCTTTACAGCACATCATGCACACACGGTCCACGCCTAACTTGAAAGTTTCAGGTCTGCACTTAACCGGCTGTAGAAATAACTGCTGATGTTCTCATAAATCTGGAACATAAAAAGCTCTTGAAATTTAATAAGCTATTGATATTCAGAAAAAGCAAAACTACCAAGTTATTAAAATAAATATTGTAAGCATCAGAAAAAAATGTACTTATGAAAATTTAATGTTTTAAACTTTGGCACAAACATTATCACTGAAATAGAACTGCATATTGAGCAAAATAAGCGATTTAAACATATTAAACAGAAATAGAATAGTCTAATTGCATCTTGTGCTTTTACTGTATTAGCATATTGTGAAGCCTTAATCATTAACGCATGCATATAAAATTTTTAAGTCGAGGATTAAGGGTGGAGCATCTTCCGCGCGTGCGCAGAAATGAATCATGCACGATTGGTCCTCATCAGACATGTGACCCATGTAACACTTACACTGACGGCTCGGAAAGAAACTTTAGAACTTTACAATAATAACGTACAATTGCGTTTATCATTAAATCACATTAATATTATCATCATGCTGGAAAGAAGTGGAATGTAATTTACCGGAATCTGGACCGATTTGGAGCATGTTGAGCCTGAGTCGGAGTCCGCGAGGTGTGTGACGTCATTTCTTTTCAGAATTGACAGAGCGCGTTGAGGAAAAAAAAAACCTGCCTGGTTAATGTTCCTTGTAAGAGATCAGGTTCATGGGACGCTTCCCTCTTCTGCTCGTTTGAAAATACAGTTGTACGCTCAAAGTCGGTCATTAAATCACTTAGCAATTAGCAACATGAACTCATGGTTTTGTTTTTAGTGGGAATTTCCGTTTCCGGGAAAGAAACAAATTCTATTGGCTTAAGGCCTTCGTGACAATTCGCACTGCCCAATCCCGGCATGGCTCTTATTATACCGGGTCAGCCCCATTCGGCACCCAGTCCGGGCTCTCAACACAGAGTGATCGAGACAGGAAACACGATTGGGACAGAATTCCAAGCCTGGACACGTGACAAAGCAAGAGTTAAGTATCTCAGCACACACACACACACACACACACAGATGCTCCCCGACTTAGGTTCATCCGTTTTACGTTTTGACACTTTTTTTTTTCAAGAAAAAAAGTAAGAGTTTGAGTACCAGTATGTGTGTGTATATATATATATATATATATATATATATATATATATACACACACACACACACACACACACTGGTACTTCCAAAAAAATAGCATATTGTGATAAAGTTCATTATTTTCTGTAATGTACTGATAAACATTAGACTTTCATATATTTTAGATTCAAGACACACAACTGAAGTAGTTCAAGCCTTTTATTATTTTAATATTGATAATTTTGGCAAAAAAGTAAAGAAAAACCAAAAATCCCTATCTCAAAAAATTAGCATATTTCATTCGACCAATAAAAAAAGTGCTTTTCATACAAAAAAAGTCAACCTTCAAATAATTATGTTCAGTTCTGCACTCAATACTTGGTCGGGAATCCTTTTGCAGAAATGACTGCTTCAATGCGGGCGTGGCATGGGGCAATCAGCCTGTGGCACTGCTGAGGTGTTGCAGAGGCCCAGGATGCTTCGATAGCGGCCTTAAGCTCATCCACAGTGTTGGGTCTGGTGTCTTTCAACTTTCTCTTCACAATACCCCACAGATTCTCTATGGGCTTCAGGTCAGGAGAGTCGGCAGGCCAATTGAGCCCAGTAATACCATGGTCAGGAAACCATTTAGCAGTGGTTTTGGCACTGTGAGCAGGTGCCAGGTCGTGCTGAAAAATTAAAATCTTCATCTCCATAAAGCTTTTCAGCAGATGGAAGCATGAAGTGCTCCAAAATCTTCTGATAGCGAGCTGCATTGACCCTGCCCTTGATAAAACACAGTGGACCAACACCAGCAGCTGACATGGCACCCCAGACCATCACTGACTGTGGGGACTTGACACTGGACATCAGGCATTTTGGCATTTCCTTCTCCCCAGTCTTCCTCCAGACTCTGGCACCTTGATTCCCGAATGACATGCAAAATTTGCTTTCATCCGAAAAAAGTAGTTTGGACCACTGAGCAACAGTCCAGTGCTGCTTCTCTGTAGTCGAGGTCAGGCACTTCTGCCGCTGTTTCTGGTCCAAAAGTGGCTTGATCCGGGGAATGCGGCACCTGTAGCCCATTTACTGTACACGCCAAACCTGGTCACTTTCGTGCATATCGCCTGCTGGTGGATGATACAATTGTAGTGTCGGAAAGGTGAAAAGTCTGGATCATTCTTGCAATGTGCAATGAAGCCCACACGGCATCCTACCATTGCCGGTGCACCATTGAAAAAAAAAACACCATCAAGTAAAACAAATACAGATGAATAAATCTTGTGCATTTAAATCTATACATGTATTTTCAATGCCACGCCACTGTGGCAAGCAGCGGAGAGCCTTTCTGTACACCAGTATGTGGGTGTGTCCGATACCTTCAAACTCAAATTTTATAGGATTGTAATAACAGCCACAGACTGCGCGTGTTGTTTTTGATCGGCTCATTTCCACGAAGCCAAGCACAGCTAGCAAGCAAACACAAATGGACAGACATGGAAGAACTTCAACCCACAGACCAGCTGATTGCCAAAACTTGGGACGCACTTCCTGTCACATAAACACTGTAACGTGTGAATCCAATAATTTTAGAGTTTCAAGGTATCGGACCAGCCCACATACATAAAGGATTGGCTGAATAGATTTAAATGCGCAAGATTTCTTCAAGCCAGTCTGGTCATTTGGCGGTCACTTTCAGAGGATGATCCAGACTAGTCGGAAGCTACAGATTTTGTCCGTTGCATCCGGAATCCGTTAAAGCGAAGTCCATAAAACCGAGGCATGAGGGAATATATGTGTGAAGCTTTCAATAGAATTTACATAAGGCACAGCATTTTTTTTGCGAACCATAAGGGCTATTTGTAGAACAAGTCCAGCGGGTGACTGAAAAGTAACCAACGGGCGACCGGTTGCCCACGGGCATAGGGTTGGTGACCCCTGGTTTACACGGTATTTCAAGACTCCCTGCCACTGTGGAATGTCTATAATGTTCATCAGTAACAACACATTTGATAGTTCTGCCATGCTTTAAAAAACAGAAAAATATTTTGCCCCGTTTTCTTGGTAAATGTCCAACAACCAATGAACCATTAGAAACTTCTTTTCCTTTCGGCTTTTCCCTTCAGGGGTCGCCACAGCAAATCATCTGCCTCCATCTCACCCTATCCTCTGCATCTTCTACTCTTACTCCAAGTACCTTCATGTCCTCCTTCACCACATCCATAAATCTTCTCTTTGGTCTTCCTCGAGGCTTTCTGCTTGGTAGTTCCAACCTCAGCATCCTAGTACCAATATATTCACTATCCCTCCTCTGTACATGTCCAAACCATCTCAATCTAGCCTCTCTGACCTTGTCTCCAAAACCTCTTACATGTGCATCTCTTACATAGCCTCTTACTGAGGCTAACCTTAATTCCTCTGCTTTCCAGAGCATACCTGCACCTCTCTAGATTTTCCTCCACTTGTTCTCTGCTCTCACGACAGATCACAATGTCATCTGTAAACATCATAGTCCATGGAGATTCTCGTCTAACCTCGTCTTTCAGGCTGTCCATCACCATAGCAAACAAGAAGGGGCTCAGAGCTGACCCTTGATGCAGTCCCACCGCCACCTTGAACTCTTCTGTCACACCGACAGCACACCTCACCACTGTCTTACATCTCTCATACATGTCCTGCACCACTCTAACATACCAGTCATCCTGCCACTCCAGACTTCCTCATGGAATACCACAGTTCCTCTCTCGGCACCCTGTCATATGCTTTTTCCAGATCCACAAAGGCACAATGTAGCTCCCTCTGACCTTCTCTGTACTTCTCTATTAACATCCTCAAAGCAAACCTTGCATCTGTGGTGCTCTTTCTTGGCATGAAACCAAACTGTTGTTCACTAATGCTGATCTCTGTCCTGAGTCTAACTTCCACTATTCTTTCCCATAACTTCACCATATGGCTCATCAACTTTATCCCTCTGTAGTTGCCACAACTCTGCACATCTCCTTTGTTCTTAAAAATGGGCACCAGCACACTTCTCCTCCATTCCTCCAGCATCCTCTCACTCTCTAAAACCTTGTTGAATGTTCTTGTCAGAAAATCTACTGCTACCTCTCCTAGACACTTCCATATGTCCACCGGTATGTCATCAGGACCAACTGCCTTTCCACTCTTCATCCTCTTCAATGCCCTCCTCACTTCTCCCTGACTAATCTTTGCTATTTCATGGTCCTAACAGTCACCTCTTCTACTCTTTGTTCTCTCTCATTTTCATCATTCATCAGCTCTTCAAAGTACTCTTTCCATCTTCCCAGAACACTTTTGTCATCAGTCAATACATTTCCAACCCTAATCACTCTAACTTGCTGCACGTCGTTCCCACCTCTATTTCTCTGCTGTGCCGACCTGTATAAATAATTTTCTCCCTCCTTACTGTCCAACCTAGCACACAAGTCATCATACACCCTCTGTTTGGCCTTTGACACCGCTACTTTCGCCTTACCCTGTGTCTCTCTGTACTCCTGTTTACTCTCTTCAGTCCTCTCTATGTCTCATTTCTTCTTGGCTAACCTCTTCTTTTGCACACACACCTGCACTTCCTCATTCCACCACCAAGTCTCCTTATCTACTTTTCTTCCAGAGGACACACACTCTCCTACCTATCTTCCTGATCACATTAGCTGTAGTTGTCCAGTCATCTGGCAGCACTTCCTGACCATCCATAACCTGTTTCAACTCCTCCTTGAAGACAACACGACACTCTTCCTTTTTCAGCTTCCACCACTTTGTCTTCTGCTCTGCCTTTGCCTTCCTCACTTTTCTTACCACCAGTATCATCCTGCACACCACTATCCTATGCTGTTTGGCAACACTCTCACCCACCACTACTTTGCAGTCACTGACTTCCTTCAAATTACATCGCCTACACAAGATGTAGTCTACCTGTGTGCTCCTACCTCCGCTTTTATAAGTCACTGTATGCTCATATTTCTTCTGGAAGAAAGTATTCACCACAGCCACAACAGTCTGTGTTCCTGTCCTGGATCATCTAACTCACTCCAGATTCTCTACTTCTCTTCTATCTCACATCCTGCCTGTGGGGCATAAGCACTAACAACATTGAACATCACACCTTCAATTTCTAACTTGAGACTCATTACTCTGTCTGACACTCTTTTCACTTCTAGAGCATTCATAACAAACCCCTCCTTCAACATGACTCCTTCCACCATTTCTCTTCCCATCCACACCATAAAAAACAGCTTAAACCCTGCTCCTAAGCTTTTAGTCTTGCTACCTTTCCACCTGGTCTCCTGAACACACAGTATGTCCACCTTCCTCCTCTGCATCATGTCAGCCAGCTCTCTACCTTTTCCTGTCATAGTTTCAACATTCAGAGTTCCCACTCTCAGTCCTAGACTCATGCTTTTCCTCTTCTCTCTCTGCCTATGGACACGCCTCCCGCCTCTCCTTCTTCGACCTCTTCTTCTTCGACCAACAGTAGTCCAATTTCCACCAGCATCCTGTTGGTTAACAGCATTGATGGTGGTCGTTGTTAACCCGGACCTTGACCGATCCGGTTTGAAATTTGCCTTTATGGTTTGCATTTTGTATTCTGGCAAAAGTTTTATGCCGGCTGCCCTTCCTGTCGCAACCCTCTGCATTTATCCGGGCTTGGGACCGGCATGAGGGAGAACACTTGTTTGTGCACGCCCTCGCGGCTGCATTATTACATGCGCTAAAATATGCTTCTTAAACACATTCTATCGACAGTCTTACTCATTAATACAGTATTATTGTAGTAAAATATTGTAATAATTAAGAAACCTTTTAATTTTGTACTGTGATATTTATGAATAAAATATATAAACATTATTCAGCATACTTTATATCTATCTATCTATCTATCTATCTATCTATCTATTTATCTTTCTATCTATAATATTCAGTAATCCCTTGACTATTCGCGGACTGCCGAGCAATTCGCACGTGATTCAAATTCAGCCAATGGCTGTCCTTCTTCCTGCTGATTGGTTGAAATGATGTAAGGCCCCTTTTCTTCATTCGTGGATAAGTTGTCAATGAGCCTTTTTTTAGTGTGTTTTAATTACCAGTTAAGTTCTATGATGTCACTCAAATGCCTGATAAGCACCAGAAAAACGTAATGACGTTGGATGTCTCTTCTGAACAAATAAGACTTTCTCCGGAAGAAACGATGGTTTCCTCTGAAGTGCGTCAAGAGAAATAATCGTCTGAACTGTTGTTAAACACTCCACTATTAAAGTCTTTTTCAGTTATTATTCCAGTACATGACCTAAGGTAATGTTTAAAATGTTTGTGTGTTATATTTTATTTACTTTGGTGTAGAATGTTTCTCATTTTGTTTTGTTTATCCAATTTATTACATTTCTTGTTCTTTTATGTCCTTTTTGTTATGGCCTGTTTTGTGGGACTTTGATTTTGGCACTGTGCCTCTAACTAACTGTTTAACTCTCCGCTTCGGCTGAGGAGCGTGGCTGAGCTGCTCGGTCGCGCACACCTGAATTCACTATTCTCATTTACTCCCAATAAACAAAAGCACGCTCACCTCTGCACCAGAGGATTAACTCACGTCACATCACCACTTCTTTGGTTTGTAACGCTCTCTAATTTTCTCACAGTACTGTATGTTTTTCAAAGAGAATGCATTTAAAGGTGTTTTTATATGTATGCTGTATAATGTTTATATTTCATTATCAATAAATATCACAGCAAAAAAATTAAGTTTTTCTTAATCATTACTACATTAATACTGAATTAATGAGTCAGACTGTCTATAGAATGTGTTTAAGAAGTATATTTTAGCGCATGTAATAGATACATATTATTTTACTTCCGGCTGCTCATTCTCGCATATGAAGTGATACATGGGGTTTTACTTCCAGGTACAGAACTCGCGGATTATCTCGATTCGCGAGAGGGCCCGGAACCGAACTCCTGCGAATGTCGAGGGCCTACTGTGTATATATATATATATATATATATATATATATATATATATATATATATATAGATACATACAAACAGTATGTATATGTTTTCATTTTGTATGCATAATATCTTATCCAGTTAAGCTCTATGATGCCACTCAAACGCCGGCTAAGCGCCGTCTCTTCTGAAGAAATAAGACTTTCTCCTGAAGAAACGACAGTTTCCTATAAAGTGCCTGAAGATAACTGTGTGTGAACTGTTGTAAAGGTGTAGTATTAAAGTCTTTTTCAATTATTATTCCAGTACAGTGCCAAAGTTAATGTTTAGAATGTTAAGAAGGCACGGAGCAGCTCAGCCCCGCCCCTCAGCCGGAGCGAAGAGTTAGAGAACACAGCCGTCAAAATCAAAGTCCCCCCAAAACAGACCATAACAAAAAGAACATAAAAGAACATGAAATGTAATAAATTGAATAAACAAACAAAACGATAAACATGCTACACCACAGTACATAAAATCACACACACAAGCATTCTAAACATTAACTTAGGTACTGTACTGGAATAATGATTGAAAAAGACTTTAATACTAGAGTGCTTTCACATGATTATTTCTCTTCAGGCACGTCAGAGGAAACTGTCGTTTCTTCCGGAGAAAATCTTATTTCTTCAGAAGAGACATCCAACATCATTACCTTTTCTATCGCTTAGCCAGAGAAGACGCACAGCGTCTGAGTGGCATAATACAGCTTAACTGGTAATTAAAATATACTATAAAAAAGAGGCTCATTGAAAACTTGTGCGCGAATGAGGAAAGGGGGGGCGTTACATCATCTCAACCAATCAGCAGGAAGGAGGATAACCATTAACTGAATTTGAGTACTGTGTCAGTTGCTTGGCAGTCCGCGAATACTCAAACCATGAGTGCAAAACCGCGAACAGTCAAGGGCCTACTGTATATCTAACACACTGAAAGGGAAAGCGCTATCTGCCTCCTCATATGTATGAGCTCCAAAACGTCTATGATGGCTGTGAATCCCTGTGAGTGACAGCGTATTCTGTCCCACCCTTCTATGAGAGCTTGGCCAATAAGCTCCTGTGGACTATGGAAGACTGTGACATTAAATGTCCATTAAACTCACTGTCTGTCACTTTCCCTCTCTATTTGTCGGTCTCCTCTTTTGTGGCTCCTCTGTCTCTCTCCGTCTGTCTGTGTGTGTGTGTGTGTGTGTGTGTGTGTGTGTGTGTGTGTGTGTGTGTGTCAATATCTCACTTGCTCGTGTCAGTCATTCAGAATCAGAATCGGTTGTGTGTTAAATCATTCAATGTTCATTTTCTGTCACCAAGAATCTGCCACATGATCTTCAGGGACCGTGGTCCTCTCAAATCGTGGCCATAGTGCCACAGCGTAAACCCAGGGTGAGCAGCGCGTATTTGAACAGTGAATGTAACACAGTGCTCAAGTAGAATTGGACAGGATTTGACAAATAATTAGACAAATAGAATCTTTATTATGTTAGAATATTTACAATTGAAAAAAAAAAAAAAAACATCTCCATCCTTCCAAATTCTCTCCAACCTCACAAGATCTGAAAAAAGGAAAAAAGTTCTATATTAAAAATCCCATATGAAAAAAAAAATTGTGTTTATTGATTTTCTGACAAAATCCTCTCAAGTTATAAAATGTATTAGGGTCATGCGGCGGCAGGTGCCCATCTCAGCCAAGTGTGACCGAGGGCAGGGTACATCCTGAGGGCACACCAGGCCATCACAGGATAGAAACTCGCTGATGGCTGTGCAGCTCCTCTTGATGAAAGTCAGCAATGGTTCTTTTACATGAACTTCACAGCACAGACAGTGAGAGACATGGCTGGCCTTCGATAACCCAGTTCGCTGTACTGGCTGGGGATAGCACTGACAAAGCGCTAATACCAGGACTTAAACCCTCGACCTTCAGATCAGTAAGCCAGCACCTTACCACTGGGTGACCACTGTCCCTATTATAAAATCTCTGAGTAAAATAATTTAATGAGGAAATATATGTGCTTTATTCGTAGTAGTTGGATGTTTTTTGGGCGAAGTTTGCATGTTCTCCCTGTGCTTGCGTGGGTTTCCTCTGGGTGCTCCAGTTACCTCTCACAGCCCAAACACATTCACAGTCGGCTAACTGGCTGTTCCAAATCACCCGCAGGTGTGAGTGTAGGTCTAAATGATTGTGAACCTCTTGCTATGATGCTGACATGCGAACCACTAATGAACCTTTATAATTAATAAAAAATTATATTTACTAAAACATAGCAATCAATTAATCTATTCAAATTTATGTATTTTGTTGACGTTTGCTTACAATGTTGCTAACAAAATTCATCTTCATGCTTTAGTGAACGGGGCAGTGGTGGCCTGGTGGTAAAGGTGCTGGATCACTGAGCCCAAGGTTGTGGGTTCAAGCCCCACTCTCAGCGGGTTGTCACTGTCCCCACAGTGCACGAACTGGGTTATCAAAGGCCGGCCATGTCTCTCGCTGTCTGTGGTGTGAGATTCATGTAAAAGAACCATTGCTGATTTTCAACAAGAGGAGCTGCAAAGCTGTCAGAGTGTTTCTGCCCTGCGATGGCCTGGTGGGCTGTCCAAGGTGTACTCTGCCCTCGCCCAGAGTCGGCTGGGATGGGCACCAGCCTCCATGCGACCTTAATTAGGATTAAGCAGTTCTAGAAAATGAATGAATGGATGGATGCTTTAGTGAATGACTCATGTAACGGAAGTAAAGGAGGCAGAGAAGGAAACGTACTGGTGGATGATTTTGCGCTGGGTATCCATCACCACCATAAACCACCACAGCGTTTAAAGGGATAGGGTCATCTACACACTGAACAGAAACCTACAGAACATGGAGAACAAAGATCTGCATTAACATTAAAATACAACTTATGTATCTTATGTTGTATCCTTGGTTAATTAAATCTATTAGGTGAATAAATTAAAAAGGATGGAAATGACTGGTGAATACTTTCTTCAAAAAGAAACAGGAGCATCTTCTTCTTTTCCTTTCGGCTGTTCCCTTCAGGGGTCGCCACAGCAAATGATCTGCCTCCATCTCTCCCTATCCTCTGCATCTTCTACTCTTACTCCAACGACCCTCATGTCCGCCTTCACCGCATCCATAAATCTTCTCTTTGGTCTTCCTCTGGGCCTTTTGCCAGGTAGTTCCAACCTCAGCATCCTACGACCAATATACTCACTATCCCTCCTCTGTACATGTCCAAACCATCTCAATCTAGCCTCTCTGACTTTGTCTCCAAAACATCTAGCATGTGCTGTCCCTCTGATGTACTCATTTCTGATCCTATCCATCCTCGTTACTCCCATAGGGAGCTCCCATAGAGCATAGGGTTACTTATAAAAGCGGAGGTAGGAGCACACAGGTACACAACATCTTGTGTAGGCGATGTAATTTGAAGGACGTCAGTGACTGCAAAGTAGTAGTGGGTGAAAGTGTTGCCAAACAGCATAGGATGGTGGTGTGCAGGATGACGCTGATGGTGAGGAAGGTGAAGAAGGCAAAGGCAGAGCAGAAGACAAAGTGTTGGAAGCTGAAAAAGGAAGCGGGTTGTGTTGTCTTCAAGGAGGAGTTGAAACAGGCTTTGGGTGGTCAGGAAGTGCTTCCAGATGACTGGACAACCACAGCAAACGTGATCAAGGACACAGGTAGGAGAGTACTTGGTGTGTCCTCTGGAAGGAAAGTAGATAAGGAGACTTGGTAGTGGAATGAGGAAGTTCAGGAGTGTGTGCAAAGGAAGAGGTTAGCTAAGAAGAAGTGGGACATTGAGAGAACCGAAGAGAGTAAACAGGAGTACATGGAGACACAGGGTAAGGCGAAAGTAGCGGTGGCAAAGGCCAAACAGAGGGCGTATGATGACTTGTATGATAGGTTGGACAGTTAGGAGGGAGAAAATGGTTTATACAGGTCGGCACAGCAGAGAGATAAAGATGGGAAGGACGTGCAGCAAGTTAGATTGATAAAGGACAGAGAGGGAAATGTATTGACTGATGACAAAAGTGTGCTGGGAAGATGGAAAGAGGACTTTGAAGAGCTGATGAATGAGGAAAATGAGAGAGAAAAAAGAGTAGAAGAGGTGACCGTTGTGGAGCAGGAAGTAGCAAAGATTAGTAAGGGTGAAGTGAGGAGGGCACTGAAGAGGATGAAGAATGGAAAGGCAGTTGGTCGTGATGATATACCGGTGGAGGGATGGAAGTGTCTAGGAGAGGTAGCAATAGATTTTCTGACAAGAACATTCAACAAAGTCTTAGAGAGTGAGAGGATGCCGGAGGAATGGAGGAGAAGTGTGCTTCTGGCCATTTTTAAGAACAAGTTAGATGTGCAGAGTTGTGGCAACTAGAGAGGGATAAAGTTGATGAGCCATACGATGAAATTATGTGAAAGAATAGTGGAAGCTAGACTAAGGGCAGAGATCAGCATTAGTGAAGAACAGTTTGGTTTCATGCCAAGAAAGACCACCACAGATGCAGTGTTTGCTTTGAGGATGTTAATAGAGAAGTACAGAGAAGGTCACTGGGAACTGCTTTGTGCCTTTGTGGATCTGGAGAAAGCATATGACAGGGTGCCAAGAGAAGAACTGTGGTATTGCATAAGTCTGGAGTGGCAGAGAAGTATGTTAGGGTGGTGCAGGACATGTATGAGAGATGTAAGACAGTGGTGAGGTGTGCTGTCGGCGTGACCGACGAATTCAAGGTGGAGGTGGGACTGCATCAAGGGTCAGCTCTGAGCCCCTTCTTGTTTGCGATGGTGATGGACAGGCTGACAGACGAGGTTAGGCAAGAATCTCCATGGACTATGATGTTTACAGATGACATTGTGATCTGTAGTGAGAGCAGATAACAAGTGGAGGAAAATCTAGAGAGGTGGAGGTGTTACCTGGAAAGGAGAGGAACGAAGGTTAGCCTCAGAAAATCAGAATACATGTGTGTGAATGAGAAGTACCCAGGAGGAACGGTGATGTTACCGGGTGCAGAGATAACGAAGGTGGAGGATTTTAAGTACTTAGGCTCAACAATCCAGAGCAATGGAGAGTGTGGAAAAGAGGTGAAGAAGCGTGTGCAGGCAGGTTGGACTGGTTGGAGAAACGTGTCCGGTGTGATGTGCAATAGGAGAGTATCAGCAAGAATGAAAGGAAAAGTGTACAAGACGGTGTTGAGGCCAGCGATGTTGTATGGTTTAGAAACAGTGGCGCTGGGGAAAAGACAGGAGGCAGAGTTGGAGGTAGCAGAGATGAAAATGTTGAGGTTCTCTTTGGGAGTAACGAGGATGGATAGGATCAGGAATGAGTCCATCAGAGGGGCAGCCCATGTAAGATGTTTTGAAGACAAAGTCAGAGAGGCTAGATTGAGATGGTTTGGACATGTACAGAGGAGGGATAGTGAGTATATTGGCAGTAGGTTGCTGAAGTTGGAACTACCAGGCAGAAGGCCTAGAGGAAGACCAAAGAAGAGATTTATGGATGTGAAGGAAGACATGAAGGTCGTTGGAGTAAGAGAAGAAAATGCAGAGGAAAGGGTGAGGTGGAGGTGGATGATTTGCTGTGGTGAACCCTGAAGGGAACAGTTGAAAGGAAAAGAAGAAGAAGAAGTGAATACATTAATGAAGACATCATATTCGTTATACCAAAGAGAAGATTTATGGATGTGGTGAAGGCGGACATGAAGGTCGTTGGAGTAAGAGTAGAAGATGCAGAGGATAGGGAGAGATGGAGGCAGATCATTTGCTGTGGCGACCCCTGAAGGGAACAGCCGAAAGAAAAAGAAGAAGAAAAAGAAGAAGAAGATCATATTCGTTGAGTACTCCTTTTCAATTAAGCTCTCATGGAGCCTCACGGTGGTCATCGCACCAACACCCTAATCCAACATAAACTCGAGTGGTTAAAGTGTGTGTGTGTGTGTGTGTGTGTGTGTGTGTGTGTGTGTGTGTGTGTGTGTGTGTATGCGACAGAGAGAGAGAGAGAGAGAGAGAGAGAGCGAGCGAGAAAAACAGACAGTGTGTGATTAGAGAAAGAGAGAGAGACTGTGTGTGTGTTTGTGAAAGAGAAAGAGACAGACAGACAGACTATATATATGTCTTCTTTTTCTTTCGGCTGTTCCCTATCCACTGCATCTTCTACTCTTACTCCAACGACCTTCATGTCCACCTTCACCACATCCATAAATCTTCTCTTTGGTCTTCCTCTGGGCCTTCTGCTTGGTAGTTCCAACCTCAGCATATCTACTTTCCTTCCAGAGGACACACCAAGTACTCTCCTACCGGTCTCCCTGATCACATTGGCTGTGGTTATCCAGTCATCTGGAAGCACTTCCTGACTACCCAAAGCCTGTTTCAACTCCTTGAAGACAACACGACACTCTTCCTTTTTCAGCTTCCACCACTTTGTCTTCTGCTCTGCCTTTGCCTTTTTCACCTTTCTCACCATCAGCATCATCCTGCACACCACCATCTTATGCTGTTTGGCAACACTCTCACCCACTACTACTTTGCAGTCACTGACTTCCTTCAAATTACATCGTCTACACAAGATGTAGTCTACCTGTGTGCTCTTACCTCCGCTTTCATAAGTCACCCTATGCTTCTGTTTCTTTTTGAAGTAAGTATTCACCACAGCCATTTCTATCCTTTTTGCAAAATCGATCAACATCTATCCTTCTGCGTTCCTGTCCTGGATACCAAACCTGCCCATCACTTCCTCGTCCCCTCTGTTTCCTGCACCAACATGTCCATTGAAGTCTGCCCCAATGACTACTCTTTCACCTCTGGGGGTACTCTGCATCACTTCATCTAACTCACTCCAGAATCTCTCCTTCTCTTCTAGCTTACATCCTGCCTGTGGGGCATAAGCACTAACAACATTGACCATCACGCCTTCATTTTCTAACTTGAGACTCATCACTCTGTCTGACACTCTTTTCACTTCTAGAACATTCCTGACAAACCCCTCCTTCAAGATGACTCCTACTCCATTTCTCTTCCCATCCACACCATGATAAAACAGCTTAAACCCTGCTCCTAAGCTTTTAGCTTTGCTACCTTTCCACCTGGTCTCCTGAACACACAGTATGTCCACCTTCCTCCTCTGCATCATGTCAGCCAGCTCTCTGCCTTTTCCTTGCATAGTTCCAACATTCAAAGTCCCTACTCTCAGTCCTAAGCTCACGCCTTTCCTCTTCTCTCTCTGCCTACGGACACGCCTCCCGCCTCTCCTTCTTCGACTTCTTCGACCAACAGTAGTCCAATTTCCATCAGCACCCTGTTGGTTGACAGCACTGATGGCGGTCGTTGTTAACCCGGGCCTCGACCGATCTGGTATGAATTTTGTTTTGACCATTTGCATTTTTAATGTGGCAGAAGTTTTACGCCGGATGTCCTTCCTGTCGCAACCCTCTGCATTTATCCGGGCTTGGGACCGGCATAAGGGGGAGAGACACTATGTATATGTAAAAGAGAGAAAACGAGATGGAGACAGACAGTGTGTGTTTGTGTGTGTGTGAGTGTAAGAGAGAGAGAGAGAGAGAGAGACACCAACAGACAGAAAGACAAGCTATTTTCAAGAGATTCAGTCTCATAAGCAACTGAATCTCCAGTTTTGGGCTAACCCGAGTCTCATGTGCATGCTGGGCTTTAATGGCTTAATTTATTATTATTTTTTCATTATTTATTCAGAAAAGAGAGAAGAAAGATCAGATGTAAGAAAGGAGGCACAGAAGGAAACTTACGGGTGGATAATTTTGCACTGGGTATCCGTCACTACCATGAACCACCGCAGCGTTTAAAGGGATAGGGTCGTCTACACACTGAACAGAACCCTACAGAACATGGAGAACAAAGATTTGCATTGAAATTCCAATGTAACATTAAAACAACATTTCTGAAAATTAATTATGTTGTATTATTTATGATGGCGCCGGTGGTGTAGTGGTCAGGGTGATGCACTCATGATCGGGAGGTTGCGTGTTCAAATCCCTGTTAGACCCCCACTATGCTCAGATCCCTGGGCAAGGTCTTAACCCTAAGTATGCCTCTGTTCACCCAGCAGTATAAATGGGTACCAGTAAAATATACTGGGAGGTAACCTGCGATGGGCTAGCATCCCATCCAGGAGGAGTTGAACTCCTAGTCGTTTCATGCTCTGGGAACCGGGAATAAGCACCGGTCCGATGAGCCAGGATGACTCGGGTGTAAAAAGCCCAACAGACTTTATCTTACTATTTATGAATAAATTCGGGAGTATCCAGTTAGGCTAATGAGCATGGCTTTGAACTGGGGGAGGAAACCAGGGACTCCATACAGAAATATCGGTGGACACAAGGTTCAAAACCAAAACTTTCTTATTGTGTGGCGAACGCACTAACCAGCACAACATCGTCCTGCCCGAAAATTACCACATAAGTTACTTAAATAATACGGAAATACATTAAGACGGAGAGAAAATGTTTATTCCACCCTTTTGACACATATGTGTTGTTATAGTGTTAAACAACGTTAAATAAGGAGGTTAGTGCATGTTTACATTCTCCATCTGTGCTGTTTGAGTTGACTGTAAACACGGGGGTGGGGGTGGGGGGGTGTTCTGGTTCATTAGTACATCATGGCGTAGATTTCTAATAAGTTGTCCTTTCACTGTCCATACACAGTTATATACCAAAGTGCCTCTCCAGTGCACTGAACATGAAGCCTTCAGGTGACCAATCAGAGTCGAGTTGGCACTGAGAGTGGAAGACCATAACTGGGAGGAGGAAGCCAAGCAGGCCGTCCAGTGCATGCTCACAATATCTGAGTTTCAGGGGGAGGTGGGGAAGCAGCTATCTGAAGAACTGCGGAGTTTTTTGGATTATGATTCATATTTTGTGGACACTGTGCCAAAGTACCAACATCACTCAACAAATATCATGGTAAATAGAAGGTTTATTTTATTTATAGTTTTATTTTAAATACTTACTTGTGGCTGCTCAGCAGAAATAATTAGAAGAGGCTTCTGGTTTTCCTGTGGAGGAAAATCCACAGGCTGTGGATTTTGAATATTTTTAGAAATGTAATTTTTTTAGTTTCAGTGGTAGTACTT
Organism: Plotosus lineatus; assembly: GCA_024760905.1. Taxonomy (NCBI): domain Eukaryota; kingdom Metazoa; phylum Chordata; class Actinopteri; order Siluriformes; family Plotosidae; genus Plotosus; species Plotosus lineatus. The sequence continues at coordinate 4,856,251 of CM045735.1, read as the reverse complement.
TCTAAAATTTCACATACATTTATATATTGGACTAAATTTTTAATAACAAAGATGATTTTCTTTGGTAATCAATTATAATTAACAAATTCTCAATGAGGTAATTAGCACATTCGATTTAATTTAGATTGTTGACATTTGGTGAAAATGTTGCCGAATATAAAAAAGTTGATTCTTATTTTTTCATTTATTGTGTTGCTGGATGACTAAAATCCACAAAACGAGCTTAATTATTTTGTTTATTTCAATATTTATAATGTATGTATAAAGAAAGAGAGAGAAAGAGAAGTTTCAGTGAGGACACATTTCAGAAGGAACTTACTGGTGGATGATTTTGCACTGGAAATTCATCATCATTACCAGAAACCACTGTGGCATGTACAGGCCTGGGGTTGTGCACACACTGATTAGGAAACTAGAGAACATTCAGAAGAAAAACATTTATTAAAATTACTGTGTAGGATTAAAACATAATTTGTGTACCTTTTAAAAAAAAGTATTCACACAGCCCCCATCCTCCTGCCAGTGAAAAACATCCACACAGCATGATACTGCCGCCACCGTACTTCACTGTGGGGATAGTTTTCTTTGGGGATAGTAATGGGAGATGTCAGGTTTCTGCCACATACAATGTTTTTCCTTATGGCCAAAAAGTTTAATTTTAGTCTTATCTGAGCACAAGACATTTCTTCAATGTGTTTGCGAAGTCTTCCACACGCCATTCAGCCTAAGCAGCTTTTTCAAATTACTTTCTGGCCAATGTTTCCTAAAGCCCAGCTTTGTGGAGTGTATGACTTAGAGACCGAGAGGACGGATACACCAGTCTCAAATGAAAAGCTGAAGAAGTTCCTACAGGGATACCGTTGGTCTTTTGCCTCTTCTTCTTCTTCTCTTACTTTCAGCTATTCCCTTCAGGGGTCGCCACAGCAAATCATCTGCCTTCATCTCACCCTGTCCTCTGCATCTTCTCCTCTTACTCCAACTATCTTCATGTCCTCCTTCACCACATCCATAAATCTTCTCTTTGGTCTTCCTCTAGGCTTTCTGCCTGGTAGTTCCTTTTGCCTATTTGATAAATATTCTCCTTGCTTGATCTGTCCCTTTCCGTGGTCAGCCTACTCGAATCAGGTTTTGTTGTTGTTGTTGATGAAAATGTTGTTCTCTTTGGGAGTAACGAGGATGGATAGGATCAGGAATGAGTACATCAGAGGGACAGCACATGTAAGAGGTTTTGGAGACAAAGTCAGAGAGGCTAGATTGAGATGGTTTGGACATGTACAGAGGAGGGATAGTAAATATATTGGTAGTAGGATGCTGAGGTCGGCCCTCTTCTTACGAAATTAATCCGTTCCTACGCCTTTTTCGTTTCCTGGATTTTTCGTAAGTAGAGGCGCATTTTACATGTAAAACACGTGATTCATTCCAAGGCTCCCAATACTACCCCATAAACCCTTTAAAAATTATAAAGTACACCAATTTTGTATGAAATATGTGTTAAAAGAAAATTATTTATTAAACCATTTAAACATGTTATTAACATATTAAACCATTTTATTAACATATTTATTATTAAGCAATTTTTTTTATTAACAAAACCAAACAATATTAAACATTCTTCATTTTAATCGCGGCCGACACCGGAGCATTTGGGTCGGAACGCGGATTGTCCGGACCTCTGATCTGTCAAGCAGGCAAGTGCGCTTTGTACTTGTTTAGTACTCAACATGTACTTGTTTGCTTGAGGGATCGGAGGTCCAGATAAGCCTTGTTTTGCCCACATTCAGCGGCGCGCGCCGCATTTATTGAACATTTACTGAATTAAACAACTTAAAAAACGAAAAATAACGCTGAAATGAGCACTCTCAAAAAAACTCACGAACCAATAGTACAACTCTCCTTTATGCGTGTGACAAACAAGCATTATAGGTACAGTACTATGGAGATTCAGCTCCCTCCTGGCCAATGGGAGGCCATTGAGAGGCCAGCAAGGCGGGATGTTGGGAGACAGCCAATGAGAGAGCAGCTCGTGCATTGTTTGAATGGTGGGTTTTAATGTTTGAATGGTGCGTTTGGCGCTTTTCGTAAGAAGAACTCATTTCGTATACAGAGGAAAAAAATTTAGGAAAATGTTTTTTGTAGACTGGATTTTTCGTATTCTGGGGATTTCGTAAGAAGATGGCCGACTGTACTTATATCGCCAAGTAGACCAAGCGTACACGCCTTCTGTGGAACGCATTAATACTCTTTTTACTCTTTTGAAAACCTGTTTCATGTGATTGCATATCTGAAAGGCTCAGCTGGGTTTGGTCAAACTACCATCTGGTTTCAAAACAATATTTTATACGGGTGTGTCACATTAGTCTGCTCAGAATTTCGCTTAGAAATTCACCCACTGTAGATGGTACAGTGGCGTAGTGGTTAGCACAACTGCCTTACAGCAAAAGGTGTCTCAGGCATTTCTGTGTGGAGTTTTCTTGTCCCTCCAGTATTTGCATAGGTTTCCTCCAGGTACTCTGGTTTCCTCCCATAGTTCAATGAAATGTAAATTCAGCAAAGTTGATGTTCCAAATTGTCCCCAAGTTTAATTGTGTCAATGTTTGTGCCTGTTTTGGCTTTGTAATGGTCTGATGAACTGTTCAGGATGTTCCATGCCTTCACCCAGCATCTGCTGAGTTAGGCTCCAGCCACCCCACAACCCTAGTTGGAATAAGCAGTTTGGCAAATGAATGAGTGATTGATGAGTAATGCAAGTTGTACCCTCCTCCTTGAATTGCCACCTTATCATGGTGGAGGGGTTTGCGTGACCTAATGAACCTAGGAGCTATGTTGTCTGGGGCATAAAGCCCTTGGTAGGCTCACCCAAGGCAAACAGGTCCTGGGTGAAGTCCAGACGAAGTACGATTCAGAAGACCTCTATGAAAAATAAAAATAAAAGGATACAGTTTCCCGTGCCCTGACGCAGGTCGCTGGGGTCCCCCCTGGAGCCAGGTCTGGGGGAGGGGCTTGAAGGTGAGCACCTGGTGGTCGGGCTTCTGCCCATGGAGCCTGGCCGGGCCCAGCCTGAAAAGGAGACATGTGTCCGCCCTCCCATGGACTCACCACCTGTGGGAGGGTCATAGGGATTGGGTGCAATGTGAGTTGGGTGGCAGCCCGAATGGTGCTTCATTGTTGGACTTCTGTGCTCGTCACAGTTTGTCTATCATGAACATCATGTTTGAACATAAGGGTGCCCATAAGTGCACTTGGCACCAGTACACCCTAGGTCGCAGTTCGATGATCGACTTTGTAGTTGTGTCACTGGCTTTGCGGCGTATGTTCTGGACACTCGGGTTAAGAGGGGAACTGAGCTGTCAACTGATCACCACCTAGTGGTGAGCTGGCTTCGATGGCGGGGGAGGCTGCCTTCCAGACCTGGCAGGCCCAAGCGTGCAATTAGGATTTGCTGGGAACGTTTGGCAGAGTCTCCTGTCCGAGAGGCCTTTAACTCCCACCTCCGGCAGAGCTACAACCATGTCCCGGAGGAGTCGGGTGACATGGAATCCAAATGGGCCATGTTTTGTGCCTCTATTGCTGAGGCGGCAACCGAAACCTGTGGCCTGAAGGTCTTCGGTGCTTGTCGTGGCGGTAACCCCGAACCCGGTGGTGGACACCTGTGGTGTTGGGGGCTGTCCAGCTGAAAAAAAGAGGCCTATCGGGTCTTACTGGGCTGTGGAACTCCCGAGGCAGCAGGCAGGTACTGGCAGGACAAACGTGCTGCAGCCGAAGCTGTCGCAGATGCAAAATCTCGGGCATGGGAGCAGTTCGGTGAAGGCCTGGAGAGTGATTATCAGTAGGCCTCAAAAAGGTTCTACCACCATCCGATGCCTCAGGAGGGGGAAGCAGTTCTCCACAAACAGTGGAGGTGGGAGCTGCTCACCTCGACTGGGGATGTCTTTGGTCGGTGGAGGGAAAACTTTGAGGACCTCCTCAATCCCACCAACATGCCCACCGTGGAGGAGGAAGACACGAGGGGTTTGGATGGGGGTCTGTCCATCACTGTAGTGGAGGTCACTGAGGTAGTCAAAAAGCTCCTTGATGGTCAGCTCCGGGGTCGGATGAGATCCACCCTGAATATCTCAGGGCTCTGGATGCTGTAGGACTGTCCTGGTTGACATGTCTGTGAAACATCGCATGGTCATTGGGGGCTGTACCTCTGGATTGGCAAACCGGGGTGGTAGTCCCCCTTTTTAAAAAGGGGGACTGGAGGGTGTGTTCCAATTATCGGGGAATCACACTCCTCAGCCTACTCGGGAAGGTCTATGCACTGGTAATGGAGAGGAGGATCCGACCGATAGTCAAACCTCGGATTCAGGAGGAACAATGTGGTTTTCGTCCTGGCCGTAGCACTCTTGACCAACTCTATACGCTCCACAGGATCTTGGAGGGGGAATGGAAGTTTGCCCAATCTGTCCACATGTATTTTGTGGATTTGGAGAAGGATTTCGACTGTGTCCCTCGGGCTATCTTGTGGGGCATGCTCCGGGAGTATAGCGTTCCTGACCCATTGCTATGGGCCATTTGATTGCTATCTCACCGGAGCCAGAGTTTGGTCCGTATTGGTAACAACAGGTCGAATCTGCCAAGGCTGTCCTTTGTCATCAATTCTGTTCATAATTTTTATGGACAGAATTTCTAGGTGCAGTTGAGGGGTTCTGGTTTGGTGGCTATAGGATTGCGTCTCTGCTTTTTGCAGATTATGTTGTCCTTTTGGCTACATCATGCCGGGACCTCCAGCTCTTATTTTAGTGATTCGCAGTCGAGTGCAAGGCAGCCGGGATGAAAATCAGCACCTCCAAGTCTGAGACAATGGCTTTCAGTCGGACAAGGGTAGAATGCATCCTCCAGGTCGGGAATGAGGTCCTGCCAAAAGTGGAGGAGTTTCAGTATCTTGGGGTCTTGGTCATGAGTGAGGGAAGGATGGAGCAGGAGATCAACAGACAGTTTGCTGCAGCCTCTGCTGTTAAGCGGAGCCTGTACCGGTCCATTGTGGTGAAGAAGGAGCTGAGCCGCAAGGCAAAGCTTTCAATTTACCAGTCAATCTATATTCCAACCCTCACCTTTGGTAGGGTGCATCAGACCCCCCCATGATTTTTAAAATGTTTTTATTTTGTTATGCCGGTATAATAAAAATGTTCTATCTCATGAAAAAAGTAAAAAATTTCATGAATATTGATTAACATTTACCGGGTCCACATTAAGGGTGAAAAAATGGGAAAATATTGATAAACTAAAAAAAATTAGACAAACTTAATTTAAACATTCATGAATCTATGTCATGTTTACACTTTCTTTAACAATACATATGACATTAAATAGTGCTAGTAGTTTCAACACAGCAACTTTCAGGTTTTATGAAAAGTTACTAGAGTTTGTATCTGATGGCCTATGTCCGAAATAAACCAGTCAATTGTAAATACATAATCTATAAAGTCGTAACCTTCACAGCTACTCGTGTTTATGCACTATTCCATTAGCTTCCTCTTGCGGAGGTTTGGTCTCTTCTTCCTATCTGTTTCCACTACTTGTAGAACATTCTGAAAGTGTTCTTCTGACTTAGCAGCACCAGTAACGTCTGCACTCAGCTTCACACCTCTTTCGGCACAGTCATTAATGACATCAATGGCATTGATCTTTGTTTTTGAAGACAGATAAGGTGGCAAATTCATCCACTCTGTAACTTCTCTGGTCAGGAAATCAGTGTCCAAACACAGCACTCTAAAGATGAACCTGGAGTCGCACGAAACCAAATCTGCTAGTGTTGTAGACTGTGTGATGCCAGTTGGAAAATGTGGCTTCCCAAAACCTGTACCAAAGCAATTTCTTGGTGTGCCCTGACTATCACCATGTTCAGATTTCACTCCCATGAGCCTCTCAGCCAAGTTGTGCCGCTCACTTGATGGAGTTAAATCACGGAAGAGTGCAAGTGGTACCATTTCTGTAGTTAAATACCACAGATGACAGGATAGAGCAGTTATGGCACTCTTTGATACGGTTGGATTGATTGCCTTGTATTGCAGGAATTTCTTGTGTAGACTCGAGTCATTCCAAGGAGCATCCACAGCTGTGGTACAAGTATTCCAACATGAACTGTAGATCAAACATACAAATGCGACAAAGACATGTAACTTCTCACTCTGCTGTTTGGTAGTAATGGTTCCAGGTGGCAAGGAACCGATCTCGTGTTGTAGAAGAACGATTTTGATTGAATACGGCAGTTTCGCCATCCACCTGGCCTTATTCAGTGCACCAGGACACTTGAGACAAACATCCATGTTGCTGAGGCCATCTAAATACAAGCACAGTTCTGAGAATTCCTTGTAATCACCAATCGCTACAGTTAGCCACTCTTCATTCACATTCTTATCTGTCAAAGTACCCATAAGTTTTGAATCTCAGTGAAGTGAAGCAAATTCTGGGGGTTTCCACTCATCTTCTCTCCCACTTTACGTTGTGACCTGTCTGCAGTAGCATATGAAACAGCAATCTTGCTGTTGTCACCAGCAGATTCCTCAATGATTGCCTGAGTGTATGCTGCCTGCTCAACTGGTGATAACTTAATTCTTGTAGCCAATGAAACCAACTTAGGGTTTTTAAGAATGTCATGTGGAATCAAGGCTGCTGTTCCAGGACGAGCTGTTCGATGATGGGTTTTCCCCTGTGATGAACCAGGAGTGACCAAATCTTCACCACTTTTATCTTCATCTTGACGGCTTTCACAGTCAGTCAGCTGAACAGTTTTACTCTGTTTCTCTTTCTTTCTCAGCCTTCTCTTGGAATTCCTTTTGTTTTAGCTCTCATGATTCTTTATGCTGGATCTGGGATGCCAGTGACTAATCATGAACACCAAATGAGGCAATTCTGTCAGTTTTCATTGACTGAAGAAATTTGCTATCTTCTTGGTTTTTCGTAACTTGCTCTGCATCTCTAGTCCACAGAGAAAAAGTCTTCTGCAGATCAATTTCCATATCTTTCAGTTTCGCCAGTACATTTGGAGATGAATGGCAGTCTACTAGCATTTCTTGAATTTTAGAATTCTTCCCAACTAGTTCTACAATTTTCTCACAAGCTCTTTTCTCTGAAATCATAGGGATGTTTCCTTTCTGATAAAATGGAATTATCTTGTCCAGAACAATCTTTGCATTGTTCCTTTGTGTTCTATTGGATGCTGTGCCCTGTGCTGATCCTTCACGTTGATGGAACATGCAACTTCTTATCACCTGCTCATTGGTTGGCAGCCTGCAGTCTGTAATTTATTTATCCATTGCTGTTATGCCTGGTCCAAGACCAAATATAGCATCAGATTCACGAGTATTTCTTACTTTCATAACTGCTTTTGCCATTTTGTTCTGCTTTGTGAGTAAACAATAGTGTATGACTACATGCTGCATTAGAGCAATACTTCTAGATTAGAAACCATGTATTTCTGAGAAACTTAAAGTAAAAGTGCAGAAGAATGATATTAACCACTTAAAAGTTTGGGGAAATGCAAACATTAATGCTTGGCATTGCTTACCATAGTAATATAACCATTTATTCGAATACTGCCATTATTTCAAAGCATTATGGTCAATGTGGACCCAGTAGAATTTATCCAAATTACAAAATATTTTACACAGTGTGTTTTTATTAGAGGTAGAACATTTCTATTTTATAGCCATCGCAGTTTTTTTTTTTACTTCATTGGTTTGATGCACCCTAATCTATGGTCTCAAACTTTGGGTAGTGACCAAAAGACCAAGATCGCGGATACAAGCGACTGAATTGAGCTTCCTTCGCCGAGTGGCGGGGCTCTCCCTTAGAGATAAGGTGAGAAGCTCTACCATCCGGGGAGAGCTTGGAGTAGATCCACTGCTCCTCCGCAATGAGAGGGGCATCTGGTTAGAACGCCTCCCGAACGCCTCCGTGGTGTAGTGTTTCGGGCATGTCCAACCACAAAGAGATCACGGGGTCGACCTAGAACACGCTGGAGGGACTATGTCTCTTGGCTTATCTGAGAACGCCTTGATGTTCCCCCGGAAGAGCTGGAGGAAGTGGCTGGGGAGAGGGATGTCTGGGAAACTTTGCTTAGGTTACTGCCCCCGCGACCCAACCCCGGAAGAAGCGGAAGACAATGAATGAATGATGAATGAATGCGAGTTATACCATTTCACTGAAATAAAGACATATTGACTGTATGTACTATTCATTCATTCACTGAAACACCAAACTGGACTGAGGTCAAAGATGTGGCACACCCTGGACATTTCGGCAGTCCATCACAGGGAAAAAACACACACACACACACAAAACAATCCACACTCACACTTAGAGACCATTTGGAACAGCCAGTTAACCTCATGTGCATGTGATTGGTCTGTTGGGAGAAACCACAGGACCAGGTAAATCCCACACAATCACAGGGAGAAACACCCCTTCCTGCCCAGAACTCAAACCTAGCACCTTCTTGTTATGGGGCATTTGGTCTGACCACTACACCATCACTACACTCAAAGTGTGACCACTACACACTTTTTTTTTATGGTGCTGGAGTTCAGATTTCCTTCAGCATCTTTTCTCCTCACAGAAACATGAGATGATTATTTATTCAAGTTTCCCCTTGGTGTGAATATGCATGTGAAACAGTGTTATTGTTGTTGTTTATTTTGTATGGAAATGGACTGCATAAATTAAAATGTTACATAATAAACATGACTTTCATTCCTCAAAGTCTGACTTTTCAGCTCCCGCCCCTCAGGAGCTATAGGAGTGGGCTCCATCCGGTCCGTCACACTTTAGATTCCCGACATTTACTTGCCACAAGCTGAAGCTGGCCTTTCCAACCTGCTATATTCTCATATTATGAAGTGGTCCTTTCAATAGGAGCTTCTGGACGTCTGGGGTCTATTTTTATTGTTAATATTTCAGAACTTGGCAACTGTTACATTTCACCCCTTAATACTGAATGCAATTACCAAGTAATAGGCTTAAAGGTCCGGAGTAGTTTAAATGGGTCCATGTTTTTCTCCAGGACCCGGATCATGAATCAATGGACCGATAACATAAATATTAAATAAACCTGCTGTTTACTGTGTTATTTTATGGAGTGTTCAATGATGAAGTAGTTTAACATGTGCACATACAGGAATGTTCTCACACCTGGGATTTATTATTATTAGTAATAGTAACAGGAGGAGGAGGAGGAGTAATAGTACAAATTAGTAGTAATAATAGTGGAATAGCATTTCTGAATCTACACATATATTCTAATACTACTTTAAGTGACAATATTTACTGAATATTCAATACTAATTACTTCATGATATTATTATTCAGTTAGAGAAGGAAACATACCGGTGGATGGGTCTGCACTGGGTTTTCATCCCTGCCATACACCACCACGGCATTCAAAGGATGAGGGTTATCCATACACTCCACAGAGAACTACAGAACATGTAAAATTGTATTATTGTTGTATTATTTATGAATATAATATATCAGGTGAATAATTTAATGAAACACATAATAAACCAGTAAAATTACTGTACAGAGGAGAATAATTACCTTTTCCTGTTCATCTGAAGCACTGAGACCACATGAAATGGTGGAATTCTTACAACCCTAAATCAATAATGATTAATTACTTTACAAAGTAATGTTAATTAATACAAATTTTAACTTAACTTATGCTACTGGGATTCACTTAAAATGTTTCTTAATGAACGGCTACTCGTTAGTTACATGTCTATACTCCAGAAGGTATGGAATACATAATTTCACTTTAACATCTGTAAAGCAGCTCCTATAAAATTAAACGTAACTCTTTTTTTATTTGTATTTGTTTTATATTAGTTACATTACACAGCTAAAATGTAACGGACATTTTGCAATGAAAACAGGGAATTAACGTACCGGTGAGCAGAGACAAGCTTAGCATGCTAGCTTAGCATGTTAGCTTGGTCAAGTGCGTACTTAAGCCGGAAGGCACATCGTGAAATAAAAGCCATAAAGTAAACACAGCAGGGCTCTTTGCTGCGAATTTTGAGCTTTACAATGAATAATATTTGTTAGCGAATATTAACAGAGATTTAGTCGAGGCCTAGCGGTTAATTAAAAAAGACGCGTGCATGAATAAGCTAAAGCTAGCCAGCAATTATTAAACAAACGAAGCTACAAATTTGATAGTGAAAGTTAGAACCTGAAGTAGACATGTAAGTTTCGTTGTTAAAACTCTACACTTAGAATTTGAGGTATATTTAAAGATAAGCAGATATCATAAAAATATTATAGAAAGAAACGTGTTACCATTTTCCTGAGTGGAGAAAAAATGACGATTGAAGCTCCACCTGGTGCCCCGGTGTATAACGAAGCGGGAACGAATATCTTGTTACGCCCCTAAAATCATACGTATGTACTCTGTCTTCCTTTCGGCTTTTTCCCTTTTACTCAGGAGTCGCCACAGTGAATCATCTGATTCGCACGTTTGATTTGGCAGAGGTTTTTACGTCGGATGCCCTTCCTGTCACAATCCTTTTAGCAAGGGACAGAAACACGCTGACGACTTTGCAGCTACTCTTTACAAAAGTCAGCAATGGTTCTTTTACATGAACCTCTCACCATAGACAGTAAGAGACATGGCCCGCCTTTGATAACCCAGTTAGCCGCACTGGGGGGTACAGTGACAACCTTGTGGAGAGTGGGACCATATGTACGTATGTCCTCCATTAGGATAAAAACAATACTGTGTTTTAATGTTAATTACGATTATGGATACAGATGTTATCATTCTGAAAATGTGTATATCACGTGGCGTTATATTTAAGTAATATTTATAGAATTCATTCCATACCAGCACGTTAATATCATCCTGGCTGTCTTTCTTGTCCCAGCAAATTCTGTCAAGTTTGTTGAGTTAATCCTCGAACCTGCGGCGTCTTCCATTCGGATTCTCATCTCAAAGCAAAGCAAAATTTCTACTGAAGTTCTTTTCCTGCATGAAGCGATAAATTCTTGATCCAGTTGTGCATGAAAATTTTAAATTTAACTGAAGTTAATTCCAGTCCGATGTGTCAGAAGAAAAAGAGATTTCGGTGAGACTGTGTGGAGTTATCAGCTGATGTCCTTCTGAGGTTCTGTGGCACCTGTAGGGCATGTCTCCTATATTTGCATTACGATATACATCCCATTTCTAGGAACAAGGAACAACAACGACTGTGAATTTTCCTTTAGTGTTTCCCTTTGCTCGCTAATATACCAGTTTAATAATAATATTTTTTCATGTTTACATCAGTAACAGAAATTCAACCGAAGCGTAAAGACTGTGAGTGAGTTCAATCTGGGTGTCAGAAACTCCACAGCAATATCAGTGGTGGTTGCTGTCTGTATTTCAGGTGGCATGGCTAGCAAACACTTGGCTACAAAAGAAGACTATGTGGGGACTAGACTGTCCCCAATTGAGAATATGGGTGAAATTTGGACAGAAACAATGTGACAGTGACGAGCCTTGTCCGTCCCACAACTTAAAACATGTTCACAGGAAGAACAGAAACAAAAAAAGGACATGAAACACTTGAGCACTTCCTGTTTTTAAATCCTCAATGTGTTTATGAGAAAAACAGGACGATATCAAAGTGGTAAATTCTTTACTGTCCCAATTGTCTTATCGTTACAAGAATCAGTGCTAAAACGTGTTGATTTTTTTTAAAGATGCTGATGTATTGTTCTATTTTGAAATTATTGTGAAAAACTACCAAGTTTTTCCTCACCTGGGTTGTGCATAATTAAAAGGCTGAAAGGCAAAATCAGGAATTGTTTATTCTCTTGGGAGAAGTCCAGTGCTAATGCAAATACTGTTTTGAATATCGCGCGACGCTGCAGCTGGATCTGAATCCTGTTTCTCTTGTCGGGTTGTTTTTGTGTCTTTTCCTCTCTTCGCGTGTGGTTGCTCTGGTGAAGGGAAATCATCTTACCTGAAGCCCTATGGCAAGATTTACATAGTTTTAGAGGAACTTTTATTATTATTATTATTATTATTATTACTACTACACATTCTATTCAAGTGCATTAATATATGATGAAGTCATAGTCCAACTTCAGAGAGCAGAGACACAAGAAGTCCATGTGTCTCTCAATTTCACTTCTGACCAACCATTTAATCCTATTAGGGTGGGGGCAAGGTACACCCAAAACAGTTGGCCAGACCATCACAGCCCCCCACACACACATACACACATACACACAGAGGCAATTAGTCTAATGTGCATGTTATTGGACTGTGGGCGGAAACCAGAGTATGCAAAGAGAAACCCACACATGCAGGAGGACAGCATGCAAATCCCACACAAACACTTGAACCTTCATGCTGTGAAGCTTCATGATGTGCCTCCCATGTGGACAGGGCTGTAGTGGTAAAAATAATAATAATAAGTGGGTATACTATGAGGATGCTTTGGCAGCCTAACAAGACGGCGAAGCCGCTGAGGCGGCCTGTAGCAGCACGTTGCGCAGTAGGCCCAAAGTACACGGAGCACATGGGGAGGGAGTGGGAGGAGGTCCCTCATCCCACAGGGAAATTTTTTTTAAATGTCAATTCTGTTGATGCCATTTGCAGCATGTAATATGAAATATATCGCATAGAAACTCTACATAAAATTTCACCCACAGTAAACATGGAGTTGTTGTCATGTGTCTGAGGCCAAACTAAAAATCTAAAATTTAAAGAAGCAGAAGATAATTTGAAATACTAACAGCTTTTAATTACATTATACACAAAGATTCAAGATATAATATTATTGTAAAATAACTGAAGTGCAGCTTTACACCACATCATGCACACACGGTCCACGCCTAACTTGAACTTTTCAGGTCTGCACTTAATCGGCTGTAGAAATAACTGCTGATGTTCTCATAAATCTGGAACATACACAATGTGATATTAAGCTTAATAAGCCTTAAGCTCATCCACAGTGTTGGGTCTGGTGTCTCAACTTTCTCTTCACAATATCCCACAGATTCTCTATGGGCTTCAGGTCAGGAGAGTTGGCAGGCCAATTGAGCCCAGTAATACCATGGTCAGTAAACCATTTATCAGTGGTTTTGGCATTGTGAGCAGGTGCCAGGTCGTGCTGAAAAGTGAAAATCTTCATCTCCATGAAGCTTTTCATCAGATAGAAGCATGAAGTGCTCCAAAATCTCCTGATCGCTAGCTGCATTGACCCCGCCCTTGATAAAACACAGTGGACCAACACCAGCAGCTGACATGGCACCCCAGACCATCACTGACTGTGGGTACTTGACACTGGACTTCAGGCATTTTGGCATTTCCTTGTCCCCAGTCTTCCTCCAGACTCTGGCACCGCGATTTCCCAATGACATGCAAAATTTGCTTTCATCTGAAAAACGTACTTTGGATTACTGAGTAATTCTCTGTAGTCCAGGTCAGCCGCTTCTGCCGCTGTTTCTGCTTCAGAAGTGGCTTGACCTGGGGAGTGCGGCACCTGTAGCCCAGTCCACTGTTTCCACAGGTCCCCCAAGGTCTGGAATCGGCCCTTCTCCACAATCTTCCTCAGGGTCCGGTCACCTCTTCTGGTTGTGCAGCGTTTTCTGCCACACTTTTTCCTTCCCACAGACGTCCCACTGAGGTGGCTTGATAGAGCACTCTGGGAACAGCCTATTCGCTCAGAGATTTCTTTCTGTGTCTTACCCTCTTGCTTGAGGGAGTCAATGATGGCCTTCTGGACAGCAGTCAGGTCGGCAGTCTTACCCATGATTGCGGTTTTGAGTAATGAACCAGGCTGGGAGTTTTTAAAAGCCTCAGGAATCTTTTGCAGGTGTTTAGAGTTAATTGGTTGATTCAGATGATTAGGTTAATAGCTCGTTTAGACTACCTGAACATCATATGCTAATTTTTTGAGATAGGGATTTTGGGTTTTCATGAGCTGTATGCCAAAATCATCAGAATTAAAACAAAAAAAGACCTGAAATATTTCAGTTTGTGTGCAATGAATCTAAAATATATGAAAGTTTAATTTTTATCAGTACATTACAGAAAATAATCAACTTTATCACAATATGCTAGTTTTTTTGAGAAGGACTAGTATATGCGCGTTTATGCCCGACTACAGCCCTGCATGTGGACCCCACAGACTAAAACCCTGGTGGAGACCCTGCAGCTATGAGGTAGCTCACAGAAAGCCTGTTGAAAAGAGAAAAAAATAATTAATGACACATGATTCTCAAGAAATCACATATTGTTTTTATTTATTGTTTTTACAGTGTTTCACATAAAATACAACACCGGAAACCTCAACACAAAATACACCATGGGGAACACTGCTGTTTCATAGGACACACACACACACACACACACACACACACACACATATATATTATATGTATGTATATATATATATATATATATATATATATATATATATATATATATATATATATATATATACAAAAATAAAAGGACAGGACAAAGACTTTCTATTGAAACTCCATTTATCACATAGTCAAAGTATCTCATTCACTGCTGTGTGTACCAGAACAATAATTCTTATTGTCTATCTATCTATATATATATATAGATAGATAGACAATAAGAATTATTGTTCTGGTACACACAGCAGTGAATGAGATACTTTGACTATTGGGCTGTAAACACATTCTGAATCAATATTACTATAAAACACAGACTATTATATCTTAATCACAAAGATAATCCTACAAATAGACTGTAGATTAGGGATAAATATGTACAGATTCAGGTTTTTGTGGTTAAATACGATATTTGTTTCTCTTACATTAATCCCCAACCAGGCGAAATTCAGTGTTAACAGCTCCCTCTAGTGGATAATCCTCAGATTGCTACACATGAGGGAGTCGCAGGGAGGCCGGCACTCATCTCAGCTGTCTCTGTACGAGGGCAGAGTCGATCTTTTAATTCATTAATAACACAAAATACGTAAGGTAACACACACACTGTTATAATCCCACATGGGAATTTTCATACAGCTCCTTTTTTCCGTCTTCATGTTTTGCAGATGTCGGTTCAGTGTATCGAAAACTAGGGGTGTCATTGGAAACCTATTATTGGTATCGATATATTGATTAAAAAAATTTCCAATGTATGGATACATTCGAATATTGCTGTACTGTTCCATAAATGCATTAAATAGAACAGACTAAGATATATTACAGTAGTTTGTATCATGCATTGAATATTTATTAATAAAGGGACCAATTACTGAAGCCAAATCTGAAATAAAAGGCAGGAAATAGTTTTCCACCGACAAGATTTTAATTAACACCTTTTTGTATTTAACAAATCTATAAACACTTGTTTACCAGTTAATTTCAAGCAAGTTGTTTCTATTCTACAAACACTTGTCAATTGAAAAGTTTGAGAGATATGCATTTTTACAATTCATAATTATGATGCAAGAAGAAGCACATATCTGCATTATCCCGTGATAAGTGTCTCTTCTTGTTCAAGCTCTGACGCACACTAGAAGCAGGGACGTACCATTTACCATACAGAGGTACCATTTACCATACAGAGAGGCGGGACGTACCATTTACCATACAGAGAGACGGGACATACCATTTACCATACAGAGAGGAGGGATGTACCATTTACCATACAGAGAGACGGGACATACCATTTACCATACAGAGAGGAGGGATGTACCATTTACCATACAGAGAGGAGGGATGTACCATTTACCATACAGAGAGGCGGGACGTACCATTTACCATACAGAGAGGAGGGATGTACCATTTACCATACAGAGAGACGGGATGTACCATTTACCATACAGAGAGGAGGGATGTACCATTTACCATACAGAGAGGCGGGACGTACCATTTACCATACAGAGAGACGGGACATACCATTTACCATACAGAGAGACAGGACATACCATTTACCATACAGCGAGGAGGGATGTACCATTTACCATACAGAGAGGAGGGATGTACCATTTACCATACAGAGAGGCGGGACGTACCATTTACCATACAGAGAGGCAGGACGTACCATTTACCATACAGAGAGACGGGACATACCATTTACCATACAGAGAGGAGGGATGTACCATTTACCATACAGAGAGGCGGGACGTACCATTTACCATACAGAGAGGCAGGACGTACCATTTACCATACAGAGAGACGGGACATACCATTTACCATACAGAGAGGAGGGATGTACCATTTACCATACAGAGAGGCGGGACGTACCATTTACTGGGGTGTCATTGAAAATGGCATTTACGACAGACGCTGTCATGAACACAGCTTGGACTAACACTCGGCATTACGCTAAGCTGGTTTTCGACTGAAATTATATAATGTGTTTTCGTACATTATTTTATCTATTAAAAGATACTGCTTGTTCTAGTGTTATTTAAATTAAAACAGCTTTGTATGAAATTTAATATTAGATGAATTTTATATAACGTTAGAAGTATAGATATCCCTTTTATAGGTATCGATTATCGATCGACATAATTATATCAGCGATATTCCGATTGTCAATGACATCCCTATCGAAAACCCGTCCAGATTAGGGGGCGTGTCATCATCTACAGGAGTCACAGGTTCCCAATCGCAAACCCATCACCAGTAAGATGCTATTCTTCTAAAAACATAAATGGGGCTAATAATTTATTGGTCTCCGGTCATGTCCCTCCTGTTGCTGTTGCATTCTGGGTATTGGTTAGTGAGACATCCTGAGGCTTTCACAGTGAGAAATTTATACAAATACAGTTACAGCCCTATATACTGACAAACCGCTGGTCCGCCAATCCGAACCTTATCCCCAACCCAGCCGAACTAACCAGGGTGCTTTAATGGTTTAAGCAAAGTGCTGATCGTTTGAGTCGGAC
This sequence comes from Plotosus lineatus, assembly GCA_024760905.1. Classification (NCBI taxonomy): domain Eukaryota; kingdom Metazoa; phylum Chordata; class Actinopteri; order Siluriformes; family Plotosidae; genus Plotosus; species Plotosus lineatus. Next base: position 4,839,350 of record CM045735.1, on the reverse strand, counting down.
CATCGGGCCATGACGGGGATATGTGCTGTTTTTTTTCTGAAGGTTTCCAATGCAGGATGAAAGAAATTGAGTTGCAGATGAAACAATTTTAGGATTTAGGAAGTTTAGGTTCGTCAGTTTTTAAAAATCAAATTCATAAATTCAAAATGTCTGCCATGCCACCGTCTTTAAAAATAACTCGCATCTTATCATGCTACGATTGGTTACTTTTTGTAGTTTCGCATGTGATGCCGTGTGTGTGTGTGTGTGGGGGGGGGGGTCCCTGGAAAACATGCTTTTCTGGAATTGTGTATTAAAATTAAGTACTTGCACCTCCACTCCACTAGTTGGCAGTGGCACTCTCATTGTTTTTCTATTGTGTCGCGGTTTTTCACACAAGCAAACACTATGAAATGCAGTAAACAACCCCTCATAAAACAACAGAAAATTTTCTAACAGGAATGAAGAGAAAGACAGAGAGAGAGAGACGAAGATATTAAGACATAAATGAGTTGAATGAGTTTAAAGAAGGATTTATTTTTAAATTTCAGGGACATTAGTGCACTTTAAATCTTTTCTATTACAGATTTTAAAAATAAGGAAGTTTTTCTTTATTGTAAGTTGAACTATATTTCTTTTGTTTGTTTTTAATGTTAATAAATGCAGAGTAAATAATTTTATACACAAATAATACTATTTATAGTTGCTTGCGGGGTGGTGGGGGGCATGAAATGTTTTTTTCTTCCTAGGGGGGGCGCCACAGAAAATAATCGAGAAGCACTGCTCTACATTCAAAAATTCAATATGGCCGCCATCTGAAAATGCTTATCACCATTTCTCTGACTCCGTTACTCAGAGGAGGTCTGGTTGTCTTCCCATTTTTTTCCTGGAAAGCGTTTATACTGCGGGATGGACAGAGACACACTTGTTGAGAGGGTCCAAGGGTTCAGGATCTGAACCCACAACCTCTCGATTATGAGCACCGCACCCTAACAAAAGCACCACTGGGTTTACTGCTTATACTGTAAAAGCCACGACTCCGGAGATGATTCATTTAATAAATAATTAAACCTGTTTGAATTTTACTTTTGTGCCTTTTTTAGCCCAGCAGCCATCCGATCACTTTTTAGTCCATTCACAGTTATTTTAACATCGATTCCAAGAAAATGGCGAAACCAATCTGCACAATATTTTGCATACAGGTTTCCCCTATAATCTGGTTGGGCAGCGATATATCCCTTATTTTTACGTAATGAAAGTATTACCCACTTCCGAACCGTTTTTGAAAGCCACGGACAATCGGCGAACCCGGTCCGGTGCTCCTGCCCTTCTCGCCTGTTTAATCGAGGTTCGGGTGTAGGTGGAGTTTAAGGTTTCTCTTGTAATGACTTGTTTGTTTGTGTTGTTTTTACATTTCAGTGTGAAGAGGGTGAAGAAGGTGATGAAGAATATTAACCATGTTCTGCTGCACAGTGCGCAGGGCGGCTACCGGGCGTAAAGGCAGGTATACACCGTATACTCACTTATTTTAGAAGTATGGAGCGAGATCATCTATCAAAGTGTATTTTTTTTTACAAGTGAAAATGTTTTTTTTATATATACAGTGATACCTCTGCTCACGAACATAATTGGTTCCCAGAAAGTGTGTGTGAGGCGAAAAGTTCGTCTTCCGAACATTTATTTCCCATAAGAAACCATTAAAATGAGAATAATCCGTTCCCAGGTCCCCATAAAACATAATTTTCTACTAAATAAGCCTTAAAACTACACAAAAATATACCTTATTTTATGTATAATAAATGTGCTATTGTATTGTAATTAAAGAAATAAACTGTACTGTATAATAAAGTGGTTTTATTTACCTTTGTGATGGTAGTTGATGGCTTGATGGAATGGAGTGGGAGGAGGAGGAGGGAGGGACTTACTGTTTGGAAGGAGTGTTTGGAAACGCCTACTGTTTGGAAACACCCTTAGCCACACACGCACCCTTAATAGCTTCCTTGTTCTTAAGGATGGGAGCAATGGTAGACTTAGCGTACTGGTACTGGGACGCTGAGTCACACAAACGCACACCTCGTTCGTGTTTTTCAATGATCTCCGCCTGTGGTGGGGTCTTTTCGGTCCCATAATAGCAAAAGTACACTCAATATGGTCCAAAATGTCTATCAAACACAAACCACTTCCGCACTCAAAGAAAGGGGTGATTTAACTGTGACGCCGTGAGCGCAAGGCCAGCTTCTCGTGGCCGCCACCGTGGCGCCGTTCGACCGCGTGGTTTGATTCGTCCGCCGAAAACTAGTTCGTCAGCAGAGACTATATGCTCGCAAATTTAATGTTCTTGAGGCGAAAAGTTCGTGAGCTTAAGCGTTCGTCAGCGGAGGTTTTACTGTACTTAAATATTGCTTTGTCACTTATCTTGTCACTTCTGTTGCTTATGAGACAAAATCTCTTGAAAATTGCTTGTTGGTGTCTCTCTCTCTCTCTTACACTCACACTCACACACACACACACACACACACACACACACACACACACACACACTGTCTCCATCTCTTTTTCTCTCTTTTATATATACACAGTCTGTCTGTCGGTCTGTGTCTCTCTCTCTCTCTGTCTCAAATGCACACACACTCAGTCTCTCTCTCTAATCACACACTGTCTGTTTTTCTCTCTCTCTTGCGCACACACACACACACACACACACACACACACTTTAACCACTCGAGTTCATGTTGGATTAGGGTCTTGGTGCGATGACCACCGTGAGGCTCCATGAGCGATTAATTGAAGAGAAGGACTTACTCATGCGCTTCTCAACGAATGTGATGTCTTCATTAATTTATTCACCTCATAGATTTAATTAACCAAGGATACAACATAAGGTACATAAGTTGTATTTTAATGTTAATGCAGATCTTTGTTCTCCATGTTCTGTAGGTTTCTGTTCAGTGTGTAGACGACCCTATCCCTTTAAACGCTGTGGTGGTTTATGGTGGTGATGGATACCCAGCGCAAAATCATCCACCGGTACGGTTCCTTCTGTGCCTCCTTTACTTCTGTTACACAAATCATTCACTAAAGCATCCATCCATCCATTCATTCATTTTCTGGAACCGCTTAATCCTAATTAAGGTCGCATGGAGGCTGGTGCCCATCCCAGCCGACTCTGGGCGAGGGCAGAGTACATCTTGGACAGCCCACCAGGCCATCGCAGGGCGGAAACACTCGGACAGCTTTGCAGCTCCTCTTGTTGAAAATCAGCAACGGTTCTTTTACATGAACCTCACACCACAGACAGTGAGAGACATGGCCAGCCTTTGATAACCCAGTTAGTGCACTGTGGGAACAGTGACAACCCGTTGAGAGTGGGGCTTGAAACCACAACCTTGGGATCAGTGATCCAGCACCTTTACCACCAGGCCACCACTGCCCCATTCACTAAAGCATGTAGATGAATTTTGTTAGCAACATTGTAAGCAAACGTCAACAAAATACATACATTTGAATAGATTAATTGATTGCTATGTTTCAGTAAATATCAATTTTTATTAATTATAAAGGTTCATCATAGCAAGAGGTTCACAATCATTCAGACCTACACTCACACCTGAGGGTGATTTGGAACAGCCCAGTTAGCCGACTGTGAATGTGTTTGGGCTGTGAGAGGAAACCGGAGCACCCTGAGGAAACCCAGGCAAGCACAGAGAGAACATGCAAACTCCGCCCAAAAACGCCCAACTACTATTAATAAAGCACATTTAATAATAAACTAATTCTACCACTTTAATTATTTCCTCATTAAATTATTTTACTCAGAGATTTTATAATAGGGACAGTGGTCACCCAGTGGTAAGGTGCTGGCTTACTGATCTGAAGGTCAGGGGTTTAAGTCCCGGTATTAGCGCTTTGTCAGGGTTATTGAAGGCCAGCCGTGTCTCTCACTGTCTGTGCTGTGAAGTTCATGTGAAAGAACCATTGCTGACTTTCATCATGAGGAGCTGCACAGCCATTAATGGGTTTCTATCCTGTGATGGCCTGGTGAGCCCTCAGGATGTACCCTGCCCTCGGTCACAACTTGGCTGAGATGGGCACCTGCCGCCGCACGACTGTAATACATTTTATAACTTGAGAGTATTTTGTCAGAAAATCAATAAACACAAATCATTTTTTTTCACATGGGATTTTTAATATAGATCTTTTTCTCCTTTTTTCAGATCTTGTGAGGTTGGAGAGAATTTGGAAGGATGGAGATGTTTTTTTTTCAATTGTAAATATTCTAACATAATAAAGATTCTATTTGTCGAATTATTTGTCAAATCCTGTCCAATTCTACTTGAGCACTGTGTTACATTCACTGTTCAAATACGCGCTGCTCACCCTGGGTTTACGCTGCGACACGATGGCCATGATTTGAGAGGACCACGTTCCCTGAAGATCATGTGGCGGATTCTTGGTGACAGAAAATGAACATTGAATGATTTAACACACAACTGATTCTAAATGACTGACACGAGCAAATGAGATATTGACACACACACACACACACACACACACACACACACACACACACACACAGACACAGACATATGGAGAGAGACAGAGGAGCCACAAAAGAGGAGACAGACAAATAGAGAGGTATAGTGACAGACAGTAAGCTTAATGGACACTTAATGCCACAGCCTTCCATAGTCCACAGGAGCTTATTGGCCAAGCTCTCATAGAAGGGTGGGACAGAATACGCTGTCACTCACAGGGATTCACAGCCATCATAGACGTTATGGAGCTCGTACCTATGAGGAGGCAGATAGCGCTTTCCCTTTCAGTGTGTTAGATATACAGTAGGCCCTTGACTATTCGCGGTTTTGCACTCATGGTTTGAGTATTCGCGGACTGCCAAGCAACTCACACGGTACTCAAATTCAGCCAGTGGCTATCGTTCTTCCTGCTGATTGGTTGAGATGATGTAACGCCCCCCTTTCCTAATTCGCGCACAAGTTTTCAATGAGCCTCTTTTTTATAATGTATTTTAATTACCAGTTAAGCTGTATTATGCCACTCAAACACTGTGCGTCTTCTCTGGCTAAGCGATAGAAAAGGTAATGATGTTGGATGTCTCTTCTGAAGAAAGCGACTTTCTCCTGAAGAAACGACAGTTTCCTCTGAAGTGCCCGAAGAGAAATAATCATGTGAAAGCACTCTAGTATTAAAGTCTTTTTCAATCATTATTCAAGTACAGTACCTAAGTTAATGTTTAGAATGTTTGTGTGTGTGATTTTATGTACTGTGGTGTAGCATGTTTATCGTTTTGTTTGTTTATCCAATTTATTACATTTCATCTTTTATGTTCTTTTTGTTATGGTCGGTTTTGGGGGGACTTTGATTTTGACGGCTGTGTTCTCTAACTCTTCGCTCCGTTTGAGGGGCGTGGCTGAGCTGCTCCGTGCCTTCTTAACATTCTAAACATTAACTTAGGCACTGTACTGGAATAATAATTGAAAAAGACTTTAATGCTACAGCTTTACAACATTTCAGATGATTATCTTCAGGCACTTCAGAGGAAACTCGTTTCTTCAGGAGAAAGTCTTATTTCTTCAGAAGAGACGGCGCTTAGCCGGCGTTTGAGTGGCATCATAGAGCTTAACTGGATAATACATTATACATACAAAATGAAAACATATATGTACTGTATGTATATATGTATGTATGTATGTATATGTGTATACATATATATATATATATATATATATATATATATATATATATATATATATACACATACACACATATATATATACATACATATACATACACACACACACACACATATATATATATATATACACACACACACACACACACACACACACACACACTAGGCCCTCGACATTCGTGGGGGTTCAGTTCCGGGCCCTCTCACGAATCGAGATAATCCGCGAGTTCTGTACCGGAAGTAAAATACTATGTATCTATTACATGCGCTAAAATATGCTTCTTAAACAGATTCTATAGACAGTCTTACTAATTAATTCAGTATGTCGTAAAATGTAGTAATGATTAGGTAAGGTAAAAAGATAAGTCTGTTGGGTTTTTACACCTGAGCCTTGTGGCTCATCAGGCCAGTGCTTATCCCTGGTTTACGTAGCGTGAAGCGACGAGGAGTTCAACTCCCCCTGGATGGGATGCTAGTCCATCACAGGCTACCTTCCCAGTATATTTTACTGGTACCCATTTATACTGCCGGGTGAACAGAGGCGCACTTGTGGTTGAGACCTTGCCCAGGGGTCTTAGCACAGTGAGGGTCTCAGTGGGATTCGAACTCACAACCTCCCGATCATGAGCGCAGCACCCTAACCACTACGCCATCGGCCCCATGATTAAGAAAAACTTATATTTTTCCTGTGATATTTAATGATAATGAAACATAAACATTCTGAAGTATACATATATAAACACCTTGAAATGCATTCTCTTTGAAAAACTTACAGCATTGTAGTTTTCAAAAATGCCCACTAGAGGAACGCATTGCATTAGGCATGAGATGACTGAATTCAGGTATTAACTGCATTAAGTCTGAGCAGCTCAGAGATGCCTCTCAGCTGGAGCGAGTACAAAACAAGAGTTTTAGAGTGAGAAAGTTAGAGAGCGGTACAAACCAAAGATGTGAGTTGATGTGAGTTAATCCTCTGGTGCAGAGGTGAGCGTGCTTTTGTTTCTTGAGAGTAAATGAGAATAGTGAATTCAGGTGTGTGCCACCGAGCAGCTCAGCCACGCTCCTCAGCCGAAGTGGAGAGTTAAACAGTTGGAGGCACAGCGCCAAAATCAAAGTTCCGCAAAACAGGCCATAACAAAAAGGACATAAAAGAACAAGAAATGTAATAAATTGGATAAACAAATAAAATGAGAAACATGCTATACCACAGTAAATAAAATATAACACACAAACATTTTAAACATTACCTTAGGTCATGTACTGGAATAAAAACTGAAAAGGACTTTAATAGTGGAGTGTTTTACAACAGTTCAGACAATTATTTCTCTTGAGGCACTTCAGAGGAAACCGTCGTTTCTTCCGGAGAAAGGCTTATTTTTCTGGTGCTTAGTAGGCACTGGTAATTGAAACACACTAAAAAAATGGCTCATTGACAACTTGTGCGCGAATGAGGAAAAGGGGACTGAAGGCCAACCAGTTCAACCAATCAGCAGGAAGAAGGACAGCCACTGGCTGAATTTGAATCACGTGCAAGTTGCTCGACAGTCCGCGAATAGTCAATCCGTGAATGCAAAACCACGAATAGTCAAGGGCCTACTGAATATTATAGATATATAAATAGAACATAATTATTTGAAGGTTGACTTTGTTGTATTAAAAACACTTTTTTATTGGTCAGATGAAATATGCTAATTTTTTGAGATAGGGATTTTTGTTTTTTCTTTACTTTTTTGCCAAAATTATCAATATTAAAATAATAAAAGGCTTGAACTACTTCCGTTGTGTTTAATGAATCTAAAATATATGAAAGTCTAATGTTTATCAGTACATTACAGAAAATAATTAACTTTATCACAATATGCTATTTTTTTTTTTAGAAGGACCAGTGTGTGTATATATCCTGGTACACAAACTCAAACTCTGACTTTTTTTCTTGAAAACAAAAAACAAAAAGTGTCAAAACGTCAAACAGCTGAACCGAAGTCGGGGAGCATCTGTGTGTGTGTTTAGATATTTAAATTTTGCTTTGTGTCCAGGCTTGTAATTCTGTCCCAATCGTGTTTCCTGTCTCGATCACTCTGTGTTGAATGGCCGAATGGGGCTGACCCGGTATAATAAGAGCCATTCCGGGATTGGGCAGTGCGGATTGTCACGAAGGCCTTAAGCCAATAGAATTTGTTTCTTTCCCGGAAACGGAAATTCCCACTAAAAACAAAACCATGAGTCATGTTGCTAATTGCTAAGTGATTTAATGACCGACTTTGAGCGTACAAATGTATTTTCAAACGAGCAGAAGAGGGAAGCGTCCCATGAACCTGATCTCGAACAAGGAACATTAACCAGGCAGGTTTTTTTTTTTCCTCAACGCGCTCTGTCAATTCTGAAAAGAAATGACGTCACACACCTCGCGGACTCCGACTCAGGCTCAACATGCTCCAAATCGGTCCAGATTCCGGTAAATTACATTCCACTTCTTTCCAGCATGATGATAATATTAATGTGATTTAATGATAAACGCAATTGTACGTTATTATTGTAAAGTTCTAAAGTTTCTTTCCGAGCCGTCAGTGTAAGTGTTACATGGGTCACATGTCTGATGAGGACCAATCGTGCATGATTCATTTCTGCGCACGCGCGGAAGATGCTCCACCCTTAATCCTCGACTTAAAAATTTTATATGCATGCGTTAATGATTAAGGCTTCACAATATGCTAATACAGTAAAAGCACAAGATGCAATTAGACTATTCTATTTCTGTTTAATATGTTTAAATCGCTTATTTTGCTCAATATGCAGTTCTATTTCAGTGATAATGTTTGTGCAACTAGCACAACCGGTTTGTGCAACCGGCAATTAGGCGTGGACCGTGTGTGCATGATGTGCTGTAAAGCTGTACTTCAGTTATTTCACAATATTATATCTTGAATCTTTGTGTATAATGTAATTAAAAGCTGTTAGAATTTCACATTATCTTCTGCTTCTTTAAATTTTAGATTTTTAGTTTGGCCTCAGTATATGAAACTGTTGCTCTCAGACACATGACAACAACTCCATGTTTACTGTGGCTGAAATTTTATGTGGAGTTTCTATACGATATACAGTGAACCCTCGTTTTTCGCTGGGGTTACGTTCCAAAAAGAACCCGTGATAGGCGAAATCCGTGAAGTAGAAACCTTTATTTATTTTTTTATTTTTTTACAATCATTATACAATTAAATGCTCTATTATACATTGAAACCAAAGAACAAACCTTTTTTATAGGCCCAAGCATTTGTTTAACAAATAAGAGTACTGTATAAACGTTTGTTTGCTTTTTACAAATAACTACTGTACTGTCAAATAATAATTTTAATCATCAATGTGAACTAATTGCGGAGATCAGCACCGCCCCATTGCGACCCGAGTAATTGGATTGAATGGGAGAAAATGAAAAATAAAAGTACAGTCGGACAAATTGTGACTCACATGTACTGTTTTTTACTACTCTTCTGACTGAGCCGCTGCATCCTGACTCCGCTCTGCAGCGTTTTCTTCTTCTGAAGCCCGAGGTGCAGGTGTGTTTTTCGTGAGAAGAACATAGTGATAGGCAGTTGTTGACGCTCTTTTTCTTCTGGGCAAAAAGAGACTTATACACAGACATGCCACCATCGATTATGTTGGAGAACTGTAATGAACGGCTCATCAAAGGGTCCCAATCGTGAGCTGCTCGCTGAAGTTCAGTGGCCATTCTCAGAATGGTTGCTGCGACCAAGTGTTAGTCCATCCTCCTCATCTTTATCCACACTTGTGTCCTCTTCTTCCTTTTCTCTTTCATCATCACTTGGTGGCTTTGTCATTTGGGCCAGGTCTGCATCGGTTAGCGGGCGTGCTTCAGCATCAATCAGTGCATTAATGTCATGCGAAGTCATGTCATTAAAGCCGTCTCCTCCAAGCTGTTTTGCGAGAGTCACCACAGTATCTATGACAGAGTGATGGATCTCGTCGAGCGAGCCCCCGGTTGGGTTTTGCACTGCCTCTGGCCACAGTTTTTTCCAGCAGGCATTCAAAGGTTCAGTTTTCATCTCTTGAATGGCCCTCTGAATATTTTGGAGACATGATGCGATGGTGTATCCACGCCAGTAGTCCTTTAGTGAGAAGTCTTGATCCGAGTCCATAGCGTCAACAAGATGTTGCAGGGTGTTGCGTGTATAGAGAGCCTTGAAAGCACGGATGATGCCTTGGTCCATGGGCTGAATCAGGGATGTAGTGTTTGGCGGCAGAAATTGGATTTGCATACCATCATATACCAAATCATCGGCGTGACCTCCAGCGTTGTCAACGAGCAGAAGCACTTTAAAGTCTAGTCCCTTTCCTCTCAAATAACACTTGACCTCCGGGATGAAACAGTTTTTGAACCAATCCATATTGAGCGCTTTTGTCATCCAAGCCTTTGCGTTGTGCATCCAGTAAACGGGCAAATCATCCTTTTTTTTGTTTTTCAGTGCTCTGGGATTTTTAGACCTATAAATGAGCCCAGGCTTAATCATAAAACCTGCAGCATTTCCGCACATAACCAGAGTCACACGATCTTTTTGGGCTTTAAATCCTGGGGCTTTGGCTTCTTCTTGCATGATGAAGGTGCGGGAGGGCATCCGTTTCCAAAATAAGTCAGTCTCATCCATCTTAAAAACTTGTTCAGGCATATATCCCCCTTCCTCAATGATCGCTTTAAATGTATTGTTCACGAACGCTTCTGCTTCAGCGGTATTTGCAGAGGCGATCTCTCCGTGCAGAGAAACATTTTTAAGTCCAAAGCGTTTCTTAAATTTTTCAAACCAGCCCTTGCTAGCATTAAATGTGCTTGGTACTGCGTGAACAGCACTTGATGATGGCCCGGTATCTGCATCCTCCTCCTCTTCCCTGTCACTGTCGCCGTCAGCAAAGGCTTGATACAGTGTTCTAGCTTTTGTGCAGATAACATTCGTATCCAGCGTAATGTTTTTTTTTCTGCAGTCATTAATCCACAAAGCTAATGCAGACTCCATCCTTACCATGGTCTTGTTGCGAACAGTTGCAACCCTTTTTGCATCTTTATTAAAACTTATTGCTGCTGTAGTCCTTATGTTATTTTCCTCCTTCTTTATAGAACGAACGGAAGATTCATTAATTCCGTAATGCCGACCTGTAGCCGCATAGCTTTTACCTTCCTTTAGCATGTCCAGAAGTTGAACTTTTTCTGCAATAGTTAGCATCTTCCTCTGCCTTTTAGGCCCGACCGCAGGTGCTTTTGTCGGTGCAGAACGTTTTGTCGACATAATGGGTTTTAGGGAGACTTGAAATTGCAAGAGAATTTGCACGTAGGGAACATAAATGGCAAGCTGTTTTACGTACGTGTACGTATTAAACCGCAAGCTTATTGACTAACACGTAGAGAAGAAGCAGAGAGACTGTTTAGCCAATCAGAATGCAGAACACAATGCACTATGCAAATCCGTGAAGTAGCGAGACCGTGAAAAGTGAACCGTGTTATAGCGAGGGTTCACTGTATTTCATATTACATGCTGCAAATGGCATCGACAGAATTGACTTTTTTTTTTTTTTTTTTTATTTCTTTGTGGGATGAAGGACCTCCTTCCACACCCTCCCCATGTGCTCCGTGTACTTTGGGCCTACTGCCCAACGCGCTGTTACAGGCCGCCTCGGTCTCGGTGGCTTTGCCGTCTTGTTCGGCTGCCAAAGCATCCTCATAGTATACCCACTTATTATTTATTTATTTTTGTACCACTACAGCCCTGCCCACATGGGAGGCACATCAGCCTCACAGCATAAAGGTTCAGGTGTTTGTGTGGGATTTGCATGCTGTCCTCCTGCATGTGTGGGTTTACTCTGCGTACTCTGGTTTCCTCCCACAGTCCAATAACATGCACATTAGACTAATTGCCTCTGTGTGTGTGGGGTGGGGGGTTCTGTGATGGTCTGACCAACTGTTTCGGGCGTACCTTGCCCCCACCCTAATAGGATTAAATGGTTGGTCAGAAGTGAAATTGAAAGTCACATGGACTTCTTGTGTCTCTGCTCTCTGAAGTTGGACTTTGACTTCATCATATATTAAAGCGCTTGAACAGAACGTGAATCAGAAGTCGATCTTTCTACAGGATGATGTTCCTCAACACCTTCACAAATTCATCTCTGCATGATTAAACTGATCCGGTTTCATTTTCAGGAGGAAAATATACCATCGCCTGTTACTGACAAAGGAAGGTGTACTGTAACCGTCATGGTTTTCTCCTGAATGCTGCAATGTGTCCCTCTGAGGGTGAAAAAGAAATTGAATCTCCGTGTCCGCACTGACCAGAGACAGCAATTTATTTCAACTGGTGGTATAAAACTCCATGAAATGAAAATGAAATGTTAGAAATACAGAAAACGGCATCACTCGTTCACACTTATTCCACCCGGCAACAGTCGTTAGGCGTTGTCTTCCGTGATGCCTTGATGGTCAGGCTCCTTATCCCCTCTTTTCTCCATAATTTATTTGGATCACATTCCCACCCATCAGGTGTTATCTTCCCTATCACATGACCAGCACTGACCAGGGAGGGATGAAAGCATGCACTTCCGTGACATGTGTATATATCAGTGCGTCTCAATGGTTTTGTGCGCCCCCCCCAGGAAGAAAGAAACATTTCATGCCCCCCACCACCACGCGAGCGACTATAAATTGTATTATTTGTCCATATACAGTAATTATTAGTACACCTCTGCATAACATTGTATCCTTATTAACATTAAAAAAGAAATATAGTTCAACATACAATAAAAAAAAACTTCATTATCATCGTTTTTAAATCTGTAATTGAAAAGATTCAAAGTGCACCAATGTGCCTGAAATAAAAAAATACATCCTTATTTAAACTCATTTATGTCTTAATATCGCCGTCTCTCTCCACCTTTCTCTTCGTTCCTGTTAAAGTTTCCGTGTTGTTTCTTGAGGGGTTGTTTACTGCACTTCATATCGTTTGCTTGTGCGAAAAACCGCTACACCATAGCATGACAATGAGAGCACCACTGCCAACTAGTAGACTGGAGGTGCAATTACACTTACACCATTCCAGAAAAGCACCAGGATATCAATCACACTGTGTGTGTGTGTGTGTGTTTCAGTATCTCACTTGCTTCTGTCAGCCACTCAATCAGAATCAGGTGTGTGTGTGTGTGTGTGTGAAATCATTCATTTCCTGTAACCTTTCGGTGCAGCTCATTTCCTGTGCCACGTATGGAATTTAGAAGATGGAAATTCCTTGTGAAACCAGCAAAGCAGGACAAACCATGACATACAATATATACAACTTAATAGTATGAACAAAATAAGGCAAAATAATAACTTACAGCTTAGACCTAAACAAAATACATATTGAACATGGGCCTCAAAATAATAGTCACCAAGCGGCTGCGGTGTAATGTAGAGACAGCGCGCGCCAGCGGTACGGCTTGGAATCCCACGTATCGAAAGAAACAAATGATGAAAAATCCTCGCATTGGCTGTGGGTGAGCGCGGAGGATGGACCTGGGGGTGATGGAGTCTTGAACGACGGGACTTGGACCAAGCGCGTTGGGTGACCCGCCTTAGATGGGTTTCCTGAGATGATCTGTACGCCGAAGAGACTTCTTAGGTGATTTGTGTCAGCTGATCGGCAACGGGTCCTAATATAACCTCCCCAAAATTCACGAAGATTCCATTCTAGAATTTTCTAAATCAACTGACCCGCCACAGGGCGCATGCGCAACTAGGTCCATCGGCTCCCCAATGGAAAATTCCAGACCCGAAACAGCGGAGTCATCCATGTGTCAGTATTTACAGCACACCAACCGAACATAATTACGCTCAACGTTTATAATTTCATTATAGTTATATTTACATTTATACATTTATTTACATGCCCATAACACCTGAAACCGCTTAATCCTAATTAGGGTTGTTGGGGAGGCTGGCGCCCATCCCAGCTGATTCCAGGTGATGGTAGAATACACCCGGGACGGCTCGCCAGGCCATCACATGGCAGAAACACTCTGATGGCGATGCAGCTCCTCTTGTCGAAAGTCAGCACTGGTTCTTTAACATGAACCTCACACCACAGACAGTTATAAAGCACAGCATAGCACAGATTATAAAATACTAGAATGTTGGAGGAATATTTTGAATCTTGGGGAAAAAAAAAGTTTGTTTTTCTGAGTAAAATTTAACGTCATGTGACTTGGACATTTCTCATGTTTAAAAAAAAAATCTCAAACAAGGGCGGAGCACCATCTTAGCCACTGAGCTAGCACTCGCGCTCATATTCTACACTGCAAATAAACACACATTTCAATCACCGTCAACATAAATAAATCACAATTTATTCTTTTGTCATTCATTAATTTACATTTTAGGTTTTATTTGTAATTTAATTACTCCGAGAAAAACCTGTCCAGCCCGATGTTCTGCAGAATAACTGGCTCTGCCTGTAAACTGACTCTTTGGGGCTCTCCATGAACCGCGCCTTGTTGTTGAAACGGTTCTCGGTGCCCCCGGTGGGACTCAGTCTGTCTCTTCTCCCCCGACTTGAAGCTTCCTTGGACTGGAACATGTGGTTCTGCTTTTGGTTCTCCTCCAGTTCCGACTCTTTATGGATCTGCTCGATGGTTTTAGGGCTCTGTTCTTCCCGCCGCGGGACCCAGTTATTCTGTACGCACAGAGAAATTCGATTAGGAGGATCAGAGGCCGGACCGGACCAACCGAAGGTTAAATTGAGAAAATAAAATGCTTACATTTCTCAGGTCTATCACGTCTTGCACCATGAAGCGGATCCGCAATGAGACTTTTTTCCCTTCTACAATGTTCTTCACGTCGGAGAAACACTGATCCATACGGTCCTATGACACAAACATGTTCCGTTACTACAGACCGCAATCGTGTTGCATTTTAAATGCATTCAAGGACACGAGCAACTTTATCAGGACACATGAGCGCAGAGTGTAAAAGTGGACTCGCACTTGGGCGCGTATCTGTGCGCAGGTGAATGCGAGGTACCTTGGACTTTTCCAGGTCTTTGCCGATGATTGACAGAAGTCTGCAGAGACACTCGAGCTTCTCCTCGTCCTCGTCCCACAGCAGTTTACTGATGCAGTCGTAAATGATCACCATCGATAGCATTTTCACCTTGAACAGCTCTCCGATGAATCTGATGTTGCCGAGGGTGCGGCGGCGGGCTTTATCCTTCAACAACAACTTCTCCTCAGCATCCTCCTGCAGGGAAAACAAAAGTGCTCTGTTACACACAACTCCCTTTTTTCCGTACATGGCCTGTGTACTACAGTATAAGGGCAGCGTGGTGGCTTTGCTTTGACTGAATCAACCCGACAGCAGGAAGCTCGCAGGTTTGGATGTGATGTCTGCATGTTGTCCTTATGCTTGTCTGGGTTTCCTCCAGGAATTCTAGTTTCCTCCCAAAGACCAAATACACACACATTCGGATAATTGGCTGTTCCAAATTACCTATCGGTGTGCATGTGGATGATTTTGAATGTCTTGACCCTAGTATGGACTGGCAAACCGTTCAGGGTGTACTCCACCTTCACTTTAAGTCAGCTGAGGTAGGTTCTAGCCTCCCTGTGACCCCAGAAGTATTGAGGGATTTAGCGAGTTAGTAAGCGAAAGCATTCCGTTGGACTTTGGGCGTGAACTGGAGGAGAACATGTGAACTCCACACAGAAATGCCCTGTCATAAGGCTGGGACTCGAACCCAGGACCTTCATGCTGTGAGGCACATGTGCTTATCATTGTCCTGCACTGATTACTGAAACTGTACAAAAATAATCCACACCACAGATCATCCTTTACTTGGGGTCAATCCTCCCATGAGAGAGGAAGTGTGTGTGTGTGTGTGCGTGTGTTTACCTCCGTGAGAGCATCCAGCTTCTTCTGCTCAAAGATCTCCTTTTCCTTCTCAAACTCTTCCTGGCATCGCTTCAGCAGCAGTCTCAGGAAGGACACAGTGGCTCCTGGTTTATTTGGGACCGGCACTTTCAGCTGAGTGGGACACACACACACACACACACACACACACCATATATTATATATTTATATTTGATATGTGAGGCCGGTTCGGTGGCGCACGTCTCGGCGATTAGCACGTCCGTCTCACAGCAAGACAGTCCAGGGTTTGATTCCCAGGCTCGGGGCAATTTGGAACCGACAGTTACCCTAACATGTATGGTTTTGGACTGTCAGAGGAACCAGAGTACCCTGAGGAAGCCCGTTCTTCGTTCTTGCTGTGAGGCGAACATGCTGACCACTACCAGGCCTCCTGGTTTGATAGATTAAATGGAATTTTCTATAGAAGATTAAACATCATGCTCTGAGTACACAGAATAAAATATGTGAACGTGAGGACCTGAGCTGGCGGCTCACCTTCCTGAGACGGTGGCACATGTTGGCGTAGGTGGTGGAGAACTTGGGTTCAGAAATGGCTTTTTCAAAGACGAGCCCGCTGACTCCGCTGAGTCTCTCCTCGGTGTCGATGGGCAGCTCGATGACCTGCTTCATGAGCGGCTCGAACTTATCCGGCGTGAGTTTGTTCAGGATGCTGCGCACTTTTCGTAACATCTCCTGGGTCTTCACCGATTCAGGGTCGTTCTCGATGTCGCGGAACCTCCTCACCGCCGGCTTCCAGGCCATCGTAGCCTTTCTCAGCTGTACATCTTTATTCGTGAACCCGTTAGTGAGGATCGCACGCATTTCATTAGATGGTGCCTGCAAAAGCTGTGGAGCCTGCTGAGCCTGAGGTACCCACGGAGCCTGCAGAGGCCGCTGGCACGGTCCTGTCGCCTGAGACACAGAAACACAAAAGCAAGACGTTTAATTATGAGCTGGACACACTGTGTCCGTCTGAAAAGAAAAGCGAACACATCTGGGCAGCTTCACTACAGTGTTTAACGCAAAGAGTACAATCTGAACATTATTATAAAATACGTGTTTTATTTGGTCAGACAACAAACAAATAAATAAATAAATCAACCACACCTACCTTGTCCAGAACCACGTCAGGTACGTGCGGAAGGCCCTCTGGTTTCTTCAGGCTGGCACTGACGTACTGGAAGCCGAGCAGGAATTCCACGCTGTACGTCTTCCTCTCCTTCAGAGTAACGCGCTCTAAAATCAGAATAAATGCAAAATAAATTATTCAATGTTCCACAGAGTCCATCAAAGCCCTGGTGAAACTCCTCCCCCGGTCCCTCACCCTCTCTAAACTCAGATTTTTTCTCGTCGCCTTTCTCCGTCATAGACGCGGCATTCTCCTTGTCAGGTCTGTTCTCGCGCCTCTCTTCTGTCTCCTCAGGGGAGGAAGGAGACTCTGGGGGCTGGATCTGCCCAAAAACTGACTCCTTGGGGCTCTCCATGAACCGGGACTTGTTGTCGAAACGGTTCTCGGTGCCCCCGGTGGGACTCAGTCTGTCTCTTCTCCCCCGACTCGAAGCTTCCTTGTACTGGAACATGTGGTTCTGCTTCTGGTTCTCCTCCAGTTCCGACTCTTTATGGATCTGCTCGATGGTTTTAGGGCTCTGTTCTTCCCGCCGCGGGACCCAGTTATTCTGTACACACAGAGAAATGCGATTAGGAGGATCAGAGGCCGGACCGGACCAACCGAAGGTTAAATTGAGAAAATAAAATGCTTACATTTCTCAGGTCTGTCACGTCCTGCACCATGAACCGGATCCGCAATGAGACTGTTTTCCCTTCTACAATGTTCTTCACGTCGGAGAAACACTGATCCATACGGTTCTACGACACAAACATGTTCCGTTACTACAGACCGCAATCGTGTTGCATTTTAAATGTGCACAGAGTGTAAAAGTGTAAACAGAGTGTAAAAGCGGACTCGCACTTGGGCGTGTATCTGTGTGCAGGTGAGTGTGAGTGTGTGGTACCTTGGACTTTTCCAGGTCTTTGCCGATGATTGACAGAAGTCTGCAGAGACACTCGAGCTTCTCCTCGTCATTGTTCCGCAGCAGTTTACTGATGCAGTCGTAAATGATCGCCACCGATAGCATTTTCACCTTGAACAGCTCTCCGATGAATCTGATGTTGCCGAGGGTGCGGCGGCGGGCTTTATCCTTCAGCAACAACTGCTCCTCAGCATCCTCCTGCAGGGAAAACAAAGTGCTCTGTTACACGCAACTCTCTTTTTTCCGTAGAATACGGAGACCGTACATGGCAATGCTGCCAAGAGGGAGAGTACAAGCCAGTGTTCTTCCTCACGCCGGTCCCAAGCCCAGATAAATGCAGAGGGTGTTTAGGAGACCAGGTGGAAAGGTAGCAAGGCTACAAGTTTAGGATCAGGGTTTAAACTGTTTTATCATGGTGTGGATGGGAAGAGAAATAGAGTAGGAGTCATCTTGAAGGAGGAGTTCGTGAGGAATGTTCTAGAAGTGAAAAAAGTGTCAGACAGAGTGATGAGTCTCAAGTTAGAAATTGAAGGTGTGATGTTCAATGTTGTTGGTGCTTATGCCCCACAGGCAGGATGTGAGCTAGAAGAGAAGGAGAGATTCTGGAGTGAGTTAGATGAAGTGATGCAGAGTACCCCAGAGGTGAAAGAGTGGTCATTGGTGCAGACTTCAATGGACATGTTGGTGCAGGCAATAGAGGGGACAAGAAAGTGATGGGCAGGTTTGGTATCTAGGACAGGAACACAGAAGGACAGATGTTGATAGATTTTGCAAAAAGGATGGAAATGGCTGTGGTGAATACTTTCTTCCAGAAGAGACAGGAGCATAGGGTGACTTATAAAAGCGGAGGTAAGAGCACACAGGTAGACTACATCTTGTGTAGGTGATGAAATTTGAAAGAAGTCAGTGACTGCAAAGTAGTAGCGGGTGAGAGTGTTGCCAAACAGCATAGGATGGTGGTGTGCAGGATAACACTGATGGTGAGGAAGGTGAAGAAGGCAAAGGCAGAGCAGAAGACAAAGTGGTGGAAGCTGAAAAAGGAAGAGTGTTGCGTTGTCTTCAAGGAGGAGTTGGAACAGGCTCTGGGTGGTCAGGAAGTGCTTCCGGATGACTGGACAACTACAGCTAATGTGATCAAGGAGACAGGTAGGAGAGTTCTTGGTGTGTTCTCTGGAAGGAAAGTAGACAAGGAGTCTTGGTGGTGGAATGAGGAAGAGCAGGAGTGTGTACAAAGGAAGAGGTTATTAGCTCAGAAGAAGTAGGACATTGAGAGGACTGAAGAGAGTAAACAGGAGTACAGGCAAAGGTAGTGGTGTCAAAGGACAAACAGAGGGCGTATGATGACTTGTATGCTAGGTTGGACAGTAAGGAGGGAGAAAATTAATTATACAGGTCGGCACAGCAAAGAAATATAGATGGGAAGGACGTGCAGCAAGTTAGAGTGATTAAGGACAACTCTGTGGGAAATGTATTGACTGATGACAGAAGTGTGCTGGGAAGATGGAAAGAGTACTTTGAAGAGCTGATGAATGAGGAAAATGAGAGAGAAAAAAAGAGTAGAAGAGGTGACTGTTGAGGACCAGGAAGTAGCAAAGATTCGTAAGGGTGAAATGAGGAGGGCATTGAAGAGGGTGAAGAATGGAAAGGCAGTTGGTCCTGATGACATACCGGTGGAGGTATAGAAGTGTCTAGGAGAGGTAGCAGTAGATTTTCTGACAAGAACATTCAACAAGGTCCGAGAGAGTGAGAGGATGCCGGAGGAATGGAGCAGAAGTGTGCTGGTGCCCATTTTTAAGAACAAGGGAGACATGCAGAGCTGTGGCAACTACAGAGGGATAAAGTTGATGAGCCATACGATGAAATTATGGGAAAGTGGTAGTAGTAAGATGCTGAGGTTGGAACTACCAGGCAGAAGGCCTAGAGGAAGACCAAAGATTCATGGATGTGATGAAGGAGGACATAAAGGTCGTTGGTGTAAGAGAAGAAGATACACAGGATAGGGTGAAATGGAGACAGACGATTCGCTGTGGCAACCCCTGAAGTGAGCAGCCAAAATGAAGAGAAGAAGAAGAATACGGAGACCGTACATGGCCTGTGTACTACAGTATAAGGGCGTAGCTTTGCTTTGACTGCATCAACCTGACAGCAGGAATCTCGCAGGTTTGGATGTGATGGCTGCATGTTGTCCTTGTGCTTGTCTGGGTTTCCTCCAGGAATACTAGTTTCCTTCCAAAGACCAAATACACACACATTCGGATAATTGGCTGTTCCAAATTGACTATCAGTGTGCATGTCAATAATTTTGGGTGTCTTGACCCTAGTATGGACTGGCAAACCGTTCAGGGTGTACTCCACCTTCACTTTAAGTCAGCTGAGGTAGGTTCTAGCCTCCCTGTGACCCCAGAAGTATTGAGCATTTTAGCGAGTTAGTAAGCGAAAACATTCCATTGGACTTTGGGCGTGAACTGGAAAAGAAGACGAGCACAAGAACATGTGTACTCCACACAGAAATGCCCTGTCATAAGGCTGGGACTCAAACCCAGGACCTTCATGCTGTGAGGCACATGTGCTTATCATTGTCCTGCACTGATTACTGAAACTGTACAAAAATAATCCACACCACAGATCATCCTTTACTTGGGGTCAATCCTCCCAAGAGAGAGAAAGTGTGTGTGGGTGTGTGTGTGTGTGTGTGTGTGTGTGTGTGTGGGCGTGCGTGTGTTTACCTCCGTGAGAGCATCTAGCTCCTTCTGCTCAAAGATCTCCTTTTCCTTCTCAAACTCTTCCTGGCATCGCTTCAGCAGCAGTCTCAGGAAGGACACAGTGGCTCCTGGTTTATTTGAGACCGGCACTTTCAGCTGAGTGAGACACACACACACACACACCATATATTTATATTTGATATGTAAGGCCGGTTCGGTGGCGCACGTCTCGGTGATTAGCATGTCCGTCTCACAGCAAGACAGTCCAGGGTTTGATTCCCAGGCTCTGGGCATACACAGATCTCACCTCGGGACGATTTGGAACCGACAGTTACCCTATCATGTATGGTTTTGGACTGTCAGAGGAACCAGAGTACCCTGAGGAAGCCCGTTCTTCGTTCTTGCTGTGAGGCGAACATGCTGACCACTACCGGGCCTCCTGGTTTGATAGAGTAAAAGGAATTTTCTAGAGAAGATTAAACCTCATGCTCCGAGTACACAGAATAAAATATGTGGATGTCAGGACCTGAGCTGGCGGCTCACCTTCCTGAGACGGTGGCACATGTTGGCGTAGGTGGTGCAGAACTTGGGTTCGGAAATGGCTTTTTCAAAGACGAGCCCGCTGACTCCGCTGAGTCTCTCCTCGGTGTCGATGGGCAGCTCGATGACCTGCTTCATGAGTCGCTCGAACTTATCCGGCGTGAGTTTGTTCAGGATGCTGCGCACTTTTCGTAACATCTCCTGGGTCTTCACCGATTCAGGGTCGTTCTCGATGTCGCGGAACCTCCTCACCGCCGGCTTCCAGGCCATCGTAGCCTTTTTCAGCTGTACATCTTTATTCGTGAACCCGTTAGTGAGGATCGCACGCATTTCATTAGATGGTGCCTGCAAAAGCTGTGGAGCCTGCTGAGCCTGAGGTACCCGCGGAGCCTGCAGAGGCCGCTGGCACGGTCCTGTCGCCTGAGACACAGAAACACAAACGCAAGACGTTTAATTATGAGCTGGACGCACGGAGTCCATCTGAAAAGAAAAGCGAACACATCTGGGCAGCTTCACTACAGTGTTTAACGCAAAGAGTACGATCTGAACATTATTATATAATACGTGTTTTATTTGGTCAGACAACAAACAAATAAATAAATAAATCAACCACACCTACCTTGTCCAGAACCACGTCAGGTACGTGCGGAAGGCCCTCTGGTTTCTTCAGGCTGGCACTGACGTACTGGAAGCCGAGCAGGAATTCCACGCTGTACGTCTTCCTCTCCTTCAGAGTAACGCGCTCTAAAATCAGAATAAATGCAAAATAAATTATTCAATGTTCCACAGAGTCCATCAAAGCCCTGGTGAAACTCCTCCCCCGGTCCCTCACCCTCTCTAAACTCAGATTTTTTCTCGTCGCCTTTCTCCGTCACAGACGCGGCATTCTCCTTGTCAGGTCTGTTCTCGCGCCTCTCTTCTGTCTCCTCAGGGGAGGAAGGAGACTCTGGGGGCTGGATCTCGACAGGAAGAGGTTCTATCACGATCCGCCTCCTCTTTTTCTTCTTCTGCAGAAAAATTAAAAAACATGAATTCATTCATTTTCGAAACTTTATCCTATTACAGTGGTACCTCTCTTTACGATAGTCCCAGAAAACGAAAAATCCAGTTTACGAAAAACATTTTCTGAATTTTTTTTTGTCTCTGGAAACGAAATAAGTTCTCCTTCCGAAATATGACAAACGCGCCATTCAAACAATGTGCAAGTTGCTCTCCCATTGGCTGTCTCCCAACATCCCGCCCCGCTGGCCTCCCATTGGCTAGGAGGGATGACACACCTCCCTTGATCAGCAGCTTGTTCATGAGTTTTTTTGTGTGTGTTCATTGCAACTTTCTTTTTCGGCTCAGGCTTTTAACCTTGCATAAACATTTGTAAGATTATAACTCTGTAAGAAGACGTGGTCAACATGAAGTAAGAACCTTAAAAGGTTTGCTTTTATCATTTTTAAAGGGTAGTATTGAGGGCTTTGAAACGAATCATGCGTTTTACATGTAAAATGGACTGCAGGAGAAGGAAATCGGAGAACCCAGATAAAACCCATGGAAGCACGGAGAGAACATGCAAACCCCACACAGAAATGCTGAACTGAGTTCAGGATTCGAACCCAAGACCTGCTGAGTAATCATGAAAACCATCAAGAAAAGCTCTAACCTTTTTACTGGCGCCGTTCACATCTCTGATCGCGTTATTATTCTCATCAGATTTTTCCAGCGTCGTCTTCTCCGGCACAGACAGAACGTCTGGTCTGGTGTTAAGCTGCTTCCCCATTGCCCCCTCCTCCAACTCCTCCTCCTCCTGCTTCACATTGAGGGGCGTGGTTTCAGACAGCAGGGCTCCCTCACATTGCACGCGCCCTTCTTCTGGTTTGGCATCCTTGATGAGACCGCACTGCTGCTCCTGAGGCGGGGTGTTGGGTATATTCTCCACAGAATCCTTCTCCTCCTGCTGCTCCAAATTTAGAGGTGTGGTTTCAGGCGACACCGGTGCCTTCAGCTGCACAGGAAGAATTGTAGAAGTTGTTGGAGCCGTGGAGGGCGAGTTGTCCGATTGGGCGTCTTGAGTTTGTGCTGGAGGCGCAGGAGCTTTCGGAGTAGTGGGCATGGGGGTGGGGATGACCTGAGGAGGAGGAGGAGTCCAGGCAGGATAAGCCATAGGCCTACCAGCCCCCATACCATCATCTGAACAGCACACACGAGGAGAAATTCCAGATTAAACCAATTAAAAATAATCATCATAAAACAAATTTCGTTGTCTGAGAAAGAATTAAATGAAGTGAAAATTATCTTAAATGTTTACCGAGTCGCATCACCGGAGCAGCGGCAGCTGGAGACATGCTCTCACCGTGACACTGGACGGAACCAGCAACATCCACAGCCTGAAAGGAAGTGACAATAATTTCACATCTTCTGTTGGAACATTCCACTTTAAAATGTGCAAGGGTCACATGACAACGCAATAAACCACACCCAAAACAAGATCTGTCCCGTCAGGTTCCTCTGCTGATGGATGATGAGGATTCAACAAATTAATCACGATACTTTATCAAATATCACATTCAGGTCTGTCAGAGAGCTTTTGGGGATATAAAACTGACTCATGGGCGGAGCTACACAAGAGCCCGGTTCAAGTAAAGCCAAGGGCGTCAATATTTAATCCTTCAGATAAGAAGCGATCCCAGAGTGAAACATAAATGTGATGGATTGGATTAGGAATGAATCTTACGTAAGGGGGTGTGGGTTTTGACACGGCCCCTCTTACAGCCACAATCTCCTCAGTGATGTCACGTCCTCCCTGAAATGGGTCTCGGATACGAATCTGGAGGAAATATAAATGTTTTATCAACAAAATAATAATAATCATTCATTTTCTATATCATTTAGTTCTAATTAGAATCAAGGGGAGGCTGGACCCCACATCAGCCAAGTCTGGCCAAAGGTGAGGTACAACCTGAATAGCTCGCTAGACCATCACAGGGTCAACACACATGTGACCATTGACACTCACTCTCACACAGAGGTGATTTGGAACTGTCAGTTAGCGTACTGTGCATGTCTTTGGACATGGGGAGGAAACCAGAGTACGCGGAGGAAATCCACACAAGCACGGGGACAACATGCAAACTCCACACAGACACGGCCCGAGCCCAGGGATGGAACCCAGACCCTTCTTTCTGTGAGGTGAACGTGCTAAGCACTGCATCACCGTGCTGCCAGTAATAATAATAACAATAACAATACATCTTTACTCTAAATAATAATAACAATAATAATAATAATAATAACAATAATAAAATCTTCGGGACTCATTACTTGTTTGCGTTCCCTTCTGTATTGTATGGGTGGTGCTTGATGTTGAGGGGGTGGAGCTTGTTGGGAAACGTGCATCATATGAGGGAACCCTGAATGCTCGTATTGAGCTTGAGCAGGGTAATACGCTCCAGCTAGATAAACACAGAGAGAGAGAGAGAGAGAGAGAATTATAAATCAGAAATATTACATTTTTACACCATTACATCTCAGTTTGTCCCCAAAATGTCGGCACTATTGTAAATAAAGATGAATAGAGTTTGGAGATATTCAGGCTCTGTTCAGGTCCACACTACAGACTTCGTTATTCTCATTTCAGCTTTGAAAGAAATAACTGAAGTTTGTTTCCTCTACAGTGGTTCACACGTTCTCCTCACTGCAACAAGTCCCGACTTGGATTCCCAGGCTCGGCGAGGGCGTTTCTGTGTGGATTTTGTATGTTCTCCTCGTGCTTGCGTGGGTTCCGTCCAGGAAATCCAGTTTCCTCCC